>OY725336.1:11945044-12578816 GCA_963243735.1 Neocrepidodera transversa | reverse complement strand
AATTTTATTATTTTTAAAGCAACGTTGCCAATCTGAAAATTTCCTGAATTTAGTGGATTTTTTAAAAATGGATAAAATCACCTAAATATTTAATATTTTCTTTCTACATTTTGAAAGATTTTGTTTTAATGCGACGAAGCCAAATTTTGGCAAATTTGATAAAAAAATTAATGACTTTTTTAACAAATTTTACAATTTTTTGTCATTATTTTAACAATACTTTCATCGATTTTTAAAATAAATCTAAAAATTTTTATAGCACAGTTGCCAAATTTCTGAAAATTTCTCTAATCTGGGAAATGTCATTTTAAACCTATAGTTTCAATTTTAAATTTAAAATATATTTTTCCCCAATTTTGGTAAATTTAGCAACATTGAAAAAATCCCCGTATTTTTCGTTTGGTAAATTACCAATTTTTCTCATTTTGAATAGTTTTTTTAATGCGACGTTGCCAAATTTTGAAAAATTTGATAAAAAATTGACTTTTTGACAAATTTTACAGTTTTTTGTTTTTATTTTAACAATATTTTCATCGATTTTTAAAAAAATTTAAAAATTTTTAGAGCACAGTTGCCAAATTTCTGAAAACTTCCCTAATCTGGGAATTTTCAATATCCTTGGATATTTTATCAATTTTGAATATTTTTTTAAATTTTAGATAATTTCGATACTTTTAAAGTAGCGTTGCCAAATTTCCAAAAATTTCCCTGCTTATTCTTATTTATCTTCAAACTAAAATTTATTATAAATTTTGGTATTAGTATTTTTGAAACGCTACTGTCTCGTTGCGTTCGAAAAAAAGAATTTGGCTCGTTAGAATGTGCCACGTTGATGGTGACTTCGGTGTGTAGAAGTCTACAGGGAGTGCATAATCAAGTGCTTTTATCGAGATTGTCGCGATAATGGATTTGACGTAACCGAAGCAGGTTCGAAGTGTCCTGATTTGTCGGGTTTCATCAACATCAATTGAAGAAAAATATAAGAAAATGGAAATGTATGCATATTAAATTTGTTTAGAATTCTGTCGGGATTTTGGAATTATCACCTGTTAGTGTCTTTTCTAGGGATTAATTTTAATTGAATGTTGATAACAAAAAATAAAAGTAAATGGAAAAATACAGGTTTTACCAATAAAAAGAAGATATTTACTCTGAAAAAAAGGCTTTTTCAGCGAAAAATAATACAAAATGGAAATTTAGGAGGAGATCAAAAATTGCTGAAAATTCTTATGTAGAATTTACCTTTCTTATACTTAAATGTTCATAACTGAAAAATAAAATTCGATGGAAAAATGCAACTTTAATCAATGAAAAGAGAGGAAAATTTATTACGACATAAGTATTTTTCGCCTAAGAATAATAGAAAATGGAAATTTAGCAGGCGATCAAATTGCTGAAAATTTTTATGTAGAATTTACCTCCTTTCTTCTACTTAAATGTTCATAACTGGAAAAAAAAATTAGATGGAAAAACGCGGTTTTTACCAATGAAAAGGGAAGAAAATTTACTTCGAAAAAAGTATTTTTCGCCTAAAAATAATAGAAAATGGAAATTTATCAGGAGATGAAAAATTGCTGAAAATTTTTATGTAGAATTTACCTTTCTTCTAATTAAATGTTTATAACTGAAAAATAAAATTCGATGGAAAAATGCGGTTTATACCAATGAAAAGGGAAAAAAATTTACTACAAAAGAAGGGCTTTTCGCCTAAAAATAATGGAAAATGGAAATTTAACAAGAGATCAAAAATTTTCTGAAAATTTTTATGTAGAATTTACCTTTCTTCTCCTTAATGTTGATAACTGAAAAATAAAATTAGATTGAAAAAGTTAGTTCTTACCAATGAAAAGAGAAGAAAATATAGTAGGAAAAAAGTACTTTTTGCCTAAGAATACTAGAAAATGGAAATTAAGCAGGAGATCAAAAATTGCTGAAAATTGTTATGTAGAATTTACCTTTGTTCTACTTAAATGTTCATAACTGGGAAAATAAAATTAGACGGAAACATTCAGTTTTTACCAATGAAAAAAGAGGAAAATTTACTACAAAAAAAAGTAGTTTTCGCCTAAAAATAATAGAAAATGGAAATTTAGCAGGAGATGAAAAATTGCTGAACATTTTTATGTAGAATTTACCTTTCTTCTACTTAAATGTTCATAACTCAAAAATAAAATTCGATCGAAAAATGCAGTTTTCACCAATGAAAAGAGAAGAAACTTTACCGCAAAAGAACTATTTGTCACCTAAAAATAATACAAAATGAAAAGTCAGTAGGAGGTCAAAATTGCTGAAAATTTTTATGTGGACTTTACCTTTCTTCTATTTAAACGTTCATAACGGAAAAATAAAATTAGATGGAAAAATGCAGTGTTTTACCAATGAAAAGAGAAGAAAATTTACTACGAAAAAAGTACTTTTCGCTTAAAAATAATAGAAAATGGAAATTCAGCAGGTGATCCAAAAATTGCTGAAAATTTTTATGTAGAATTTACCTTTCTTCTACTTAAATGTTCATAACTGAAAAATAAAATTAGATGGAAAAATGCAGTTTTAACTAATAAAAAGAGAAGAGAATTTACTACGAAGAATGTCCTTTTCCCCTAAAAATAATGGAAAATGGAAATTTAGCAGGAGGTCAAAAACTGCTGAAAAATATTACCTAGAATTTACCATTCTTGTACATCAATATTCATAACTGAAAAAGTAGATAAAAAAATTCAGCATTTACCAAAGAAAAGAAGAAAGAATTTACTATTAAAAAAGTTGTTTTCACCTAAAAATAGAATAAGATGGACATTTAACGGGAGGTCAAAAACTACTGAAAATTTTTATGTAGAATTTACCTTTCTTATTCATAACTGATAAAAAAAAAGTAGATAAAAAAATCAACTTTTACCAAAGAAAAGAAGACAGAATGTACTGTGAAAAAAGTCATTTTCACCTCAATTTTCACCTCAAAATAAAACAAAATTGAAATATAGCGGGAAGTCAAAACTTACTGAAAATTTTTATGTTATCATTCCTTTACATTAATGTTCATAAATAAAAAATGAAAGTAGATGAACAAGTGCAGTATCTACTAATAAAGAGAAGAAAATTAACAGTTCAAAAAGTATTTTTTGCCTAAAAATAAAACCAAATGGTAATTTAGCGGGAGTTCAAAAATTGCTGAAAATTTTTACGTAAAATTTAACAATGTTTCATTTAAATGATCAAAAATAAAAAATAAAAGTAGGTGGAAAAGTACAGTATTTGTAAATAAAAGAAGAAGAAAATTTACGGTAAAAGAAGTATTTTTCACCTAAAAATAAAACAAAATGGAAACTTAGCGGGAGGTCAAAAATTGCTGACAGTTTTTATGTAGAATTGACCAATCTTCCATTTAAATGTTCATAAATAAAAAATAAAAGTAGGTGAAAAATGCAGTATTTACCAATGTAAAGAGAAGAAAAATTATAGTTAAAAAAGAATTTTTCACCTAAAAATAAAATTAAATGGAAATTTAGCGGGAGATCAAACGTTGCTGTAAATTTTACGCAGAATTTACGAACTTTCCATTTAAATGTTTATATATGAAAAAAAAAAGTGGGTGGAAAAGTCCACTACTTACCAACGAAAAGAGAAGAAAATTTGCAGTTAAAAAAGTATTTTTTATCTAAAAATAAAACGAAATGAAAACAAAACAAAGTGGAAATTTAGTGGGAGGTCAAAAATTGCTGAATATTTTTATTTACAATTTACCAATCTTCCATTTAAATGTTTATAAATGAAAAATGAAAGTAGGTGGAAAAGTGCAGTATTTACCAATAAAAATAGAAGAAAATTTGCAGTTAAAAAAGTATTGTTCATCTAAAAATAAAACAAACTGGAATTTAGCCGGAGATCAAAAATGCTGAAAATTTTTACGTAGAATTTACCAATTTTCCATTGAAATGCTTATAAATGAAAAATAAAAGTCGGTGGAAAAGTGCAGTATTTACCAATGAAAAGAGAAGAAAATTTACAGTTAAAAAATATTTTTCACCTAAAAATCAAACAAAATGGATATTTAGCCGGAGGTCAAAAATTGCTGAAAATATTTACGTAACATTTACCAATCTTCCATTTAAATGTTCATAAATGAAAAATAAAAGTAGATGGAAAAGGGCAATATTTACCAATGAAAAGAGAAGAAAATTTGCAGTTAAAAAACTATTTTTCACCTAAAAATAAAACTAAATGGAAATTTGGAGGAAGGTCAAAAATTCCTGAAAATTTTTAATTAGAATTTACCAATCTTTCATTTAAATGTTCATAAATGAAAAATAAAAGTAGGTAGAAAAGTGCAGCATTATCCAATTAAAAGAGGAGAAAAAGTACAGTTAAAAAACTATTTTTCACCTAAAAATAAAACTAAATGAAAATTTTTACGTAGAATTTAACAATCTTTCATTTAAAAGTTGTTGGAAAGTGCAGTATTTAAAAATGAAAATAGAAGAAAATGTATAGTAAGAAAAGTATTTTTCACGTAAAAATAAAATAAAATGGAAATTTACCGGTAGGTCAAAAATTGCTGAAAATGTAACAATCTTTCATTTAAATGTTTATAATTGAAAAATAAAAGTAGGTGGAAAGGTGCAGTATTTACCAGTTAAAAGAGAAGAAAATTTACACTTAAAAAAGTATTTTTGACCTAAAAATTATACAGAATGGAAATTTAGCAGGAGATAAAATTGACTGAAAATTTTTATACAAAATTTACCATTCTCCTACTTAGATGTTAATAACTGAAAAATAAAAGAAGTTGGAAAAATGCAATTTTTACCAAAAGGAAAAGAAAAAAATTTAATGCAAAAAGCGTGATTGTCACCTAAAAATGATACAAAATAGGAATTTTTCAGGATATCAAAAATAGCTGAAAATTTTTACATAGAATTTACCATTCTCCTACTTAAATTTTAATAACTGAAAATTAGCAGATGGTCAAAAATTGCTGAAATTTTTTACATAGAATTTACTATTTTTCCTGTTAAATGTTCATGACTGAAAAATAAAAGTAGATGGAAAAATGTAGTTTTTATCAATTAAGAGAGAAGAAAATTTACTGAGAAAAAAGTCTTTTTCACCTAAAAATAATACAAAATGTTTAGCCAGAGATCAAAAATTGCTGAAACTTTTTACATAGAATTTACTAATTGAAGAATGCAGTTCGACCAAAAAAAAAGAAGAAAATTAATTACAAGAAAAGCTGTTTTTGCCTTAAAATAATACAAAATGGAAATTTAGCAAGAGGTTAAAAATTGCTGAAAATTTTTACGAAGAATTTACCATTCAAAACTGAAAAGTAATATTACATGGAAAAAAGCATAGTATTTTGAATATTTAAGAAGATAAACGGGATCCTGTATATTGTCAAAGCTAAAATGAAAAATTATATAACCAAATTGATAAAAGGGGCGAAAATACTTATAATGCAAAAAAAAAATATACAGGGAGTTCCAGTGAAAAACAAAATTTGTTTTGTGGTATCTTTAAAATTTGTTTTATTATTTCTTATCAGTCCTTCATTGTAGTATTTGATTAATATTTTTATCGCAAATTCTATTTTTATTTTATTAGTTCTAGTCTTTCTCTGATGTGACCATTTTTTATTCTTTTTTTTACTTTCAGTATTTTTTTAGGAATTTAATATCTATGGTTTGTTATTTTTCCTAAATTCTCAATAAAATCGATTTTCTTATAGTTTTTCTCTTCTTTGGCAGTTATCATTACTTATTTTTATATTTTTATGTGTTGATTTTTAAATTTTTAGTTTTTGGTTTTAATGAACCAAATCGAATTTTTGATTTTTGTCTGCCGTTACTCAAAATTTATCATCTCATTTAAAATCTAATATACTTCAACATACATGCACATCACGTTTATATCTTCAAAGCCTCAAAGCTATAGCATGTGAACGCTGCATCTTAACTTCTAGAAAAAGTTTAATATTAATAGTATCGTATCTACACACAATAAGCAAACATCGTACGAGTATGTGTACGTTTCGACTGAACAAGCACACAAACTACGAAATTCCAGTAGAATAAACAAGAAAAGAACAAACAACCCCGAAAAGCATCATTTTACCCCCTTAAAGAACAGGCAGCGCATTCAAAACCACCCTCCATACCACTAAATTTATGTACACTGAAACATGTGATAGAACATGCATTCGATTTAGAAAATTAAGATTGTATATAATGAAGCTGTGAATGTATATATACACTTATAGAATTACTAATAAAGAAAATAGTGTAAAATGAATCTGTTTTTTCATATTTTTACTAGTTTTCTCCATTTTTCCATTTTTTCCCGGTTTTCCTGTTGATTTCCGTTTTTACCTCTCGCCCTTCAGATAAGAGAGGTATAGGAATCATGCTAAAAATTGGGTAGTGAGTTTTCAATGGATAAACACGTTTTGGGGTCCCTAGAATACGATTTTAATATTTTCGCGATGATGTCTGTGTATGTGTGTTAGTGTGTGTGTGTGTGTGTTAGTGTGTGTGTGTGTGTTTGGATGGATGTTGTAGTAACGATAACTCAAAAACTACTGAATGAAAAAATTTGAAATTTTGCATACAGGATTCTGATACCCTAGATTAGATCTGATTAGATTTTGGTGCCAATCGCACAACCGGAAGTGGCAGTTGCTATGGGTGATGACGCCATTATTATACAAAAGGGCAATAAACTTTTACACATATATTTTGTATACCCTATAGTTTATTTTCATCTCATTAAAATTTTCGAAACTTTTGCCATTGTTGCCAGATTTACAAAAGAATATTTTTTTTTCCTACTTTTTTGTGTCAACCTGTAAATTTTTGATTCAAAAATGGCGAGAGGTCATGTGCTGGCCACATCAGATTTTTTTCCTATTATTTACTATTTTTTTCTATTTTCAACCATATTGCCCTTTTTTCCATATAGTTCCCTGTTTTTTCCTGTTTTTATCTATTATTTCCCATTTTTCTCTATTTTCCCTATTTTTTTGCCCAGAATAACTAATATCGAAAAAGATGACACTACACTATTGAAAATCAATATTCACCTGTCTTGATTATCATTAAAGAACGATTTATAAACTGTATTTCTAATTTTTCTATTTTACTATACATCGTTTATCCTTTTCTATTTAATATAAACCGAGATATAAACATAATAAAATAAAACTTTGATTATTAATAAAACACAATTTATTTTATTGTGATAAATTATAAAAATTTGTTTTACTAGTTGGTCGACGTTTTGGCATCAACCATCTTCAGTTTGAAGGACCAGTGTCTGATTAGCATATCAGACACATTATTTAATACAAAAGATATATTTTAAGGGTTATTTGCTTACAAATTTATTAAATCAAAATATAAAATTTATGAATTATTATTTATAAATTTAACATTAATATAAATGACACTAGTAGGCAGAAACAGATGTTTGGATATGAGTATAATAAAGAAAAATTCCTGTTGAATGTATTTATTAATTATAATTAATTTTGTTTAAGTGAAATGTAATTTTCCTTTTCAAATAAATACACCTATAGGATGAATAAAAAAAAATTTTCGTCTGTCCGCTTTTATTAGAAAATTTTATTAACTAAATCGTTACTCAAAATTCATACCCAATGTGTTTATGTTTCAATGTGTATTTTTGTGAGTGTAAATATAAACTTGTATGTGGTAGAGGGGACTGAATCTGCAATAAAAACAAAGTAAACTTCAATATTTCCTCGTAAAAACATCTATACGACTGCATAGGGCAAAAAACTCAACAAAATGAAAATATATTTGTTTGCCTGAAAGTGTCTTCTTCTGTGCGTGAATGGTTGGTATAAACATTTCTATACGTACGCCATTTCCAGGATTGGTTTTCAGAAATTTTATTCGGAAAACTAAATTTTACTAAAAAAATATGTTAAAAATTTTAACATAATTTCAAAAATTTAGCATTCCAAGAATTTTAAGAATTTAAAAAATGTCAAATATTTAAAAATTGGCCAAATTTTTGAAAAATTATATGAATTTCAACCAATTCAAAAATTTCAAAAAATGTATTAAAAATTCTAACAAAATTTCAAAAATTTACGAAACCAAGAATTTTAAGAATTTCGAAAATGTCAAGAATTTTAAAAAATAATATGAATTTCAAAAATGTCAAGAAATTCAATAACATGAATTTCAAAAATAAGATGAATTTCCAGAACTTCAAAATAAATAAAAAATTCAAAAATTTAGAAAAACAAAAATTTTAAGAATTTCAAAAATGTCAAGAATTTCAAAAATTCCAAGTTTTGCAAAAATAATATGAATTTCAACAAACTCAAAAATTTCAAAACTATTAAAAATTCCAGCAAAATTTGAAATATTTAGAAAACCAATAATTTTAAGAATTTAAAAAATTTAAAATCCAAGAATTTCAAAATTTCACTAATTTTAATTACATGAATTTCGAAAATAAGATGAATTTCCAGTACTTTAAAAATTTCAAAAAATATATTAAACAATTTAACAAAATTTCAAAAATTTAGAAAACCAAGAATTTTAAGATTTTCAAAAATAACATGAATTTCAACAAATTCAAAAATTTCAAAAATACATTAAAAATTTCAACAAAATTTAAAAAATTTTAAAAACCAAGAATTTTAAAAATTTTATAAAATGAATTTCAAAAATAAGAGGAATTTCCAGAACTTCAAAAATTTCAAAAAGTATATTAAAAAATCCAACAAAATTTCGAAAATTTAAAAAACTAAGAATTTTCAGAATTTCAAAAGCCGTCAAGAATTTTAAAAATAACTAGATTTTCAAAAATAAAATGAATTTGGACAAATTCAAAAATTTCAAAAACATTAAAAATTCCATCAAAATTTAAAAAAAATTTAAAAACCAAGAATTTCAAAAATTCAAGAATTTTCAAATTTCAAAAATAAGATGAATTTCAAGAATTTTAAAAATTGCAAAAAATACAATAAAAATTCCAACAAAATTTAAAAAATTTAGAAAAATCAAGAATTTCAATAATGTCAAGAATTTACATAACATGATTTTTAAAAATAATATGAATTTTAACAAACTCAAAAATTCCAAAAATATATTAAAATTCCAACAAAATTTAAAAATTTTTTAAAACCAAGAATTTCAAAAATGTCAATAATTTTATTAACATGAATTTCAAAAATAAGATGAATTTCAAGGACTTGAAAAATTTCAAAATATTTATTGAAAATTCCAACAAAATTAAAAAAAAATTTAAACCAATAATTATAAGAATTTCAAAAATATCAAGAATTTCAAAAATAACATGAATTTCAAAAAATTCCAAAATTTCAAAAATATATTAAAAATTCCTAAAAAATTTCAAAAATTTTAAAAACCAAGAATTTCAGAAATGTCAAGAATTTTAATAACATGTATTTCAAAAATAAGATGAATTTCAAGAACTTCAAAAATTTAAAAAAATGTATTAAAAATTCCAATAAAATTTCAAAAATTTAGGAAACCAAGATCTTTAAGAATTTCAAAAATGTCACGAATTCCAAGATTTTCAAAAATAACATGAATTTCAACAAATTCAATAATTTCAAAACAATATTAAAAATTCCAACAAAATTTAAAAAAAATTAAAAACAAAGAATTTTACAAATGTCAAGAATTTTAATAACATGAATTTCAAAAATAAGATGAATTTCCAGAACTTCAAAAATTCCAAAAAATATTATAAAAATTCCAACAAAATTTAAAAAATTTAGAAAGCTAAGAATTTTAAGAATTTCAAAAATGTCAAGAATTTCAAAAATACCAAGATTTTTAAAAATAATATGAATTTCAATATATTCAAAAATTTCAAAAATATATTAAAAATTCCAACAAAATTTAAAAAATTTTAAAAACCAAGAATTATAATAACATGAATTTCAAAAATAAGACGAATTTCCAGAACATCAAAAATTTCAAAAAATATATTAAAAGATCCAACAAAACTTTGAAAATTTAAAAAACTAAGAATTTTAAGAATTTCAAAACTACCAAGATTTTAAAAAATAATGTAAATTTGAACAAATTCAAAAATATCAAAAATATATTAAAATTCCAACAAAATTAAAAAAAAAATTAAAAACCAAGAATTTCAAAAATGTCAAGAATTTTAATAACATGAATTTCAAAAATAAGATGAATATCGAGAACTTCATAAATTAAAAAATATATTAAAAACTCCAACAAAATTTCAAAAATTTAGAAAACCAAAAATTTTAAAAATGTCAAGAATTTCAAAAATACCAAGATTTACAAAAATAATATGAATTTCAACAAATTCGAAAATTTTAAAAATATATTACGCCACTGAAGTTGATATAGTTCATGTTGAACTTAACCTGAATTAGACATAAAAGAAGATAATCAGCCTGCAATTTTTCTTCTAATGATACTTTAATTTTAATGATAATTATAGCTTGATTAGTGCAATTCAAATTTATTTTTGTTTAAGAAAATTATTATTCCGTTTTATTTTTTTATGGTTGGATTTTCAATTTTTTTAATTAGAATATATATATTTTTAATATTTTAATTTTGTGCTCGTACCGCAGCTTATCAACATAGTTACGAGATACAATTTTATCTAGTTAGTTTTATAATTTTATTTTGCTTTTAAATTAATAAAATGAAAAACAAAACCCGGTTTGTTTATGAAGTACATTTTTACCTCTCGCCCTTCAGATAAGAGAGGTATAGGAATAATGCTAAAAATTGGGTAGTGAGTTTTCAATGGATAAACACGTTTTAGGGTCTCTACAATACGATTTTAATATTTTCGCGATGATGTCTGTGTGTGTGTGTGTTAGTGTGTGTGTGTGTGTGTTAGTGTGTTAGTGTGTGTGTGTGTGTGTTTGGATGGATGTTGTAGTAACGATGACTCAAAAACTACTGAATAAAAAAATTTGAAATTTTGCACACAGGATTCTGATACCCTAGATTAGATCTGATTAGATTTTGGTACCAATCGGACAACCGGAAGTGGCAGTTGCTATGGGTGATGACGCTATTACTATACAAAACGGCAATAAAGTTTTACACATTTATTTTGTATACTCTATAGTTTATTTTCGTATCATTAAATTTTTCAAAAGTTTTGCCATTGTTGCCAGATTTACAAAAAAGTAATTTTTTTTCATACTTTTTTGTGCTAACCTGTAAATTTTTGATTCAAAAATGGCGAGAGGTCATGTGTTGGCCACATCAGATTTTTTTTTTTCATCTGTGAAAAAAAAATTAAAATATATATGATCTTGGAGTCGTCAAGCAATCTTTTGGCCCTAGGTTTCGAATTGCTACATGCGCCACCTTCTGTTTACAGTATAAAATACACTTGCACCGGGCAGCATCAGTGGAGGAAAAAATATTCAGGGGTCGTTATGGCATCAACAAAAGCCTTAGGGGACAGAAAGGCTAACCAAAAACTCATAAACAAACAAAATCACCAAGCAGAAAATAATTGTTTTTATTGAAAAATGAGGGGGTAATCCCACCCAACTTTCCGAACACTCCTAGTAAAGTAATTGTTTAATCGCTTATTTTAGTTTTTCTGCATTAAAATACATTAATTATATTACCTATCGAATGGTATAAATCCCATTTTAATATCTTTAATATTTTTAAAGTTATTCAATTTCTTTTAAACTTATATTAAATTACAAAAAAAAAATTAGGAATTCTACAATTTTTTGAATAAAATTTTGAAAAAAATCACAATTATAGAGTTTTTTACTACAAATTTAAGGGTAATTTTTTTAAAATTTTTAATATTAATTTTAACCTTAAAACAATTAAAACCTATTTGTGAATAATTTTAAAATCAATAAATAATTAATATCTCATTCAATTTTATTCAAAATGGGAAACAGACCTTTTTTTTAGGTTTTTTGGATCAAAATGCATTAATAAATTTAGTTTAAAAAACTAAAAAAAAAATCAAATTTTTTTTCAAAAATTCTTGGGTAAATCCATTGAATTGTTTTAACTTTTTTCATTTTTTGCTATAACTTTTACAAATACTATGTTAAAATTATGAAATAATTTACACACATAGTACTTTTGGATCCTTTTCGGATATGCTATTTAATTTTTTCATTTATTTTATACTTATTGACAAAACGAAATTACAAAAAAATTTAAAAAAATTCTTAGTTTTGGCTGTAATAATTACAATTCTAAATTTTAAGAAACTAAAATACATTTAAAATTTAGAGTTTTATATTATCTTTCGAAAGGTGAAAATCAAATTTCAATAACTGTAATATTTTTCAAGTTATTCAATTTAGTTTAAAATCGTAATATAATCTTAAATTTCTTGGCCAATTTTTTAAAAATTCCAAAATTTTTGTAATAAAATTTTGAAAAAAATTACAATTATAAAATTAATTATTACAAATTTAAAGATATTTTTTTTAAGTTTTTAATATAAAAATTTAACTGAAAAATAATAATTTAATAAAGATAAAAATTAAAATAAAAACTAGCGGCGAAACTATACGCAACTTGAAAAAATAGTTAAGACAAAATTTATAGAAAATTTTATGTTCTACAATTTTGATCCCATGTAATTTTTCATAAAAATCCATAATTTTGTCTTAAAATCTAAAAAAGTCACAAAAATGTCTATATACATTTTTTTCACGCCCTCTAGCGGCGAAACTATGAGGAATTCAAAAAACCAGTAATGACAAAATGTGTAGAAAATTTTATGTTCTACAACTTTCGTATCTTGTAATTTTTCATAAAAATGCATTATTTTGGTTATTTAAGAAAAATATGAAAAAAAATTACTTTTTCATAAATCTGGCAACAATGGCAAAAGTTTTTGAAAATTTTAAACATTCGAAATTAAACTATAACGTATAAAAAATATATGTGTAAAACTTTATTGTCATCTTGTTAGGTAATGACGTCATTACTTATAGCAACTGTCACTTCCGGTTGTCCGATTAACTCCAAAATCTATACAGGTCGTCTCCTTGTTACCCTAAATATGTATATAAAATTTCATCTAAATCGGTTCAGCCGTTTAGACGCTATCGTGTTCACACACACACACACACACAGACACACAGACACACACACACAGACACACAGACACACACACACACAGACACACACACACACAGACAGACATCATGCTAAAAATGGTATAAATGGATTCAGGTGACCTCAAAACGTAAAGATCAGTTAAAATCTGGGTATGGTCAAAATATCATGATCGCAATACTTTCCTTCTATACAACTCTGTTGTTCGGAAAGTAAAAAACCAAAAATATTAACGAATGAAGAAGAAAGGTGTGTAATTTTCTGGATATCTGGTAGATTTCTACTCTTTTGGTAGATTTCCATCTCTTTTTCCAAATATTTTCCAAGTAGATTCTGGTAGATTTTATTTTATAACTTTAAATAATATAAAAATCCTATTAACAATAGAATTATTGTAAAAATCTGATGTGGCCAGCACATGACCTCTCGCCATTTTTGAATCAAAAATTTACAGGTTGACACAAAAAAGTTTGAAAAAAAATTATATTTTTGTAAATCTGGCAACAATGGCAAAAGTTTAGAAAATTTTAATGAGATGAAATAGTAGTTTACCTAACAAGTGCGAAAAGTCACTTTACGCACGTGTTAGGTACACTATTTTTTCTACTAGCGTGCGGAAAAAACACAAAAGCTAACATCAAGAAACATCAGTATACTTTTCCGCACGCTTGTAGAAAAATAATCTATAGGGTATACAAAATATATGTGTAAAACTTTATTGCCGTTTTGTATAATAATGGTGTCATCACCCATAGCAACTGCCACTTCCGGTTGTGCGATTGGCACCAAAATCTAATCAGATCTAATCTAGGGTATCAGAATCCTGTATGCAAAATTTCAAATTTTTTTATTCAGTAGTTTTTGAGTTATCGTTACTACAACATCCATCCAAACACACACACACACACACACACTAACACACTAACACATACACACACACACACACTAACACACACACACACAGACATCATCGCGAAAATATTAAAATCGTATTCTAGGGACCCCAAAACGTGTTTATCAATTGAAAACTCACTACCCAATTTTTAGCATGATTCCTATACCTCTCTTATCTGAAGGGCGAGAGGTAAAAATTAGTTTTATCAAGCAGTTACTTCAAGTTTAAGTTTGTTTCAAATTTTAATACCTCGTTTATTTTCATTTATTTTCGTTTATTTTCATTTGTTTTCGTTTATTTTCATACGTTTTCGATTATTTTCCTTTGTTTTCATTTGGTTTCGTTTATTTTCAGTTGTTTCTGTTTGATTTCATTTGTTTTCATTAATTTTCATTTGTTTTTGTATATTTTCGTTTGCTTTCGTTTGTTTTCATTTGTTTTCATTAGTTTTAATTTGTTTTCGTTTGTTTCCATTTCTTTTCGTTCATTTTCATTTGTTTCCATTTATTTCCATTTGTTTTCGTTTATTTTCATTTTTTTCGTTTATTTTCGTTTGTTTTCATTTGCTTTCGTAAGTTTGAATTTGTTTTCCTTTGTTTTCATTTGTTTTCGTTCCTTTTCATTTGTTTCCGTTTATTTTCATTTCTTTTCATTTGTTTTCGATTATTTTCATTTGTTTTCGTTTATTTTCATTTGTTTTCGTTTGTTTTCATTTGCTTTCATTAGTTTTAATTTGTTTTCATATGTTTTCGTTTATTTTCATTTGTTTTCGTTTATTTTCATTTGTTTTCGTTTGTTTTCATTTGCTTTCATTAGTTTTAATTTGTTTTCATATGTTTTCGTTCATTTTCATTTGTTTCCGTTTATTTTCATTTGTTTTCGGTTGTTTTTATTTGTTTTTGTTTGTTTTCATTTGTTTTCGTTTATTGTTATTTGTTTTCGTTTATTATTGTTTATTTTCATTTGTTTTCATTTTTTTCCAGTACCACATTTAATATTTATTGTATAACTTCAAATTTTCATAAATTATGTAATTTTTAGTTGGCCTGATGACGGCATATTTGTGCCGAAACTAGTTACTAGTTTCTCCTCAATTAATTATTAAATAATTTGTGGTACTAGACTTTGGTTTTATATTTCTTCATTTTTACTGTAAAGTAGATTTCCGGTTTTCCGGAATTTTCTTTTAATTTTTACCTCTCGCCCTTCAGATAAGAGAGGTATAGGAATCATGCTAAAAATTGGGTAGTGAGTTTTCAATTGATAAACACGTTTTGGGGTCCCTAGAATACGATTTTAATATTTTCGCGATGATGTCTGTGTGTGTGTGTGTTAGTGTGTGTGTGTGTTAGTGTGTGTGTGTGTTAGTGTGTGTGTGTGTGTGTTTGGATGGATGTTGTAGTAACGATAACTCAAAAACACCTGAATAAAAAAATTTGAAATTTTGCATACATAATTCTGATACCCTAGATTAGATCTGATTAGATTTTGGTGCCAATCGCACAACCGGAAGTGGCAGTTGCTATGGGTGATGACGCCATTATTATACAAAACGGCAATTAAGTTTTACACATATATTTTGTATACCCTATAGTTTATTTTCATCTCATTAAAATTTTCTAAACTTTTGCCATTGTTGCCAGATTTACAAAAATATAATTTTTTTTCATACTTTTTTGTGTCAACCTGTAAATTTTTGATTCAAAAATGGCGAGAGGTCATGTGCTGGCCACATCAGATTTTTTTAGTAGACTTTAGTAGATTCAGACAAAAATATTTGTAGATTAGCCAAAATAAATGTGGCAACGCTAGCCGATCCTCTCTATAATCTACTCGTTTGGACAATTGACAGCTGGACGTGAACTGAATCTGGATACGGTCCTACTTTACTGGTCAGGTCTCTGGTGCACTGCTTGAGGTCAATTAAGCTCGGATTTGTTCTTTCAGCTCGGCCACTCTCTAAAGGTCGAGCTCCAACTCGAACTGATGAGAACAGCTTAAATCGTGGTATACGGGAAGGATTTCTGCGTCTGAGAAGCACGTACGTGACTGTTTAACTAATCGCATTTACCCTTTAGCTCGAAATCAGGTTGCCTTTACCATAATCTTAATTTAATTGTACTTAAGTGCCGTTTACAATATAATTACTATATTTTAATTATCACGGTAATTACGTAACTTCGTTGCACTTCTTGTGGTAAAAAATCTGATGTGGCCACCACATGACCTCTCGCCATGTTTGAATCAAAAATTTACACGGTGGCACAAAAAAGTATGAAAAAAATTTACTTCTTTGTTAATCTGGCAACAATGGCAAAAGTTTCGAAAATTTTAATGGGATGAAAATAAACTATAGGGTATACAAAATATATGTGTAAAACTTTATTGCCGTTTTGTATAATAATGGCGTCATCACCCATAGCAAGTGCCTCTTCCGGTTGTCCGATTGACACCAAAATCTAATCAGATCTAATCTAGGGTATAAGAATCGTGTATGCAAAATTTCAAGTTTTTTAATTCAGTAGTTTTTGAGTTATCGTTACTACAACATCCATCCAAACACACACACACACTAACACACACACACACACACTAACACACACACACACTAACACACACACACACAGACATCATCGCGAAAATATAAAAATCGTATTCTAGGGACCCTAAAACGTGTTTATCCATTGAAAACTCACTACCCAATTTTTAGCATGATTCCTATACCTCTCTTATCTGAAGGGCGAGAGGTAAAAAGAAGTTATTAGGTAAAAAATCAAATTTAATTTTGATGATTCGGTGTCTTTATGTGTCTTTATATAAAATATATTATACTGGAAAGCCATTATACATATGTATCTAAAATATATTCTAACTCTATGGGACATCAAAATAAAATTTGGTTTAGTATCAAAAATTGTTGTATAAATTGTTTTTAAATTCAACTAATCCAGTAAATTATCTTTTTTCTTATAATCATTAATTATAATAATAACTTTATTTATATATTAATCTCATGGGAATAATAGAAAAAAATTGGTTTAAGGTGTCAGAAAATTCGAGATCGGTCCTGACACCCTTCGTGTTTCGGGGGAGGAAAACGAATATCCCCTTTTGACTACTTGTCTTTTTGGTCATCAATTTTTACAGCCTGTCTGTCAGGGGTTAGGTGCCTTTATTTCATTTAATTTCGAGGGTAATTTTAGGTCTCGAAGGAAAGGTGGTAGTTTTTTTTTGTATGGGGTGATGAAATGAGTATGAAATTGCTTAATTTTTGGAATAGTTTTGTGCAAGTTGTTATGAAAAGAATTCATTTATAAAATTTTATTAAAGTTGGTCTAAATTGGTTTTTTTTGGTGTTAAAAAAGTTTCTATTATAATTATTTTGACATTATGATACAAGTGGCATAATAAATGCATTATAATATCTCATATTTTAATGTTATAGAATAAAAATAAATACGACAACATGCTATAGATTAATATTTCAAACATACTGTTCAACATATGTATCTATATTTTATTTAAAGCTAAAGTGCTTTTATGCTTTTAGTTGCAAATATCGAGAAGTGTATGTAAAAGATCCGGTGTAATGGAGTACACATCCAATTTTTATTTTTTAACCTCTATGTACGGTTTTTTATACTTAGATGCATATGGCGATTTTTTATAGAAAATGTAAAATTGCATTAAGTGTTGAATTCTCTAGATGACAACTTTTAATTGAAATGAAAAAAAAATCAGCAAATGGGTACGTAAATATTTTTTGTCAAATCTATTGCTGAATCAACTAAAAATTAAAAAAAAAATCGATTGTGTCGCCTAAAAAATTTCCCGGTGATTATCCACGAAACTTTTTCAGATATGTAATGTTAAAATTTAAAATTCTGATATTTTTTTATTTTTGACAGGTGATAGGTGGAGAAATTATTTTGACTGTTCTGAATAGAATCTTTCAAGGGCTTTCAAATGACATATTGGAAGTCAAATTCCGTGACATATTGCTTCGGTTATTTTTCATATTGACACTTGCGTTTGACAGATTTTGTACAAAAACTAATGGGTTCTTCAGACGGGTAACCCAAATGTATGTACCAAATTTCAGTTCAATCAGATTAAACGTGTGGCCTTTATCGTGGAAAAATACAGACAGACAGACAGACTTTCATCTGGAAATCGTCTTAATCATCTCAGGTGACCTCAAAATGAATATTTCCATCTTTATCTCGAAAATTTTTTTTAGCTCGTTCACAATACTTCCAAAAGGTTCCAGATTTTGTAAAGATTTCAAAAATTTCAAGAACTGTGATCAAAAATTTCAGGAACTATGATAAAAATTAAAAAAAAAATTCAATCAAAAATCTCTAAATGTGTTAAAAATTTCAATAAAAAAAATCTAGATTTCTAAAATTTCAAAAACTTTGAAAAAAACTTTCAGGAATTTTGACAGAAATTTAAAAAATTTTAATCTAAAATGTGTAAATTTATCAAAAATTTTAAATATGTGTAAAAATTTCAAAATTTCAAGAACTGAGATCAAAAATTTCTGGAATTTTGACTCAAATTTAAAAAATTTTAATAAAAATCCTGTAAATGTTTCAAAAATTTCAATAAAAATCCATATTTCAAAAATTTCCAGAACTTTGATATAAACTTTCAGGAATTTTGACAAAAATTTCAATAAAAAATGCAAATATTTCAAAAATGTATAAAAATTTTAAGATTTTGTAATAATTTGAAAAAAATCAATAAAAAAATCAATAAAAAAACTATAAAAATTTTAAAACGTGTAAAAATTTCCAGATTTTGTAAAGATTTCAAAAATTTCAAGAAATGTGAACAAAAATTTCATGAAATTTGATAAAAATTTAAAAAGTTTTAATCAAAAATCTCTAAATATTTCAAAAATTTTAAGAACTTTGATCAAAAATTTCAGGAATTTTGATAAATATTTAAAAATTTTAATGAAAAATCTGTAATTTTTTCAAAAGATTTTCTAAAAATTGTAGTTGTGTCGCCCCAAAACTCCCGACAAGTATCCACGTATATTTTTTCAGATATTTAATGTTAAAGTTTCAAATTTTAACATTCTTTTATTTTTGACAGGTGACAGTTGGAGAAATAATTTTGACTGTTCTGAATAGAGTTTTTCAAGGTCTTTCAAACGACATATTGACGCGTGTTAAACGGGGGGGGGGGTTGAAATATAATATTTCTCCGCCATTTTTAAAAATATCGAAGCAGAAGACTTATTTTATGGTCTAATTATTATAAAATGAATTCACTACTTTTTACGATTTTTTATGATTTTTACGGGTTTTTACGATTTTTTACGATTTCTTATGATTTTTTACGATTATTTTTTACGGAAGTTTTGATCTTTCAAATTTATGAATCTTTTTAATTTTTTGAATATTTTGAACTTTTTGGTTTTGAAATTTTTGAATTTCTTTAAAAATTGTGGAATTTTTTTAAATTTAAAACTGCCCATGTGAAAATATTTGTTCATTTTACCATTTCAGTTTTATTTGATCTTTGAATTTTTTTTAATTTTTTAAAATTTAAATTTTTTCTATTTTTAGAATATTCATTTGTTTTTAAATTTATGTAATTTTTGAAATTTTTCGCCTTTAACCTATCCATGTAAAAATATTCATCATTTACCACTTAAACCTGTCAATGAAAGAATATTTGTCCTTTTTATTACCCCTGTTAATTCAATTAAATTGGCGCCACCCTGTATATAACATTTTGGGGTTTATTGCCGTTTTTCCAATTTTCCGATAAAATTAAATATTTCCGAGAAAGAAGTAACAGATTTTAGATAATTAAAGTCTCTACATCTTTTGTTTTGTGTTATAATTATTAAAAAATTAATTCCTTAATTTTTACGATTTTTTATGGTTTTTTATTACGATTTTTTATGGTTTTTGCGATTGTTTACGGATTTTTAAAAAATTAAGGAGGATAAAAAAAATTGAAAAAATCGTAAAAAATCGTGAAAAATCGTAAAAAATCGTTAAAAAATCGTAAGAAATCGTAAAAAAATAAAAATTAAAAAACTTGTAAAGTCTTAACATTTCGTAAATAAAGCTTAAGAATCGAATTAAAGTGTAAAAAATCATGAAAAATCGTAAAAAATCGTAAGAAATCATAAAAAATCGTAAAAAATCATAATTGTACAAATATGGTAAAAATTGGTAAAAAGTTATAAAATCTCGTAAATAACGCTAAATAACCGTAAAACATCATAAAAAATTGTAACAAAATCGTGAAAAATCGTAAAAAACCGTAATAAACCGTAAAAAAACAAAAAAAAAACTGGAAAAATCTGGAGAACAAATGGAAAAAATGGGCAATATCGGAGAAGATCGAAAAACGCCAGTAAATTAGAATAAATTGAAAAAAATAAAAAAAAAACCATAAAAATTTGGAAAAAAACAAAAATAAAACGGAAAAAATGAGAAAAAATAGGAAAAGTTAAAAAAATAGTAAAAAATATCTTAAAAAATTTTATTTCAATAAAAATGTATAACAAAATCAATTTTTTCTTAAAATTTGAATCTCGACTGATAGAAGCGAAACTTTTTGTCATAAACATATCCTCGCAGCCAATAGGACTGTTTAAATCATTACGGTTATTTACTTTACTTGAATGATTCATACAACACAATTTGATGCTACGTTATATTTCTTTTTTTGTTTTTTTTTCAGGTAGATCACTTTTGTTACACTTCACTAACTTCACAATACTTTTTCAGTAGCTAATCAAAAATATCATTCTGATTACATATGTATGTCCATAAATTTCGTGTTGCGTATAGTTCTTGTGTTTATTTCTCTTCGTTATTTATATTTTTACTTCCTTTCTTTTTTCATTTATTTTATTATTTGTGCAGATTTTTAAGTCTTTTTTTAAATCATTTATTTTTTTAGTACTCGTTTTATTTTTTCCATTTTCATCCAATTTCATACTTTATATTTTATTTCATATTTTGCAGTTCTTTTTCCATATTTTGCACAACTTCCATTTTCCATCCTTATTTTTTCCATATCCATGTTACTTCCTTGTTTATTCTTTTCTAATTTTGTTGATTACATTAATACTTTTAACATATTTACGTTTCAATTTATATCCCTAAATAAACACTATATTAGATCCTTATTTAACTTTTAACAATTAATGAAAATAAATACAGTGCACAAATTTTTACTACCCACTTATTTTTCCCCATTAAAAAAAAATCCTTTTTATTAACCTATCCATTATTAGCGCAGTGTATAAAAAGCCAATTTAAACAATTTAAATCCGGACATGATGAGCCGCTTTCAAAAAGGGTTTGTTGCTGCCCGAACGGGACATTCTAAACTCCGTTGGATGTGGATGAGCCTCGTTTTAAGTCTTGTCCTCTAAAAAGGCAACTTTGTTTAAGAGGATTACACTTGATATATAACTTCCGGAATCGGGCCTCTACCCACCGTTTATTCTCTTTACAGAGGCGGAGAATTAGTATCGAAATATTAAGGTTTTTATTTTATTGACAAATATTGTCTGGTTAGTAATAAATATTATTGTTAATGGTGACTATAAAAATGTTGTTATGAGTTTATTTATAAATAAAAAATAAAATGGGTTAGATAATGCCATCATATAAATGATAAATGTATAAATAAATAAAAGTAAAGGGAATTTTCACCACACAAGAAGTTTTTGTTTTTTAACACTAAAACAAGCAAGAAACAGGAAAAACATAATAAAGAGTGGAAAAAATTTATTTTTATTGTTAACGAGCCGCCATTGTTTCTATAATCTTTAATGTAGAAGTTTAATTTGTAAGAGATTTGGTGTACAACTAAACGTGAATATTAAATGTGAAAAGGGGGTTGCTTTTTATCTGCATTTCACATTCGTTTACGGTATTTGATAACCGGATTGTAGACGAAGTATTTTAAGTTAGCTGCCACAAAGAGGATATATTTAATATTATTTATAAAGCGGTAATTAAACGGTTGAATATAATGAAAGATTATTTTTAGCAATATATTAATGTAAAAGTTTGATTATATGTGTGACTAAAATATACTTATTAACAAGGATTAAAATTTTTGGTCACAAATTTCCAGTGAAGTACTTTAGTTTTTTTTTTTTTTTGATAGCCTGAAAAGAACATCAGAATCCGATGAAGATAAAACGTACGGATCGTTGATCGTCCTAACTAGGGACGATATCAATCATATGAAAACGTCCTCCTGTCGCGGATTGCTTCGATTGAATCATAACTAATGATATCGGTGGCCATCAAGCATGGCCCGCTCAGAATCTCTGCAGTTCTGCCGTCGATTGACAGCCGACAGCCGCCTGCACAATGACGTGCACTTCATATATCATTCGCTGGTCTGTCAGCTTTTTTCTACTTAAATGCCGCCCTGCGTCCAGTCTCGAATCAAAAACTGAACGCCAGTAGCATTAGATATAAATTAATAATAAAATATATTTTCCTCACAACATGCTGCGTAACGGTCAAGTTTTTGTGTTGAGTCAAATTTATTTTTGATAGCTCTTGCATATGAAATTTCGATTAATACGCTTACCTTGTATGTGTATAAAGATGATTATTGATTAGTTGTTATTTATTTTAAGTCCGATATTATTGACCCTCAGATATATATTCGCATAAACTGGTATTTGATCCTTCTAGTAATTCTAAAAAGAAGATGGGCTACTGTTAATTGACCATTATCTTTACTTACAGTGGTTTGCACCGGTGTGATTAAAGTGGTAGTTAAAGTTAATTACCAGTTATTCACAAATTAACTTTGCATGGAAATATTAAGTATTAATTAAAGTCATAACTAATAATTAAAGTTAATCCTGTGAAGAAGTCAGGATTAGTGATTTCCTAACCTATTTATTAAAGTTGTCAACTTCAAAAGTTAATTAATAAAATGAATGCGCCGGCAATAGAAATGATAATTATATTAACGATATGGAAATAGATGAAGATGAGTTAGAACTAGATATATTGGAATTGATAGAACATGACGTTCCTAGGCAAATCTATGAAAGGGCCAATTATTTTAATCAAATGGACAATTAGATTACAACCATCGGTTTTCCGCCACCAGTTTGATTTATGTCTGCTCTGTAAGGTGGCCTTTTTTCTTGTTCCTTTTTTTTGATTATTATAGAACCTTTTGAGAACATCCACTGATCTTAATGTGGACGATGAAAAATTAAATTCTCTTTCTACATTTTTGCATGCCTTGTCTTTTATTTTCCAATTTACTCCACCACTTTCCTTATTTTCAATAACATGCTTGTATTTTTTTATAGAATGAAGTAAATTAATCTTTTCCTTGTTAGTAAAATTTAGGGATCTTTGACGCTTTACTGATGGGGATGGTTTATGAATACTCATTTTGAAGGAATAAAACTTAGCAACAGAAATTATAAAAGACCCTATCAAAAGCTATCCACAGTATCAACAGAAAATGACCCAAACAAATTCATAAAACATCTGACAGACAGAAAAAAGGCAGTAAAAACACTGCATGCAATGAAATTTTCACAAAGACACTAAATTTCACGACTACCAACATATATATTTAAATGCTAATCTTTAATTAAGTAACCAACAAATTATGCTCTTCGGTGCAGAGCATTTCAGATTTAATTATTACTTAACATTAACTAGTGATTAGTTAATTTTAAGTTAATTTCTGATTGGTGCAAACCACTGTTAGACTCTTATTAGGTATTCTTATATACACTATCTTTTTATTTGTGAGGTCTATATTGTTTTTATTCCATTCTCATTGATATTATAACAGCTAATTTAATTTCGTTAAAGTTTGTTCTTTTTCTCGGTTATTTTCCATCAGAATTTCCATCCTTGGATAATTAAATTGTCTTATTTTACGCCATCCTTAATAATAAAATGTGTTAGTCTGTTTACAAATCTGTGTCGTTTTGAAGGTTCGTGTTGAAGGTTATTTTGACTTGACGCCTGTCATCTGTCCGTTACAAGTGGTCTTGGTATAAGTGAGTTAAGCATCATTCGGAAAAATTTTGTGGCTGTACCGTACCAGGGTAAGAGTTTCAGGGTGTAGAAAATTTCCTCAGTTGGCAGCCATGGTCGAGGGGCGTGGGCATAGTTGATTTTATTTATTGGCCGTTGCAGTCACATGATTGGATAGATTTTTATTGATTTATCGGGAAGTCTTTCGGCCGTGGATTTTGCTCGATGTCGGAAATTTTTGGAGAGGATGAGACACAGAGAGCCTGTTAAGGGTGTAATGTGTAAGGTTTGTCGTTTTTGAAATTTTTATGAAGCATCTTTGGTGAATCGAGGCAAGTGTGACTTGAATGTCATCTTCGTGTCTTGGAAGGATTACTCCTCAATTCTCCGCTATTGTGGGAGAGAATTGGTGCTACTAAAATGTTTTTTTTGTGCGATTCTACAGGGTGATTCAAACAAATGAAATTGCCATTCTTGTATCACTTCTCAATTTATTGGCCAAAGATTGAATTTTTTCGACTAAAAAAACTGTTAGATATTTTCAATATTATTGTTAATTATAATAGCAAATAAAACACAAAATCATTTACCACAAAATGTATTAAATCTTAGAGGGGGAGGATGGCAACTAGTTTCGGCTACTAGCCCTCTTCAGTCCTTTGAAATAGTATTGTTACGTTTTTTTCTTGTGCCAACAATTCTCTCTCTTTGCCTCTTCAGTCAAAACAATTGACTTGTGTCGCTTATTGAAAAATTCTTTTCTTCCCCTCGAACTATAGGGTAAGTTTTTATTATATTATTTTCACTTAGGTCCCCTGTTATCATTATTAATTATTTCGACGCTTTAACGTTTATTTACTGTTGTTTTTAATTTTTTTTATGCCGATATATTTTTTTATATCTACTTAAAAGTTCATATCTTATCTTTTATAATAATATGAATTATCTGATTTTTGTGGTGCTCTTTCAGTCTCGATTACAAAAAGAGAATCTATTTTTAATTTGTTTTTACAGATTTTCTTAAAATTTAATTCACTTTGATAATTTTTATATTTCATATTTTGATCTAAAAATTCATGTACTTCATATTAATATTTTTCTTGCTGTATATTCTTTTTTAAAAACAGAGACCACGAAATCTGGTAATTTACAAGATTTTTGTCTTGTATTTACTTGATGTGAACTTTTAGGGTTTTTATTACAAGTTTTTTGGTACAAGTTTTTTTGAAACAAGTTTTTTGGACAGACCATTCTTTTTTGGACCATGCGTTTTTTTTGGAACAAGTTTTTTTTGGTACCAAACGTTTTTTTGGAACAAGTTTTTTTGGACAGAACATTTTCTTTTTGGGACTACAAGTATATTGGACTGAACAAGTTTTTTTGGAACGAGCAAGTTTTTTTCCATCCATTGGAACCTAACGTCTCTACTGGAAAAGAAAATGTCTCTTATATTTACTTGATGTGAACTTTTAGGGTTTTCTGGAAGGAGTCCTTTTTTTTGGACCAAACGTTGTTTTTGGTACAAATTTTTTGGAGCAAATTTTGTTTCTGGACTGCAATAAGTTTTTTTTTGGATGGAACATTTTCTTTTTGGGGCTACATGTTTTTGGACTGAACAATTTTTTTTTGGAACAAGCATTTTTTTTTCCTCTTTTGGGACCAACGTCTCTATTGCCGGATCCATTTTTAGAAGAAACTCGAAGACAAGCCAAAAACCAAGCTAAGTCACATTTCGCAAAAAAAAATCGTCTGAAAGATTTAAATTTTTCTTAAAATATAAAACAAATATAACGTTTAATTTGATAGGATTTACGGACTTCTTCATGAAACTCTACCATTCAATATGGAATAACTAAAAATTCATACTATAAAAATCATAAAAAATAATAATAAACCAAATTTAATAACCATAATCTAAAAATGCAATTCAATCGCAAAGATTGAAAAAATAAACGTATGCTTAGCACTGTGATGAGTTACTAAAAGTGGCTTGGAGAGCCGCTTCCCAAAGCGAAAGTGGTCGGACGGAAGACTGAAACAAAAATTTTTTCTTCCGGTCCAAAATTCGACAGCTTCGGGGTAATGAGGCTTTCAGGGGTACTTTTAGGTGGCTCACATAAATAATAATAATAAATAATTAAAATAAAATAAAATCAAAAAATACCTGCTGAGGCAAAAACTTAAAATGACGTTCCTGGCGAAAGTGGTCGGACGGACGACTGAAACCTAAAAAACTTTGGTCCAAAATCCGATCATTTGGGAGGAGGGATATGGTTTTCCAAGGCAATTTTATTAAACAAAAATTAAAAACACATAAACAAACAAAACAACAACAAACCAGAATAAAATTAAAAATCAGAACCCTGTTTTTTCCCCTAATTTTCAGGATCAAACTATAAATTGTAAAAACGCAAACTTAAAACTTAACTATTGTAAATTCACAGAATAAATACAAATACCCAATAATACTTTTTCTAAAGTAAGAAGTGGGTTTATTAAATTAATTTATACAAAAAAAAATTAAATCTTACATTTATTAAAATTCTTATATATACTGGCATATAAATTAGATGAAGAAAGGTCGTTTCTCCATTAGTAGATGGAACAGATTATGAACTTCTCAAATATGATGGACGACATGACTAGCTATTTGAAGGTAAATGGTTAATTTGCATCTATTGCACTTTAAAATTTGTTTTGAATAAATTTGAAATAAAATTCTTTGAGTTTACATACCTACTTTAAAAAATTTTAATTAAATCATTATTTTGTATTTAAATAAGTATTAGTGCATTATTATTATTAATTATTCCGTTGTAATATAATGATTTATTTATATGGAATAAAGAATGTCACAGGGTGGAACATCAAAATGCAAAGTTAATACAATAAATTCTATAATAAAACACACCCTGGATGGCCTTATATATTAAATAGCAATAAAACATTAATTTAGACACACAGTACATCTGTATTAAATAAATGCACTTTGTGAAATAAATGGGCAATAAACTAGAGCAATTTTATTGAATGTACCGTTACGCGTTCCCATAGAAAATGAGTCAATCAAAATTTTATATTCACGACGTAAAAATAAGATGCGTCGCTTCGTACGGTAGATGGCGTTTAAGCCGCCGTGTCTGTTTCATGAAAAATAAAAACCAATATAAATTTAAATAGGTTTTGGAATACATTATTTTCCTAACATATGCTTCTTCTCTCAGAATTTCATATTCATAGATCGATCAGTAACGCGCTTCGAAACGAATACGCGAATTTTTGAGGTATATTCAAGAAATTGTAGGAATTTATTAAAATAATATTAGCAAACGTTTCAGCAATTGTTTGTTAGTTAAATTTATGTTAAAAAACATTGAATTATGTTTATTTATTATCGTAAATATGAGCGTATTTAATATTGATTTCAATTTAAGGCTAACTTATCATCCTAAGGGATCTTTCAATGTCGGTTTCTAAGCTTTTGGATTCGTGGTGACGTCATATCGTTCTATTTTTAATATTTTGGCAGTGAAGATAAACTGAAAATTACATTTTTTTTTAAATAATTATTAATTAATAGGAATTTATTAAAATTTTAAAATTAATATTAGCAAACGTTTTTGGAGATAATTATTAGAATTGTTCATGACTAAAATTTTTGTTAAAAACATTTAATTATATTTATTTATTATCGTATATTTATTTCAATTTAATGTTAACTTATCATCCTAAGGGATCTTTCAATGTCGGATTCTAAGCTTGATGATTGGTGGTACTTTAACAATTAAGCTAAACTAAAAAATCGGTTGTGTCGCCCCAAAACTTTCCCGACCAGTATCCACGAATACTTTTTCATATATTTTATGTTAAAGTTTCAAATTTTGACATTTTTTTATTTTTGACAGGTGACAGTTGACTGTTCTAAATAGAGTTTTTCTAGGGCTTTCAAATGACATATTGCATGTCAAATTCCGTGACATATGGCATCTGTCATTTCTTGATAGTGACACTTCCGTTTGACAGATGTCGTACAAAAACCAATGGGTTCTTACGACTGGTAACCCATACCCATATACCTAATTTCAATCAGATTAAACGTGTAGGTGTTAATCATCTCAGTTGACCTTGAAAAAATTTTTTTAGCTCGTTCACCTTGGAGGTGGGTCGAGAAAGTAAAAATAAAGAGATACAAATTTTTGAGAGTGAAAAGAGTACTAAAAATTGATATATAAAAAGAGAAATTTTCGGAGATAAAAAAAAGTAGAAAAAAGTGACAAATTAAAAAGGAGGAGGAGAAAAAAGTACTGAAAACGTGACAAAATAAAGAGAGAAGAGTGAAATTTTGAGAGAAAAAAAGCACTACGAAATTGATATATTAAAAGAAAAAATGGGGGTTATTTTGAAGAGCCAAATTTTATTACAAAGAATGTAAATTTAGGAAAGAAATAGGAAACAGTACTTAAAAATTGACAAAATTTAGAAAAAAAGGTAGCTAAGAACGGTCCCGGACAAAAAAAAAAAAAAAAAAAAAAAAAAAAAAAAAAAAAAAAAAAAAAAAAAAAAAAAAAAATTAAGAATGCATGAAAGAGGGATAATCTTGGAGATAAAAAAAGTGCAAAAAAGTAATTAAATACAGAGAGAAAAGGAAAAGGTACAAAATACAGATAAAAAAGAGGGGAAATTTTGGAGGGAAAAAAGTACTAAAAAATAGATATATTAAAAGAAAAAATAAAGATAATTTTGGAGAGTAAAAATTTGATACAAAAAAGTGACAAATTTAAGAGAGAAATGGGAAAAAGTAGTTTTGACTAAAAAAAAAAAGTTGGAGAGAAAATATTTGAGACAAAAATGTTATATCTAAGAAAGAGAGATAATTTTTCGGTGAAAGAAGGGAAAAAGTTGTGATACTATGCCGGTTCTAGCTCAGGCCGCCACATTATCCCCATTAGGGTCCACTTGAAAACTGAAAAGTGAATATCTCAGCCGCTAGATGTCGCACTTTGACGTATGAGGTGTCAAACGATTCGTAATGACTTAAAGTTGAGTTAGGATATTACCAATAGGGCATTAGTGAATATCTCGGCCGTTAGATGTCGGATTTTGGCGTATCAGGTGTCAAGGGGTTCGTTATGACATAAGCATATACGGGGGATGTCTAAAAGTCGAGTCACGGTATTGCCAATAGGGCAGTAGTAAATATACTGACCGTTAGATGTCGGATTTTGGCTGGTGAAAGTTCAGAAATTACATCAAGACATATTACTTTACGAAGATAAAAATAAAATTATTAAGCAATTAGACCGTTTGTTTATAAGTTCTACGTTCTGGAAAATGGCCATATTGTATATCATAAAAATCGTAAAAAAAATATGAAAAAAAATAGTGGGGATAATTTTAATTGAGAAAAGTGACAAAATTAAGAAAGAATAATGGGGGAAAAAGTAGTAAAAAATGACAATATTAAAAGAAAAAAGAGGGCAAATTTTGGAGTGAAAAAAATTTGAGACAAAAAGTGACAAAATTTTCAGATATTTAATGTTAAAGTTTCAAATTTTGACATTTTTTTATTTTTGATAAGTGACAGTTGGAGAAATAATTTTGACTGTTCTGAATATACTTTTTCACGGGTTTTCAAATCACATATTGCACGTCAAATTCCGTGACATAATGCATCTGTCATTTATTGATAGTGACACTTCCGTTTAACAGATATCGTACAAAACTAATGAGTTCTGAGTTCTTCCGACGGGTAACCCAAACCCATATACCAAATTTCAGCTCTATCGGTTTAAACTTGTCATCTCTATCGTAGAAGAATACACACATACAGACAGACATACAGAGAGACATACTTACATCTGGAAATGGCCTTAATCATCTCGGGTGACCTCAAAATGGATATTTCCATCTGTACCTCGAATTTTTTTCTAGCTCGTTCACAATACTTTCCCTTCTCGGTGGTGGGTCGGGGAAGTAAATAACATTTATTTTTAAAATAATATTAATTATAACATCTCACATCATATTAGGTAAATTATAACCAAACCGTATTAGAAATATAATTCTATTTTTCAATCTAAAATCCATTAGCACTACAAATAGTTTTCTACTTTATAACAAACATTTTCTTAGTATTATTTCTACACATGTCGAAAGACAAAGATAAAATATAAAAGTATGTTTTCAAGAGCCAAAAGTTGCAAGTTGGCTCTTTTTGGTCATTCGACCATCGAAAAGTTTACACTTTTCATATCTTTGTTATATGATTGGTTATTGAGTTTGGATTTATTTCGAGCAATTTCCAGTTTTATAAAGTTCGGTTCGCAGACTAGATAGAAAATCAATAAGATATTTTCGACAGAAAATAAATAAAAAATCTCAAAATATTAGTACAAGAAAAATATTACGTTTTGTTAGCATATATCTAACAATAAATTTTTTATCTTTAATTTGCAGTATAAAATATAATAATATTAGAACACTAAAAAGAGCACCATAACGTTCTCTTAATAAATTATATGGATGAGTTAATCAAACTTTTGGTATTTCAAAAGTTTCCTGTAATCGGTCTTTGGAATGAGAAGTTGTCGCCGTATTCGAAGACAGATGGCAGTAACAGTTTAGTTGATTAGTTGCGAAGTGACATAGTTAGTCAGCCAGTCAAAATCGTATTTTGTTGTCAACATCAACGCAAACCGTATGACTACTATCCCGACTTTAAACTAATTTCAGTATATGCAATTGGTTTAGTTTTCTGATGAGGATTAGAAATTTGTTCATCAGTGATATATGTTTAGGTGATAGTAGTAATGGTATATTGTACATGTTTCCAGATTCATAATAGAAAAATAAAAAATTCGGTTGTGTCGCCCAAAAATTTTCCCAACCAGTATCCAGAGAAATGGGTTCTTCCGACGGGTAACCCAAACCTCTATACCAAATTTCAGCTCAATTGGATTAAACGTGTGGCCTCTATCGTGTAAGAATACACACAGACAGACAGACAGAAAGATAGACAGACAGACAGACTTCCATCTGGAAATGGTCTTAATTATTTTAGAGAACCTCAAAATGGATATTTCCAACTTTTTTAGCTCTTCACAACTTCTCAGAGGTGAGTCAGGAAAGTAAAACCAAATAATATCGACAAAAATGGATGAAGTTTGAAAAAATTTAAAAAAAAATCGGAACAAATTGAAAAAAATAGGGATAAAATTAAAAACATCGATAAAATCCAACATAAATCGATAAAAATAGACAAAAACAAATACGAAGAACAAAAAAACAGAAAAAAAAACTGGAAAAATATAATAAAAAATTCAGAACAAATTGGCAAAGTAATATAATCGAAAACAATCGAATAAAATTGATAAGAATTTTAAAAACCCAAATAATACCGACAAAATCGAATAAAATCAAATACAATCGCTAAAAATCGTAAAAAACCAAATAAAATCGATAAAAAAACTAAAAATCGACAAAAAATAAATAAGAAAAAAACTGAAAAAAGTCAGATACAATACAAAAAAATTGAAAAAAATTGAAAAAAATCTTAAAAACCCCAAATAAAAGCGATGAATTTGATAAAAATAGAATAAAATCATATAAAATCGAAAAAACCGAAAAACCAATCGAAAAAAATTAAAAAAAAAACAAAAAAAAATCTAAACAAAATCGATATAATCAAATTCAATCAACCAAAATCGTAAAAAAAAATACAAATAAAATCGACAAAATCGATACAAATCGAAAAAAAAAACAAAAATTCAGTGAGATCGAACAAGTGTAAAAACCCAAATAAATTCTGACGAAATCGATAAAAATCAAATACGATGGAAAAAAAAACCAAATAAAATCGATAAGAATGGATAGAGTTTGAAAAAATTAAAAAATGTTGAAAAAAATCGAATCAAATTGAAAAAAAATTGGACAAAATTAAAGAACATCGAATAAAACTAAAAAAAAAATGAAGAGAATAAAAAAAATTGAAAAAAATAATTGAAAATATCGGATACAATCGAAAAAAATTGGAACAACAAATTGATAAAATTTAAAAACATCGAAATACGTTTCCAAAAAATCTAAAAAATTGACAAGAATTGAAAACAAAAATGGTTATAAAATCGAAAAACATCGAAAAAATCAAATATAATCGAAACGACAGAAATCGAAAGACTAAAAAATAATTGAAAAAAAAAACCGAAAAAATTACTGAAAAAATCGAAATAGTCAATTACAATAGAAAAAAATCGGATAAAGTCGAAAAAAATCGGAATACTTTTTTAGATATTTAATGTTAAAGTTTTAAATTTTGACATCATTTTTTTTATTTTTGATAGGTGACAGTTTCAGAAATAATAATGACTGTTCTGAATAGAGTTTTTCAAGGGCTTTTAAATGACATATTGCAAGTCAAATTTCATGACATATTGCATCTGTCATTTTTAGATAGTGACACTTCCGTTTGACAGATGTCGTACAAAAACTAATGGGTTCTTCCGACGGGTAACCCAAACCCACATACCAAGTTTCAGTTCAATCGGATTAAACGTGTGGCCTCTATCGTATAAGAATACACACAAACAGACAGACAGATAAACAGACAGACAGACTTTCATCTGGAAATGGTGTTAATCATTTCGAAATTTTTTTTAGCTCGTTCACAATACTTTCCCTTGTCGGAGGTGGGTCCGAAAAGTAAAAACTAAAAAATCTCAAATACCAAAAAATTTCAAATCTCAAACGTTTTAAAAAAATAATCATAAAATCTCAAAAAAATCTCAAAAAATCCCAAAAATTCTTTAAAAACCTCAAAAAGCTTAAAAAATCTCAAAAAATCATAAAAAAAAATTTAAAAATCTCATAAAATCTCTCAAAAAATCTGAAAAGAGTCTTAAAAAACTAAAATCAATTTTAAAAATATTTAAAAAAAATCTTAAAAAATATTAAAAATTCACAAAAAAACTCGAATACACAATCTCGAATAAATCTCAAAAAATCTAAAAAGTCATAAAGAATCTTAAATGATTTCAAAAATCCTCAAAAAACCTCTAAAAATCTCAAAAAACATCATAAAATCTCAAAAAATCTCAATAATTCTTTAAAAACCTCAAAAAATTTCAAAAAGATTAAAAAACTCAAAAAAACGTAAAAAATTTAAAAATCTCTAAAAATTCTCAAAGAATCTGAAGAGATTCAAAATCTTAAAAATTTTTAAAAAATTACAAAAAAACTCAATAAATCTTAAAAAATCTTAAAACACTTCAAAAAATTCTCAAAAAATCTAAAAAGTCCCGAAGAATCTTAAATTATTTCAAAAAACTTCTTAAAATCTCAAAAAACCAATAAAAATCTCAAAAAATGTCAAAAAACCATAAAAAATCACAAAAAACCATACAAAACTACAAAAATAAAATCTAAAAAACCTCAAAAAATCAAAAAATATCATAAAATCTCAAAAAATCTCAAACATTCTTTAAAAACCTCAAAAAATCTCAAAAAGCTCAAAAAATCTCAAAAAATCATAAAAAAAATTTAAAAATCTCATAAAATCTCTAAAAATTTTCAAATAATCTGAAAAGATTTAAAGAGTCTCAAAAAACTAAAATCAATTTTAAAAATATTTAAAAAAAATCTTAAAAAAAAAAAAGAAATCACAAAAAAACTCAATAAATCTCGAATAAATCTTAAAAAATCTTAAAACACTTCAAAAAATTCTCAAAAAATCTAAAAAGTCCCAAAGAATCTTAAATTATTTCAAAAAACTTCTTAAAATCTCAAAAAACCAATAAAAATCTCAAAAAATGTCAAAAAACCATAAAAAATCACAAAAAACCATACAAAACTACAAAAATAAAATCTAAAAAACCTCAAAAAATCAAAAAATATCATAAAATCTCAAAAAATCTCAAACATTCTTTAAAAACCTCAAAAAATCTCAAAAAGCTCAAAAAATCTCAAAAAATCATAAAAAAAATTTAAAAATCTCATAAAATCTCTAAAAATTTTCAAATAATCTGAAAAGATTTAAAGAGTCTCAAAAAACTAAAATCAATTTTAAAAATATTTAAAAAAAATCTTAAAAAAAAAAAGAAATCACAAAAAAACTCAATAAATCTCGAATAAATCTTAAAAAATCTTAAAACACTTCAAAAAATTCTCAAAAAATCTAAAAAGTCCCAAAGAATCTTAAATTATTTCAAAAAACTTCTTAAAATCTCAAAAAACCAATAAAAATCTCAAAAAATGTCAAAAAACCATAAAAAATCACAAAAAACCATACAAAACTACAAAAATAAAATCTAAAAAACCTCAAAAAATCAAAAAATATCATAAAATCTCAAAAAATCTCAAACATTCTTTAAAAACCTCAAAAAATCTCAAAAAGCTCAAAAAATCTCAAAAAATCATAAAAAAAATTTAAAAATCTCATAAAATCTCTAAAAATTTTCAAATAATCTGAAAAGATTTAAAGAGTCTCAAAAAACTAAAATCAATTTTAAAAATATTTAAAAAAAATCTTAAAAAAAAAAAAGAAATCACAAAAAAACTCAATAAATCTCGAATAAATCTTAAAAAATCTTAAAACACTTCAAAAAATTCTCAAAAAATCTATAGATTCCTAGAAATTCTAAAAAATCTCATAAATGATTTCAAAAACCTCAAATAATCTCAAGAAACCTCAAGAAACCTTAAAAAATTTCAAAAAATCTCAAAAAATCCCAAAAAATCTCAAAAATCTCAAAAATATAAAAAAATTTCAAAAAAACTCAAAAAATCTCAAAAAATATTAAAAAGTCAAAGAAAAATAAAAAAATGGCCCAAAATTAGAAAAGTTTGTAAAAAAATTGTAAGAGATTGAAAAAAATCCACGAATCAAATTTTGACATTTTTTATTTTTGACAGGTGACAGTTGGAGAAATAATTTTGACTGTACTGAAGAAAGTTTTTCAAGGGCTTTCAAATGACATATTGCAAGTCAAATTCCGTGACACATTGTATCTGTCATTTTTTGATAGTGATACTTTCGTTAGACAGATGTACAAAAACTAATGGGATCTTCCGATGGATAACCCAAAATCATATACCAAATTTCAGCTTAAACGTGCTGCGGCTCCTATGGTGGAAGAATACACACAGACAGACAGACAGACAGACAGACAGACAAGCAGACAGACAGACAGATAGACAGACAGACCGACCGACCGACAGAAAGTCAGACTTCCATATGGAAATGGTCTTAATCATCTCAGGTGACCTCAAAATGGATATTTCCATCTTTATCTCGAAATTTTTTTTCAGCTCGTTCACAATGCTTTCCCTTCTAGGAGGTGGATTGGGAAAGTAAAATGCGGAACTCTATCTGCACCCCCTCGAGAATTCTAGAACTTTTCGAGACGCTGGACTTCGAAAAAATCAAAGGGTTCCGGCAATTCGGGTTCCAACTTCCGGACGGTTAATTTACTTCAAGGTACGAACCTGACATTGATAAGTTGAACTGTCAACATCGCGGTTTTATAATCATCTATTTGAGCGCTTCCAGAATCTATGACGTAATTTTAAAACTGGTTCTAAAAGTTGTTTTTAAACCAAATTTCAATTTGTGTAAAGTGTGAAGGTAAAGTGGAAAAATCTAAAAAGGGTAAATTTAGCATCCTTTTAATGAAAATTCCATTATTTTTTTTTACCACCCCTACTAAACACACTTTGTTGTATATAAATTTCATCCAAAGGAAGAGTACACCAACAGCAATAAGGGCATATCCATAAAGCAGACAGTAGTAGTAGAAGCGGAGAGAAAATTAATAAGTTGGCTTGGATAATGTGAGAAATTGCTCTACTAACCCTGTTCGCGTGACTAATTGAAATTGGAGATTATAGATATGGTTCATCTTGTTTTCATCATCAGCTTTCATCAACATTATAAATTGCAGGTATTCGTTTTATTAAAATTGTAATTTTGATGAAAGAAAATTAATTGTATAATCCGATTAAATCCATGTTTAGTAATTGCGTGTATGGATTTTTCTTTATAGTAGTAAAGCTTCAATTTATACATATACCAGGTATATGTAGAAAAGTAATAAAAAAAGGATCAATATAAATTTTTTTTTTATTGTTTTATTATAAACCCAATCCATCAGCTCACTAAATCTACTAAATTGATCGATTTCTAACTAAAAGTTCTTGCGGATAATTTACTTATCCTATTATCTAGCACTAATCACGGTGGCATTGCCGCAAATTAACCTAAACGGATTACAAGGAAACCCTTTATGGGTCCAGAAATAAACGCTATCCATCCGCCATCCGATCACCATCATGGCCTGGCCTGATCGACAGCGGCCAGCAGGATATACGTTCAATAGCAGGAGATTTTGAGATAGTCCAGGGACTAGTTTTAATCAGTAAATAGTAATTTGTTACATATAAGAAATTAAATGGTTTAAATATCAAACATAATGTATAGGTGGAAAATATATTTATTTTTTTTTATTTTAATTATCCCACCCCTAGCACAACTAGATCGATCTGGTTAGTTCTAATTTGTCAGCAATTAATCATTGGTCTCATCGACTACAAATCCTCTTTCACAAAACACAACCCCTACTGAAATCTATTTTCCTAGAGTTGCATTACGCTACTGTATACGGTTTTAGGCCAAGTTAGGTCAAAGAATGATTTTATTATATTTTTTTATAAAAGGTAACGCCAAATAACAATTTATTAATGACAAACGTTTCTATTAAAAAATATATTAAAATGCTCGTTGTCCAATTTTGATAAATATATTGAATTAACGACGTAATAAACAATAAATAAAATGATGTGCCCGTAAACTGATTTATCCAGGCGTTATATTTTTTGGTGCCAATCAAAATTAAAATTATTCTAAATTACACATGAATGCGTTTTATCTGGTTTGATTTTCAGCTCCAAAAAACACATTAAAAGTTATTATTATCCGATTTTTTTTTAGCTATAATCCGATATTAAACAATTTTATCAGATATTACGTAAATATGTCAGTAAAATTAATTTTTGTACGTTTATTATAAAAGTAACAGTTTTTTACGGATTTTTGAAAAATTAAGAAAGATAGGATATAAAATGGAAAGAAAACGTAAAAAAACGTAAACACTGGTAAATAACTGGTAAAAAATTAGTAAAAAACTGGTAAAAAACTGGTAAAAAACTGGTAAAAAACTGGTAAAAAAAGTGGTAAACAATTGTTAAATGAGCCTGTACAAAGTCGTAAAATTTCGTGAATAATGCTAAATAATCGTAAAACATAATAAAAATTGTAAAAATCATCAACAATCGTAAAAAAAACGTAATAAACCTTAAAAAATCGAAAAAAAAACTGGAAAAATCTGGAACAAACGCAAAAAAGGGGTTATATCTGAAAAAAGCGAGTAAATTAGAAAAAATCGAAAAAAATAAAGTAAAACCAAAAAAAAATTATAAAAAAACGGTTGTGTTGCCCCAAAAAACTTTAGCGACGAGTATCCACGAATACTTTATCAGATATTTAATGTTAAAGTTTCAACTTTCGACATTTTTAATTTTTGACAGGTGACAGTTGGAGAAATAATTTTGACTGTTCTAAATAGAGTTTTTCAAGGGCTTTCAAACGACATATTGCATGTCCAATTCCGTGACATATTGCATCTGTCATTTTTTGATAGTGATACTTCCGTTTGACAGATCTCGTACAAAAACTAGTTGATTCTTCCGACAGATAACCCAAACCCATTTACCAAATTTAAGCTCAATCGTAGTGCCCTGTTGGGATCTTCTGTGATCTTAGCAGGGCGTTCGACTGCGTCTATCATGCTATTCTGCTTAGTAAGTTGGAGAGATATGGAATACGTGGAGTTCCATTTTCTTGGATTTATAGTTATTTAACCTCATTGTTTAGAACCATTGATGTTGGTGTCCCCCAAGGCTCGATCTTGGGGCCAGTATTATTTGTACTATTCATTAACTATTTGTGCGATTTATCTATTCAAATACCTCCCATCATGTACGCTGATGACACCTCATTAATAGTTTCAGATGTGCTTGAACATGAATTAAATCTAAAATGTAATGATACCTTCAATAAGGTCAATGATTGGTTTAATGCCAACATGCTCTATCTTAATACCGAAAAGACAGTATCCCTAAGGTTTCATAGTCGACAGAGAGCTTGTGCCACTGTACAGATAAAAAATACACATGGTAATGTAGCCATCAACAACAATACAACTACTAAATTTCTGGGACTACAAGTGGATGAATGTCTAACTTGGACTGATCATTGCTTATCACTCAAGTCTAAAATTAACTCTTTAGCCTATCAATTCATGAATTTAAGAAAAGTCTTAGAAGTTGACCAACTACTTCAATTATACTTTGCACAAGTTGACTCAAGGCTACGTTATGGAGTTTGTTTTTGGGGATTATCTAGAGCACATATTGAAGTCTTCTTGGCACAAAAAAAAGCGTTAAGAGCTCTCATGGGAATATCTAACCGAAACTCTTGTAGAGACCATTTCAAAAATTGTAAGATTTTATCCCTTCCATCTTAAGTAATATATGAGTTTTCTTTATATATTTTCCAAAAACCAAAATAGATTTGTAAAGAATAATTCCAGATATGAAATTATGACACGCCAACGAAACGATTTCTTTATCAAATTTAGCCACACGAAAATTCATCAACACTCGGTAAGCACGATGGCTCCCAGACTGTATAATCTGCTTCCGGTGGGTATAAGACAGTCTAAAAACATTTTTATTTTTAAGAATAAATTAAAGCAGTATTAAGTCAACCAATGTTACTACACCATAGAGGAATACTTTTCAAATTAAAACTATATAAATCTTTTTATAATTTGATAATTCTTTATAGGCTATTTTATATTTTATATTTTGAATTTTATGGTTTTTATTATTACTGTTACTTTTGTATCTTGTGTAAGACTTTATGTCCGTGTAAGGTTTTTCTTTTGTGACGTATCCTATACATTTTATAATGTCTTAAAGGATTAATAAATTTATTTATTTATTTATTTATTTATTTATTTATTTAATACTTCTTCAGATATTTAATGCTAAAGTTTCCAATTTTGACATTTTTTTATTTTTGACAGGTGACAGTTGGAGAAATAATTTTGACTGTTCTGAATAGAGTTTTTCTAGGGATTTCAAATGACATAAAGCATGTCCAATTCCGTGACATATTGCATCTGTCATTTTTTGATAGTGGTACTTCCGTTTGACAGATGTCGTTCAAAAACTAATGGATTCTTCCGACGGGTAACCCAAACGTCTGTACCAAATTTCAGCTCAATCGGATTAAACGTGTGGCCTCTATCGTGGAAGAATACACACACACCGACCGACAGACACACTTCCATCTGGAAATTGTCTTAATCGTCTTAAGGAACCCGAAAATGGATATTTCTGTTTTTATCTCGATTTTTTTTTAGCTCGTTCACAATACTTTCCCTTCTAGGAGGTGGGTCGGGAAAGTAAAAATTGGAAAAAACAAAAAAATTATGTTTCATAATATACCTGAATGGATAACAAAGCGTTAAACCAGTTAATTTTTTACATTTTTGAGTTAAATAAACTGTCAAGTCATTTGTGTCTCTGATTCGTCTGCAATGAACGATTCGTTCTTATGTTAATCTGTTCCTCGATAAACTGTCAAATTTTCGTTTCTGTACAAATTGAAGTTAAAAGAAGTGTTATTAGATAATTATAAGTTCATGAAAAATGATAATGAAGAAATTTTCAATTGCACACCGGAAGATATTGTCCAGTCGACAACTACAGAAATGATGAATCTTCTCTCTACAACATCCAAAAATATTTAAAAGAATGTAATTCTTTTATGGACTAACGTATTAAAAAAGGCATAAACAGCGTCATAGAAAGAGTCCTACTATTGTACCGAAGTTACTTTCCGTGATAATTAAACTATTTAAATTAAATCGCGCACCGCACAGGATTTAGAAGTACTTTAAAATTATGTGAGACCAGCAGGTCCCCGCCGAAAGATGGAGTCACTCGTATAGTTGTTTTACATACACAGCCAGCCATATGGTATACGCAGCCGGAGTCGATCAGTTAGTTGCAGTGGCAGTCCTGGTTACAGCGGCAGTCCCAGTTGGCGTTCCAGTGGCAGTCCCAGTCTGTTCACTTCAGCGACCTTTAGAACCGATACACTCCACTTTCCTTCCTCGCCGGACTTGGTAATTTTTTTTGTGGAATAAAGAAATATTTTAATTTTTGGTTTTCATTTAATTTGTTTTGACCAAGAGCAAAAATATCCAGGTATTCAACCAAGAGAAGAAATCAATTTTTCAACTTTTTTCCACCCTTTTTTTATTAATTTCTTTATGTTCTTTGTGAGAGATTGATTGTTTTGGTTGCTCCCTGTGTACCCAGCTGGACGAAGTAGATGGTGGAGGAAATTAAATCCGATTTTGTTTTTTCACTTTTTCCCTACATTTACTGTTTTCCTTCTTAGAAACTTTTTCTACTCTGTCTTTCTCTTTGCTTCCTTTTCTTTCCCTCCTTTTTTAATATTTTGTTTTCACGAGTATTTGATGGATTTGGAATTAAAATTTCAGTAATCAAATCATTTATTTAATCTTTAACCTTTTTTCTACTCCCCTCACGTTTTTCCCCACTTCTGTATTAATTTCTTTATGTTTCGAACTGTTCACAAGCGATTTGATTGATTTGGTTGCTCTCTCTGTACCCAGATAAACTTTGTACGAAGTGGATTGTAAAGGAAATTAATTCCAACTTTTTTCCCTACTTTTTACTGTTTTCTTTAATTAAAACTGTTTTTCCAACATTGTTTTCCTCTTTCCTTCCCCATCATTTGCTTCTTTTTTTAATAATTTCTTTTCACTAATGTTTAATGGATTTGGAATTAATATTTCCCCCACAACCAAATCAATCAACGTTTCAAATTTGTTTTCCACTCCCCTTAATTTTTTTCCCACTTTTTTAGTAATTTATGTATGTGTCGAACTATTCACAAGAGATTTGATTGACCTGGTTGCTCCCTCCATACCCATCTAAACTTAGTACGAAGTGGATGGTGTAGGAAATTAATTCTAACTTTATTTTCCCACTTTTTTCCCTACATTTCTATGTTTTTTTTTTCGTTTAAAACTGTTTTTCCAACTTTGTTTTCCTCTTTCCTTCCTCTTCTTTCGCTTCTTTTTTTTAATAATTTCTTTTCACGATTGGGAATTAAAATTTTCCCCACAACCAAATCAATCAATGTTTAAACTATTTTCCAGTCCCCTCACTTTTTTTTCCACTTTTTTAGTAATTTATGAATGACTCCCCTTCCCTTACTTTTTTCCCTACTTTTTGAGTAATTTATGTATGTTTCGAACTATTAACAAGAGATTTGATTGACTTGGTTGCTCCCTTCGTACCCAGTTAAACTTTCTTTTCCCACTTTATTCCCTACTTTTTACAGTTTTCTTTGTTTGAAATATTTTTCCAACTTTTCTTCCCATTCTTTCTCTTTTTGGTTATAATTTCTTTTTACGGGTGTTTGATGGATTTGGATTTAATATTTCAGCAATCAAATCCATTAATCTTTCAACTTTTTTTCCACTCCCCTCACTTTTTCCATAATTTTTTATTCATTTCTTTATGTTTCAAACTCTTGACAAGAGATTGATGGATTTTTGTGATCCCTCCATATCGAGCTAAACTTGGTACGAAGTGGATAGTGGAAGAAATTAATTCCAACTCTATTTTCCCACTTTTTTCCTACTTTTTACTGTTTTCTTTCTCTGAAACTTCATTTTCCACTTTTCTTTCCATTGTTTCTCTTTTTTTTAATTTCTTTTTACGGCTATTAGATGGATTTGGAATTAATATTTCAGCAATCAAATCCATTAATCTTTCAACTTTTTTTCTACTCCCCTCACTTTTTCCCTACTTTTTTATTTATTTCTTTAACTCTTCACAAGAGATTGGTGGATTTATGTGATCCCTCCATACCCAGCTAAACTTGGTACGAAATGGATGGTGGAGGAAATTAATTCCAACGTTGTTTTCCCACTCTCTCCCCTATTTTTTACTGTTTTCTTTGTTCCCGACTTTCTTTTCCACTTTTATTTCCATTCTTTTCCTTCTTTTTTAATAAATTATTTTTACGTGTGTTTGATGGATTTGGAATTAGAATTTCAGCAACCAATCTTTCAACTTTTTTTTCCACTCCCTTCACTGTTTTATTAATTTTTTTATGTTTCGAACTTTTCACGATCGATTGTTCGATGAATTATTTAATTGAAAAGCAAAAAAATCGATACGTAAAACTGTGATGTTCATTGAAACTTCCTTTCATATTGGAAAAAAATATACAGTTGATACTGGGCTATCGTACTGGGCAGTTTCTCTTAGATCAGAGACGGAACAATTACGGTATTTGCCCGGTCTCGGATGAGTCAGAGTAGTCCCTTTTATCATTTTAATCTTTACAATTTGGATTATGATAAATGCTATTATTCCAAGTTCATTCGAGGTAATGATGTATATTAGACGGTACACAGAGAAAAAAGAAGATTTGAATTTAGCAAATTTTATTTGAATCAAATAAATATGTTATTTGGATAGGTCGAACAAAACGTGTAACAAAACTGTTTGTTTAAATATCCAAATAAATGATTTAGTTGAATGAAAGAAATCTGTTTAAATTTTGTTCATTCAAATAACAATATATTTAGTTTAATTATCTTCGCTCCAAATAATCCTATTGGTTCATACAAACAACACAATTTATTTCATGCAAGTAATATTTTGTAAATACAACAAAATTACAGTCAACAAATATGATATTATTTATTCAAATAACTTATTTCTCTCTGTGTAAGAAAATTTGGTTTTAAGTTGACGTACTGTTGATGTTAAAATTATTTTTAATTTTTGTTCTGATTAGTAATATAATTGATCCTTCGATATTTCTGTTTGATTCTCATTAATTTCGTCAGGGTCGGTTTTAGCTATTAAAGATTGATTATTGTGAAAAGAATATCGTTGAATATTTCAAAGAGAAAGATTAGATTAAGAAAAGTATTTTTTATTCAATAAAAAATATAAAATAATAATTAAAATTTCCATATTATTTATTATATTTCAGAAAAGTATATTTTGAAGTTTTTAAAAAATATTTCATAAAATATTATGACACAATTAATTTATTATCTTAAGAGGAAAAAAATCAAAAATGGTAATAATTTATCACAGTATTTTTCATGAGTTCCTATATAATTCCATATCTGTACCTATATTTAAAAAATTTTATATACAGAATGATCATTTTAATTAAATATGTGAAAATAAATCTACCAAACTAATCAATTGATCCTTTTGATTAAATATGTCAATTTTATTTTAAAACACCCTGTATATATTGTATTGTATATTTATTATAATGCATAAATAAAGGTATTAGAATAATTATAGTAATACACCAAACTACAAAAAAGGTTTCTAATCTATTTAAAATTTTGGTGGATGAATTTTAAGCGGATTCGCCATTTTTTGAAATATTTAAAAAACATCAAATTTTTATTAAATTTGTTCGCGATAATAACCCTTAATACTGGAAGTAATAAATCAGAAAATGCCTCTTCAAAACTTTAATTCTACTCGCGTTAAATTAGTTATTTAATATTAATTTTCCTCTCCGATTTAGGAGTTTATTATAGGAAGTTTATTAATGTGCGGATGGAATCGCGAGTTATTCCATTATTTGTTTGTTGTTGAAAGTTACAAATTTCGCGATGTTCATCATCATTTTCGATGTTTTCTCGATTCAGCCGGTTTTGTTTCGGGTCGTCGCGTCGTTTTGCTGCACCATCCGCCTCTTTCTAATTAAGTTTTGCCCTTCCACGCGTTTTATTCGAGAAATATAAGGGGTTGCGAGGCCTAATTTGGCTAATTTAAAACTCTACAAGCTGCTTTGTGTACCATCTTTGCGGTTTAGAATGTAAATATATTACGATTTTTTTTATTTAAAATTTCTATTAATTAAAACAGTATAATATATTTCTGCGTTCGTTTATATGAAATTTAAACTGACTTTTGTAAATGAAACAAATTAGATTTATAAAATAACAATAAAAAGTAATAATGAAGGTATATAGGTAGTATATGTTTCGCATTTTCCAATATGGCGAATTTTTTTTGACTTATGATTATGCTTTAAGCGGAGACGTGACGTCACACACATCACAATCCGTGCTAAACATCAACAATTTTAATATTATATTTCTCCGTTATTTATTGACCGAATTTAAATTTTTTTTTACCGATTTATTAGTTTTTGTCTATATTTTAGTTAAATATTATAACATAAAACTTCTCCATTATATAAAGCGTTACCCATTTTAGCAACCAACATTCGATTAAATACCGAAAAAGAAGCGAATCTCTCCTGTCAACTAGCTCAATACCTAATGATGGATTTTCTTCTTGTTCCACCATCAGAGAGAACCCTTGGAGTAACTAAAGGCCAATAATTCCCTAGCCAACTGCAATTATTTCTAAACGCAGCTGCTCCGAGATTATTACTATCCTCTATACCCCTTCGACCCCCTTCTAGCACTTTTTCTCAGTTTCGGAATTCGCCGTGCCGTTTGTAAAAAATGGAATTCGGCGCATATGGCGTCATGCGGGCAATATTTTTTCGACCGTAGGTCGTTAAGACAAATTTTTTACCGGGGAAGTATAAATTGAGAATATAAGGGTAGGAAAATTTAAAAAAATTGATATTGTGTAAAGTTTTGATCAAAAATAAATTAATATTAAATAGTTGTCGCCCAGTGGTCAAAATGTTACCGTAATTTATTTAATTTTAAAGTTCTTATAATGTAATATTCTTTTTTTCCTTTTTCCTATTTTTTACTATTTTCATTTTTTTTAATTATAGCCATTTTCCTATTTTTGTCCATATTTCCCGATTTTTCCATTTTATCTACTTTTTCCTCTTATTCCTGTTTTTTTTCTACTATTTTTTCATGTTTTTTTTTCTATTTTTACCATTTTTCCTATTTTTGCCTATATTTCCATGTTTTTCGTTTTTTTTTATTTTTTTATAATCTTTCCTCATTTTTTTTTCATTCTATTTTTTTCCTATATCTTTCATTTGTTTACTGATTTTTTCTTATTTCTCTGATTTGTTTGATTTCTTTCAATTCTTTAAAATTTTGTTTTTGGCTGTTTTTTGCTATTTCATGCGTTTTTTTTACGAATTTTTTTGGATTTTATTTCGAATTTTTGCGATTTTTTACACTTTTTAAACGTTTTTATTTGAGATTTTTTTGTAATTATTTTCGATTTAATTCAAATCGGTTCAATTTTTTTTTATTCTTTCCTATTTTTTGGTAATTTTTTTATATTTTCTCGTTTTTTACAATTGTTTTTCATTTTTTTTTAAATATTATCTGATTTCTTTAACCTTTTCCAACTTTTCCATTTTTTTTTCAAATTTTTCAGATTTTTTTCTCATTTTTCAATTTTTTTCTGTTTTGTTCTGTTTTTTTACGATTTTTTCTAATTTCACTCCATCTTTTCTCTTTGTTCACTGGGTTTTTTTCTATTTCTTTTGTTTCCTGATTTTTTTCTTATTCCTCTATTTTGTTTCGAATTATTTCAATTTTTTATAACATGGTTACAATTGTCTTCGGTTTTTCGTTTGTTTTTTGCAATTTTTTTCCGAATACTTCTATTTGCAATTTGTTTTTTTCTTTAATTTTTTGCGTTTTCTTATTTATCTATTCTTTCATATTTTTCTCCTTTTTCCTATTTCTCACTATTTTCATTTTTTTAATTCTCCACATTTTCTTACTTTTACCCATATTTCCATATTTTCCTATTTTATTTACTTTTCATATTTCTCCTGTTTTTTTTTTGTTAACTGTTTTTTCATGTTTTTTTTCTCTTTTTCCATTTTCCCTATTTTTGACTGTATTTCCATTTTTTTTTGTTTTTTATTTTTTTCTCATTCTATTTTTTTCCTATTTCTTTTATTTGTTTCCTGTTTTTTCTTATTCCTCTGATTTTTTTCGATTTGTATCAATTCTTTATTTTGGGATTTTGTTTCGTTTTTTTTGCGATTTTTACACTTTTTTCCCGTTTTTATTTGAGTTTTTTTTAAATTTTTTCCTGTTTTTAGCGATTTTTTGCAATTTCTTGCGTTTTTTTCCGATTTTTTAATGTTTTTATATTTTCTCGTTTTTTACAATTGTTTTTCATTTTATTTTTCAATATTATCTGATGTTTTTTTAACCGATTTTTTTCTCATTTTTCAAAATTTTTTTTTTTGTATTGTTCTTATTTTTTTAAGATTTTTTTCTTATTTCTCCCCATTTTTTCTCTTTGTAAGTTGTATTTTTTCTTTTTCTTTTATTCTATGATTTTTTCTCATTTTTTTCTTATTATTCCATTTTTTTTCGATTAATTTCAATTTTTTTATAATATGGTTACAATTGATTTCAATTTGATGGTTGTTTATTGCGATTTTTTTTGCAATTTTTGAATATTTATTTTCCTGCGATTTCCTGCAGTTTTTGTTTTGATTTTTTGCGTCTTTTTGTGATTTTGTTTCATTTTTTTTGCGATTTTTTGCGTTTTATTACGATTTTTTTTTTAATTTTTTCGCGATTTTTTGCGATTTGTTCGTTTTCTTGAGTTTGTTTTTTTCGTTTTTTAGCGAATTTTTTCCGTTTTTTGCGTTTTGTATCTTTTTCTCTATTTTGTCCAATTTTTTCTGTTTCTTCTATATTTCCCTATTTTTTCTAATTTGTTATTTTTTCCTGTTTTTCCCATTTTTACTGTTTCTTTCTATTTTTCCCTATTTTTTCTATTTTTCCAAATATTTCTTATTTTTACCTATATTTTACTATTTTTGACTATATATTACTATTTTTCTGTTTTTTTCCAAGATTTTCTATTTTTCGTGTTTTTTTTATTATTTTTCCGGTTTTTTTCTATTTTTTACTTTTTTTGTGTTCTTTTCTATTGTTTCCCATCTTTCATATTTTTCGTATTTTTCTCTATTATTTCCTATTTTTCATAGTTTCTCATTTTTTTTATTTTTCTTACCTTTTCTGTTTTTTTTTTGCCCATTTTGCTATTTTTCCCTATTTTTTTCATATCCAAAAATCGTCTATCGCGCCCAGAGAAGTTTTAACTTCAAAAATAAAATTACAATAAGAAAAAAGTAAAAACTTATTTGTAAAAAAAAAAGACACATATTATATATTAATTTTAGCTTTGTGCACTGCTCCTGTATATAAACTTTAACGGTAGAAAATCTCACACTTCTCCATTTGCGCATTACGCGTATATAGATAATACACATGTAATGGGAATCTTTTTAGTTTCTAGCGATCTTAACTATTTTTCCTTACCAGATAACGGGTTGCTTTGGGCCCAACTTTCAATTTATGCCGTTTGATCCTGGCAGCGTCAGTAATTATTAGGTTCTGGGTTAGTTAAAAATGGTTTAAATATAGCTTAGAAAATAACGGAATTGGTCATTAATTATTATTACAAACTTATATCTCTTAATTTAAAACAAAAATAAATAGAAAGTTTTTTCACTTACTAAGAGGCACTGATATTAAAGAATTACAAATTATTTTCCCCTTCTATTCCTATATTATTAATTATACCTATCTGTTATTCTTTATATTTATTCAATTAATATTTATCTTAATAACATGCTACATTAATTGTTTCTGCCTGAATGTATAAATTTTTCAAGTATATAAATTTAATTGAAAAGTTTGCGCTTTAAACATTTTCCATCATTAAACATTTTTATTATATTCAGAATGGTCTAATTCCAATAAAATTATTTTATTTGTACATTTCGAAACAATATAAAATTCTAATAAAATTGCAGAAAATACTGTTGTAACAGTAAAATTCCGTTTTGTGCTATTTTGATGAGCGTAGCAAGTGCAAAAATATGACCAATTTGTTTTTCATCGTTTTTATGTCGTTCTTTATGACTTTTTGGATGGCAACAGCTGTGCCAAACCAAGCGAAAATAAAACTGCAAGCTTTCCTCATTATAATTATACTTTTACTTAGTATTATAATCAATAATAATAATAAAATCATTCTTAATTGAATAGTAAATATTTACAAGAATCTGGAGCACATGTACGAATTAAATCACAAATTAGTAAGGTTGGTTTTCAAATTGGATGGTAGGAGAGAGGTAGAATTAAAGAAGTCTAGGCATGTTTACCGTGTTCCCTTTGGAGCGATTCCAGTCAAATAAACTTTTAGCGAATTAAAGATTTGCAGGAGTTAGTTTGAGCGTCAGCTATAAACGAAGTAAGAGTATCATTCCCACCCCAATTTTCAAGATAGAGAGCCAGTGGAGTAGAGAAAATTTAAAATTAATCTTTATTTTTAGAATTAAAAGCTTGAAATAAAACTTGAATGTGCAAAAATATATATTTTATTCTGTAAGTTATAATATGTTACAAAGGAAATCAACGTGGTATATATTAAACCAATGTTAATTTTCCTGTGAGTATTTTTATAATAGGTAAATATTTGATTGATTTTAACTTTATTCCCTTATTCCATCCCGTTTGTTCTGCCTTTGATTCCAGTATCTCTCTCCAGGCGCAATTCCACTCGTTTCCAATTAAAATTCTTGATGGATGAGACTGTCGAGAATTGAAAGAGACGTTTTCGTTCGTTTGCTTAAAATACCAGTTAGAGTTAAATTTTCGTTTTCGGTTCTTAAGACTCTCGACTAAAACTCGCGACGCATCGTAGAGTGGACCAAAACTGACACTTAACATACCAAAAAATTCAAATAAGATATTGTTACTATCCAAAGATGAATTTTTTGGTCACATTTTGTTAGAAGAATTTTTTTACATGTAGCTAGATCTAGATGACTTTTTCTTCGAGTAAGGGTCCATGATGGAATGATTGGATTAGGTTCAGATTTTTTCTTCTGGACTCTTCAACTGAACAGATTCTGGTCGATTTGCATATCCATTATCTAAGTTGAATAATGGGTTCTATGGGTGGGAAGATAGTAAGATCACTTTAGATCCATATCCTGGGATCTTCTCAGGTTGAAGGGGATTATCGAAGTATCACTCAGTACAGCTATTGCATGGCTTCTTTGGAAGGCGGGCTACTATTGTAATGGCTGCTGTCTATAATCTGTCTGGAGCTTTAAGTTTAGACGGTTAAGAGATTGGTACAGTTTAAGTAGTGTGTCTCTATCTATTCCCTATCACATGATTGCTATGCATCTCATTTCGGTAAGGACTTTTTTGCACTTCGTTGTAACCTGTTCAATAGGTGTAGACCAGCGTAATGTTTTGTCGTAGGTCATACCTAATAGTGTAATACTATCATTGATCATAATTTCTTATCCTGCTTTTGTTAGTTGTTGTTCATCATGTGGCATTCTTATGTAGCGTATATTTTATATATTAACTTTTGTTATATTATTTAAATAAATTGAACCAAGTAGGTCATGCAGTGACATCTATTAGATAGACGATTAATTAAATTGACTGTCATATAGAATAGTACCATGAAAGACCGTTCTAATTGTTTTTGACACACCTTCTTTATACCGAGTAGGGCTTAATAACCTAAAAAAAAAGAAATATTTTTGATAAAACATTTTGACAATAGAACTCTTAACTGCGCTTTGTCCATCGAAGTTATTTTTTTTTATTTAGCTAAATCAAAATTCCTTTTTTATTGTTTCATTTATTTTCTTGTCAAAAAAAAAACATCTTTATTACCGTACTACAATTGTTGCTCTATTTCTTCGCTTCAAATACATTAATTAACTTACCTTCATTTGATTGTCGAGTCGTCTTTGGCCAGGACAATTCGACAAATTCCACTTATTTGATTGTTTAGTATATATTTGATTTTTTGTCACAATCGTTTGTTATAAATTTTTATTACATTGATTTTACTGATTGTAATATAAAAAATCATTTTTTTTTGTTCATTATAACTTTTTTTCATTATATTGATTTCCCTGATCATTATTAAGTATTCAATTTGTTAATCTTAGTCATTTGTACCCTTTTTTTGACATTTTTCTTTGTAACTAACTAACTATTTATTTACAAACTTTGATTTTCATTTGTTTGATGCGCTGACAATCTGTGTGAGACAATTTCAATTCTATCAGTATGTGTAAAATTTACGAAACATTCTCTTGTGGTCCCTAAGGCAATATCTTAAACAAAAATCAGTTATGGTTGTACGTGTAGCCACACATTAACTCTTGTGGGTCTTTTGATCAGTGCGAACGGCCAAGTGTGTTTGCGGTCATTAACTCTGAAATTTTTTCTGTTTTCATGTGAAACGTTTTTGGGAGCCATTGGCTCATTCACCATTACAGAAAAAGCGCTCTGGGAGCGCTCTTGAAGACCACTCATAGCGAGAACCATTCCCTTGGTACATCACACAGAACTTGCACTTCATGAACACACCACATAACTGCTAGAACACACACGCTGCTGCTGTCACACTCCAGGTGGCTCATCCAGAGTTTGACGTCTCACCTGTCACCTCCGGACGATTCTGGGTAAATCCACTAAAAAACCCAAGGACTGTGCAGAACGTTGTTACGAAAATTTTCAATCAACAACTTTCTATTAATTAAATTCATATATATTTTTACCTATTTCATTTGACACCTTTCCAGGAAATGAATTTTCTTGTTTGATCAATAACTAAGCAATTAAATCATTTAGAGGGGATCAACTTGTCGGGATCCTTCAGATACACATAATAGGCAAGTGGCGCTCAGGCAATTCATTTATTTTGAAATATTATTAAAAATAATTTTAACTCGCTTATCCATCCTGAGTCATAGACTAAAGCTAACTATTCATTACCAACAAATTGTAACCTAAGTCTCATGCTATTAAAAACTTGTTACACTTAGATGGCAAAACTAGATGCATCTTGTCTTGATTTTGGAGAAACAGAATTCATGTGATGTAGCTAAGTTATCTAATCTGTTAATATCCTCTTAAAGTTCATTATTTTTTGGGATGCCATTCTGGAGTGTTTTTTGTGTAGATTATAAATATCCAACATTTAGATGGTTGGAGAGCAATCTATTGAGTCAATTTACCACGTAAACTCCACTGGCGTAGTTGACGTAAAATAGCATATCTCGACACTCCGTCATATGCATGATGGATATCGAAGAGTACTGCTTACAAGGTGCTCTCTGTGAAAAAGGCATCTTGGATATCTTTTTGAACATTTGATTTTAACCACCAAGAAATTCTTGTATTGACTAATTTTTCAAAGACCTTTCCAATGTAGCAAATAAGAGAGAGATCGGTCTATAGTTATTAGAATCGATCTGTAATTAGATTGTTTGCTTATAGGATAGGAATAATCGTTGCAATGTTCCATCTACTTGGAAATATAACAGTCATCCAGATTTTAATATATAAATTTAGGATCTTTTAAGGTTTTAAGCTGCTGATTCATTGCAACTTTGTAATGTATATTTCATTTCTTCTATTGAGAAAGGTAAATTGTAGACGAGTACAAAAGTTGAGGTTAGCACTTTCTCGGGCTGTCTTTTTGTTTTGGAAGTTAATTGTATAATTCTCATTGCTGCTTTTTTGACCGAAATCGTTGGCGAAAAGTTCACAAATAATAATAGGGAGAGCGGAAATGAAGACAGTATTCTTACTCACAATGATTTTCTTCCAGGCATCTCGTATGTCGGTGTTAGAGTTTATTATTGAGACATACTCTTCCCAAGGCTTCTTTTTACCCTCAATAATAAGGTTGCGTTCTAGAGCTCTAGATTTTTTAAAAGTTATTAGGTTTTCCATAGTTGGTTGCTTATTCAGGCAGTTATATCTGTTTTCCTCTTCAGAGAAAGCTAATTGAATTTCAGTGTTCCACCCACAGAACAACTCTGTTATTTTTAAATGGTTTTTGAATAAATATAATTACGCATCGATAAATGTTTGGAAAAATTTACTATGGCAGCCGTCATGTTGACATCGACCAATTATCGAAGGACCAAAACAGCGTCAATGCTGTTTAATTATTATTCACTTATGAAACTTCGTTTCAAGCAGATACGTTAAAAGCAATAAATACAAGTATATTAAAGTGAACTGTAAGGGTTATTTTCTCCACCATTTATTTGAAATTATATAATGTACATTATTTTTTACCACACGGGAAATATTTTCCCAAAATATTCCCATAACGAATTATTAAAATTCAATATTTAAACATCGCCTTGTGCAGTTCATTAGTTCATTGATTCACTAAACGCGTTTTTTAGTTAATATGGAAACGTGTTAGAACAGCACAAGACTAATACATAAATCGCAGAATAACAATATTACTCTTAGTTGGAGGCTTTGGCCTTTTGTATGTTGGCCCTATGTCGATCCTAGTGACATGTCCTTAAAGTATGCGTTAGTGCAATGTTAAGTTAATATGGTAAGAATATGTATTTGTATATATTACTTAGATATTTAATTGAGCGTTTGTTGCGTTATTTTATTGTTGTTACCTATTTTATTATTAATTTATATATTTAGTACTCTAGCATCTGTTTAATACACCCACCCCACATCCAATCGTGACACTATCAAAGTAATTGTTGGCACTCACTTTCACTCTACAAATAATTACATGTTATTTAATTATTTGATAATATTAATGAATAACTTTTTATTAAAATGGACTAAATCATCTGAACTGCTAATTCAATGCGACTGGTCTTTATTAGAGATAATGAAACAGTGGTTTGTGTCGGGTTATTTTCTTCACCCAAACCATAAAAGCCAGACGAACGATGAGTCTGGTGAGAATTTATCCGAATCTCATTGGTTCAGATTTAGTGGTGTGTTTTTGTGCAATTGTCGATTTGACTCCTTAGCAAAATAGAATATAGTTTTAAGATAATATTTCTCGTCTCGCATAAAGAGCGACCGAGAGGGAAGAGTTATAAATGAAAAGCGTATCACTAACAACTGTTGAATATTTCTATGAATTGGAGTGACGTACAGTGTTGAAAATAATTTCCCTTTTTCACTCTGTTTTGTGCCATTGCCCTATTTTGTGTATTTTAGCGCTTTTTCTAGATATGTTCAAACCTCATAAACAAGCTTCAAAACCATAATTTTGAAGTTCTCATATCACAAAACCAAAGAAACTCAGGAGGAGAAACTCCTGGATTACCGTGCTTGTGATCTCACTTTAGAGTAAAATTTGTTTAAAATTGATTGACATAGAACTGTCAGTTATCGAACAGCTGATCGGAGAGCAAACAGATGAATAGCTCAGGCAGCTGAGGCCTCAAAAAAAGAAGAAGAGAAGAACAAACAAACAACAAACAACCAAACACGTCTACCCAGGCCTTTGAAGTTTAATATTATTAATATTTATAATGTGATTTCTGTTTACATCGAATAAAATATCAGATAATACGCAAGCGCAAATAAACACCGTGTCAGACATATGTCACTGGTGTAAATTGACGTTTGGTTTATTTGACATATTTTGCGCTTTTATGTTGGCTGCATTCCGCTATTTATCCCTTCTTATCCCTTCAACATCGGCAGCACTGATGACGTAACAATGCAATCTGTGACTTGAATAGAAATATTTGCAGTTTATACTTATAATTTAAGAAAATATATATATAATTGTAAATTCTGGATAATTTTTCAGTGAAATTTATCCAGTTTTGTTTTTGGTATACATTCGTTGGAAGATTGGTGATAAGGTCTTTATCATTATCTATAATATCGGGTTTATTAATGACCCATTTTTACAGACACTGTATATCATTTTAGGGGTACTAGTGGTTATAATTATGTCAAAATGATCGCTGGAATGAAGATCATATAAGATGTCCCAAGATATTCTATGTGTTAGAATGGGTGAGCATAAGCTCGAGGTCGATGGCACAGAAATTATTAGACCGTGCGTAAAAGTAGGTAGGTTTACCTCTATTAAAGAAGCATATTTTCTAATAAAAGTTCTGTCATTGAAGATATGCCCCTGAAAGCTGTCCAAGAATTACCAAAGAAGTTGGAGTATCCCATTTTATTGTCTAGCATATACAGAAGGGAACTAAGAGTTTGTTTAACCATCCTCTAGCGTTACGTCTTATATTATTAGAATCTTATATTTTTTAACTCGAAATCTCAGGTTTTTTAACGGATTTATTTAAAATTTCTAGCTTGGGGATGTTTAACGTCCCTGAGCATAATTTTTGACTAAATTAGAAAAATTACTGATAATAGAATCGTGATTAAATGGCGAATTATATGATATATATTAAAAATTTGTTATACGATTATGTTTTTGGGGTGAACCCAAACGTTGTATACTACATTTAATGGTAAAAGCTCTTAAAAAGTAATTAATCAACTTCAAAATTTAACCGATAAGGTATTTTGACAATGAAAAATTAATTGAACTGTCAAAAGTAATAAATAAAATTTACTTCGACAAGAAATACGTCAATGACGTCATAATTCCGTATCATATATTTCATGATTGAGACATCAAGTTAACAATTACTTTATTCTATAGAAATTTATTCTCTTCGGTATCTTTTGTTTTCAAAAAAAATTTATTCAGTTATTTGATCTCTAAATTGACTTTTGTAGTAAAAAATATTTTTAACAAACTTTATTATGAACAGCGCTTTAAGTAAAATCTCCAAGGTGTCTAAATGTATCTAAATTTTAGAATTTAATGGTAAAATTTGTATATTCCCAACTCAATTTTTCTTGTGGATTCGTCTAAATACACAAATATTCACTTTCACATATTTTAAAGATTTAAAAATATATGAAGAGACATTTTGAAAAACTTATAAAATAAAGTCCTGATGCATTTTTAATTTATTTCACAGTGCTGTGCGACGCGGCGGTCTAGACGCATTTCATTAAGTAAATAAATTTTGCTGTAAGTAATAAAAGGGATGAAGAAGTTTATTAGGGTAATATCCGAGCGTAAGGCATCACTCTGCCTCTGGCTTTAAAATTTTCTTCTTTTGAAAAGTTCACAGAAAGTAATTAATATATAAAAAAAAAACTTATTAAAATTGTAAATTTTTATTGAACGTTAAGTCAATAAGAGTAGGTACAAACATCTACTACTTTTTTTAGACTACTTATTTTATAGTTACATTTTATTTTCAGGTGGGAGGTAACATCTTATACAAGAATAAGTAAAGGAGTTTTTTTTTTGGTAAGAATTTCATGAATAAACAAGAATAAGTGAGTTTTTTTGGTAAAAATTTCATGAATAAGTCATAAGAGTGTCGTTAGAATTTAATTAAAAATAAAAAACAAATCTAGTTTTTGACTTGTAAGTTTCGCAATGACAAAAAAAAATTTCATATTGAAAAATTGCCATAGAATTTGGGGTGAAGATTCTTGTTCTTGCACCTATCTTACTCTATTGGCAATATTTTTTGCGACCATAATTTTATTTTCAGATATAGAAAAATTCTAACAATTTTTTTTAGTCTTTTTTCAAAATTTTTAATAAGGATTTTTACGAATTTTTCAATAAAAGTTCAAGGATTTTGCAGATTATTTAAGATACTTTACGGATTTTTTAAGTAATTTAATTTTCCAGAACTTTTTAATGATTTTCAAGGACTTTGCAAGGATTTTTTATTGTTAAGTATCATTTGACCTAATTTTTTTATATTTTTTCATGATTTTTAATTAGAATTGTTCAAGGAATTTTCAAGGATTTTTTACGATTTTTTCAATAATAGTTCAAGAATTTTGCAGATTATTAAAGAATATTTTAAGGATTTTTGAGAAATTTATTTTTCAAAAATTTTTTAATGATTTTCAAGGACTTTACAAGGATTTTTTATGGTTTAGTATTATTTCAACTATTTTTTAAATAAAAAAAAAATCTAGTTTTTTACTTGTAAGTTTCAGAATGAGAAAAAAAATTTTCATACTGAAAAATTGTCGTAAGATTTGGGGTAGAAGATTCTTGTCCTTGCACCTGTCATACTCTACTGGCAATATTTTTTGCAACCATAATTTTTCAATAAAAGTTCAAGGATTTCGCAGATTATTTAAGATACTTTAAGGATTTTTTAAGAAATTTAATTTTCAAGAACTTTTTAATGATTTTCAAGGACTTTACAAGGATTTTTTATTGACTTATTTTTTTTTATATTTTTTTCATGATTTTTAATTAGAATTGTTCAAATAATTATCAAGAATTTTTTACGAATTTTTCAATAATAAATCAAGGATTTTGCAGATTATTAAAAAATATTTTAATAATTTTTGAGAAATTTATTTTTCAAGAATTTTCTAATGATTTTCAAAAAATTTTCATGGACTTTACAAGAATTTTTCATGGTTTAGTTTTACTTTAACTTTTTTTTACTGTTTTTTTTATGATCTTTAATAAGAATTGTTCAAGGAATTTTCAAGAGTTTTTTACGAATTTTTCAATAATACTTCAAGAATTTTCCAGTTAAGAATTTCTTAATTATTTTCAAGGAATTTTCAAGGAATTTTTAGGGATTTTATGAGGATTTTTATGATTCAGTATTATTTCAACTAACTTTTTTTTCATGATTTTGATTTAATAAAAATTGTTCAAGGAATTTTCAAAGATTTTTTATGAATTTTTCAATAATAGTTCAAGGATTTTGCAGATTATTTAAGAATACTTTAAGGATTCTTCAAGAAATATATTTTTCAAGAATTTTTTAATGATTTTCAAGGACTTTACAAAGATTTTTCATTGTTAAGTATTATTTGACCTATTTTTTTTAATATTTTTTCATGATTTTTAATTAGAATTGTTCAAGGAATTTTCAAAAGTTTTTTACGAATTTTTCAATAATTTTCCAGTTAAGAATTTTTTAATGATATTCAAGGAATTTTCAAGGAATTTTTAAGGATTTATTTTACAAGGATTTTTTATGATTCAGTATTATTTCAACAATTTTTTAACAATTTTTTCATGACTTTTAATAAGAATTGTTCAAGGAATTTTCAAGGATTTTTTATAAATTTTTCAATAATAGTTCAAGGATTTTGCAGATTATTTAAGAATACTTTAAGGATTCTTTAAGAAATTTATTTTTCTAGTATTTTTTAATGATTTTCTAGGACCTTACAAGGATTTTTTATGGTTTAGTATTATTTCAACTATTTTTTATATAAAAACAAATCTAGTTTTTCATAATGAGAAAAAATTTTTCATATTGGAAAATTGCCGTAAAATTTGGGGTAGAAGATTCTTGTCCTTGCAAATGGCAATATTTTTTTAAACCATAATTCTATTTTCAGATATACAAAAATTCCAACAATTTTTTTTAGTACTTTTTCAAGATTTTTAATAAGGTTTTTGTACGAATTTTTCATTAAAAGTTCAAGGATTTTGCAGATTATTTAAGTTACTTTAAGGATTTTTTAAGAAATTTAATTTTCAAGAACTTTTTAATGATTTTCAAGGACTTGACAAGGATTTTTCATTGTTAAGTATTATTTGACCTATTTTTTTTTTATTTTTCATGATTTTTAATTAGAATTTTTCAAGGAATTTTCAAGGATTTTTTACGAATTTTTCAATAATACTTCAAGGATTTTCCAGTTAAATTTTTTTTAATGATTTTCAAGGAATTTTTAAGGATTTTACGAGGATTTTTTTTGATTCAGTATTATTTCAACTATTTTTTTATGATTTTTATTTAATAAGAATTGTTCAAGGAATTTTCAAGGATTTTTAATGAATTTTTCAATAATAGTTCAAGGATTTTGCAGATTAAGATACTTTAAGGATTTTTTAAGAAATTTAATTTTTAAGAATTTTTTAATGATTTTTAAGGACTTTACAAGGATTTTTCATTGTTAAGTATTATTTCAACTATTTTTTCATGATTTTTATTTAATAAGAATTGTTCAAGGAATTTTCAAGGATTTTCTATGAATTTTTCAATAAAAGTTGAAGGATTTTGCAGATTATTAAAGAATATGTTAAGGATTTTTGAGAAATTTATTTTTCAAGAATTTTCTAATGATATTCAAACAATTTTCATGGACTTTACAAGAATTTTTCATGGTTTAGTATTACTTTAACTGTTTTTAACTGTTTTTTGTTATGATCTTTAATAAGAATTGTTCAAGGAATTTTCAAGAATTTTTTACGAATTTTTCAATAATACTTCAAGGATTTTCCAGTTAAGAATTTTTTAATAATATTCAAGAAATTTTCAAGGAATTATTAAGGATTTTACCAGGATTTTTTATGATTCAGTATTATTTCAACTATTTTTTTTTTCATGATTTTTATTTCATAAGAATTGTTCAAGGAATTTTCAAGGATTTTTTATGAATTTTTCAATAATAATTCAAGGATTTTGCAGATTATTAAAGAATATTTTAAGGATTTTTGAGAAATTTATTTTTCAAGAATTTTCCAATGATTTTCAAAAAATTTTCAGGGACTTTACAAGAATTTTTCATCGTTTAGTATTATTTGAACTTTTTTTTTCTGTTTTTTTTTATGATTTTTAATAAGAATTGTTCAAGGAATTTTCAATAGTTTTTTACGAATTTTTCAATAATACTTCAAGGATTTTCCAGTTTAGAATTTTTTAATGATTTTCAAGGAATTTTTAAGGAATTTTTAAGGATTTTACGAGGATTTTTTATGATTCAGTATTATTTCAACTATTTTTTTAACTATTTTTCATGATTTTTGTTTAATAAGAATTGTTCAAGGAATTTTCAAGGAATTTTTATGAATTTTTCAATAAAAGTTCAAGGATTTTGCAGATTTAGATACTTTAAGGATTTTTTAAGAAATTTAATTTTCAAGATCTTTTTAATGATTTTTAAGGACTTTACAAGGATTTTTCATTGTTAAGTATTATTTGACCCATTTTTTTAACTATTTTTTCATGATTTTTGTTTAATAAGATTTGTTCAAGGAATTTTCAAGGATTTTTATGAATTTTTTAATAATAGTTCAAAAATTTGGCAGATTATTTAAGAATATTTTAAGGATTCTTCAAGGAATTTATTTTTCAAGAATTTTTTAATGATTTTCAAGGACTTTACAAGGATTTTTATGATTTAATATTATTTCAACTATTTTTTAAATAAAAAACAAATCTAGTTTTTCACTTGTAAGTTTCACAATGAGAAAAAAAATTTCATATTGAAAAATTGCCGTAGAATTTGGTGTAGAAGATTCTTGTCCTTGCACCTGTCATACTCTACCGGCAATATTTTTTTCAACGATAACTTTATTTTCATATATAAAAAAATTCCATTATTTTTCTTCTGATTAAAACAGTTGCTTGTTTTAGGTTTTAAAAAAACAAAGAAATAATTAATGACTTTTTAAACAAAGACAAATAAATCTTGACGACTTTTCGCAAATCTAATTAATTATTTATATGCGTGTATACCCAGAACGCACTTCCATTTATCTCTCAAGTCGCACATCAACTCGCACCGTCTTAATTTTTCTGAAAAGAAGTGAATTAAAGAATGAATATTTTAGGGAAAATCCCCAGAAACACAGTATCTAATTAAATATTGCTTTCTTAATGACTATTTCATCCCCGTGCGAGTCGAGACGGCGATGCTTGATCCAGGACCCTAAATACGTTTACACAGTTAAATAAAATTATTATCATTCTAAATTATATCAGATAAAATTTTATTTTATTACTCAAACTTTATTTTTTAAGGCAAAAAAATTCAAACCAACCAATAAATCTTTAAAAATAAATTTTTACCGATAAAATTTAAAGGACTTGCGGTATTATCCTTGTTTTATTTTTTATCCAACTCATCAATTAAAAAAGTTAAAATGATTATTGACGCTAGATTAAAAAATTCTTTACTAACGGTTTTTTATTTAATGTGTAAACAAACCTTGTTCTTACAAATTCCCGGACAAATAGGCTTCGAGTTCCCCGATCTCAAGTTCATTTTCATTATTTAGTACAAGACTAGTAAGTCTAAGAAAAGGGGAGCTCTCCCTTTCTTAGAGGAAACACCTTAAAATACCACCGTTAAAGCTGCGGGTGGCCCGCCGAGGGTAGAAACGTTGATAAGGGAAATTAGCCCTTAAGCGATGTCGATGTTGTAATTAAGGCAATTTTAAAAATTACAAAGAAAGTTTATTGGTTTTTTTTTTGTAAAAGGGTGAATAAATAATGGAATTAAAAAAAATTATGAACTGCATAAAGGGAACAAAAAGTGTTGATTTGTTCAGTGCCTGAGACGCCAGATTCTGAAACTCACCCCTAATCGTATGTGGTAGAAATTGTACTCATCACTCGTATCACGATATCCATCCTAGGGGATTCGAAGTCATGAAGTTACGGGATGTTCTGGGGATTGAAGCAGGACCGGTACTGACATTTCTAAATATAAAAAAATATACATGGATAAAAAAAAATAAAAACATTATTGTAAGAAATAAAAATAATCGAAGATTTTTAGCATCAGTTTATGTTTTTTTATGTTTTATTTATAACTATATCCAAAGTTGAAAATTTTTATGTAAAATCCAAAATCAAATTTAGTATCCATACATTCCCAAATATTTTTGCAAATTACACAAACAAAAAATTTTACAAATTAAGATGAGCTATCCTTTAGAAAAATTACCTGTTACGGCTCTGCATAAATAGATGAAAAGGAGGGACGTTCTGGTAGATATTGTCCTGGGAGTAAAAGGATTCCCTTAGGAAAGTCCACTACCTTTGGAGACGTTAATAGCCTGGTCACAAGAAAAAATTGAGGGGGTGACTAAGGGATGATGGACATTGAGGCTGGGGATGATAATTGGATATATTTTTTGCTGACTATCTAACGGGATTTTGTTTGAATCTGGAGTTGATTGAATATTGAGGGGAGGTACTTGAAATATATAGAAAATATGTTACAAATAAAATAAATTCAGAATTTTTCCATCCGATTATTATTATTTATCCATTATAAAAATCACGTTTTTCAGCTAATGAACTATTGTTTGGAAAAATCATTAATTAGTATGTGAGTCTTCACCACGAATATCCTAAAAACGTATACGTTACATTTCTATTTATTTTTCTTCTCTAACAAACCCAACTCCGATGACCTGATCCATGCCAATTTCAGAACCACCTTGCAACACATTTTCGAAATCCAATAAAACTTGATCAAGTCTGCAACATCTCACAGGTGCACGAACGGGAACATTGAAGGCGATTTTTATTCCCCTTTGACTTGTTCCACACTAAAAATCTTTGAAGTGTCGATAAGAGCGAATTGAGAGTTTCATCAGGTGCCGACCGGAGCGACCTCGGTGTCCCGCCGGGATTTCCGCCAACTATATTTATGCTGAATATGTTGCGAACGGTGTACACCAGGGTCAGAGCGAGTGTGGAATTTTTAGATAGGGGGATTTACGGGAATATTTACGAAATTCAAAAAGTAGAAAAGAAATGGAAAACAAGAAATAACTTTTAAAGGATCATAAAATTATTACTATTAAAAAAATACTAATATACAGGGTATAATTGAAATATATATATATATATATATATATATATATATATATATATATATATATGTACTACTGTAACGAAGTTACTTAATTACCATGATAATTAAAATATATTAATTATATCGTGCACGGCACTGTACTAGAATTAACTTAAAATTATGGTAAAGGCAATCTTCCTTCGAATATGGTCAGTCGTAACAGTTCTATCGCTGGCTGAAAGATGGAGCCACTCGCGTACTTGTTTCAAATACCAAGCCAACATTATAGTATACCGCAGCCGCTCTAGTGAGTCGCAGTGTGTAACGAAGTTACAGTCATAACTTAAATATCTAAATTAAATCGCGCACTAGTTCAACCTCCGCCCGACAGATGGAGACACTCGCGTCCGTGCTTCTTATCAAGTAGAACGACTCAATTACGATGTCTAAAAATCATGGTGTTTCCACTTATACCTGTAAAAGTTTGGGTCAAAATTGGGAGATCTCTACCTACTTGATTTTGACTGATTTTTGAGAGATTACTCAGGTTTCAGATTAAAAATTTTAGATGGCGCATACATCGCTCATAGCAAACACAGATCACACAGGGTGTATTTATAATCTGGTACTGAATACAGACGAATGCTCGAATCTGTAACTTTACACTGTCCACACAAAATACAGTACGGATTCATTTGACGAAAAGTATCCATACTTATACACTATTTAGAACTATGCCTTATGTACTAATACTAATACCACATACATAAAAAAATCCGAATTGACATTGACAGAAAATAATTTATTTGACATCTCATCTGCTTTAAGTGATCTGTTACAAACTAAGCTAGGACACGAACAATTCTAAACAGCGCCATCTTACAAAATTCTGGTAAGTTCTATTGAACGCAACAAGTGGTACTCCCAAAAAGTTCGAAACAAAATCTAATCAGTGGATACACCAGGGTTTTTAGATATCTTAGCCTCAATCCGTTGTTGGTAGTTGCAGAGGCGAATTGGATTCACTGTGGCAGATCCAATTGGAGTAGCAGTGGCAGTCCGAATTGAAGTTCTAGTCCGTTCATTTCAGCGACCTTTAGAAATAGGTCAAGCTGAAGCCAAGTACCCTTGTTACCGTTCCGGAACCGCCAATCCGACCACGTCAACCTAGAAGACGTGCCTGTGCCTGTACCGTCCAAACCGTGTTACACACCCTTCTTCCGGATTTGGATTTGGTAATTAAATAAATCGTTTTTATTTACTCTGTTATTTTATTTGGTTGTGAGTTATAATATCGTAGCAGCAGATACTCCGGATCTCAGTCCAGGGGGGCAAGTAAAGTCTACCCTACTGGCCGACACGGGATTGGTCGAGGTATTTTGAAACAAATAAAAAGTACCTATATAGTAGGGCAAGTAAAGACCGCCCTTCTGACGTCCAAGTGTCCGGTCGATGCCATACAACCCCTGGATTATTTATTTATCCACTGAAGCTGCCAGATCAAGCGGACTTCACACTTTAAATGGAAGATAACGCCAGAGGTAATCTGAAACCTAGATTAAGGCGCCAAAATACCGTTTGACTACACAAAAAGTGATACAAGTCGCATTCTGAGTTGCAGTTACATTTCGAGTTGCAGTGGCAGTCCGAATTCCAATGGCAGTTAGAATTCCAGTTGCAGTCCCGTTTAAGCAGGACCTCGAGCCTGCAACCAGATCCAGCGATATTTAGAGATAGGTCAATCTGAAGTAGGGAAGTCAAGTTCAATTGTACCGGAGTCCTGGAAGCGTCAATCCGGCTGCCACGCCAACGTAGAATATCAGAGTAAATATATATAGAGAGGGCATTCTATCCTATTTTTATTAAGCCAACATCTAGTTTACGTTTGTTGACATCGTCCTTTAGAAATTTCATAAGCGTACTTTCTAGCAGGATAATTTAAAATCATGCATTAAATAGCATAGACATTTAATTAATACGAGTGTCCTTTCTTACTCACCACTGAAGAAAGAAGATTTTTTAATTGATTTTGAAAAACATTTAATAGATGTAATTAATAATAAAGGAATTAAAAAAAACAAAAGAAGTAGTAATTGTTTAATTTTGATTTGCACAAAAAGTAAACAAAAAGTCTTATATGAATCAAGCCCATTACAAGTGTTATTATTTTGACATAAAAATTTCCACTTATTAATTTCGTCCAGGGTACACTGGAGGATGAAAATTTCCGGTTATCATGGTAACCAAACAAAAAATAGACTCTGATTTTCTTAAAAATGGCGGTGTGAAACTTTCAAAATAATTCTATGTTCTTCAAGTAAAGTGATGGTGACATCCCGACAGAATAAAATTTGACGAGGGGAGATCACATTTTTCTTTTACAGTTAACGTATCAATTAATAGTTATTATAAAATTTAAATTTCTGTATTGCATTGTATCATCTAATTTATTAATACCAACATATAAATAATGTATTATGTTTTGAAGATATTTTTAATCCTAAAAAGTAAAGTAACCGTCTAACTGTAGCAGACGTCCTTATCCGGAATTTATGACCGTTTTATGCACTTCAAATTTATTATAGAGAATATGTTCTCACCATAAAATAAAGTCAAGAGCAGAGAGAGAAGTGCCGTTTTCACTTGTCGTAAACATCAGATTTTCAGTTGCACTAAGAATACCAAATATATTGATAAATTGATTGAAACTATTTATAAAACTATTTTTTAATTCAAAAATGCAATTCACAACATAAAAGTTATTTTTGTCTCTTGTTAAATAATATAGTTTTATCTATTTCCTATTTTTAAATAATAAATATATGTCTAATAAATTTTATTCAGTGTTCGGAAATATTAGTAAAATTTAGATAAAAGTTGAATGAATAAATCTTATACTGTTGTTTTATTCTTCTTGTCATGTCGCCGAAATAATTTAGATATGTCTCTTGTGCGAAAAGGGAATATTTTAGATTTGGGTTTGGTGTCTGTAAAGTTGTAAAAGCCCCGATGTGTATATAGGAAACCATTGTTCAAGAAACTTCCACCTTCCGGTTATAAAGTTTTACGACTACGTCTACTTCTTACGGTACACATTTTATAATGTGTCATAAAGCTGTGTATCTTGGAATTATTGGTGTTTTTGTGATATCTCACCCGTTTATTCCAAATGTTAATTTTTATTAGTAACGAACATATATTTTTATTGCAATTTTTTATAACAAAGATGTAGACAAAAGTAAAAGACTTTCAATAAAAAAAAAACCAACCGAAAATCAATATTTTTAAAAAAGATGAAACTTACGATTCATGAGACAATTTCATTGTGATAACACACAGATTTAGACAGAATCTTTCAAATTCAAGAGAAAAAAGGAGAAATTTTCAAGAGAAGAGAAAGAAAATTTTCAAGAGAAAAGAGGGGAAATATGCAAGAGAAAAGAGGGGAAATATTCAAGAGAAAAGAGGAGACATTATCAAGAGAAAAAAGAAGGAAAACTTTCAATTGAAAAGAGGGGAAATTTTCGTGAGAAAATAGGAGAAATGTTCAAGAGAAAAAAGGGGAAATTTTCATGAAAAAAGAGGGGAAATTTTCAAGACAAAAGAGGAGAAATATTCAAGAGAAAACAGGAGACATTTTCAAGAGAAAAAAGAGGAAAAATTTTCAAGAGACATTTTCAAGAGAAAAAATCTGATGTGGCCAGCACATGACCTCTCGCCATTTTTGAATCAAAAATTTACAGGTTGACACAAAAAAGTATGAAAAAAATTATATTTTTGTAAATCTGGCAACAATGGCAAAAGTTTCGAAAATTTTAATGAGCTGAAAATAAACTGTAGGGTATACAAAATATATGTGTAAAACTTTATTGCCGTTTTGTATAATAATGGCGTCATCACCCATAGCAACTGCCACTTCCGGTTGTGCGATTGGCACCAAAATCTAATCAGATCTAATCTAGGGTATCAGAATCCTGTATGCAAAATTTCAAATTTTTTTATTCACTAGTTTTTGAGTTATCGTTACTACAACATCCATCCAAACACACACACATACACACTAACACACTAACACACACACACACACTAACACACACACACACTAACACACACACACATAGACATCATCGCGAAAATATTAAAATCGTATTCTAGGGACCCCAAAACGTGTTTATCAATTGAAAACTCACTACCCAATTTTTAGCATGATTCCTATACATCTCTTATCTGAAGGGCGAGAGGTAAAAAGAGGGGAAATTTTCAAGAGAAAAGAGGGGAAATTTTCAAAAAAAAAATGGAAAATTTTTTGAGACAAAAGTGAAAATTTTCAAAATAAAAGAGGGGAAATTTTCGTGAGAAAATAGCAGAAATGTTCAAGAGAAAAAAGGAGAAATTTTCATGAGAAAAGAGGGGAAATTTTCAAGAGAGAAGGGGGGAAATATTCAAGAGAAAAAAGGGGAAATTTTCAAGAGAAAATAGGTTAAATTTTCAAAAAAAAAGGGCAACATTTTTTGAGAGAATAGTGAAAATTTTCAAAAACAAGAGGGGAAATTTTCGTGAGAAAATAGGAGAAATGTTCAAGAGAAAAAAGGAGAAATTTTCAGGAGAAAGGGGGGGAAATTTTCAAGAGAAAAGATGGGAAATGTTCAAGAGAAAAAAGGAGAAATTTTCATGAGAAAAGAGGGGAAATTTTCAAGAGAAAAGAGAGGAAATTTTCAAGAGAAAAGAGGTGAAATTATCAAGTAAAAAAGAGGGGAAATTTTCAAAAGAAAAGAGGTAAAATTTTTAAGAGAAAATATGGAAAATTTTATAGTAAAATAGTAAAAAGCTATAAATTGAGAGAAAAGAGGGGAAATTTTTTGAGAGAAGAGTGGAAATTTTGAAAAGGAAAAGGGGATATTTTTTGAGAGAAGAGTGGACATTTTCAAAAGAAAAGATGGGAAATTTTCGTGAGAAGATCTTTTTAAAAGAAAAGGGGAAATTTTCAAGTGAAGAGGGGAAATGTTCAAAAGAAAAGAGGGGATATTTTTACGAGAAAAGAGGTAAAATGTTTAAGAGGAAATATGGAAAATTTGATAGTAAAAAGTATCACAAATTGAGAGAAAAGGAGGAAAATTTTTTAAAATAGGGAAAAATTTCAAAAGAGAAATTTTCAAAAGAAAAGGGGGAGTTTTTAAGAGAATGGAGGGAAAATTTGATAAAAAAGTGCTACAAATTGAGAGAGAAGAGTGGAAAATTTTTGAGAGAAGGAAATTGTCAAAAGGGGAAATTTTCATGAAAGATAAATTTTCAAAAAGGGGAAATTTTCAAGAGAAAAGAGGAGACATTTTCAAGAATTAAAGGGGACAAATTTTCAAGAGAAAAAGGGGAAATTTTAGGAGAAATTTTCAAGATAAAGAGGGGAAATTTTCAAGTGAAAAGAGGGGAAATTATCAAGTAAAAAAGGGGGGAAATTTTCAAAATAAAAGAGGTAAAATTTTTAATAGAAAATATGGAAAATTTTATAGTAAAATAGTAAAAAGTTTCCTGAGAGATAAATTTTCAAAAAGGTGAAATTTTCAAGAGAAAAGAGGAGACATTTTCAAGAAAAAATGGGAAATTTTAGGAGAAATTTTCAAGATAAAAAGGGGAAATTTTCAGGAGAAAAGAGGGGAAATTTTCAGGCGAAAAGAGGGGAAATTTTCAAAGAGAAAATGGGAAAAATTTTCAAAAGAAAAGGGGAAAAGAGGGGAAAATTTGTAGAAAACAGTGACAAAATTAGTTAATAAAAATTTTTGCTTTCTAAAAACTCTTTGTTTAAGTTACATTTTTATTCATACAGATCGAATAGTCTGATAAAGGGGCTGCTGGCAGCTCATTATTGGATGCTCCTCCCTTCCTCAACACCCCATTTAAATATTCAAAACTTTTGGGTAATCGGCAGCTACTTATGCAACAGAACAAGATCCATAGATAGGAAATAACACGTCCAGACCGACGTGTCTTCGTCTCATTAGTGCACAAACGATGCACTTCATCTATTTTAAAATGAAAATGAGAAACAGAAGACCGCCCCGATCCAAAAACTATATGCCAGTTGATTAAAAACATATTAAAGCTATAAGATCTCTAATTTTAAATTAATAATGCTGTTTTAAGTGCTTCAGCCCGAAAAATTCACATAAACACAAGAACTATACGCAACACGAAATTTATGGACATAACGCTATGAAGACATTTTAGTTTTTTAAACAGACGTAATCAGAATGGCAATAACCATAATGATTTAAACATTCCTATTGGCTGCAAGGATCTGTTTATGACAAAAAATTTCGCTTCTGTCAGTCGAGATTCAAATTAAATTATACATTTTTATCGAAATTAAATTTTTTAGGGTTTTTCTTGCTATTTTTTTTTGAACTTTTCCCTTCTTTCCCATTTTTTCCTTCTTCTTTTATTTGATGAATAAAAACCGTAGATTCGTACTTTAAAGTGTGTAAAAAAAGCGCTTTCGACCACTTACTGGCCGTCTTCAGGACAAATAAAATTAGCAATGGGAGAATTTAGTATAAATGCTAATGAAAATTGTTTTAAAAAATACTTACAAGTCAAACTTAAGAAGTGGGAAGAAATGAAACATCAAATGTTTAAATTTTAAACGTTAATGAAGGATTTATAATCCCAAAAAAAATCATTTGGATAGCTTTTTATTCCATATTTGTTTTTTCCAATTTTTTCCGATTTTTAATAGTTTTTTTCGATTTTTTACGGTTTTTTACCTTTTTTATGATTTTTTACGATTACTTATGACTTTTTAAGTTTTTTACGTTTTTTCACAACTTTTTACGCTTTTTTACGATTTCTTACGATTTTTTCCATTTTTTTCCTATCTTTCTCAATGTTCAAAAAAATCCCTAAAAAATCGTTAAAGAATCGTTAAAAAATCGTAAAAAAATGGTGAAGTTCCGGTGAACAATAATAAATAATATTCGACAGGTGCTGCCCTCTTTGATTTTACCGAAGACGGCAGAAAACGTTTATAACTTTGGCAACATCGGATCGATTATAGCTGGTTTTAGTGAGTTTTGAGTGAAATCAGTAGAGGGAAAAATAGAAAAAACAGTTTAAAGAAAAAATAGACAAAATAGATAAATATAGGAAAACGGAAAAAAAATGTGGAGAAATAGAGAAAATGGGGAAAATGGGCAATAATAGACAAAATAGAAAAAAGAGGAAAAAAAGGACCAGGGAAATATAGAAAAGAAAATAGAAAATTACTAAAATTACTAAAAATAGTAGAAAGTAGAAAAAAATTAGGAGTATAAAATAGGAAAACCAGGGAAAATGGTAAAACAGGAAAAAATAGAAAACAATAGAAAATAAAGAAAAAATGGAAAATAATTGGAAGAAGTCGAAATATAGAGAAAAAATGGGCAAAAGTAGAAAAAAACAGAAATGTGCAAAATAGAAAAAAATAGAAAAAAAAGAAACAGGGAAATATAGAAAAAAATAGAAAATTAGTAAAAAATATTAAAAAATAAAAAAAATGGGAAAAGAACAGAATAAAATAAGAAAATAAGAAAACCCAAAGAAAAAATAGTTAAAAAAATGGGCAAAATAGGAAAACGTAAAAAAAAATTGGGAGAAATAAAGAAAATGGGGGAAAGTAATAGGCAAAATAGAAAAAAAGAAACAGAAACAAATAGACAATTAGTAAAAAAATAGAAAAGCATGAAAAAATAGAAAAGAGTAGGAAAAAATGGGAAAAATAAAAAACTAGAAAAAAATAGTAAAAAAACAGGTAGAAAGAAGAAAAAGAGGAAAATACTATAAAAAAATAGGTATGTAAAAACTCCCAAGCGGTCATGTTCTAGACAGGAATAGGAAATTCCTAAAGCGTTTTTAAGGAGTTTATTTGTATCTTAAGGGGGAGGTATGGGAGTATTTATCTATGGTATTCACTATCCGCCACTATCCCTAATGTTAGTTGTCAGAAATTGACATAAAAAATATAGTATTTTCACTCATGTTCGCATCTTTATTATATTTCGAACATATTAGTAATCAGCTGAGAAATATTATTTTATATAAAATGACACTCTCATTGCGTTTCGAATTTTTTAGGACAGTTTCGGGATAATAAAATTTTATATCCCAGTTAAGTCTTATAGGTACCTAAACGGTACCTAGAAACTACATTTGTTGTTGAAGGTTGAAGGTATTTGTACAGAATAAAATATTTTAAGGTAGAGACTGAAACGAGACTTGAGTTTTTCTCGCATTATCACGTCTCGTGTGAAGCCCTAATTAATATTTTAAAGACAAATTTCTCTTTTAGACTTAAAAACATACTGCAAGTTCCATTACGTGTCAAAGTATGTAGTCGTCTTCTACGTCCATATCATCTAAAAACTGTATGATTATCAAAGTAAAAATTTTTTTCAAACGGGAAGACTTTTTCAGTATAAATCCATGTATGACGTTGCGTCCGTCGGTTTATTGGTGTTAGGAAAACACGCCATTACAGGGAGGTCTTTCATGTTACCAAATGCTCTTAGGCATGTACTTGAAACGTTTAAAAAAATCTAATCGGGGTTGCATGTTTTACCCCATTAAGAGATCACAACAAAATAAAAAACAATTTAATAGGTAGCCTTTGTATTGATAAAACACACCCACATTTCTTTCCTCTTCTATAATTTTTTTTCTCATTTTTGGAAGCTTTTGTTTACATAAAAGACCCCTTTAATTTTCGACAAGAAATCTCCTAAAAACTTTCTCACTAATTTAGAAACACGTTGTATATTATGTCCGGTCCTGTTTTTATTAATATAAAAATTTCTTGATATGCACAAATTTAATATTTTTACTAGTTTTTGCTGAAATGTCAATTTTATAAACATTTTTGTTAATTTTGATAGGTAGCCTTGTTATTGGTAAAACACACCCACATTTCTTTCCTCTTCAACAATTTCACAATTTTTTTTCCTATTTTTGGAAGCTTTTGTTTACATGAAAGACCCCTTTAATTTTCGACAAGAAATCAACTCATAAAAACTTTCGCACTAATTTGGAAACATGTTGTATAGTATCATTGTTTATAAAATTTAATTTAACTTATATTGACTTCAAAAACTACTGAATCAAAACAATCTGAGATTCTGTTCTGATTTTTATTACTTTTAATATAAAAATTTGGGAAACATCGAACTATAATTGATCCTGATAAAGTCATTACTACAGTTTATAAACAAAATTATTCGAAATATTAATATTTTTATTGTAATATTTGTGTACTTTGGGTTCGTTCGAATTTAAACACTCCGTTGAATTATAACTAATTTATTTAAGTCACACAACTTCTAATTTATATGAAACATGACTAACAAAATATATTATTTTAAATAATACATACAAAATTCAACTGGCTCTAGTCCGTCCTTTCAGATTATTTATATTCATTTTGCTTGATCAGCGAACGCTTGTTTGAGTGTTAAAAATTAACAAAAATACCCCTTGAAGTCCAAAAATAATGATAAAATAAATCCTAACTGTTAAAAACAATCAGAATTAACAAGAAAGATCGGAAAAAAATTGTTGACTCTTAAAAATAATTAGAATTAACAAAAAATGATCCTTGAAGTCCAAAAATGATCATTAAATAATTCCTGATTGTTAAAAATAATCAAAATTAAAAAAAATGATCAGAAAAAATTGGTGACTCTTAAAAATAATTAGAATTAACAAAAACTGATCCATAAGATCCAAAAATGATCAGAATAATTCATGAGTGTTAAAAATTAACAAAAATTGACCCCGAAGGTTCAAAAAATGATCATAAAATCATTCTTGACTCTTAAAAAAAATCTGCTGTGTCACCCCAGAACTTTATTGGCGTGGCTGTAGAAAAAATCTGATGTGGCCAGCACATGACCTCTTGCCATTTTTGAATCAAAAATTTACAGGTTGACACAAAAAAGTATGAAAAAAAATTATTTTTTTGTAAATCTGGCAACAATGGCAAAAGTTTAGAAAATTTTAATGAGATGAAAATAAACTATAGGGTATACAAAATATATGTGTAAAACTTTATTGCCGTTTTGTATAATAATGGCGTCATCACCCATAGCAACTGCCACTTCCGGTTGTGCGATTGGCACCAAAATCTAATCAGATCTAATCTAGGGTATTAGAATCCTGTATGCAAAATTTCAAATTTTTTTATTCAGTAGTTTTTGAGTTATCGTTACTACAACATCCATCCAAACACACACACACACACACACTAACACACTAACACACACACACACACACTAACACACACACACACAGACATCATCGCGAAAATATTAAAATCGTATTCTAGGGACCCCAAAACGTGTTTATCAATTGAAAACTCACTACCCAATTTTTAGCATGATTCCTATACCTCTCTTATCTGAAGGGCGAGAGGTAAAAATAGGCAAAAATCAAAAATGGGAAAGAATCTGAATACAATTTGTAAAAATGATTAAAGAGAGGCAAAGTGGCAAAAAATTGAAAAAAACGCAAGACAAGAAAAGGGTAAATTAAAGCAAAAAAAGGAAAAAAGGCTTAATAACGAAAAACAAGGAAAAACATGGTCAGAAAAACATAAATGTGGTAAAATGACAAAACAAAAAATTTAAAAAAATACCAAATAACACAACGTTTGGGGAAAAGAAGCAAAAAAAAACACCAAAAAAGTAAAAAAAAATCAAGAAAATGCAAAATAAAGGCTACAATGGCAAAAATCGTCAAAAAGGTCAAAAAGGCCAAAAAAGTCCAAAAAATTGGAATAGCTATAAAAAAAGTAAAGAAAGGGCAAAACAGTGGTAAACAATTCAAAAAAAGTAGAGAGAAATTAAAAAAGGCAGAAAGGGGTTAAAAGGCCAAAAAAAGGAAAAAGGTAAAAAAAAGCCAAAAAGAAAAAAAAAATAAAGGCATAGACGCCAAAAATGTCATAATATTGCTAAAAATAATAAAAACATGAATTCAAAATTCCAAAAAAGCCAAATAACACAAAATAAAGGGAAAAGAACAAAAAATTATCAAAAAAATAAAAAAAAAAGTTAAAAAAAAAACAAGAAAAGGCAAAATAGAGGCAAAATAAAGACAAAAAGTTCAAAAATAGTCAAAAAGGCCAAAAAAAAGTCCAAAAAATTGGAACAGTTTTAAAATAATGCTAAAATAGGTCAAAACAGGTAGACAAACCACAAAAATGTAGAAAAAAATTTAAAAAAGCCAAAAAAAGAATAAAGGTAAAAAAAACCAAAAAAAACCAAAAGAAGGCAAAAACATGTAATCAATTCAAAAATGGTAAAATAAGGCACAAAAAGGCAAAAAGAAAAAAGGTTAAAAAGGGAAAAAGGGTGAAACAAAAAAGAAGCAAAAAAAACTAATACAAAGTTAATTAAGGCAGATATATATAAATAAAAAAGTAATGTTTAAAAATAAATTTTTCTTTGAAATTTTTCTTATTATTTTCCTACTACAATATTTGTAATTTTATTATATGTATATAAAAGATACTACCGTAATTAGAATTATTAAGACAGGCAGTACTAATCCCCAACCCTTCTGTAAATCGGATTACCTCGATTTTGTGGCAGAGTTCGTATACGTCCAAAAATTTCTTAAAATACAAAAATTTAACATTTTTACTACCAAACATTTAGTTTCAGCTAAAATCTTAATTTTATACACATTTTCTATTCTAAATTTAATAACTATTTTTATACAAAAAAAATATAGCTCTACGAATAGATAAATCCTCGCATTATTGGGTGGAGTAGGACGAATTTTAGAAACTTCTTCGTAAATGGCGCTTGCTGAACTATTATTAAGACACTACCGGCACATATTCTAAAAGATTCTAATGAGGACCCCGATTTTGTCACTGATTTGATTAATCTACCGTAAAACGCCTAATACCACACTCATATATCTCTCCTTTTGGTTCACGTCGTCCATCGTCCTGGTCACTCTCTAAACTTGATTTATGTCCTTTTGGATGCGCCATTAATGAAGTATTTGGCAGGATATTTTCTATTTTGTTCTACTTTTTGTTAAATCCAATAGGACAGAGAAAGTATATATGGAATAAAAATGGTATTAAAATCTGTAAGTAAAATGATAATTTTTTTGAAATAAATTACCTCTTAAGCCCTATATAAGACGACTGTCACTTTATAATGCTTAAAATTATCTTTCACGGCACAAACTTGCGTTTTATTCCACATATTATGACAATGTCATAACAATTTGTTATGGTCTTGTAAGGACAATCTTTATTAATGGTATATGACCTTGGTCTGTGCTAAATAATCTATAAATTTAAGTAGAATTTTTTTAATATGGAGGGGATTATATAACGGGTTATATTAAACTAGAATCTATGTACCGGGTGTAATTTATAAATTTTTTATACCAAAATAACAAATAAATTTCTTGAATTTAAATCACAATAAATTGAAATTTTACAATTTTAATTTATTTATATTTTTAAATTCTTGCATATGTTCAGAATTAATTAAAGTGGCAGTTTGAAAACAATTTCAATCAACAAATTCCTAACAGCAACATCAAAGAGTTACAATCTATATTTTCTATAAACGCATAATTCCTATCGACTTTCCCTATACTAGGATCAAAAGTTATGATTGAAATAGTTTGGTTAAACTGATCTTTGAGCTACAGAGAATAGACAAGCGTTGAATTTATAAACGAAAAAGGCTAGAAGAAATTGTAAATTAACTATTCATATTAAAATATAAATACGTCCAACTATTCAAACTAAATAGTTTAAGAAGGGAAATTATTTTTATACTATTAAAAAAAATGGACAAGATAATGGACGACAAGAAACAGGTATAAAAAAATATTTAGACATAAAATATACGGTCATATATGATAAAAATCTTAAGAAACTAAAATAACTGATAAGGTACGTGTGAAATAAACAAGTGATGAGCGTCACGACAATTGATAAGGAGCGTACAAGTGAAAAGATGTTTACTATAAAGTTGTAATAAAAATTAACTGAAAAGGAACGTGTGAAATAAACAAGTATGTGAAAATCATCCGAATCATGTGAATTTCTCTAGTCGTGAGTTTTTTGAGTCACTCAACCTCAATATTATGTACAGATTATCCCCCGTGCACCATCAGGAACGTCACCACCACGAGTTACATGGGAATTCATAAGGAATAGAGCGAAACTCTTTACTCGGGCTTTTTTTGAGTCTCCCGTTCCGGATATGACATCTACAACCTCCCCACGAGTACCTGGTTCTCCGGACGACCTGACCAATGGTGTCATCTACGATAATTTTACTAAAATTACTCACAAATAATCAAAATCCTAAAAAACCTTCAAAAGAACTAAAAAATTTCAAAAAACCAAAAAAAAACTCAAAAAACACAGAATACTGAAAAAAAGACTCAAAAAACTCAGAATACTGAAAAAAAGACTCAAAAAACTCAGAATACTGAAAAAAAGACTCAAAAAACTCAAATAAATCTCAAAAAAACAAAAAACTCTCAATAAAAGTCAAAAAACAAAAATAATCAAAAAAACCCCAAAAAAATTCAAAAAAAATTAAAAAAACAAAAAAAAACCTAGAAATTCAAAAAAAAACTCAAAAAAACCCTAAAAACAAAAAAATTAAAAAACTGAAAAAAACTAAAAAACAACTAAAAAAACTCAAAAAAAAAAAACAAAAAAAAAATATGGGTAATAAAATTTGCGTGATTCGTGTGATTTTTGGTATGAATTTTTCCTTGATCAACTGAAAAGATGCACTTTTAAGAATGGAATTTTTGATGCTACAATGGATTTTCAAAAAAAAGTCCAAAGGTGGTCTCAAACTTGCTAAACGAGTTCACGAATCTATAAGTACTAAAAAACTCAAAAAACCCAAAAAATACTAAAAAAACTAAAAAAAATTTAAAGAAAAAACAACTAAAAAACAAACTCAAGAAAATAAAAAACAAAAAAAAACTCAAAAAAACTATAAAATATCTCAAAGGGCAAACTCAGAAAACTAAAAAAAAATAAAAAAAAATAGTTTAAAACTCAAAAACCTCGAAAAACTCAACAAAACACAAAAAAAAACTTAAAAAAAAATCTCAAAGAAATCTCAATACAAATAAAAAAACTCAAAAAAGCAAAAAACAAACCAGAAAAATAAAAAAACTCCAAAAAAAAATTAAAAAACAACTCAAAAAATACAAAAGAAACTCAAAAAACTTAAAAAAAAACCAAAATACTCAGAAAAAAATTGAAAAAAACTAAAAAACAACCCAAAAAAATTAAAAAAAAGCTGAAAAAAACATGGTTAATGAAATTCGCGTGATTCGTGTGATTTTTGTCAAAGATATGAATTTTTCCTTGATAAACTGAAAATATGCACTTTTAAGAAAGGAATTTTTGACGCAACTATGCACTTTCAAAAAAAAAGCCCAAAAGTGGTCACAAACTTTCTAAACAAGTTCAGGAAATTAAAAGAACTAAAAAACCTCAAAAACCCCAAAAAACTCAAAAAACTAACAAACAAACTCAAAAAAGACAAAAAAAACTGTCCAATTTTTACAATTTTTGACAGTGTTTCACGATTTTTGATATTTTTTGATAATTTCAGACACATCATGATTTTTGACATTTTGTAATTATTTATGACAACTCTTTGACAATTCTTGATAATGTTTGATAATTTTTCACATTTTTTTTTACAATTTTTTGACAACGTTCAAAAATTCACGATTTCTGACAATTTCTGAATTTTTTTTGACAATTTGTGTCAATTTTTTACATTTTTAGATACTTTTCACGATTTCTGACAATTTCTGTATTTTTTTTGACAATTTTTTACAGTTTTACATACATATTTACGATTTCTCACAATTTCTAAATTTCACATTTTTTTGACAATTTTTGAAAAATTTTGACATTTTTTCACAATTTCTGAAATTTTTTTGACAACTTTTGACAATTTTTTTACAATTCTTGACAGCTTTTAATAATATTTGACAATTTTCACATTTTTTTTTCATTAGAGATTTTTGGCAATTTCTAATATTTTTCTTACAATTTGTGATAAATTTTGGACGAGTTTTAACAATTTCCGATATTCTTTCTACAATTTCTGACTTCTTTTTAACAATTTTGACTATTTTTGAACAATTTTTGACAATTTTTCACATTTTTAGATACTTTTTCACGATTTCTGGGAATTACTGAATTTTTTTGACAACTGTTGATAATATTTTACATTTTTAACATTTTTTGACACTTTTAAAAAAATTTTGACCATTTTTGAAAATCTCTTACATTTGTTTACAATTTTAGACACTTTTTTACGATTTTTGACAATTTCTGACAACAAAAAACTCCAACAACAACAAAAAACTCTAAAAACAAAAAAAATTAAAAAAAAAAAACTAAAAAAAACTCAAAAAATAAAAAACATCTAAAAAACTCAAAAAACTAAAAAAAAACATGGGTAATGAAATTCGTGTGATTTTTGTCGAAGATATGAATTTTTCCTTGATCAACTGAAAAGATGCACTTTTAAGAATGGAATTTTTGATGCAACAATGCATTTTCAAAAAAAAAAAAACCGAAAAGTAGTCACATACTTTCTAAACGAGTTCACGAACTTAAAAGAACTAAAAAAACTCAAAAAACCCAAAAAATACTCAGAAAAACTAAAAAACAAACCCAAAAACACTCAAAAAACTCAAAAAAAACGCAAAAACCTCAAAAAAATACTCAAAAAATTCAAAACTACTCAAAAAATCTCAAAAAACACAAGAAAAACTTAAAAAAATGTAAAGAACTGAAAAAAGAAACTGAAAGAAAACTCAAAAAAACCTGGAACCTCAAAAAACCAAAAAAAAAAAAAAAAATTAAAAAACTCAAAAACACTAAAAAGCAACTCTAAAAAACTAAATAAAACATGGGTAATGAAATTCGCGTGATTCGTGTGATTTTTGTGGAAGATATGAATATGCACTTTTAAGAATGCAACTTTTGATGCAACAAAAAAAAGCCCAAAAGTGGTCCCAATAAAGTTTCTAAACGAGTTCACTAAAAAAAAAACTCAAAAATCCCAAAAAATACTAAGAAAAACTAAAAAAAACCCAAAAAAACTCAAAAAAAACGCAAAATCCTCAAAAAAATAGTCAAAAAATTCAAAAATACTCAAAAAACCTCAAAAAACACAAGAAAAATTAAAAAAATTAAAACAACTGAAAAGAAAACTAAAAAAAAAACCCAAAACCTCAAAAAACCAAAAATATGCACTTTTAAGAATGGAATTTTTGATGCAACAATGCATTTTCAAAAAACAGCCCAAAAGTAGTCATAGACTTTCTAAACGATTTCGCGAACTTAAAAGAACTAAAAACCTAAAAAAACCCAAAAAATATTCAAAGAAACTACAAAACAAACTCAAAAACATTCAAAAAACCAAAAAAAACGCAAAAACCTCAAAAAAATTCAATAATACTCAAAAAACCTCAAAAAACTCAAAAAAAATTAAAAATAATTAAAAGAACTGAAAGAAAACTGAAGGAAAACTCAAAAAAAAATGCAGAACCTCAAAGAACCAAAAAACTCAAAAAAAAATTTAAAAAAAACCCTAAAAACCTAAAAAACAACTATAAAAACTCAAAAAAACAAAAAAAAACCATGGGTAATTAAATTCGCGTGATTTGTGTGATTTTTGTCCAAGATATGAATTTCTTTGATCAACTGAAAAGATGCACTTTTAAGAATGGAATCAATCCGTCTGACTTCAAAAAATATTCAACTTTTTACCAAATGTTTAATTTTATTTTATTAGTAAAAAAACTATTTAATTAAATAAATTAAGATAATTATGATAAGAAAATAAATTATCCTAAGGACTATTTCTAATTCAATAAATATTTGTTACACTCATTTATTAATATTAAAAAATATTCGGAATCTAATCAGATTATGGGATCACCAGCGTCCAACCTTAACCGAAAAATAATATGATTTTGATATATATCGAAAAGTTAATTAATCAACAGGTTCGACAGATTTTCATCAACAGTAATTTGTTCCAGTATGCTCATCACGTTTCGCTTGATACAGCGTGAGTCAAACTTTAGTCTAAAAAAAATTCAAATACGGCCCTGTATTTATTACGCATCATTTGGCTTTGGCGTAGTTGTTCATCACTACCAAGTAGCCGATCAAAAATTTACCTGTTCACTCGGTCTAGAACCTGCCCACGTGTTATTATAAATAATATTCTAAAAAGGAAAGTAGGTCTCCTTAAGATTTTATCAGGATAATTGCGAGTTTTAGAGCCTTTAATTTACAACCAGTTTCGATTTTGCGCCTCGTTAGGGGGGTATTTAGCAAGGGGGACACATTCGATTGCCATTAAAAGAAGATTACGTCAGAAATGATGGATTTTGGGTGTTTCACAAATAGTAGGTGGAGATTGCTATCTATATTTTTATATTTTTTTATCGTTGAAAGTTAATGAAAGGCTGAAGTAAATGAAAATAATAAACGTTAGGCAGATGTTGTAGGCTCGATATCCAAATTTAATTAAAAAATGATGTTGGCAGGGGTGGTTGCGAGATAACGTCAACTTGTGGTGTGCTTTTTAGGATATAATTTTAGGGTCGTTAATTTTTGCATTAATTTTTTGGATGGCAGATGCCTGTTAGCGTTATTTTTAAATATTTATCACATAATGGTTAGCGTTAATTAATTTTATATATATTATCTTTTAAAAAGAATTTTTTTAAATATTTTTTATTTATTTTAATCTTGTCTGGTTTATTATCATTACATGGATAGCTTAAAAATTGAGTAAATTTAAAATATTAATTACTAAATAGCTTATGATAACAAATTTATTAATAAAAAATACAGCACTAAAATAATTTTCATTTTTCAACTATATTTTGATGTAGAAACATTATGAAACAAAAAAAAAACAAGGAAAAAACCTACCGAAAATCATGTATGTGTACCAGAAGCAGGCAAAAAAAAAGATATTGGACGTAATAAAGAACAAAATAAAAAGTACGTGAGAGAACCCAAAGTCTAAAAAAGCCTAAAAACGCGAAATCTAATTTAAAAGCGAGGTATAAGTGCAGTTTATAGTGAATCCGTGCATTAATAAAATTTTTAGTTTGTATCGAAGTATGTTACTGGATGCTTAAAAATAAAAAAAAAGTTGGCGGCCACTTATTTTAATGAAATTTATGACTTTTAAAATTTTCACCTGTATGCTATGCAAGAACAATGATAATAAAGAACATATAAATATTTTTATCAATTTTTGACAGTTTATGTTAATTTTTAGCAATTTTGATATATTTTTTTTATTAATTTTGAACAATTTCTTAACTCTTTTTAGCAATTTTGTGCAGGTTTGAGCATTTATGAAAGTTTCCAATCATTTTTATTAAAATTAGCATTTTTCCTAAATATTTTTTTCAATTTTTGACAGTTTTTAGCAATTTTGATATTTTTTTTTATTAATTTTGAACAATTTCTTAACTCCTTTTAGCAATTTTGGACAGTTTTGAGCATTTTGGAAATTTTCCAATTTTTTTTTTATAATAAATAGCATTTTTCTTAAAGGTTTTTATCAATTTTTGACAGTTTATGTTAATTTTTAGCAATTTTGATATTTTTTTTTTATTAATTTTGAACAATTTCTTAACTCTTTTTAGAAATTTTGTACAGGTTTGAGCATTTATGAAAGTTTTCAATCATTTTTATTACAATTAGCATTTTTCCTAAATATTTTTTTCAATTTTTGACAGTTTCTGACAGTTTTTAGCAATTTTGATACTTTTTTTTTTATTAATTTTGAACAATTTCTTAACTCCTTTTTGCAATTTTGGACAGTTTTGAGCATTTATGAAAATTTTTTTCTTTTATTAAAATTAGCATTTTTCCTAAATATTTTTTTCAATTTTTGACAGTTTCTGACAGTTTTTATAAGTTTTGATATTTTTTTTAAACAATTTCTTGACTGTTTTTAGCAATTTTGGACAGTTTTGAGCATTTATGAGAGTTTAAAATCGTTTTTATTAAAATTATCTGGTCTAGTAAAAAAAAGATTACCAATATTTCAAAAAAATCGGTTGTGTCGCCATAAAATTTTCCCGTCGAATACCTACGAATAATTTTTTAGATATTTATTGTTAAAGCTTAAAATTTTGATATTTTTTATTTTTGACAGGTGACAGTTGGAGAAATAATTTTGACTATTCTAAATAGAGTTTTTCAAGGGTTTCCAAATGACATATTGCAAGCCAAACTCCGTGACATATTGCATCTGTCATTTTTTCATAGTGACCCTTCCCGTTTAACAAATATCGACGCGTAACTCAAACCCATATACTAAATTTCAGCTCAATCGGATTAAACGTGTGGCCTCTATCGTGGAAGAATACACACAGACAGACAGACAGACAGACAGACCGAGTTCCATCTAGAAATGGTCTTAATCATCTCAGGTGGCCTCAAAATGGATATTTCCATCTTTATCTCAAAAAATTTTTTTAGCTCGTTCACAATACTTCCCCTTCTCGGAGGTGAGTCAGGAAAGTAAAATAATTAAAAATCCTTAAAGAAAACCTGATTAAATCTTAAAAGAAACTCTTAAAACAATAAAATTTTTGTAAAAATCTTTTTAAAAACATTGCAAAATCCAAATATCCAAAATCCAAAAATTCCGTAAAGAATTTTTATTTCAAAACATGAAAAAATATTAAAATAGACTTGCCATACTCAACCTTAAAAATCTTTTCATGAAAATCGTTAAAAAATTGATTAAAAACCGATTAAAAACCGATTAAAAACCGATTAAAAATCCTTAAACGGTCGCTAATTAATATCTTTAAAAAATCCTTAAGAAACACTAAAAAAATCCTTAAAAATCCTAAGAAAACCTTAAGAATCCTTAAAAAATCCCTAAAAAATCCTTACAAAATCCTTAAAATTATTCAAAACATGAAAAAATATTAAAACGGATTTGCCATATTAAACCTTAAAAATTCTTTCTTGAAAATCGTTAAAAAAATCGGTTGTGTCGCTCCAAAACTTCCACGAATATTTTTTTAAATATTAAATGTTCTCCTGGGGCTCTCTGATTCACCCAGTAGTGGAAAAAGAAGCATATAGAGCAGCCAATAGATTGGGTACAAACAGTATGGGTTGGGAACTTTCAAGGAAAGCATACCATTCCATGATCGCAGAAAAACTAAGAGAAAATCTGGTGCTAACTATGCCATTGGACAGAATGCCTGTCAGTCACAATATTATGAACCCTTTAAAGTGAGAGGCACAGCAAGTGCAGGACTCAGAAAATCAATCAGACTGGCATACAGACAGGTCCAAAATAGAAGACAGCACAGGTACTGTATTCTATCATATGAACTCAGGCAGAATATGTATTATACATGGTTGAAGTTTTAAATCATGTGAATTATATGCTGTGGATCTATGGCACCGATCTTTCAAGCGGAAATGACTGCGATAAATGCTTGTATACATCTGAATGGTAGAAATACAGTCCAAACTAGTATTAGACTGTAATAAAAACCTAAATGTCCTGCCATAAGAAAACAAGATAACTATTGAATAGAAGGAAATGAAGAGACAGACCGCCTAGTTTACAAAAGAGCCAAAAGATTTATAATTGGACCGCAACCCTCATGTGGTATTTCTTACCAACATAAAGGGTATGCTAGAGAACACAGGGAATACTGGATGGAACTTCCGGGACTAAGACAGTCCAAAACACTTATAATAGATCCACCCAAGAGCACACAATTTGCTGTTATACCTAAATAGACTGGAGCTTAAACTGCACTAGGTGTCCTGATAGGACACTGCGGGCTCAAAAGATACCTGAACCTCATAGGAATATCGGAAGATTCCCTATGTAGGAAATGTGAGGAAGAAGATGAAACTCCTCTTCGTATATTATGTTATTGCCGGGACCTGAACAGGGAAAGGGAATAGCTCTTTGGTCTGATGTGAAAACTAGAGGGGCATAATAGCCCTAGAGCCACAGTGAAGGTGGGATCTCCCATGCCAGATTCAGCTTGAATAGCATAGAAAAAAATCAATTCATAGATGCTAAACCACTACAGAAAATTGAAAAATTACATTTAAACAACGCCGGAAATTAAATGGTATATTTAACGATGCCAAAGCTCAAACTAACGATAATTGGTATAAAATGACTATTTAACACATTCGTCCAGTAGAAGATGAAAAATGACGATACATGACTATTATTCGCCGGACGATCCTTCCTGAATTATTCTTTCAGGTTTATCCTTCCTGGACAATCTTTCCCGGGTAATTCTTCTTGTTCAATTCTTCCCGGATCTTTCTTCCCTATGACAATTCTTCCCCATGACAATCCTTTCCTAAGATAATCATTGCTCATTGTTTTCTTTTTAAATCTTTTTTATTTTATTTCCAATAGTCACTAAATTTTTCACTTCACTTTTTTTTAATTAAATTATTTATTTAAAAATTAATATTTTTTTTACTTTTTAGTCAGGCAAAAGTTTGTGATATGTTTATTATAAATCATTTTTCAGCATACAACTTTCTTTTTAATTTTCATCTAAATTTTAATAAAAATAAAAAAACTGGTGAATTTTTTTCAACCAATCTTATAAATGACAAAGAAAATCGGGCATGGACGAAAACGAGGACGATAGGCGGAAATAATAAGTGGAAAATAAATGTAGCGAAAAACTGGACAATGGAAGAATTCGACGAGCACTATTTAGATATATATGGGGATGTTTGTACGGAAACTGCGTCATTTCGAGTTAAGAACCATGCAAAAACGCGAAGTAATGAGCCAAAAGAAACTTCACTTATATGATAATCAGTTTGAAAATCGTTCGTCAACAATTTGTTATACAGATTGTCGCTAAAAATGTAAAATTACAGTAAAACTAAAATTGATCCATTTAAAAATCTCTGTCACTGTCAACGTTGTAAACGTCAAAATGATTAAATTCCTGGAAAATAAACAAAAAAAAAACAAGATTCCTTGTTGGTGTGTAAGTGCCGGCAATGCAGCATATGCAGATCTTTAACAGCAATTATTCCAAATTAGTCTGCAGCGAGTGATTGTAAATAGTGTAATGGCCGCACTAAAATTAATCCGACAAATTTTTGACTTTTACTTTCCCGACCCACCTCCTAGAAGGGAAAGTATTGTGAACGAGCTAAAAACAAATTTCGAGATAAAGATGGAAATATCCATTTTGAGGTAGTCTGAGATGATTAAGACCATTTCCAGATGGAAGTCTGTCTGTCTGTCTGTGTGTATTCTTCCAAGATAGATGCCACACGTTTAATCCGATTAAGCTGAAATTTGGTATAGGGGTTTCGGTTACCCGTCGGAAGAACCCATTAGTTTTTGTACTGTCAAGCGGAAGTGTGACTATCAAAAAATGACAGATCCAATATGTCACGGAATTTAACTTGCAATATGTCATTTGAAAGTCCTGGAAAAACAGTCAAAATTATTTCGCCAATTGTCATCCGCCAAAAATAAAAAAATGTCAAAATTTGAAACTTGGAACATTAAATATCTGAAAAATTATTCGAGGATTTTTTTCAATTTTTTACAATTTTTTTACAATCTTTTCCAATTTTTTCAATTTTTCTTTGACTTTTTAATAATTTTTGAGTTTTTTTGAGTTTTTTTGAAATATATTAATTTTTTTGAGATTTCTTGAGATTTTTGAGATATTTTGAGATTTATAGAGGTTTTTTGAGATTTTTTATAGGTTTTTTGAGTTTTTTTGAGATTCTTTATGATTTTTTAGATTTTTTAAGAAATTATAGATTTTTAGAAGTGTTTTAAGATTTTTTGAGATTTATTTGAGATTTTTTTATATTTTTGAAGCTTTTTTGAAATATTTTTGAATTTCATTTTAGTTTTTTGAGACTCTTTGAATTGTTTGAGATTCTTTGAGAATTTTTAGAGATTTTAAGAGATTTTTAATTTTTTTAAGATTTATTAGGTTTTTTAAAGAATTTTTGAGATTTTTTGAGTTTTCTGAGATTTTTTGAGGTTTTTTTGAGGTTTTTTGATATTTTTTTATTTTTTGAGGTTTTTTTAAGATTTCTCAGATTTTATTTTTGAATTTTGTAAGGTTTTTTGATTTTTTGAGATTTTTTGATCAAATTTTTAAGTTTTTGAGAAATTTACTATTTAGAATTTTTTGAGATTTGACGTTTTAACTTTATTGAGATGTTTTTGAAGCGACTAAATTTTTTTGAAATTTTTTTTGAAAAGTTTTGAGATTTTTCGATGATTTTAATTGATTGAGATTTTTTATGGTTTTGAGGTATTTTACCTTATTGGAGATTTTTAATATTTTTGATTTTTGAGGTTTTTTGAAATTTTTTGAGATTTGAGATTTTTGGACATTTGAGATTTTTTGAATTTTTACTTTCACGACCCACCTCTGAGAAGGGAAATTATTGTGAACGAGCTAAAAACAAATTTCGAGATAAAGATGGAGATGAGGTGATTAAGACCATTTCCTGATGGAAGTCTGTCTGTTTGTCTATCTGTCTGTCTGTCTGTGTGTGTATTCTTCTACTATAGAGGCCACACGTTTAATCCGATTAAGCTGAAATTTGGTATATGGATTTGGGTTACCTGTCGGAAGAACTCATTAGTTTTTGTACTACATCTGTCAAACGGAAGTATCACTATCAAAAAATGACAGATGCTATATGGCACGGAATTCGACTTGCAATATGTCATTTGAAATCCCTTGAAAAAGTCTATTTAGAACAGCCAAAATTATTTTTCCAACGATCACCTGTCAAAAATAAAAAAATGTCAAAATTTGAAACTTTAACATTAAATTTCCGAAAAACTACTTGTGGATATTTGTCGGGAAAGTTTTGGTGCGACACAACCGATTTTTTTTAACCATATGTGTAACATTTACTAATGACAGTAACTACAACTTTTTACAGGGTGATATCGAATCGGGCAAGATTTTTATTGAATTTTCTAAATCTGGGAGCTCAGATCACCGAGAAAAGTGATATTAAGTGAAGATAATAATTTTTTTACGCTTACTTCTTAAATCATACTTTATATGAAACCATAAACAAAGAAACATTGACAAAACTGTCACGTCCAACCACCACTTACCAATATAATAACACATAATCTTTCGAACTTGAACGAGTTATTGCCCGGTAAGAAATTAGAGGGTACGCCAGTGCAACAGCAAGGCCTCTACGATTCTCGTACAGAACCCACCGAAGTGGTACCGTGGTAACCGTGGTTCGACCACGGCAGGCGTGAGTTGGTATGGCTAAGCAGCCGCAAACAACATAATGAGGTTCTCAAGTCTTCTAAGAGCATCTTTGGGTGAAAGTGGGGAATAAAATAAAAATTTAATCGTTCAATTAAAATAATAAATAAATAATACATACCTAAAACTACTCCCTATTTACTAAGTATGCAATTAAATAATTTATTATTTAAATAATAATCTTATCTATATCTGCTCTTTATATTAACAAACAAGAATATCATGATTCATGTTTACAAATTTACTCCACTTTCCCCTACATATCGTCTCTTTGACTTCGCTATGTGGCTCGGGATGATGGTAATAAGCAGACGTGAGGCAAGATGGTCTTTCGGCACCTGCTTAGTGAAGGTAATAACACCTTTGTGGTATCTTCTCTCCATCTACTATATAACCGGTGACCGCAGGGACGGACTTTTAGACACCACCAGGCGTACGCAAAAAATACCAGAAGAATCGAGTGGTGTTGAAAGAAAGAGAGAAAATAATAAAAAACGGATTGCTTGAAACAATTGATGCGCGGATGCGGTTCCGAGAAATATTTGAATGAACAGAAGGTGAATTGACAGGAAAATATTCTATTGTTTTTTTTTTGTTAGAAATCGTATCGTTTTCCGGTAGTTTTTTTTTAAAGATTAAGATCTTTATTTTAATTTATGTATAGTTTAATTTGATTCTAGTTACAACAAAAATCTTTGGAAATGGTTTGTAATAAATTATTTATTATGCCAATATTAAAAATGTATTGGGTTATAAGCAACATTTTCTATTTTTTTGCCTAATTTCATGTAAAAAAAATCTGTTGTGTCGCCCCAAAACTTTCCCGACGAATATCCACGAATACTTTTTCAGATATTTAATGTTAAAGTTTAAAATTTTGACATTTTTTAATTTTTGACAGGTGACAGTTGGAAAAATAATTTTGACATTTTTTTCATTTTTGACAGGTGACAGTTGGAAAAATAATTTTGACTGTTCCGAACAGATTTTTTCAAGGGCTTTCAAATGACATATTGCAAGTCAAATTCCGTGACATAGTAACACTTCCGTTTGACAGATATCATACAAAAACTAATAGGTTCTTCCGACGAATAATCCAAACCCTTGTACCAAATTTCAGCTCAATCGGTTTAACCGTGTGGCCTCTATCTTGGAAGAATACACACAGACAGACAGACAGAAAGACACACTTCCATGTGGAAATGGTCTTAATTATCTCAGGTGATCTCAAAATGGATATTTCCATCTTTATCTCGAAATTTGTTTTCAGCTCGTTCACAATACGGAAATGGGTCATGAAAGTAAAAACTCAAAAAATCTCAAATGTCAAAAAATCTCAAATCTCAAAAAGTTTCAAAAAATCTCAAAAATCAAAAATTTCAAAAATCTCCAAAAAGGCAAAATACCTCAAAACCATAAAAAATCTCAAAAATTAAAAAAAATCATCAAAAAGTCTCAAAACTATTCAAAAAAAATCTCACGCTTCAAAAACATCTCAAAAAATTTAAAACGTCAAATCTCAAAAACTCAAAAATTCGATCAAAAAATCGCTAAAACTTCAAAGAAGTCAAAAACCTGAAAAACTCAAAAAACCTTAAAAAGTTCAAAAACAAAATTTGAAAAAATCTTAAAAGAACCTCAAAAAATAAAAAAAATTCAAAAAATCTCAAAAAACTCAAAAAATCTCAAAAATTCTTTAAAAACCTCAAAAAACTCAATACATCTAAAAAAAAAAATTTAAAAATCTCATAAAACCCCTAAAAATTATCAAAGAATCTCAAACGATTCAAGGAGTCTCAAAAAACTAAATCGAATTTCAAAAAAAGCTTAAAAGATATTAAAAAATCTGGAACAAATCTCCAAAAATGTTAAAACACTTCTAAAAATCTATAATTTCTTAAAAAATCTAAAAAGTCCCGAAGAATCTCAAAAATTTCAAAAAACCTCTATAAAACTCAAAATATCTCAAAAATCTCAAATAATCTCAAGAAATCTCAAAAAATATAAAAAGATTTCAAAAAAACTCAAAAAACTGAAAATCTATTAAAAAGTCAAAGAAAAATTGAAAAAAAATTGGGGTAAAAAGGCCATAAAAAAAATAAAAACAAAAAAGGGCATATAAGGCAATAAAAAGTGGTAAAAAAGACCAAAAAGAAAAAAGAGACAAGGCAAAATAAATGTAAAAAATGACGAAAATGGCAGAACGTTAAATAAATCAAAAAAGGGCAAAATGAACGCAAAAAAGACAAAAAAAACCATAAAAAGATTGACAAAAACAGAAAAAAGCATTATCTGACCAAAAAAAGTGGAAAAAGGGGAAAAGGACAACAAAGGCCAAACAATTACAAAAAGGCCAAAAAAAAGGAAAAAGGACCAAAAAACCTAAAAAGTCAAAAAAGGTAAAAAGAAACAAGTTTTGCTAAATGAAGGGTAAAAAAGTCTAAAAAAAAGTAAAAAAGTGAAAGAAAAAAATCCGAAAAAGGTAAAAAATGTCAAAATAAATAAAAAAAAGTGAGTACAAAGCAAAAAAGGGATAAAAATGGCCAAAAACTAAAAACCAAGAAAAAGGGCAAATTAGGCAATAAAAAGGGGTAAAAAAGATCAAAAAAAAAAGAAAACAAACACAGGGCAAAATAAATGTAAAAAATGACAAAAAATGATAGAATTTGAAAAAAAAAAACAAAAGCAAGAATGCTTTTTTCCGTCTTTGACTTTGAAAAAAAAAACAAAAATGCATTTTTTTCAGATATGAATTTGAAATAAAAAAGCAAGAATGCATTTTTTCACACACTAATTTGAAAAAAAAACCCGAAGCAAGAATGCATTTTTCCTTCTTTGAAATTGAAAATAAAAAACAAAAATGCATTTTTTTACACAAGAATTTAAAAGACAAAAGCAAAAATGCATACACATGGATTGGGAAAAAGCAAAAATGCATTTTTTCACACAAAAAATTAGAAAAAAAGTAAAAATGCATTTTAACACACGAATTTGAAAAAAAGAACCGAAACAAGAATTCACTTAAAATTGATAAAAAAGGAAAAATGCATTTTTTCGCACAAAAAATTGGAAAAAAAGTAAACATGCATTTTTTCATACACGAATTTGAAAAAAAAACCGAAGCAATACTGCATTTTTCTACTCTCGAAATTGAAAAAAGGAAACGTGCATTTGTTCATACGCGAATTTAAAATAAAATCGAAGCAAGAATCCATTTTTCCACACAATTTTGATCACAAGAAAGTAAAAATAAATTTTTTCGCATATGAATTAAAAAAACATAAGCAAGAATGCATTTTCCATACTCGGTTTTGTGTCGCCCCAAAACCTTCCCGACGAGTATCCAGAGACGAATATTTTTTCAGATTTTTTATTTTGACAGGTGACAGTTGGAGAAATAATTTGAACTGTTCTGAATAGAGTTTTTCAAGGATTTTCAAATGACATATTGTAACTCAAATTCCGTAAGATATTGCATATTGATAGTGACACTTCCGTTTGACAGATATCGAACAAAAACTAATACGTTCTTCCGACGTATAACCCAAACCGATATACCAAATTTCAGCTCAATCGGATTAAACGTGTGGCCTCTATCGTAGAAGAATACACACAAACAGATAGGCAGACAGACTGACAGACAGACTTCCATCTGGAAATGGTTTTAATCATCTCAGGTGACCTCAAAATGGCTAGTTCACAATACTGTCTATTCTCGGAATTGGGTCGGAAAAGTAAAAGCAAAAAAGTCGAAGAAAAACATCCAAAAAAGGTAAAAAATGTCAAAATAATTAAATAAAAAAGTAATAGAAAGCAAAAAAGGGATAATAAGGGTTTCCTTCAAGAAAGAACCCCATTGAATTTAAGCAGGATCTGGCAGGTCCTTCCGGTTACAACAAAATCCATTACTTAAAAAAGTTTCCAATATACTTAATTTTTATTTTCGCCTTATTAAAAAAATACTTTTCTACTTGCTTATCATTTTTTTAAGTCTGAACATTCTACAAAAAAAAAATAAAAAAAGGTTCAAATTTCCTTTCATAAAATAATCTAACTGTTAAAAAATTATTCTCGTTATTAACTTAATATACTTCTTCAAAGACTACTACAAAGAGTCTGGCAGTATATTTTAGCCTCTTTAATAACTCCGACTTTGTTTTCTTTCTACTTTAATGCTGCGAGAAAGGAATAAAATGGATGTTTCATAATAGTTTGTTTTACGCTTTCAGACGGCGATAAAACCTAAGTTTTGTTAACGATAAATAAAATTTAGCTTCTACTTAATTTGTGAGATCTTAAATTCTATGAGATTTTATTCAAGCTTAAATTTTTTTATTACGAAACACAAAAAGAAAAATATTTATTAAAGAAATTGTTTATATGACATAAAGTAATATGTCAATATGTGTGTGTATTTTGAAATAAAGAAACTATTTTAATAAAAAAAAAATTAAATACGTGATAAAAGTACGCTTTAGTATTTTTCCATCTTTTTGTAATAATAATTAGCCTGCTGATAGAAGTTCGAGACGTTCTTTTATAAACTCTATTAAAAAATGTAAGTAAATACCAAGTAAGAAAGAAAACAGTCTAGCGGTGTTCTTTCTACTTTTATCACCTAATTAATCTAAAATTACGAAAATTATATACCAAACACCATAAGCGCGCAGTTTATTTAGCCCCAAAATAAACACACCATAATTATACCACGCTCGGCTCTGCATTGCTCTCTGTTCGTCTAAAGGAAAAAATTAACCATAACGAGGTTGCTTCCTACCAGAGGCGCCAAAAAGGGTTAAAAACTAACATAATATAGTTTTTATTTATATCAAAACTAATTTTAAACTAAATGAAACTGAAAATAATAAAAAATATTATAATTTAATTTGTAAATCATATTAATAATAATTAATACAAAAATGGGGAAAAAATACTTTCAATGTCCTTTGAAAAAGGACAATATACTAAAAGAAAATTCGATAGGTTATAATTCTGAAAATTAAACGAAAGAAATTATGTAAAAATTTTTGTTATTTCATTTTTTCTGTATGCTTAAGTTAAATCTTACATCAGAATTTTAAATTTTACACAATATAGAAAAAAATTTCAGGAAACTTAAAATTTCAGATTTTTCTTCATAATCGGTACAATTTTCCTGTAATACAATTTTTGCTTTAAAGTTTTAGGCTTAATTCAAATCATAAATAAAAATTTTCAATTTTATATAGTTTCAGGAAATTTTCAGACCCCTGTAACTATTTTTTCCTAAGTTCAAAAATTTTTGTAATATAATTTTTTCTTTAATATTTTAAGATTAGTTAAAGTCTTACATCAAAATTTTTAATTTTGTACAATTAAGCAAAATGTTTCAGGAAATTTTCAGAACTCAGTAACTATTTTGTCCTAATGGACACAAATTTTTGGTATTAAAATTTTTATTTAATATTTTAAGTTTAGTTCATGTTTTAAATCAACATTTTTAATTTCATACAATTTAGAAAAATGTTTCATGAAATTTTCAGAACTCTGTAACTATTTTGTCCTAATGGACACAAACTTTTTATAACACAATTTTTTGTTTAATATTTTAAGCTTAATTCAAGTCTTAAATCAAAATTTTTAATTTTATACAATTTGTAAAAATGTTTCAGGAACTTTTCAGAGCTCTGTAACTATTTTATCCTAATGGGCACAAATGTTTTGTAACGTAATTTGTTCTTTAATCTTTTAAGCTTAATTCAGGTCTCAAATTAAAATTTTAAATTTTATATAATTTAGCAAAATGTTTCAGGAAACTTTTCAGAGCTCTGTAACTGTTTTGTCCCAATGGGCATAATTTTTTTGTAATATAATTTTTTCTTTAATATTTTAAGCTTATTTCAAGACTTATATCAAAATTTTTAATTTTTTATAATTTAGAAAAATGTTTCAGAAAATTTTTAGACCTCGATAACTATTTTGTCCTAATAGACCCAAACTTTTTATAATATAATTTTTTCTTTAATATTTTAGGCTTAATTCATGTCTTAAATAAAAATTTTTATATTTAAATATAATTTACTAAAATGTTTCAGGAAATTTTCAGACCTCTGTAACAATTTTGTCCCAATGGGCACAACTTTTTTGTAATACAATTTTTTCTTTAATACTTTAAGCTTAATTCAACTCTTGAATCAAAATTTTTAATTTCGTACAAATTAGCAAAATTTTTCAGGAAATTTTCAGACCCCTGTAATTTTTTTGTCCTAACTGGCAAAAAAAATTTGTAATACAATTTTTTCTTTAACATTTTAAGATTAGTTCAAGTCTTAAATCATAATTTTTAATTTTATACAATTTAGCAAAATGTTTCAGGAAATTTTCATAGTTCTGTAACTATTTTATCTTTAATATTTTAAGCATAATTCAAATCTTAAATCAAAATTATTAATTTTATAAAATTTAGAAAAAAGTTTCAGAAAATTTTCAGAGCTGTGTAACTATTTTGTCCTAATGGGCAAAAATTTTTGTAATAAAATTTGTTCTTTAATTTTTAAGACTAATTCAAGTCTTAAATAAAAATTTTCAATTTCGTGCAATTTTGAAAAATGTTTCAGAAAATTGTCAGACCTCTGTTTGGTCCTTAAGGGCACAATTTTTTTATAATACAATTTTTTCTTTATTATTTCAAGCTACATTCATGTCTTAAATAAAAAATTTTAATTTTAGACAATTTAGCAAAATGTTTCAGGAATTATTCAGAGCTCTGCAACCATTTTGTCCTAATGGGCACAAATTTTTTATAACACAATTTTTTCTTTAATATTTAAAGCTTAATTGAGGTCTTGGAATTAAAATTTTCAATTTTATATAATTTAACAAAATGTTTCAGGAACTTTTCTGAGCTCTGTACCTGTTTTGTACTAATGGGCACAAATTTCTTGTAATCCATTTTTTTCTTTAATATTTTAAGCTTAATTCAAGTCTTAGATCAAAATTTTTAATTTCATTCAATTTACTAAAATGTTTCAGGAAATTTTCAGAGCTCTGTAACTATTTAGTCCTAACTGGCCAAAATGTTTGTAATATAATTTTGTCTTTAATATTTTAAGCTTATTTGAAGTCTTACATCGAAATTTTTAATTTCATACAATTTAGCAAAATTTTTCAGGAAATTTTCAGACCTCCTAACTATTTTATCCTAATGGGCACATATTTTTATAGTACAATTTTTTCTTTAATATTTTATGCTTAAATCAAGTCTTAAATCAAAATTTTTATTATTATATAATTTAGAAAAATGTTTCAGGAAATTTTCAGACCCCTGTAACTGTTTTGTATTAATGGTTACAATTTTTTTGTAATATAATTTGTTCTTTTTAAGCTTAATTCAAATTTAAATCAAAATTTTTAATTTCATAAAATTTAACAAAATGTTTCAGGAAATTTTCACACCACTGTAATTATTTTGTCCTAATGGACACAAATTTTTTCTTTAAAATTTTAAGCTTAATTCATGTTTTAAATTAAAATTTTAAATTTCATAAAATTTAGAAAAATGTTTCAATATTTTATCCTAATGGGCAAAAAAATTTTTAATACAGTTTTTTCTTTAGTTTTCCAGCCTTAATTCAAAATTTTAAATCAAACTTTTTAATTTCATGCAATTTAGAAAAATGTTTCAGGAAATTTTCAGACCTCCCTAATTCTTTTATCTTAAAGGGTAAAAATTTTTATAATACAATTTTTTCTTTACTATTTTAAGCTTAATTCAAATTATAAATCAAAACTTTTTAATAATAAAGAAAAAAATATCAGAAAACTTTCAGAGCCCTGTAACTTTTTTGTCTTAATCGTCACAATTTTTTTGTAATTTGCAATTGTACAAAAATCGTCATAAAGTGGCACCATAACAAAAGAAAATATATATAAATAATTTAACAGAATTCAGCCCTACAAAAATACTTGAAACTACTTTTTAACAAAAAAGTCAAAAACTATCAAACATTTAAGGACGCCTGTGTCTAAAATGCATTTAAAACCAAAATTTGTGAAGGTCACTAGGCACCAATCTAGTGCTCGAACTTGAACAAACAAAATACCAATTTTCGCTTCAATTATCTGATCGTTATTTCAATATTTTTAACAAAAAAGTCAAAAATACAAACTTTATGGAAACTAACAAAAATTTTAGAACGCCTATGCATAAAAATGCATTCAAAACCAAATTTTGTGAAGGTCACTAGGCACCAATCTAGTGCTCGAACTTGATCCAACAAAATACCAATTTTCGCTCCAATTATCTGCTCGTTATTTTATTCTTGTTAGGGGGTGATGACGATGGTCGAACACACAAAAAATAAAATTCACCGGAAGCCTGGTGCCGGATAATTATCATTATTATTATTTATATTAGTACGGAAGCCGCAGGTTATAATTAGAATATTCCATTACAAAATAGTTATGTGGTTTTTATATATTTTTGGGAGTTTACAAGTTGAAATAAAAATCAATTGATAATGGATATAAATCGATTGCTAATCTATAAAAAACGAGAAATATTAAATATATGTTTTTATATATTTTATTGGTTTAGTCTTTGGCTATTGTTTTTATGTCGCCATTATTTTTTTAAAAATTATAATTTAATCATATTTCAAAAAATATGAAAAATATAAAAAATACAGATAAAGTCACCTGACTATTTATGGCCTCCGTGTCATATCACAGCCGCCATTGGCCCAGGTTAAGGTTGAACTCACAGAATGGGAAAAGGAAAAGGTAAATGAGCTCTCATAATTCTAACATGGTTTCCCGAAGCGACTCCACAAAAAAAATGGCCAAGTTTGTGGAAAAATAATTAGCTTTTTTCGAACTGAACCGCAGTGGCGTATAATAATCCTCTAACTGAGATATACAGAAATGAAAACGAAAAAGTTATTAATTGAAAATAATTTTTCAGATTTACTTTTAAAAAAACAATCAAACAGGTTTATTTTTCTTTAATCTACTGAAATTTTTTTATTAGCATTTATATTCAAAATTTTATTATTTCTGAAATATTAAATAATTTGGAACTAGTTATTAATTAAATAAAACAAAAATAGGAATATAAATAAATCCATAAAACCTAATTAGAATTCCTCTACTTTCCATATGTCATATGTCACTCTGTCAGTTGTCTCCAGTACTAGTCTTCTTCTTCTATTTCTTTTTCTGGACTTGTACCTAGTCTCTAACATTTTTTAGGTTAAATGCATTTCTTAGTTTACATTGTATTACTTCAGGTCATATTTAACTGTATAATTTTATTAGTATTAAGACAAAATATTGCCAATACTTTCCTAACCCCTTTTCCCTCTTTGTCCCTCCTTCCTTTTCCCTATTACCTTTCCTGCTAACCAGTTAATTCTACCAAACAAATGTAAAAATCCCTCCCAACCCCATTATCGAATTATTTATTTATAGGCCTGAAGATGGTTGTTTAGCCGAAACTAGTCGCTGCTTTCCCTCCATTTTTTAACAAATATATTTGTGTGGTACATGAATTTTTTTTTTTTAATTTTATTGTCATCTAGATTGAAGAAGTTTAAACGGAATAATTATAGTTATTTTTTAATTATTTTAATTTTTAAGTTAGTTTTTTTACACTTCATATAAATAAGATATATTTTAAAATTTTAACCCCTACGATTACGTCACTGCTCTGAAGGATCTGATAAGAGAGAAATGAAATAATGAAGTGAGAATTAGAAGGAAGAAAGCCGCTTGTCTTTTTGTCTTTGTTGGTAAAAGGAGTAATTTGTAATGGCGGTTGGACTTTAAAAGAAGAATATTATTGTGAGAAACAAGGTTTAAAAATAATCTTTTTCGATGCTAAATACATTTACTTTTTGATGAGAGTATTATTGTCATTAAAAAGAAAAAAAGCGTCAGGGTATTTACATTACAATTTTTAAAATTGGTAGTATTTTAATAAAAAAATTGAAATACTATTGATACGTCCAACGAACTCATATGTAATAATAATTTTTATTCGCAATTAAATTTGACATATTTTCTCACATAATGTTTATTAATTATTACGTATCGTAATAATCGCCGTATTAATTAATTAAATTTCTATTAATTATAGTGAGAAAGTATATCAAGGAAAAAACTACATGACAAGCAATTAGAACGTAAATGGAGAAAATCCTTTTTCAATTATATTTTAATTTGTCGGGGTTATGAATTAGTTTTGATACAATAAATCTAAAATTTAAATAATATAAAAAAGTATATATTTTTATACTTTAATAAAATTTAAAAAAATCTCAAAAAATGGGACACACAGTTTAAGAGCGCCAATACCATATGTTATCTTGCCTAAAATCGTTTTTGGACGAGCGCTCCGTTAATATTATAGATAGGAAGCTACGGTTTTTACCAATCGATTCTGTAGTTAATTCTTTAGAGAGCGTCTGTGACACTTTTTTTAAAAGAGTTTTAGTAAAAGTGATACGACTATCAACTTTTTTTCTCTAGACAAATTTGAAAAATGTAGCACAGACGCGCTCTTCTCATAAATATTTTAAATATCATGAAAAAACCGCATATTTTTAGTTGCTATATTAGGCGAGTTCTACCCTATTCTGCGCAGAAAAAATTGGACTAGAGGGTAGGATTATTTAACATTAACCGGAAAATACTAAAAAAAAGTTTTTACATCCAATTTATTATAATACAAGCACATTTTTCTTGGGTAATTCTCTAAACGGCAAACACAAAAGTCACGTGGTGTGTTGGTAAAATCTTCATATTTTAATATATTTCAATTTTATTTATAAATCTTAGTTTCATGTGTTAACATAAAAATATAATTCAATTCATTTTTACTTGTCTAGACATGCATATCTTCTACGTCACTGCATTCCTTCTAGAATAATCCAAGATTAAATTAGCACACCTGTTTCGCCCATTGTACAAACTATTGTCTTTTTCGCTCTCATAGCTGCTTCAAAATATTATATCCATAATTATTCATCTAAAGAATTTTACCCAAATGCGGCCTCTCAACACCAACACGTCTCTGTTATTTAGCCAATCGAATTAAGCTACGTAGTAGATTAGAGGTACTTAACAGGTACGACTAGCCGAGCCCATCAGTTCATCATAATTTCCCTATAAAAAAAGTTTCTCGTGTAGAGAAAAATATTCAGAATTTTTAATAAAATACCGCGAAAGAATGTCGGTTTTTATAAAGTAGATATCCTAAGCGGGTCCAAGTATAGGGAATTCAATGTATTAGAGAGACAACGTCTGTATCTCAGCGAGTTAGAAAGAGAGCGCGATATAACGTCACACCTATCATCACATCGATGCAGAGATGCGTTACGATGATAACGAAATCCCTGGTACGAGCGTGAAATGAGTTGCCACAAGGGCATTTGTTAATATCTCCGTTATATTTAAAATGTGATCTATAATAAATACGTAAAGAAAAAACATGCGCAGAACGAAAGCCAAAAGGGCCTTAGCTTATATCTCCGTTATTAATGGTCAGAATTGAAAGTGGAAAACGGTAATGTCTTTAAAATTCGACGTAAAATAAATACATTTTGGCTTATATCTCTATCGGTTCAATTTTTATGGAAAAAACGGTGCCATATGGATATAAAAAAAATCCTGCTCAGAACAAAAGTCAAAAGGACCGTAGTGAATATCTCCGTTAATCTTGGTTCAATTTTTTTGGAAAAAACGGTCCTGTGCACTACGTTGCTAGATAGCTAATACCACGAGGAGTCCGAGAAAAATAATGGAAAAATCCCAACTACCCCCTTCAACCCCCAACTACTCCGTGTTAACGGAGAAATTAATAAAATGTGCCATGTGAGACCCACTTCATCCCCTACAACCCCTGTGTTTACGAAAAAATGTATCATGTGCCACATGTTTGAATAGAAGATGTAAATTAACGAAAAGCAAAAATCTAAGCTACCATTTTCAACCCCCACCACCCCCACCCCCAATATATTGGAAAAGAATGAGTCATGTCTGACTCCCCCGTTCACCCACGTTGCTCAACATATATATAATATAATATTCTTCGCACGTAGCACTTTCTGATAGGAGACCCATAATTTTTACTTCTTCGCTATAATATTTTAATACAACATCACCAACCTAGTACTTTCTCGTCATCTCATTAAATGTTAGAGCGTGCTGAATGCACCAATAATGAAAATTTTCAAAGGTTTTTTTAAAATATATACAAGTTATGTTGTTTGGTAACTAAACATATCTAGTGCTATGTCTAGTGCAATTAAACCAAAATAAAACTAAAAGTGAAATCGGTTGTTGGATTAAATTTTGCATAGAAAATGAGCTAAATGAGCATAGAAAAGCTCTTCAGAATGAAAATAATAGTTTATTCATTTATTTGTGCAGTCTCAGTTCTGCAAACAACTGAGTGGTTCTTCGACAAAAAATATCTTCCAAGTGCACTTTGATAGTAACAAGCTAAAATTCTTGGTTATTAACCCACCAAGAATTACAGTTGTAGATGACTACATTTTGACCTAGAATTGCGATTATAAACTTATCAGTGTAAAAAATAAATAATTATGGTATGGCACATAATTTTATCTCTGCTTGTAAATATATATTCTGAAATCATAATAATTTGTTTGTGGGAAAGGACTGTCCGGGAAAAATTGTCTGGGGAAGAATTATCCTGAAAATATAATCGTATCACGTCATATAAATCATAATTTATAAAAAAATATATTGATGGACTACTGACCACCTGGTCAATTCCTTTTCAGAAAACACATAAGTTAACTGCAGACTAAAAATTCACAGTTTGTTTGGTTTTGGGTTTGTCTTTTGTTTTTTGAAGAAAAATAGTATATTGTGTCACAAGGGCAGAAAATGAGCTCTAGCAGCCTACGGCTATTAGATGCCCAAGCTAGATGGCAGATTACTCACTCGGTCAACAGTCGCATAATCAGTATGCGATTAACCACAATACAGGCCAAACATTGTTTCTATTTTTAGTACTGCTTGTTCCAGTACCTACATCGTATCGCAGTATGAGTTTCGCTAAAGATTTAGCAGATTCTTGGTGACTTGCATGCTTGGTGATTCCCTTTGGTGACTTAGTGGGATACGGTCCTTAAAGTGCCACAACGTAATCTGACACAAAAATATCAACATTTTGACACATTCTTGAAAACTACGTCGTTTTTCTAAATTCCAAAACAGTGGTGACCTTTGTCCCAAATCCTAGGAAAAAATTTACTTTGGATTTTTAGAACCCATTAAAACTGCAAAAGTGGGATTGAAAAAGTCGAAATTTTGCAAAATTTCGAATTTTTCGAGCTAAACCTGCATGTCTACGTGGTCTTTCAAGCAGACAAAACCACCATCGGATTTTAATGATTATAGGGAGGATTCTACCTGCCAAAAAATTCCTGAAATTCCTAGTATTTTCGTCCTCGGGTTGCCGGAATCTCAGCAAAGAAGGAGACAGATTTGGGCTCAGATTCTTGGTAGATCTGGTTTCATTCCGAACCATCGATATGTCGGACTTATGGAATTTGTCGAAGACAGGATTGTCCTCTGATACCTGGTCCATGGGGCTTTGTGCTATGTAGTCAGGCAGCACCTCTTCAGGTACGGCCCCAGAGGATGCCTTTTCTTTTTCCTTCCCCAACTATCTGAAGAGAATCGAGGAGAAGTTGAGGTAAAGCCTCCTCTATTTGTCCTGAATAAATTTCCAGGAGTTTTTATCCATGGACACGATCAGCTGTTGACCCTTGGGGTCCAGTTTCCTGTCCATGGTCCTCCAGTGTTCCGTTTTTAGCCCCAGATTTTGAATCCAAATTCTCCTATGGAAGCTTTCTTTCCCAGTATCCATGTCAGGACCTTATTGGCTTGATAACTTCCTTAGAGTTAATGACTCCCAGTTTGCCATCTTGCCAGGCGGTCTTGACAACGGTATCCTGCACCCACTCATTCATCGATTGGCCAGAATACCGTATTTGTACTTAGATTCGGTGAACCAAGGTGCTGGTCCACATTCCTCTATTTGTTCTAGCCGCTCAAGTAAGTCTTTCCTAATTTGGTCCACCTGCTCTGCGGTTAGAAGGCCATTGGGGTACTCATGGAGTACTACTGCCACCTCAATGGTTTTCGCTTTGTCAGCGTAGGAGGATGAGGGCCCCTCAACAGCTACAACATCTGCCACATTTGCCGTGGCAGACGAAGGGGGCCGTCGTTTCTGCGGTTCTTCTTAGTGATGTCTGAGCCATTCTTCTGTTGGTCTTTCATATTTCGGGTTCCATTAGACTTAGGTTCCATTAGTCTTTAATTAGTCCCAATATTCTTCATCTTACTGGTCCCGTAGTAGTAAATTATTAGTACCTTTAACCTTCACACTATTATTAATATTTAACACATTATATAAAAGTTAATTTAATAATTGCTTCAGATAGAGCTATCAGAATCTCATTAGTAATTTTTCACCCGTTGGAATGTAGTATAATCCTTTCAGTTGAAAGTGAAATTAGACTTAAATCGTTCATATATCTTATTCACAAATCAAAAAAATCTGATGTGGCCAGCACATGACCTCTCGCCATTTTTGAATCAAAAATTTACAGGTTGACACAAAAAAGTATGAAAAAAAATTATATTTTTGTAAATCTGGCAACAATGGCAAAAGTTTCGAAAATTTTAATGAGATGAAAATAAACTATAGGGTGTACAAAATATATGTGTAAAACTTAATTGCCGTTTTGTATAATAATGGCGTCATCACCCATAGCAACTGCCACTTCCTGTTGTGCGATTGGCACCAAAATCTAATCAGATCTAAGTTAGGGTATCAGAATCCTGTATGCAAAATTTCAATTTTTTTTATTCAGTAGTTTTTGAGTTATCGTTACTACAACATCCATCCAAACACACACACACACACACACACTAACACACTAACACACACACACACACACACACTAACACACACACACACAGACATCATCGCGAAAATATTAAAATCGTATTCTAGGGACCCTAAAACGTGTTTATTCATTGAAAACTCACTACCCATTTTTTAGCATGATTCCTATACCTCTCTTATCTGAAGGGCGAGAGGTAAAAATAATAATTCATTCAACGATCCCTATATATGTGATACTGTATAAGAGATAATCTTCCCATTAGCATTTTCAAAAGTGACAGCTACCATTAAAAAACGACAACGAAACTAACCATGTTCAACATTTACTACAACAGCTTGGGAAATACTCTGTAGGCCAGGCATAAATGTAATCTATATTATTAAATTATTGCTTAATCTAAATAGTGCCCTGTACATGGTGTTTGTTTATTATTGGAAGGTATCTTAATAATTCAGGAATAATAAATGTTTTTCTTAATGAAAGATCTAAATAGTGGAACAAAAATTTATTACATTGTAATAAAGTTATAGTTAATATAATACTGAATAAAATGAAGAAAATGAAGAAAATAATACGTATCAAAGAAAAAGGACCAATCCCTAAAGAACATTAATATTAAAAAAAAACGAAGCTGTATAAAAAGCTTCGTAACTTTGTTTGGACTGGTTAGGAGGTGAACATAACAAAATTCCCCACAAAAGCCCTGGGGGTAGGGGGGGTTTGAAAGTCCCATTTTTATATTTTTCACTTATATCTCAAAAAATATGCGTCCTAACGCCATTACTATTCTATACAAGATGAAAGCTGATGAAATTTGCTACTAGTTTTATTCAGTTAAGTTTTTCGATAACTTGTATAGTTTTCGAGGTATCCGCTCTTTTAAGTCTGTAATTTTGGAAAAATCATTTTGCCCTTTTTGACCAGATAACTGTTCAATGATGCACCCAAAAAATAAATTCAAGCCATAGGGCTGTAGAGCATTAAATTCCCTATATATATTACTATTTTCAACTGTCAACTAATAGATCTTTCAATTTCTCACCATTCCCAGTCAACGTATTGGCCGAAATATGCACCATTATGTACACATAGCGAGTATTGGACGTCTAAATAGTACAGATAGTCATTTTACAACATATACTTGTTGCCCGCTGACCAGGTTCCTCACACTTATTTATAAAGACAAGTTCTAGACAATTTTAATTGGAAAATATGTTGCTTTAACCATGTTTGTTCATATATAAGGCATTGGGAAACATTACAACAGTAGTTACCATTTAATCAATATCTTATTCTCTTAGAGTGGGAATTATCTTCGTCCTCGTCTTCATTTTCATCTTTTTTTCCAATATCTTCTACATCGGACCCCTGTAGGGAAACGGGCAGAAGATCCTCCTGTTCTTCTTCATCTTCGGAGTAAATTTGAGTGACCCCATTCAGGCAGTTCCCCTGGCAAATTTGCCATGCTGAAGGTAGGTTATTTGCCAGCCACAGCTGTACTTGATGGAATATTGTTTTATTGCTCCCTCGGTAGAAGGAAGACAAGAAACATAAGTCTTGATGGTGGTCAACTTTTTCAAAAATGATTGTACCTGTAGGCATTGAAAGAGAGACCTTTTCCGCTGGAGCCCCGTACCACTTCAATATGCAGGTTTCACTTGCCTTTTGTATTTGGGCGGTGGTGGAGGAAGGGTCTGAAAAGATCGCTGCTACTTTCTGGACCTCTGGTGGCTTCAGATACAACTTCGCAAATACGACCTTGCTTTTTCGAAATGTAAGTTTTGAAACGAATTTTCTCCATCGAGTAACTTTGTTCTTTCCAATAATTGATAATATATTGCTACGACTTTCTTCTGCTGCTTGCTTGTGATCAGAAATATCCTGCTCAGATTCACTGTTGTCAAATTGCTGTCCGACATGATCGAATTCATCTTTATCAGATCGATCTGGATCTGAATGATCATTGTACGCGGTTTCTCGATCCTCTTCGTCGCTCATTACTTCTAACATTTCATTCAAGAGTTCCTGCTCTTTTTCGTAAGACATCGCGTCTAAAAAACAATGATTGCAAATTTAAGAATAAAAGTACAAGAAAACTAACCTTAAAATCAAACTATAGGGAAAATTAAAAAAAAAACGTGATTAGTCACGCCGGTCTCACACACCGCCGAAAGGAATAGTTTTGGACAACTATCACTTGTAAAAGTCTGCACTCTACTGCCGTTCGGCTTTGGACAAAACCACTTCTAACACTCTGCACTGTACTGCCATTCGGTTTTGGACAACTGCGACTTGTAACACTCTGCATTGTACTGCTGTTCCGTTTTGGACAACTACCACTTGTAACACTCTACACTGTACTACTGTTCGGTTTTGGACAACTGCGACTTCTAACACTCTGCACTGTACTGCCATTCGGTTATTGATAACTACCACTTGTAACACTCTGCACTGTACTGCTGTTTGGTTTTGGACAACTGCGACTTGTAACACTCTGCACTGTACTGCTGTTCCGTTTTGGAAAACTACCACTTGTAACACTCTGCACTGTAATGCTGTTCGGTTTTGGACAACTGCGACTTGTAACACTCTGCAGTGTACTTCTGTTCCGTTTTGGACAACTACCACTTATAAAACTCTACACTAAACTGTTGTTTGATTTTGGACAACTACCACTTGTAACACTCTGCACTGTACTGCTGTTTGCTTTTGGACAACTACCACTTATAATACTGTGAACTGCACTGCTGTTCCGTTTTGGATAACTACCACTTGTAACAGTCTACACTGTACTGCTGATCGGTTTTGGACAACTGCGACTTGTAACACTCTGCACTGTACTGCTGTTCCGTTTTGGACATCTACCATTTGTAAAACTCTGCACTGTACTGCTGTTCCGTTTTGGACAACACCACTTGTAACACTCTGCATTGTACTGCCGTTCGGTTTTGGACAACTACCACTTGTAACACTCTACACTGTACTGGTGTTCGGTTTTGGACAACTGCGACTTGTAACACTCTGCACTGCACAGCTGTTCCATTTTGGACAACTACCACTTGTAACACTCTGCACTGTGCTGCTGTTTGCTTTTGGACAACTATCACTTATAGTACTGTGCACTGCACTGCTGTTCCGTTTTGGATAACTACCATTTGTAACACTCTGCACTGTACTGCTGTTCCTTTTTGGACAACTATCACTTGTAACACTCTGCACTGTAGTGCCGTTCGGTTTTGGACAACTACCACTTGTAACACTCTGCACTGTACTGCTGTTCCGTTTTTTACAACTACCACTTATAAAACTCTACACTAACTGCTGTTTGATTTTGGACAACTACCACTTGTAACACTGTGTACTGCACAGCCGTTCCTTTTGGACAACACTACTTGTAGCACTCTGCACTGTATTGCCGTTCGACTTTGGACAAAAACACTTGTAACACTCTACACTGTACTGCTGTTCGGTTTTGGACATCTGCGACTTGTAACACACTGCACTGTACTGCTGTTCAGTTTTCCACAACATTAGGGTTAAGTCCTATTTCTAATGTTTTCTTTGATAATTAGTTAGTCATTTTTTTCACCATTTTGTACCCAACATTCACATCTATACCTTTTTTTTGAGCATTTATTACTTGGACTATGAATATTTTTGCGCATTGACTATTCCATGGCATCTTTTTTTTTGACTTGGAATAAAAGTATAATCGGAAACAAAAAGAACTGACTAAACTTGGTGGTATTAACGAAACGGACACCCTTTATGCTCAGAAAAAATTCGCATTGTTCCTTTAACTGACAGCTCTTATCGTTCGAGTCTATCTAGACAGACGCTTGTAAATGAGTTTAATATTTCTGACAAGATAGGGTTAGGGGAAGATGGGAAACTTTTATGTATTCAGATATAGATATCAAAAGATAATAATTATATTTTATTTATTCCATGGACCTGATTTATGGATAGTTATTTAAAAATAAAGTATCACTCTGTATATTTTTTATCCCTAACTAGTATCTACTCATTGATGCATCGCTGTTATTTATTTTGTAACGTTATTGGACCAACTGACAACTCCTTGAGGTACCATTAATCTTTTTATATCAACTCTGTAACAGACATCCAGCCTGGAATTGCTTCCTAGTTCTGTCCTTGTCTGTTGCATACAGTTTGTTGGCACTTTTTTTTTATTTAAATCTCGTCAGTTTATGTTTAGCTGTAGATATAAGTTGAGAAGTTGCGGTCGTAAAGTTAAGATTTTGATATATTTTAAATCCTTGTTGGTTTTTATATTTATACATTCCAGGCACATTTGTTCAGAGGATTTATTTAGTAAAAATGTAATGAATTTTTTTTGAATTTTATTGTGTACTCATTTTTGTTCAGGAAAATCTGTAGGGACTCCAGTGACGTACCTTTAGAGCTCCCTATTATCTATGGTAGAACTATGAATAAAAAATATATTGTCAGATTTTAATATCCAGTGCATATATTTTTGGATATAAAAATACTGGAAGCTAAATTTTTTTTTATCTATCTAAATCAACAGTTACAAATTCTGTTTAACTGAATAACGAAACGTTTAATTACACTTTAAAATACCAAAATGGGAAACAGTAGAAAGAAAAATTAACCGTGAAAAAATCCCCGGAGCGTAGGCCGATTCGAACACGTTGTCAGAACAGTTGACAGCCGTGCTGTTTCCTGTCCATGGGCAGGGTCTGCGGTCTCAGGAGGCGGCGACTGCTCGTCAACAGCTTCTTAAAGCTGTCAACTGCACTTTGTAATTAAGAGTGTGTACGCCGAATAAAATTGTCACGTATTCTTTCATTCTTTCAGCGCCTCGTGCACAGAACTTACAACTTAAAACGGGACTTTTTCTCTTCCTTTCTTCTGGTACCGTCTGAGTCTGACTTGCAGTCGAGGAAATCGTTTTTTTTTCTGGTTGAGACATGTTGATTATTAAGATTGTTGTGTTGACGGATTGATGGTGAAACTAATATTACTTTTAATCTATTTTTATAGAAACATGGAGTAGAATAATAAAAGTCTGAAGTCGGATATTTTTATAACGATGCGTTATTTTAATTCTGTAAAAAACAATTTGTAGAATAACTATAACGAGAGCTTTAATTCTGAATGTAAATCAGGATGGGAGGAATTATGGATTGTTTTGTATGTTTAACCGAATTAAGCCGATTTTAACCGAATTTAAGCATTTTGCAATTTAAAAACAGATCCTTAAAAAGCAGAAAAATCCTAACAAAAACGGAATTCTATTACAAGTATTTATAATTTTAACGTAGAGGTAAAAATATGCGCTACTTATGATTTCATCATATTTACAACAACATTTAATCCATTAAATATAAAACTAAAAAAAAAGAAAAAAAACTGATATATTTTGTAGAACTTGTAAGAATTATGGACTTAAATAAGGGGGAGACCAAAAATTAGGAAAATTAAAAAATTCTCATAGTAAAGTTTAATAGTTTTTTTATTATAGAGGTTAAACAAAAAATTATTTCTTAAGATTTTATTCCATTGAAAAGAGGATAAAAAATACTATAAGTGAGAATTTTTTCAAAATTTTTAAGACAAAATTGTGGACTTGAGATAAAGGAGAGACCAAAAATTAGGAAAATTAAAAAATCCTTATTGTATGGTCTCTCCCTATTCTCACGATAAGAATTTTTTATCTAAAATTTTGAAAAAATTCACATATATAGAATATTTTTTTTTCTTTCTACTAAAATTTAGCACGTTTTAAAAACGTTAATAGTTTTTTTGTTACAGGGTTTAAACAAAAATTATTTTTTAAAATCCACAATTATCTATGTACTCTATTTTAATTAAAAAATCTGATGTGGCCAGCACATGACCTCTCGCCATTTTGGAATCAAAAATTTACAGGTTGACACAAAAAAGTATGAAAAAAAATTATTTTTTTGTAAATCTGGCAACAATGGCAAAAGTTTGGAAAATTTTAATGAGATGAAAATAAACTATAGGGTATACAAAATATATGTGTCAAACTTTATTGCCGTTTTGTATGATAATGGCGTTATCACCCATAGCAACTGCCACTTCCGGTTGTGCGATTGGCACCAAAATCTAATCAGATCTAATCTAGGGTATAAGAATTCTGTATGCAAAATTTCAAATTTTTTTATTCAGTAGTTTTTGAGTTATCGTTACTATAACATCCATCCAAACACACACACACACACACACACACACACACACACACACACACACACACACACACACACACACACACACACACACACACTAACACACACACACACACACACACTAACACACACACACTAACACACGCACACACAGACATCATCGCGAAAATAATAAAATCGTATTCTAGGGACCCTAAAACGTGTTTATCCATTGAAAACTCACTACCCAATTTTTAGCATGATTCCTATACCTCTCTTATCTGAAGGGCGAGAGGTAAAAATATATTAAAATCGTTTTAATGCCATTGAAAAGAGGATACAAAATACTATAAGTGAGAGTTTTTTTCAAAATTTTTAAGCAAAAATTGTCGACTTGAGATGAGAAAGAGATCAAAAATTAGGAAAATTTAAAAATCCTTATGGTGTGGTCTCTACCTATTCTCACGACAACCATTTTTTATCTAAAATTTTGAAAAAATTCACATATATAGAATATTTTTTTCTCTTTTTAGTAAAATTTAGCAGTATTTAATACCATTGATAGTTTTTTGTTACAGGGGATAAACAAAAATGTATTTATTCAAATCTACAATTATCTATGTCATCTTCTTGAATTAAAACATATTAAAATCGATTTAATACAATAAAAAAGAGGATAAAAAATGCTATAACTAAGAATTTTTTCAAAATTTTTGAACAAAAATTGTCGTTTTCAGATGAGGAAGAGACCAAAAATTAGGAAAATTTAAAAATCCTTATGGTGTAGTCTCTCAATATTCTCACGACCACAACTTTTGATCTAAAATTTTGAAAAAAAACACATATATAGAATATTTTTTTCTCTTTCTACTAACGTCTAGCACGTTTTAAGAGCATTAAAAGTTTTTTTGTTACAGGGGTTAAACAAAAAATTATTATCTATGTCATCTTCTTTAATTAAAAAATATATTGAAATTATTTTAATACCATTAAAAATAGGATAAAAAATGCGATAAGTGAGAATTTTTTTAAAATTTTTAAACAAAAATTGTCGGCTTGAGATGAGGAAGAGACCAAAAATTAGGAAAATTTAAAAATCCTTATGGTGTAGTCTCTCAATATTCTCACGACCACAACTTTTGATCTAAAATTTTGAAAAAAAACACATATATAGAATATTTTTTTCTCTTGCTAGTAAAATTTAGCAAGTTTTAATAACGTTGATAGTTTTTTTGTTACAGGGGTTAAACAGAAATTTATTTATTTAAATCTACAATTATCTACGTCATCTTCTTAGATTAAAAAATATATTAAAATCATTATAATTCCATTAAAAAGAGGATAAAAAATTCTATAACTAAGAATTTTTTCGAAATTTTTAAGCAAAAATTGTCGTTTTGAGATGAGGAAGAGACCAAAAATTACTAAAATTAAATAATCCTCATACTGTGGTCTATCCGGGTCTCTCCCTATTCTCACAACCACAATTTTTTATTCTAAAATTTTGAAAAAATTCAGATATTTAGAACATTTTTTTCTCTTTCCATGAACATTTAGCACATTTTGATACCGTTGTTACAGGGGTTAAACAAAAATTTATTTATTAAAATCTGCAATTACTTATGTCATCTTCGATAGACAAAATTTCAAGTACTTATATTGAAATTACATAAAAAATTGAAAAGTTGAAAAAAACTGTTTTTTCGCCATTATTTCGAAAAATTTGATGTTATATTGAAAAATGGACCGAAACAAAATTGAATATTTATTTTTTAATAACTAGAGCTAGACCATTTTTTGATTGAAAGTCACATTTTGACGGAAATTATAAAAGAAAAAACGTTTTTCAACGCTTAAAATTCACCCCCCTTCAAAACCGCTACATGTGCAAGGGCACATTTTTTTTCTTCATTTTATAATCATTTTTAGCAACGATTCACATTATGGCTATCATGTAGAGAAATTTATTTTTCCAAAAGGCATTGGCCCTCGGCTAGAAGCCGAACTGATGGCTACAATAAAAATATTAAAAAAACGACACTTTTTATCTTCTATCCAATGCTACAAGTCTTGTTCTGATATTTGTAATAATTTCGTAATTTAGGTGGATTTTTACTCTTACGTCTACAATTTTCATAACTTTTCATTGAAATGATAATACAAATATCAGAAATCTCCCAACCACAAATACAACATAAACCAAAAAGACATAATACATACAAACCTTTACAATTAAATCTATTATATACCTACCCTACCGGGACTTGAAGGAATATTAGTTATACCCAAGTGTATACAAAATTTATACGCTTTTTCACTTCTATCTCAAATAATACACTTTTGCCTTTCGCCGTTTGTTAAAATGCTACGAACGTAAATAACGAAAAACAAATGAAGCGTGAACATAAACGAGAAAAGAATGTGATATATATAGGACCAGATAAAACGCCTTTTAGATACAGTGCTTGTCAAAAATAATGAGGAGGGCCAGCGGTCGAATGCCACATGGGATTTTTGGTGTAATCGGTAAAACAACAGATGTGGTAAATGGTTATAGTTATGTCCACTTAAAAAAAATATTTATGAGTTAAAACCAATATAATTTTTACATTTTTCTAATATATGGTTTTTTTACTATTTCATAATCAGTTCTACGCCCTTACGTAATTCCGTATCAAATTTCATAAACAGAAGTTATAAAAACTAGATACTTTAAAGTGAATTAAGTTTTTTTTTGTGTTTATAAACACAAAGCAGATGCTACTGAGTAGTGAGCGTTTTGTTTTTGTGCGCTAGTAATTTAATCTGACAAATTGCTGTAATTGGAAACAATACAATTAAAAACTTATGTTTGAAATTGGGACAAGGAAAAAAAAGAGGATGTATTTAGTCAAATAGTTCTGTATATTTAACTCCGATATATACAACAAAATAAAGTTGTAAAAATATTATATTTTAAAAAAATTATATCTTTGTAGGTTTGTGAATACTAATTTTTTATAGAAAATTAAGGTTTTGAGCTTTGTTAACAGTTTAATTCTATTTTTGCGTTTTGTGGCCAACTAAAATATTTTTTAATATTCAACAGTTGTGGGCATACTGTCATTCAGCGCTCATTCCAATTTTAATGAATTAATGAAATTTTCGCTTTACTACACACTGAAGTACTGACCTCCATTCTGAAATTGATGTTTAGTGTGTATACGACTTAAATTATTTTTGTTAACGGAACACGACATTCCTTCCAGAAAAATTCTTTCTCCCTGGACAATCCTTCCTGGACAATCCTTCCTGGACAATCCTTTCTGGACAATTCTTCTATCCTTCCTGGACAATCCTTCCTGAAAAATCCTTCCTTTACAATCCTTCCCTTACAATCCTTCCTGGACAATCCTTCCTGGACAATCCTTTCTGGACAATTCTTCTATCCTTCCTAGACAATCCTTCCTGAAAAATTCTTCCTTTACAATCCTTCCCTTACAATCCTTCCTGGACAATCCGTCCCCATAGCCATTCTTCCCAGCTACAATCCATCCTCAAAACAATCGCCACGACAATCCTTCCAGGCAACAATTTTTCCCCAACACAATCCTTCCCCACCACAATCCTTCCGCACCACAATCCTTCCCCACCACAATCCTTCCCCAACACAATCCTTCGCTAAGGCAATATACCAACAATTATTCTTTATGTCTCAATGTATTTTTAAGGGTAAGAACAAAAAGGAAGAATGTTAAGAACAAGATGGTATATGCCACCTGGATAACAAATAAAAATGTCTAAAAAGACTAGCTTACGTCAATTAAATTTTTTTTTCTATAAAGGAAAAGTCATCCAGCTCTTAGATGGGCATATATGTCACGTTTCTGATGTTTAATTACATGAATTTGCTGATCAGAACGATATAATTTTATTTTATTAGCCCTGTCATACGAGTCATTATTTACAGCTTCTTGATCGCTCTGTTTTTTTTGGACAGGTGTAAACTGGGCGCTAAAATAATCCCTTTACCTGAATTGTTGATCCTAACATGTAAACTGGGCGCGGGAACTTTCTTAAGCGGCTTATAGGATAATGAATAAAAAAACGAAAGTTTGACGTAAAACGAAAACTAAAAGTGACCAGATTGATGTTTAATATCTTTTAGCCAAAATTTCGTATTTTTTGGCTAAATTCTCCCCTTTTTAAGCAAAACGTCTCACTTGTCCTACCAAATTCTCTTATTTTTGGTCAAAGTCCCTTGTTAATCTGAAATCTCCTATTTTTTAGCAGAAATCTCCCGTTTTTAGAAAAAATCTCCCATTTTTTTAACCAAAATCTCCTTTTTTAATCAAAAATCTGTGTTTTAGACTAAATTTTCCCTTTTTCAGCAAAATTCTCTTATAATAAATCAAAATCCCCTTGTTAAGATAAAATCTTCCCATTTTTAGCCGAAGTCTCCCGTTTTTGGCCAAAATCTCCCATTTTTTTAATCAAACTCTCCTTTTTACCTCTCGCCCTTCAGATAAGAGAGGTATAGGAATCATGCTAAAAATTGGGTAGTGAGTTTTCAATTGATAAACACGTTTTGGGGTCCCTAGAATACGATTTTAATATTTTCGCGATGATGTCTGTGTGTGTGTGTGTGTGTGTGTGTTAGTGTGTTAGTGTGTGTGTGTTAGGATGGATGTTGTAGTAACGATAACTCAAAAACTACTGAATAAAAAAATTTGAAATTTTGCATACAGGATTCTAATAGCCTAGATTAGATCTGATTAGATTTTGGTGCCAATCGCACAACCGGAAGTGGCAGTTGCTATGGGTGATGACGCCATTATTATACAAAACGGCAATAAAGTTTTACACATATATTTTGTATACCCTATAGTTTATATTCATCTCATTAAAATTTTCGAAACTTTTGCCATTGTTGCCAGATTTACAAAAAAATAATTTTTTTTTATACTTTTTTGTGTCAACCTGTAAATTTTTGATTCAAAAATGGCGAGAGGTCATGTGCTGGCCACATCAGATTTTTTTAACTAAAATTCTCAGTTTTTTAGACTAAATTTTCCCTTTTCCATTAAAATTCTCTTATTTTTAATCAAAATCCCCTTGTTAAGCTGAAATCTTCCCATTTTTAGAGGAAATCTCCCCTTTTTTAGATCTCACATTTTTTAGCTGAAATATCCCATTTTTCAGAGAAAATCTCCTCTTTTTAAGCAAAATTCTCAGTTTTTTAGACTAAATTTTCCCTTCTCGAGCAAAATTCTCTTATTTTGAATCAAAATCCCCTTGTTAAGCTGAAATATTCCCATTTTTAGAGGAAATCTCTCCTTCTTTAGATAAAATCTCCCCTTTTTTAGATCTCACTTTTTTTAGCTGAAATATATCCCATTTTTCAGAGAAAATCTCCCCTTTTTAAGCAAAATTCTCAGTTTTTTAGACTAAATTTTCCCTTTTCCAGCAAAATTCTCTTATATTTAATCAAAATCCCCTTGTTAAGCTGAAATCTTCCCATTTTTAGAGGAAATCTCCCCTTCTTTAGATAAAATCTCCCCTTTTTTAGATCTCACATTTTTTATCTGAAATATCCCATTTTTCAGAGAAAATCTCCTCTTTTTAAGCAAAATTCTCAGTTTTTTAGTCTAAATTTTCCCTTTTCTAGCAAAATTCTCTTATTTTTAGTCAAAATCCCCTTGTTAAGATGAAATTTTTCCATTTTTAGACGAAATCTTCCGTTTTTAGACGACATCTCCCATTTTATAGACGAAATCTGCCCTTTTTTGCCGGAAACTCCCTTTTTTTATCCAAAATCTCTTTTTTTAGCCGAAATATCCAATTTTCTAGCCAAATTCTCCCTTTTTTTAGTCAAATTCTCTCATTTTGACCAAAATCTCGCCTTTTTAGCCAAAATCTCCTCTTTTAATCCAAAATCGCCCCTTTTTAATCAAAATCTCCCCTTTTTATCTAAAATCTCCCCTTTTAGGCCAAAATCTCCTCTTTTTAGCAAAAATCTCCCCTTTTTAATCAAAATCTCCCATTTTTATCTAAAATCTCCCCTTTGTACCCAAAATCTCTCCGTTTCAGTATACTACACTAAGGAAAAGGATGTTAAAATTATATAATACACATACGGTACCTCTGAACATCTGTTTACTGGTACGTATTTAAAATTAGATTGAAATTTTAATAAAAAGATAATTGTTGACTTATTTCTAATTATTGTTAAATTATAATAATCTTGGTACCTATATTTGTGATATTATTTTATCCGCGCATATCTAAGAAATTTTTCTCTAAACTCAATGGAAGAATATCTTAAAAAAGTATTATTTTTTTGCTAATGTTATTTTTATTCATCACATCCTTCTATATATATTATAATGATCTGAGTATTTATCATTATGAACGAAAAATGTTGATACTTTATCTAAATTTTGGAATACATACTACTACTTTTTTACTTTTACTTTTTATAATGAAAACGGGAAATATTCTACTTTATACTAATGAAATTTATGCATTATACACGAAATATTTCATTCACAAACTTCTAAATTCCATCCACAAACATTACAAACAAAAATATAATGAAAACGTAAAATGCATAAAAATGGGTGGACAGGGCAAGCAGTAGAGGAGAACAGACGGTAAAATAGGGGTAGTTAAAGAGGATTTTGTAGTCTTTTATCTTTAAAAGGATTCTCGTGTAAAACAGTTAATTGGGATGCTTTTGTTAATTCAATTTCGACATTTCGGGAGATAAAGAACCGACCAGCCCGGTCTGGTCGCATGCCCGGTCGGCTTTTAATTTTTTTAATTAAATAATATGCCAAGTTTGTCTCACTTTTCTTTATAAAGTAAGTGCCGGTATAGAAAAATTTTATTTATTATATTAATTATTGACTGTTTTTAACGATATTGGTTGCTACTTATTGGTATTGGTTCCGATTGTTTTATTATTGGAAAAGTATCAAATATGATAAAGGATCGATAAATGTTCGACAAACTTACTATAGTAGTCGACGTGTGAAGATCGAGTAATCATCGAAGGACCAAACTGTTAAATTAATAAAAAAACTCATATTGAAGTGAACTGTAACTTTTATTAATATTAAAAAGCTATATTATAAAAAGAACAATATTTTTTAAAATACTTTAATGCTCAAATTAACTGTCCTTACTCACCATTCATTGTATAACTAGTTAGAATATATTGTGAAATCTGAGAATCAATTTCTGAGAATATTTTAATCAAATTTTGACAATATTTTAATAAAAATTTGACAATATTTTAATGACAACTATTCATTTACTTTTTTATGTCTTAAATTACCTCCTCTGGTTGACAGATGTCATCTGTCAGATTGAAAATGTCAACTGTCAAATATAAAAACCAGTTAAAAGTCTAAAATTGACATTTTCCTCAATAAAACCGATGTTGTTCATGCAAATAGATTTTAAGATGAACCTTAATTAAGACTAATATTATTTTTTGTATATTTTGGAAAAAAGTTTTCACTTTTCTTTAATTTATTCTTATTTTTTAAGTGAAAAATTCTTTAGGCGCTTTGAACGATTTTTGAATAGGAAAAAACAAGAAAATGCAAAATGGGTAAAAACAGAAAAAAAAACAGGTAAAAACAGTAAAAAATAAGAAAAATGGGAAAATAAGAAAAAAAGCAAAAACAGAAAAAAATAGCAAAAACGGAAAGGTGAGAAAAATAGGAAAAAACAGGAAAAAACTGGTATCAACAGCAAATTTGAAAAAGAAATATGAAAAAATAGAAAAAAGTTAAAAATCGAAAAAACCGTGAAAATAGGAAATAAATATAAAAAAATAGGGAAAAACAGGCAAAAGTAAGAAAAATAGGTAATGAAAAAAAAATAGGAAAAAAATTGAAACAGCAAAAATAGAGAAAAAAGTTAAAAAAAAAAAGGTAAAAATGACAATAAACGAAAAAAATCGAAAAAAAATCAAATAATATCGTAAAAGAGCGAAAAAGAAATTAAACAAAATTCCAAAGAAAATGGCAAAAAAATTCTCAAAAAAAAAATGCAAGAAATCACAGAAAATACCAAAAAAAAAGAGAAAAAAAATCACAAAAAAGTGCAAAATGAAATGAAAATAATCGGAAAAAATCCCAAATATGGCAAAAATCGGAAAAAAATCGCAAAAAACAACCAAGAAACCGAAAAGAATTGTAACCATCTAAAATTTTTTTAAAAAAATTAAAAAATTTGAACGAATTGAAACCAATCGAAAAAATCAGAGGAATTAGAAATAAATCAGAAAAGAAGAAATCAAAAAAATTGTAAAAAACCGCAAAAAAGCAAAAAAAAAATACGAAGAAAAGGAAAAAAAAGTCGCTAAAAAATTGTAACCATCAGGTCAAACTTATGACATCTTGACAAATGGCAACTTCCGAACTGTCAACTGTCAATATGGAACGCTTTAACCTAGGCCGAATAGCCCAGGCAGCTGAGGCCTTAAGAGGAGAAGAAGAAGAACGCTTTAACCACAATTTTCGACTTATATGACGAAATGGGAATAAAAATGACATTTTCTGAGGTGAACCCGTTTTTTACAAAAATGGATTTCAAGAACAGCTTCAAAGTAAAATTTTATTTTTAAATTTTATTAACCCTATTTTAATGACCATAAATATTTTACAAAAATTAAAATTTTTCAAATTACTTTCACTTGTTGAAAAATGACATGTGAAAATAAAAATGTCAACTGTCGAATATGAAATATTTTTACCTCAATCTGAATAATTTATTTTGTTTTTATTGACAATATTTTAATGATTGTTAATATCCGGGGAAATTATCTCCCCACCTAGAATACCCAACAAAGTATTAAAAACAGATATAAAGAAAAAAATATTTACGCCATTGCAAATTACTTCCTTTCGTTTATATATAGTATCTGTCAAATTGACATCAACTGTCAAATATGGAAGATTATAACCTCACAAATATTGATTTTAAGAATAGCTTCAAGATCATATTTAATATTTTTATATTGATGTTAATTTTCGTATCGCCAAAATTTCCTTATTTTGTTGATAGATGACGTATGCCAAACTAATAATGTCAAGTTGCGAATATGGAAATTTCCAATTTCAATTTTTATGTATTAAATCGATTTTTTTTACAAATATTGATTTTAAGAATAACTTAAAGGTGAAATTCTATATTTTTTGTATAGCCCAAATTACCGCAGACAGATGATGTATGCCAGACTAAAATATTACCTATCTGAAGCCAAAAATGAAATTTGTGTTTTATATATTTTAAAATTGTTCATAATTAAACAGACAAAGCAACATATAATATTTTTCACTTATTCTTGTTTTTCAAGCCCCACGTTGTACTTAAATATTTTAAAGCTTCAAATTTATTTTATTTTAATATTTTTATTAATTTTAATTAAACCGGTTACTTTCTTCTCAATGAGTGGGTTTTCATCTTTTTTTTAATATGATAGAATAATAATAATATTGATAGTGGAATAAGTAGTGATATATTGACAATTTTATTACCAAAAATCTAAAAAATAATCCTCAATCTTATAATATTTTTTATTATTATTTAAATGATTTAAAAAAACAATATTATTATTGATTCTAGAATGAATAAGATAAAAATAAATGTATCGGCATGTAGTTTATATTGTTATTCCCATCATTCTTTCTCCTCTTTTATCGCATAGGATTCGACTTTAATGAAGATCCATTTAATTTTAATTTAACTAGTCAAATAAATGGGCGCTTTTGAAGATTCTCCTTTTTTCAAATTATCTGATAAAAGTTGTTATCTAGGTTCTGTCCTTTTCTTTTTTTCCACTTATTTCTATTTAAGTGATTGGACCTTTTAGTATAATTTGTAAATAAAAGTCGGGTCCTGGTCGGTTTATGAATTTTTATTGTCGATAATAATCATAAAGATGTTATCTCTTGTTTGTAGAAATTTCTGATGGTTTTAGATATTCAATTCGTTTTTGTTTTCGTTCATTTATATAAAGAACATGTTAATTTTAATTTGAAAACATGATACTCCCAGCGGGGATTTTAATATGTATAGGTTTACTATCCCGTAGAGTTTAAAGTTAAAATGTAACTATTTAGTATTTTTATTAATGTTATAGTAATGTTTTTCTTTTAAAGTTAGCTTTAGAAACAGTGCAGAATTGCAAGCGTCACCATTTGTGTTCACGTTGATGGATTGGATTTGAAGTCCAACCACTATGTTCTGTGATCCAACGAATAATTTTTTATGTTCCATACTCTTCTTTATTCAATCTTCCATTCCATTTTTTCCACTAATTCAGAATTCAAATAAGCGGTCACAATTCCATTTCCAAATCTTGCTTAGCTGCCATTGTAATGAAGCTTTTCCTGATCACTTTAGCCCATATATGGCTTTATTTAATCTTCCATTACATTTTTTCCACTAATTCAGAATTCAAATAAGCGGTCACAATTCCATTTCCAAATCTTGCTTAGATGCCATTGTAATGAAGCTTTTCCTGATCACTTTAGCCCATATATGGCTTTATTCAATCTTCCATTCCATTTTTTCCACTAATTCAGAATTCAAATAAGCGGTCACCAATCCCATTTCCAAATCTTGCTTAGCTGCTATTGTAATGAAGCTTTTCCTGATCACTTTAGCCCATATATGGCTTTATTCAATCTTCCATTCCATTTTTTCCACTAATTCAGAATTCAAATAAGCGGTCACAATTCCATTTCCAAATCTTGCTTAGCTGCTATTGTAATGAAGCTTTTCCTGATCACTTTAGCCCATATATGGCTTTATTCAATCTTCCATTCCATTTTTTCCACTAATTCAGAATTCAAATAAGCGGTCACAATCCCATTTCCAAATCTTGCTTAGCTGCTATTGTAATGAAGCTTTTCCTGATCACTTTAGCCCATATATGGCTTTATTCAATCTTCCATTCCATTTTTTCCACTAATTCAGAATTCAAATAAGCGGTCACAATCCCATTTCCAAATCTTGCTTAGCTGCTATTGTAATGAAGCTTTTCCTGATCACTTTAGCCCATATATGGCTTTATTCAATCTTCCATTCCATTTTTTCCACTAATTCAGAATTCAAATAAGCGGTCACAATTCCATTTCCAAATCTTGCTTAGCTGCTATTGTAATGAAGCTTTTCCTGATCACTTTAGCCCATATATGGCTTTATTCAATCTTCCATTCCATTTTTTCCACTAATTCAGAATTCAAATAAGCGGTCACAATCCCATTTCCAAATCTTGCTTAGCTGCTATTGTAATGAAGCTATTCCTGATCACTTTAGCCCATATATGGCTTTATTCAATCTTCCATTCCATTTTTCCACTAATTCAGAATTCAAATAAGCGGTCACAATTCCATTTCCAAATCTTGCTTAGCTGCCATTGTAATGAAGCTTTTCCTAATCACTTTAGCCCATATATGGCTTTATTCAATCTTCCATTCCATTTTTTCCACTAATTCAGAATTCAAATAAGCGGTCACAATCCCATTTCCAAATCTTGCTTAGCTGCTATTGTAACGAAGCTATTCCTGATCACTTTAGCCCATATATGGCTTTATTCAATCTTCCATTCCATTTTTCCACTAATTCAGAATTCAAATAAGCGGTCACAATCCCATTTCCAAATCTTGCTTAGCTGCTATTGTAATGAAGCTTTTCCTGATCACTTTAGCCCATATATGGCTTTATTCAATCTTCCATTCCATTTTTTCCACTAATTCAGAATTCAAATAAGCGGTCACAATTCCATTTCCAAATCTTATTCAGCTGCCAGTGCAATGAAGGTTTTCGGAGTATATTGTTGAATTACAGGTCAAAATCTATTCATTTTTCTTGACTAAATAGGGGTGGGGGGGTCAATCAGAAAAAAATTTTAACCACCATCCAACTAGCAATTTTAAATTATATTAGAGTTGCGAAAACGTTTTCGGTAAAAAAATTATAAAGTCATAGTACTCTTAAAAACATTTTAAATCTATTTTTATAACTACTATGAAGCTAAAATTGGGTGTGTGTGAAGTTACCCCCCATTTTTCGAATTTTAATATTGCGAAAGTTGTTACAAATTGTTCTAGGTTTGTACCAAATTGTTCCAGAAAATTATTCCTTAAACTTAAAAACAAAGGCCGGAAAACTCAAAAAACCATTTTTAGAGCCCCCCATTATTTTTATTTCGATTTTTTTTCTGATGCACCAGATTGTTCCAGTTGTTCTGAATATTGCTCCAAATTTTCATGTCTTCAAAAAATTTATTTCAAGCCCAAAATCAATTAAAACCATTTGTGTCCAGCCCTCCATTATTTTTTTTTCAAAGTTTATGGCCTACTAAAATTCCAGGTTTGGGTCCGGGAAAATGCCCCTTGGAGAGATAAAATACTGTTTTGGACGTCCCGGTCGCGATTGTGGTATTTTCATGGACTTTCCAATTCTGGAGTGTGTTGTTAGATGCCATATATTTAATGTACCAGCGCATCATGCGGCAAGGAGCGGGCTGTTCGGTTGAGAACGGGTATACCCTCGGACAAGTCCTACCCCAGTTCCCTGAGGCCCAACCTACATTTAACCAGTCCCGGAATACACGCACGAACTAGCACCCGCTCGGAGCAATAAGGACTCCGACAAACTTATCCATGGCGCACTCCCTGATCAAGGCTCCAAAGGGCTGGTTTCTGGAAGCCTAATAATCAAAGCCACGTCAGCAGAGCAAGCTCACAGCAGCAAATGGCTCTTATTGAGTAAAGGTGTACTCAATAAGGCCAATTGCACTCCCAGTGGTTTGACCACAGGTTAGATCATAACAATAATAATAAAAAATCAGAATAACAACCTACATTAAGGGGACATGAAACATGGATTTATAGCTGAGCAGTTTTTGGACTTTCTTCCTTGGGAAGCGAAGAAAGTCCAAAAACTGCTCAGCCGTAAATCCATGTTTCGTGTCCCCTTAAAAAAAAACAATACCAAAACATGCAACAAATAAACAATAAAGAAACATGCAAAAAACAATATAAAAACATGTAAACAAAAAACAATAACGAAATATGTAAAAAAATAAGAAAACTTGCAAAAAATACATGCGATAAGAAAATTAAGAGTAAGAAAACTTGCAGTTAAAAAAAGGGTACATTGTAACAAAAAAGGGATCAACAAGGTGCAACCAAGAACAATCAAGAATAAGAAAAAATATGTTCATGCAACAAAACAGGACAAAATCAAATACAAAAACGAAACAAAAGAATATCGTGCAATAAAATAGAAGGAAATCATATAAACTACTTCCGAAACCTCATGTTCTCTTAACTTCTCATTAACAAATTCTTCTAGTGACTTACTCTTTTTGGGTGACACGACATCTTCCGAGAGAATTTCGATTCACCTGCCTATATCTGCATGTATATATCTGCACAGTCTCAGGTCCAGAATCAAAAACATACCAAAATACCATTGTTGCAACCGGTATGCCCGAAATATGATTTTCCGGCCCCAATGGGCCATTTTCCCGGACCCAAACTGGGAGTTTCAGCTGACCAAACACTTTTCACACCCAGTCTCATCTCCAGAATTGGAAAGTCCATGGAAAATACCACAATCGTGATCGGGACGTCCAAAACAGGATTTTCCCGCCCCAAGGCGTCATTTTCCCGGATCCAAACCCGGAATTTCAGTTGGCCATAAACTTTTCAAGCACAAATTCGGCTTTAGCTCCAAAATTCAGTGTCGACTTATCCCGGGAACCGCATTTCAGGCCATTTTCGGCCCCTGTGACCAATTCCAGACGTGTAGGCCCAATTCTGAGCTCTGGATCGGATTCAGCGTCGAAAAATACATGAGAATACATATGTCATTCTCTTGTGTATGAACTTTTTTTTGTGGGGCTGTAATAGATTCATATTCAAATCAGGAAGTTTTTGACATGGATCTCTTTGAAGCTGTGACAAGTATTCACTTCTATTACTTGATTCCATCAACAGGGATTAATAAATTAAAATAGCTTATATCGCGAATAGCATCAAAATCTAAATACCAATTTTCATCGTTTCCTGCTTAATTTTAATATCAACTGCTGTAGACAAGTGCATGTCTTGATTCCTGTTTAAATGAGATGACAGTTATTTTATTTCTGTATAATTTTGCTATGTGTTTTGATTTTCCATTAATGAAATAACTGCTTAGTAGCTCGGAATGACTTCTTGGCATCGTAACTGTGTTTATTTACTTTCTACTCAGGTAATGCTTCAGCGAATTCTCATTTTTCTTGGCTTCCATTTGTAAAAGATGTTCAATGTTTTAGCACTATTTCCATAGCTATGACTAACGAATCACAATCGTCCATAAGATTTTCCACTAGTCATCTCTGCCAATACCTTTCAACTCTATTTGGATTTCAAGCATTTTGCTGAAATAGTGTTCATAAAACTCTGGATTGCTTTCTCTAACTTGGTCCATGCACATTTAGCTCTACTTGAAGTTTTTGTTTTAGTGCCAAAAGATGTTGAGGACTATAGCTATTAATGCTTATTGACCAGCTTCAGTATTCAAGACTCTTTCCATAGTATTGTTCTTATCAGTAACATTTTCAATGAATACTTCCTGGTTCCATGGTTCTTCATACCTTCTAATCTTTCAACCCGATAAACTGATAACTTACCAATGCCTCTTTTTTAACTTTTTAACGAATTATAGATTCACTTCTTTTTATAATAACTACCCTTACATTATCTATATATGGAGATTTATTTATTTTAAACTGTTTATTTTTTCCTATCCAAATATCTCTTTAAAATAACAGTATATTAAAAATCTAGAGTAAATTTAAAATTTAAATAATACCCATGACCATCTCACGTCCAGAATAAATTGTACAGGATTATACAAAATATAGTCAGGCATATAGATACCATAATCCACTTCTTCTTCTGCTTCTTTATCATATACGAATATATATATCCACGACGACCGTCTACTGTTTTATGCAGGGTACAGCGATGATTTATGAACATCAGTAAGAATAACAATTGCCGGTCATGGGTGGTCACAATAGAGCGTCGTAGTAGACCATGCTCGACAAAGAATGAAAAACTTCCTTATCCTTATCTTTTAGGTTCTTTTTTTCCCTTTACCCTTTTTTCCATGATTCTCATCGTCATGCTTCGGAACTGAATGGTTCAGTTTTACGATGTTTAGTAAACATGTAGTCCAGAGGCGTAACGAAATTATTTTTAAGTAGAATTAATAATATATTTGTTGTTATTTATGATCAATCCGAGCTATGCCGAATCCTTTTTCTAATTCAGGAGCCAGTGATAACCAGTGGTGGCTCTTGAACTTTTTACGAGAGAAGACTGGACCCTTTTCCCTTAAAACTTTTTTTCCACTTCTTTCCCCATTGTTTTTCACTTTTCCCCATTTTTTTCAGTTTTTCCCCTATTTTTTATTACACTCACACAACTTTTTTTTCTCTTTCCACTTCTTTTTTCCACTTTTTCTCTGACATTTTTTACAAATTTCTTTATGTCAAACTGTTTTGTTCCACTTTTCCCCTTAAAACTTTTTTCCACTTCTTTCCCCATTTTTTTCACTTTTACCCTATTTTTTTCTACTTCTTTCCCTACTTTTTACTAATTTTTTTATATTTCAAACTTTTGTTCCACTTTTTCCCCGACTCATTTTTTTCCAATTTTTTTAATTTCATTTTTTTGCGCAATTTTTCCACCATCCTTTTTTCCTGTACTTTTTTACCAATTTTTTTTTATTTCAAATTTTTTTCCAATTTTTTCCCCCTATTTCTTTGTTTTAAACATTTTTTTATACTTTTTCCCCTACATTTTTTAGTAATTTTTTAGTTTCAAACTTTTTCCTAACTCATTTTTTTTCCTGTTTTTTCATTAATTTTTTTAGGTTTCCCAACTTTTTCCCCATTATTCCCTCATCGTCTTTCCCCGAATTTTTTAATAATTTCTTTGTGTTCCACTTTTTCTCCTTAAAACTTTTTTTCCATTTACTTTTCCATTACTTTTTTCCGTGTTTTTTTATTGAACCCTTTCCTCTACTTTTTTCCACTTTTTATCACACATTTTTTACTGATTTTTTTGTGTCAAACTTTTTTCCATTTCTTCCCCTATTTTTTTCAGTTTTTCCCTACTTTTTTATTCCATCCTTTTCCTACATTTTTCCCACTTTTTCTCATAATTTTTTTTGTTTCACTTTTTCTCCTTAAACTATTTTTTCACTTCTTTCCCTAATTTTTTTTATCTCCAATTTTCTCCCTCACCCATTCGACCATTATCAATGGATTGGTAAGGGGGAAAGGGAGGGGGAAAAAAGTAATTACTCAAAAAAGTGACTTTTTCGTAAAAAAAGTGGAAATTTGACAATAACGACAATAATGAGAAAAAATGGGTAGTTTTAGAAAAAAAGGGGAAAACGGGGTAATTTCAAGAAAAAGAGTGACAATTTGAAAGAAAAGAGGGGAAATTTAAGACAAAAAATAACAAAAATGAATAAATTAGGAGTAATTTTATAAAAAAAATGGGGTAACTTTAGAAAAAACGGGGTATTTTCAGAAAAAAAGTGACAAAAATTGTGAGAAAAGGGGAAATTTAAGACAAAAAGTGACAGCACTTGAAAGAAAAAAGGGATATTTTGAAGGAAGAGAAAACATATAACAAAAATTAAAAAATAAGGGGTAACTTTGAGAAAAAATGGGGGTATTTTCAGATAAAAATGACAAAGTGAAAAGGGGAAAAACTTCAGACAAAAAAATAACAGTATTTGAGAGAAAAGAAGGAACATTTAGTTCGTAAAAAAAATATATATCAGGATTCGAACCTGGAACTTTCATATGTAACGTCTACACTCTACCACTAGACCACATCGTTCACAGTGATGATTAATCAAACTTTTAAGTTAATGTACAATAAAAGTCGATTAGGGCGAAATGAATAATGCGCAATAGTTTTAAATTAAAAACCAAAGAATCTACTGAATCTACTAAAATTATCAATTCTACTAAACACCCCTCATTTTTCTTAAAAATCTACTAATTTAGTAGGAAATCTACTAAAAACGGCTATTTATTACGGTATTTAGCAATTGAAAAAAAACTTTCAGGATTTGCTGTAAATTGTCAAAAACTGAGAAAAACAATCAGAAACCATCAAAAATTGTTATAAACTGAGTTTGATGAATCTAGTCTCAGAGCACTGTTGTCAGATTCATAATTACTGAGAACGGGGAATTACTTAATTGTAAAATTTAAAAAATTATTACAGAAACAGGGAATAAAATGAAGAATGATCAAGAAAATATTTCTGGTGCTATTTGCTCCTTAGCCTCCTTCGAGGAGCCGCCACTGGTGATAACGACTCATACAAGAGGGCTGTAGCCCTTAAGAAAACCATATTCTTCTGTTGGTATATCCAAATTCGTTGACCTATATTATAACAATGTTATTAGTTCTTATTTATTGCTTAATTTTTCGAGAACCCTCGTAAAAATGACGGCATATTTATCAGAATAAAAAATTTAGTTATAAATTTGTATAAATGTGACTTCAGATTGTAAATATTTTACAAAACTACAGAAATTATTTGAAGGATAATGATGAAAATGATGAAATTAACAATAATTTAGTTTGGATCATTTTTTAACTTAATTTAATGATTGTTTTACTAATTTTACATATGATTTCAAGCATTACAAAATAAAATTGTCATTTCTTAACACATTTATTAGTTATTTACTTATTTATTGTTTAATTTTTTTGTGAACCCTCGTAAAAATGAAGGCATATTTGTCAGAATAAAAAATTTGGTTCTAAATTTGTATAAATGTTACTTAAGACTGTAAATATTTTATAAAACTACAGAAATTATTTGAAGGATAATGATGAAAATGATGAAATTAACAATAATTTAGTTTGGATCATTTTTTAACTTAATTTAATGATTGTTTTACTAATTTTACATATGATTTCAAGCATTACAAAATAAAATTGTCATTTCTTAACACATTTATTAGTTATTTACTTATTTATTGTTTAATTTTTTTGTGAACCCTCGTAAAAATGAAGGCATATTTGTCAGAATAAAAAATTTGGTTCTAAATTTGTATAAATGTTACTTAAGACTGTAAATATTTTATAAAACTACAGAAATTATTTGAAGGATAATGATGAAAATGATGAAATTAACAATAATTTACTTGGGATCATTTTTTAACTTAATTTAATGATTATTTTATTTATTGTAGATATAATTTCAAGCATTATAAAGAGGCATTTTTATGTCTTAACAATTTTATTAGTTTTTTACTTATTTGTGTTTAATTTCCTTCAGTACCCTCGTAAAATTGAAGGCATATTTGGCAGAATAAAAAATTTAGTTCTAAATTTGAATAAATATGATATTAGATTATAAATATTTTATAAAACTACATAAATTATTAATAGGATAATCATGAAAATGATGAAACTAACAATAATTTTCAACATATTTTTTTTTTGATTTCATTTTATTCTTATTTGCTACTCCACTGGCAATAACTAGTGTCGCTGGCGCCCTACTAGCTCTCAATTTTTTTTTGTCTCGTTGCCCTGCTGTCGTGGGTTGATATCTGTGCGATTGTTTGAAAGGATTAGGAAAAAATATTTTTATAGGATTGCCGAGAGACAGGATCATAATATTTACGAAAAAAAATTTATATTCGAGGGTTTATTTTCATAATCGAAAGGGTTGAAACTGATTTTTTGTTTTTTACGACTATAATAAACGATTTGATTTTTGCAAACACAGAAATTAATTAAATTCGTTCAGTTATCATGGAGGTCCTAAAGCGGTTCTTTTACACCTGCACAAAACATATAAGAATCGGTTATCTTCAAATTTACGGCGTGTTTTGAAGAAATTTTAATTTACTTGCATAACTCTACACAAAAGCGAAGGTTAGAAAACGGTTTAATTCGATAATTTGACGTAGAGATATGGAAGCAGGTGCCTAAAAGATATTAAAGAAGATGATTGGCCTTTTAACTCATAAAAATGAGGAAATTAGGTTTAGAATTTATGAGTGTTATATCAATTTGTTTTTAGAAAAAATATAATTTTTAATTGTATAATTTTTTATTAAGGAAATAAAAATATGTTAATTATTTTATGATTTATTTTATTTAAATCTAACTAGCTATGAATATATAATTTTAGAAAAAAATCGATTTGTTTATAAATATGTTCTAATTGAGCTATGATAAAAATAATAAATAATTTAACATATTAATTAACGTTAATTCTTGCTTTAATGAAATGGAGGATTATTTATGTTTTTAGGTCAAAATAATCAACATATATAAGTGTGAGAAAAAATATATTGAAGATTAATAAATTAAATTATTTTTGTTAAAAAAATCATAGCGTCATTTTAACGGAAATAAAAATTAAAGATTTGATATGGTTTTTTTTATTATTAATATAAAATTAATTTGAAATACTTTAGGTTTGTTAATTTAAATAAAATGATAACACCCAGTATTTTAAAAATTAATATATAAAAATTAAATATTACTGTTCAAAAATAAAAGGTTTCACTCTGTATAAATGTAAATTAAACATTAAATAAATCTGACAGTAGAAAATTGAAAAATTAAATTAAATGTCAGATTTCTTTTTTTTTTTTTTTTTTTTTTTTTTTTTTTTTTTTTTTTATTGAAATTAATGTGTCTCGACATCAGAGGCCATTGACACAGGTACAGTACATTATACACTTAGAGTTACATTATAAGGTTGATAGTCAGATTTCGAAATTGTCACGATTGGTGAAAAACTAAAATTCAAAAAACTTGTCATAAAATAATGATTGGTCCAAAGTAATTTGATAAAATTATCAAGTAATATATTAGTTGGTTGTTAAGATGAAACTAGGGAGTTATTGACGGGAATTTTTTTACAATGATGGTGGTTAAAATTTTGGAAGATTAAAAAAATATATAAATATAAATATATCAAAGTTAAAAATTATCAAATTCATAATGCACAAATAGAATCAAGACATTGTAAAACAAATATTCACCCAGAGTGTTGATTTGTAATTGTGAATGTTTTCACCAGTGCCAGGAAAGTCGAAAATTTGGACTTTATACCAAATATATGGAATGGTCCTGGACGATTAGAATTCTGATAAAAATATTTCAGGTTAAGTGACAACAAAAAACAAAAATTTAAATCAATACTAAATTAGTATTGCAAATAGAATTAGTTGTAAATAATAAGTAAAATAAATTAAAATACAAATTGTAAACATTAAAATAAAAATAAAAAAATAAAATTGTGGGGTCAAAAATTGTAATAAACTCACCAATACCATATCAATATATATTAATACGAGGTAGATAAAGGCATAGAGGTGGGAAAGTAACTGGAAAAAAACTCCTATGTGCTCCCAAGACCTAGCTAAATAAAATACTGCCAACCCTGTGGGCCTTCTCAAAAAAGACTCAGAAAGCTATACTGAATCTCTAGAGGAAAGTCTCAATTTACTCACAGAGCCGTCCTTAGCAAATGTGAGGCCTGGAGCAAAAAATTATTAAGAGGCCTTTTTTATGAAAATGATTAAGTCGTTGCGCTGATCTTTCGGAAGGATCTCCAAAAAATTTTTTTTAAATTCTCGGGCAAAAAGTTGTGTTCTGAGCAATTTTGATGGTCATTTCATCTCAAAACACGCCAATTATTTATGTGATTTTCTTTCATTTGCCCGAGTCTTTATTTTGGATGTTTACAGTATTTTACATTATTATATTATTTTTATTTAAACGATTTGGTGCAAAAAAAACTTTTTACTTATTTTTTTAGCGCTAGTTACGCCTCGCGACATCAGCCCTTATTCAGCGCGGGTCCTGGAGCGGCCGCTCCACTCGCTCCACCCTAAGGACGGCTCTGATTATTCACAGAAGTACACTTTCCGACCTCGGAAATTTTAAAGGACTTAAAATTTGTAGCAAATGACAATGAAATAAAGCCAAATAGGCTTGATTGGAAGCTAGCTACAGAAATATCGAGACCAAACAAAATTAAATAGGCTACAAATAAATTTCAACCTTTTAAGTCTCTTGGAATAGACGGGATACACCTTATATTATTCCAAAAGGGATAGGAAATATTAATTCCAAATCTTTAAAGCTTGCATAGAACCCTGATACATATCTAAGTCTTGGCAGATAGTAAAAGTTACATATATACCCAAAATAGGGAAAACATGTGATATGACACTTAAAGCCTTCAGACCAATCAGTATATCATCTTTCTTGTTAAAAACACTGGAATGATTAATTGATAGATACATAAGAGACGAGATACTAAAGGAGAAAACTCTCACTGCACGTCAATAAGCATACCAACCTGGAAATTCAACAGAACTAGCTCAGGATAATCTAAGCGACTATCAAAATCCACAGAAGCTAAGGTTATGACAATATCTACATTTATTGACATCGAAGGAGTCTTTAAAAATCCTTCATCAAGCTCCATGACTAGTGCCTGATCTAGACACAGGATACTAATATTTATTCTAGATGACCGCAAAGAAGAGTCTTGTCAGTACTACTATGGGCAATTATTTATTGCTTAGTATACGCTGATGATATAGCAATAGTAATGAGAGGAAGATCCGCTAAGATCATATCAGACCGTTCACAAAATGCTCTGGATATTGTTGACAAGTAGTGTAAAAGGGAAGAACTACAAGTGAATCCTCATAAAACCACAACTGTCAACTTTATGAAGAAAAGGGAAAGGTGATGGTATGGATGTACACCAGTGTAATAAGACCCATGTTGGCCTACGGTTCGCTGGTATGGTATCCAAAGACACAACCGGCTAGAGTTATCCAAGTGCTCAGTGGAATACACAGGAACAATGAGGACAACTCCAACGACAGCATTAGAGGTCTTACTAAACCTACCAGCGTTAGATATTTACATACAGCCAGAAGCCAAGTAGAATAATAAAAGAACAGCAGCCCATAATAAGTCAACATGGTGCTGACTGTGAAATATTACATAGAGAGGTAGAAAATTGACCCAGTAATAGGGATGCCATCAGACGAAATGTTTCCTAAATACAGCTTTGAAAAACCTACCATACCTACCAGATCGAATCGGTTGGAAAGAGAGAAATCCCATCCAAGCAGAAATGGTCTGGGGTATACAAGTGGCTCTAAAACCAACGGAGTTAGAATGGATATTTACAATGCTAACACAAAGACAAAAGTATCGCTGAGTCTAGTTAACCACGCAACATTGTTTCAGGTACAATTAATTGCTATACAATATTGTACAAAAGACATATTAAGGCAACAAGTTATATCAAAAGCTATAGCTATAAACTCAGACAACCAAGCAACATTAAAAGCATTATGCTCCATGCAAGTTCAATCAAAACTTGTATAGGGCTGCTTACAGGCCCTAGCAGAGCTTGGTAGTCGGAATAGACTAACAATAGATTAGATACCGGGACATGAGGAGCACCGGAGTAATGAAGAAGCCACGAAAATGGGCAACACAATCTCCAATGAGACTGGAACCATCCTGTGGCATTGCAAAGGCAAAAGTCAGGATATCCATCAACGAATGGAAGCTAAATATCTTGCAAGAATGGTGGAAGAATTCACCAAGGCAGAGACAAGTTGAAGAGTTCATGATAGGACCATGGCCAAAACTCACAGAGTACCTACTAATTCAGAATTACTGGAATAATAATATGCCTTCTAACAAGCAAATTACTACAATAAGTTTATCAGAGGAAGCTATTTGCAGGATTTGTCAGGAAGAGGAGGAAAACGCAGAATACATATATATAGTTTGATCAGTGAACCCTGACCCCTACGTCACAAAATAACCTAATTTCAAACAATTGAGATATGCCGAAAATAAATTCAGTCAGTTTAACATTCTATTGATAAAGGTTATGTTTTTTTAAGCTATGTTTTCATAACAATTAGTTCTTGGGTGAACCAGAAAGAGGAAAACGCTTTTTTATCTATTACGTACCTAAACAGGAAATAAACTACGAACTCAGGTACCACAAGAATTTATTGTAACATTTGTACATATGTTATTAAGACAAATGATAGTGATGACGTAGGGGTCAGGGGTCACTGAACAAACTTTAGTTTGTTATTGTGAAGGGCTATTTATAGGCTAAGGTTTCTACTATTCGGCGAAGAAAGACCTAAAGCGAAATACTACATAGGAGAACGCCTTACTAGATTATGGAGTCTTATAATTAGGATAAATCTAGATAAGGTTCTTTAATCGAGAGTACAATCACAATAGATCTGAAAAGGTCACAGTAGAAGAGGTATTGGTACTAGTAGCTAAAATTGTATTAAAGGAAACTATACAGCTGAGTAGTAGCGCCCTCTGTCGGATAGTAGCTTAACTAGCTAAAAGTGTATTAAAGCAAACTATACAGCTTAGTAGCAGCACCCTCTGTCGGATAGTAGCCGAACTAACTAAACTTGTATTAAAGGAAACTGCAAAGCTGGCTGGTGACGTCACAGTGATCTCTATGTCTCTCTTGCACGCTGAAACTCTCCATCCTCTCTCTCTCTAACACATTGAAATCCCTATACTGGTAGTTGTATAGCTGATCTACTCCTTTTTTTTTCTAATCTAAAACTGAAAAAAATTTAATGGGGTAATTGAATAAGAAGAATATCAACTAATACGTTTTTTCCCAGAAAGTGGATGTGACGTATTTGAGACTAAGAGAAATTTTTTATTGACACCAGAGATCATTGACAAATAAATAGCGTAGAGTGTACTAATATACTTTATTGTCTAATAAAAAATTATTTGTAGATCTTATCCTTAACAACTACAGATATTTGGTACTGTTTAAAAATGGAGCTATGTTTCCCCTTGATGGATGTAAAGTTATATTTATTTTTTTATTGTAAAAATAAATAATAACTGGCAATATTTCAATATTTACTTCACGTCCAATAATCTCAACAACGCAATACCGTTAATTAAATGAGAGATTTCAGCATCCCTTATCGACAATTTAATTATCCCACCATCTATATATACCCAGTAATTATTGTGCATTACGGCAGTGCAGCATATTCTAAAATTATTAGTTAAGACAATGGTTTTGCAGCATTTGTACCTACATGCATAGATGTTAATTTTCATCACAACAATGCGGACGTTTCGGAAGCGGACAAACCCATATTTACACTTTGGTCCATAGAGTAACGATAGAATGGCACTAGAGCACTAGAGAGAACGTATCAAATGTTGGTAATATCGGTTGAGATAAATACTATCTAATAATGGTACGCGACATTATTATATAACAAAGAGATTTATTCATAAAACCACAAAATTACTTTACATTAAAAAAAAAAATTATAACGCCATGTTTTAACGGGTGATGATTGTCGAAAGGAAATATACGTCTCACAGAAAATATTTTACTCACTGTAAAATGAATGAAGACTCTGGGGACACATTAACAAATCACTGAGAACTTATTCGAACCCTACTCGGAAACAGACTGATACACTGGATACACTGAACAGGGTCATTTAAAAATTTATGTAGCTGGTAAAAACTTCTTGCCAAGTTTATTGTGTCATAAAAAAATATTCTATGGATATAAATTATTAATTTCTGTACGTTGTTTTATAAATATTTTTTTAAATATAAAGCTACAATTAATTTATACACAAGATATTAACTGAGGGGTTAAATTTTGTGTTCAGAAAAATACTGGTCAAATTTCAATAATTTGCGATTAGGTAAATGATTTATGTCAGTTTAATTTCGACATTAGAGCGTTTTTAAGTCAACTAATTTAATGTCAGTTTTAGGTGTTGCTGTTTTTATCTGAAGAAATTAAATTCCCTTCTCTTGAAGTTTAACTACAAACTGTTTCATAAGAAGATATATGTACTACAATCTTCTAATTCTGACAACGCTGTAATTAAAAAATAACCATAAGCATAGCAATTACCTTGCACTATTTCTGTATACACAACGGAACCCGTTATCGTTAATAAACTTAAGACTAAAAGTTTTCATACTGCGCATGCTCAGAATAACGATAACCATAATTTATGATGAAATAAGGGACATAAAAACTCTCTATTAAATAGTTCTTCTAAAGGTAAATCATATAAACAATATTAAATGTATTCGGTAGGAATAAATTGCAAGTATTCTACAGACTGCGCCATAATTTTCAATATTAAAATTTAAAAAAAATATTTTTAAGTAGTGAACTTACAATTCTTATTTATTTAATGTTAAAAACTCAAAATCTAATTAATTATTAACTTTTGAGTAGAATAAAAATAAATATATCTAAAGATTTATGATATAAATCCTGGAATTAAAAAATGATGAGTTTGCAAAATTAGCATTTTACTATGGGAAATATATAGCCTGACTGAAACTATTAAAGAATAAAGACCTTTAAAAAATAGATAGAATTTCAAGATAGACAAAAAATCTTTACTAGTAAAAAATATTCCAGCTATCAGTAATCCCATTGCAGCTCGAAAATTACCTTGAACCAACAACTGGTAAAGGTAAATAAGAATGCCAAAGGTGCACTTGGAAAAGCTTGGGAGCCAATTCTCAAAAAGGTGTATTGGTCATACAACAGTGTGGTGAAATCCAGGATCACCTACACATCTTTGGTATGGTGGACAAAAATAATCCAAAAACAGCTGTGGCTGAGTTGACCAAGGTACAAAAACTTGCCTGTCTCAGCCAATGACAGCCATGGAAGCTCTGCTGAACCTTCCACCGATTGACTTAACAGAAGGTAAAAATGGGACTTTCAAGGCTACAAAACAGTAGCAATAGATCGGATCCAAGATAAAGGAAAATAGTGGGAAGTAACATTCTTGAAATGAAACCAATGGACCACAAACCTCCTATATACTTTTTCATCACTAACTTCGAGGTTAACATGCAAGACCGAAGGAAATGGATCGATGACTGCATCAAGGGCAAACCTGGAGAGAGGATCTGGTATATTTTGGGTTTTTTTTTAATTTGTTCGAACACACAATCTTTTAGAACTTTCCCGAACTCTCCACGGTTTTAGATTTTTCCAAAAATGCCCATATCTCGAGATTCAGGCGACCTGGAAACAAAAATACCAAACGTTGAACTTGAAATTCAGGTTTTGCTCAAGAAATTCGGGATTTTGCAAAATTTTGAGTATTTACATCAAACTTTTGAAGTTTTAATGCGTTTTAAAACCTACACTAATTTTTTATGAAGGTTTTGGACCAAGCCAAAGGCTACCAGAATTTCGAGAAACGGTGTAGTTTTCGAGATCCTGTAAATATGACATTTTTGTGTCAGAGCATGTTCAAGGTACTTTAAAAAAGGACCTGGCTACTCTACTTCCATAACGAGTCCAGACATGTGGTGGCTCATTCGACTCGTCTCAATTTCCCGAAAGAAAATTCCCCGAATACAATTGCCCGAATGGACAATTTCCCGAATGGACAATTGCCCGAATAACAATTGCCCGAAAAGACAGTTGACCGAAAATATATTCTTAAATACTTTTTCTTCTTAATCTTAATCCCTAGTAGATAGGTATTCAATTCAATATTTTTTAATCATAGTGATTGTTTCTACCCTTAATTTGTGGAATCTGCTCATCTTAAATTAAATAAGTTTTAAGATAAGTATTGTTCTTAATATAGTGGAATTTTACATTTTATTTTAGAATTTTATTTTATTCAATATTTTTTATACTGAAATTCATTGAGTTAAAATTTTTAGTTTTAAAAATAATAAATTTAATTCAATAATTAATTTTGTATTCAGTCGATTTATAAATGTATATAAACCCCCATAAAAATTCCTATTTTGAGTATAAGAATATAAATATAAAGAATATGCTCTCTCGGATTTAAATAATTATTATTATTTTCGGTCAATTGTCTTTTCGGGCAATTGTTATTCGGGCAACTGTCCATTCGGGAAATGATTCTTTCGGTCAATTGTATTTCGGGCAATTAATTGTCAATTCGGGCAATTGTCCATTCGGGGAATTGTCCATTCGGGAAATTGTCTTTCGGGAAATTGTATTCGGGCAATTGTCCAGCACTCATTGCAGCTAGCCCTATATTAGAAATGGGATCCAAGACCAGCCCAAATCCACGCAGTTGGAGGCAGCTGAATGCAAGTGTACATTTCAAAATATTCAAAAAATAATTATGGTTACCCAAAACGAAAAAATTCCATAAAAACGAAAATCTAGAAATATTGCACTGATTTTTACCTCTCGCCCTTCAGATAAGAGAGGTATAGGAATCATGCTAAAAATTGGGTAGTGAGTTTTCAATGGATAAACACGTTTTAGGGTCCCTAGAATACGATTTTAATATTTTCGCGATGATGTCTGTGTGTGTGTGTTAGTGTGTGTGTGTGTGTGTTAGTGTGTGTGTTTGGATGGATGTTGTAGTAACGATAACTCAAAAACTACTAAATGAAAAAATTTGAAATTTTGCATACACGATTCTTATACCCTAGATTAGATCTGATTAGATTTTGGTGTCAATCTGACAACCGGAAGAGGCACTTGCTATGGGTGATGACGCCATTATTATAGAAAACGGCAATAAAGTTTTACACATATATTTTGTATACCCTATAGTTTATTTTCATCCCATTAAAATTTTAGAAACTTTTGCCATTGTTGCCAGATTTACAAAAAAGTAAATTTTTTTCATACTTTTTGTGCCACCGTGTAAATTTTTGATTCAAACATGGCGAGAGGTCATGTGGTGGCCACATCAGATTTTTTATTGGGTATTTTAATCCAGAAAAAACAAAATAATGAACATTTTTGGTTTAAAACATAAAATAGCACATATAAGTGAATTATTTCAAATTCATTAAAAATTGTGAGTGCAACAACAAAAAGAGGTTAAAATTATGAAAATCGTCAAAAATCATTAAATAGCCCATCTTATTTTTGAATTACTTCAATTATCAAAACGAGAATATAAAAACAAAAATTTTAGGGGTCTGAAATTTTGAAATTCGTAAATTAAAATTTCGGCTTGACAATACTAAGTTGCGCATCTCAACTGCTTTTTGTAACTAAATTCCTTAGTACTTAAGTTCTTTCTTATTACTATCAGTATTAATCTAGTCAGCAAGTTCTTTTTGGGTCAAACTTTTTTTTCCACCTCCGACAAATATGAACAAGGTGTCATTCGATTCGAAATAGCGTGTAGATGATTTTTGAAAAAAAATCAAGATCCGTTTGTAAAAATTGTGAAAGTTATAAACATTTAACTGAAAAAAATGTGGTCTAGTCTTTTGCAAATATCTCAAAAAACATTTGACAGTTTTCAAATTTGAAAAAATATTCAAAAAGATGAGGAAATTTCCAAAAAATAAATTATACCTCCCGGAACAATGGGACCAATATTTTTAATTTTCTGATGGTTGAAAATACGGCCGAAAACGGAACTCTAACTTGGGTAAGCGCTGCCCACTTTGTACTTTTAATCAATAAATATTATTTAAACTTATTAAATATGAAAATTAAAAATTGAAAAAATTCAGGCATCTAGTCGATAGATTCATGAAGAATAACCGATTTTGCTATTAATTATGCATTAGTTAATTAACAACTTTTTTATACTTGAACATGAACAATCTAAGTGCGATAATTATTAAATAACAAATCTGAATTTTTTTTTATATTTCTTAAAAGTCTCAGAAGAGATTCCTTTGGAAAAATTAAAAAATTCTTATTTTTCACTTTGTTATTAACAATTTACTTAGACTAAAATTAAAAAGCTTGATTAATCATTGAAAATTTTTTTTTTTTCATATTACTATTAATTCGTTTTTTTTATGATCAGAAAAACGATTTTTAAAAGAATGTATTTTCCAATGTTTACATAAATTTTTTGTGTTTATATGATTCAAAATTTTTTTTGCAAATATAATCTTTGATGAAAATTATGATTTTGTAAAAAATACATTCCTTAAAAAAATTTTGTTTTGCTTAAAAACGAATTTTTTTTCTAAATATGCAAATAATTTTTCTGAAAAAATACCACATGGTTGTTTTAGTTTCATTATGTAGAAAAAGAAAAAAAATATGTAGAAAAAATTTCATTGTTAATAACAAATTGTTTTAAATAAAAAATGAAAATTTAAATATAAACAATTTTTTTTTATTTATCAAAGAGCAAGATAGATTATGATAAAAAAATGGTTCCTTAATAATAATTACAGGTGATGGAAAAAAATTGTTAATTAACAAATAATTTTTTTGGCAATAAAACAAATTTTTAATGGAAGATTTTTTAAAAAAAATCATAATTTGGTTCAAAGAGTATGTTTAAAAAAAAAGAAATTTTAAATTATCTCATAAACGACGCATTTGTTTATAACAATTTTTGTAACCAATATTAAATAAAAAATTTAAAAAATCATTTTCATATAACATCTGATTATAAAAAAACGCATCAATAGTAGTAGTATGAAAAAATAGGTCCAAAAAGGAAAAAAAAAATCAGATTTGTTATTTAACAATTATTGCACTTACAATGTTCCTGTTCAGATAGGAAAAAATTGTTAATTAACTAATGCATAACTAAAAGAAAAATAGCGATAAAAATTTTTTGAACGTGGATTCTTGTTCATAAATCTATCCAGTACATGCCTAAATTTTTTCAATTCTTAATTTTCATTTTTAATAAGTTTAAATAATATTTATTCATTTAAGGTCCAAAGTGGGCGGCGTCCCTATTTTTTCAGTTAATTGTTTATAACGCAAGCGGCTCTTGAATTTTTCCAAAAATCATCTACACGCTATTCCGAATCGAATGACACCTCGTTCATATTTTTCGGAGGCGGCGAAAAAGTTTGACCCAAAAAGCACTTGTTGACTTGACTATGTAGACTATTACAATTTCCATATTATTTAATAAATGTCGGATAAGTTATTAGCACTTAAAACTTTATCTATTAAACCCAGTTACAACCAACCATTGTCAGTGTTTGATTTTTTTAGAAAAAACGAAGAAAAACAGTCGCGAACGAAGTCCGCACAAGCAGCAATTGCCCATCCAAGCACATGAATCACGTTCAACAATATTCGTGACCGTCCGTTCTTCGTCGTGACCGACCAGACGATGGAACCTCTTCTTCCTTTCGTTATTCTCATCAGGCCCGGTCTTAAATAAAGTAAACTTTTAGTTTTATACATATCTTAAACATAATTCGTAATTTGTAAGCTTATAAATATTTGTCGTAAGTTGCCAAATTGCGGTATGAACACAAACCTGAATTATTAAAAAAATCGGCTGTGTCACCCCAGAACTTTCCCGGTTCGACCGTAGAGAATATGTTATTTATTATTATTATTGTCATTACAAAATACTAAGCATTACATTGATTTATGGAACACATTATAAATATCCAGCCGATGGTGAATACGTCTACCGAATTGATATTTCAATGTTGATAATGACACAAGCTGCGCATGCGCACGTTGTATGTCACACTGCTACAATTAGGATCTCTTAAAATCCTGTGGGAAAACTATTGGGAATTCTGGCAAAATTTTCACACAATAGTTGTAGGGAATTTTATGCTTTACAACTTTGCACTGAAAGATTTTGCACTAAAAAGCATAATTTACCTCCAATTTTAAAAAAATGGAAAATCATAAATGTGTATTTTTCTCGCCATCTGGCGGCGAAACTTTGAGGATTTCGATAAAAAGTTACACATAAAAGTTAAAGAAAATTTGATGCTTTACGACTTTGCACAAGAAAATTTTGCACTAAAATGCATAGTTTATCCTCAAAATCAAAAAGAAAACTAGGGAAAACATACATGCACATATTTACGCGCCCTCTAGTGGCGCAATTATTGGAAATTCTGAAAAAAGCTTAAGACAAAAGTTGTGGGGAATTTTATGCTCCAAAACTTTGTACTACAACATTTTGTACTAAAGTGAATTATTTGTCCTCAAAATCAAGAAAAACTAGAGAAAACCTACATGCACATGTTTTACGCGCCCTCTAGTGGAGCAACTATTGGAAATTCTGGAAAAAACAAAAGTTATCGGGAATTTTATGCTCTAAAACTTTGTACTATAATATTTTGCACTAAAGTATATTGTTTGTCCTTAAAATTTAAAAAAAGTAAAAAATTGTTACATGTGTATTTAATCAATGTCGGTCTTGAGGACCTTCTACTGTACCAATTTAAACCAAAAACTAATGGTCGCATTCTAGGCACACACCGACCCTCCATACCAAAATTTCAGCTTGATTGGTTAAACGGTTCGGCAATTATTGTGGAAGATTACACACAGACAGACCATATGCTGGAAATGGTTTCAATCGTCTTGGGGGAATATGAAAAAAACATTAAAAGTTAGAAAACATACAGAAATTTTGGAAAAAAAGGAAAGAATTATGGAAAAATCGGGTAAATAAAAAAAATAGGAAAAAAATATGGAAAATTAGAGAAAATAGTGAAAACTAGAGAAAAATATAGAAAAAAAATAGAGAAAAACAGGGAAAAATAATAACTTATTACCCAAAAAATAAGTACCTACAAATAAGGAAAAACAGGAAAAAATAAAAAAATAAGAAATAGGAAAAACTAATGGAAACCAAGGAAGAATAGAAAGATAATTGAAAAATAGGAAAAAAATAGGACAAATAGTGAAAAAGTGAAAAATATGGGAAAATATGGAAATAAATATACAAAAATAGGGAGACTAGGAACAAATGGGGCTACGAAAAAATAGTAACAAAATAGAGCAAAATAGGGAAAAATGGGGAAAATACGGCAAAATTTGGAAATGTAGGGAAATATGTGAAAAAGAGGAGAAATAGGAAAAAAATATGGAAAACATGGAAAAATATTGAAAATGGGAATAAATATAGCAAAAGAGTAAAAAATGGAGAAATTGTGGAAAAATATGGAAAAAAAGGGAAAATAGCGAAAAAATAATGAAAAGATTGAAATTTGGAAAAAAGTAGAAAAAAAAAACAGGGAAAAATGGGAAAATTTGAGAAAAAAATCAAAAATAAAGAAAAATATGGAAAATGGGAAATTTGGGAAAAATATGAAAAAACAGTAAAAAATTAGAAAAAATACGAAAACAATACGGAACAAGGAAAAATAAAGAAAATATGAAAACTCATAAAAAACAGGAAAAAATATAAAGATATAGGAAAAATCTGAAAAAATAAGAAAAATAGAGAAAATAGTGAAAACTAGGGTAAAATAAGGAAAAAATTGAAAAAATTAGAAAATGGAACAGGAAAAAATAAGTTTAAATAAAGAAAAACTAATGAAAATTACGGAAAAATAGAAAGATATTGGACAAATGAAAATATAGGACAAATAGTGAAAATAGTGAAAAATAAGGGAAAATATGGAAATAAATGGAGAAATATAGGAAAAACTAGGAAGAAATAGCGCAAATTTTGGAAAAAATAGTGACAAAATGGAGCAAAAAAAAGAGGAAAAATTGGGGAAAATCAGAAAAATAGGAAACAAATTTGGAAAAATATAGAAAAGAGAATAAAAAGGGAAACATATGGAAAAAAAATCGGTTGTGTCGCCCCAAAACTTTCCCGACGAGTATCCACGAATACTTTTTCAGATATTTAATGTTAAAGTTTCAACTTTGACATTTTTTTATTTTTGACAGGTGACAGTTTGAGAAATAATTTTGACTGTTCTGAATAGAGTTTTTCAAGGGCTTTGAAATGACATATTGCATGTCCAATTCCGTGACATATTGCATCTGTCATTTTTTGATAGTGACACTTCCGTTTGACAGACGTCGTACAAAAACTAATGGATTATTCTGACAGATAACCCAAACCCATATAAAAAATTTCAGCTCAATCGGATTAATACTTTTTAAGATATTTAATGCTGAAATTTCAAATTTTGACATTTTTTTATTTTTGACAGGTGACTGTTGGAAAAATAATGTTCACTGTTCTGAATAGAGTTTTTCTAGGGCTTTCAAATGACATATTGCATGTCCAATTCCGTGATATATTACATCTGTCATTATTTGATAGTGGTACTTCCGTTTGACAGATGTCGTACAAAAACTAATGGGTTCTTTCGACGGGTAAGTCAAACCTCTATACCAAATTTCAGCTCAATCGGATTAAACGTGTGGCCTCTATCGTGGAAGAATACACACACACACACACACACACACACAGACACACACACAGACCGACAGACAGACTTCCATCTGAAAATAGTCTTAATCGTCTCAGGGGGCCCGAAAATGGATATTTCCGTTTTTGTCTCGATTTTTTTTTTAGCTCGTTCACAATACTTTCCCTTCTAGGAGGTGGGTCGGGAAAGTAAAATCGGGGAAAACAGGAAAATTTACGAATAATAGGAAAAAATAGTGAAAAATAGGAAAAACATGAAAAAACAGGGAACTATTTGGAAAAATTAGAAAAAATTTCAAAAGATAGACAAAATAGGAAAATTAGAGATACATACAGAAAAATCAGGAAAATAGACAAATATATGGACAAATATAGAATAATAGTGGAAAAATAATGAAAAACAGAACAATAGGAAGAAATAGGAAAACCAAATAAAGCTCGGTAGTCCAGGTACTAGAAAGACTCCGGAGCTAGTAAATTATAAACAAAAAATGTAAAATAATAAAAATTATAGTGTGTTATTCAAATGAGAGTAATTGTAACACGTTGCTACCAACTTAACAAGTGAATTAACTAAGTAACTTCAGTTACCAACTTAACATATATTATTAACCATTCTCTACCGTTACGTCATAATCGGTGACCTATTCTGCGGTTTTACGTTTCTCATATATTATTTGAATGTTATTTTACACTTAACCTCAAAATTAAAATATATCTAATGACATAGGTAAAGGATTCTTTTCAATGACGCATATTAAGGTTTGTTTGTATGAATAAATTGGTAATACGTCCCTGAGCGTGAGTAAATGGCGAATTATATAATATAGATTAAGAATGTATTATACAATTATATTTTTGGGGTGAACCCAAACGTTGTAGACTATATTTAACGGTATCAGCCGTATTCCAACAATTCTTTCTCTTGAAAAGTAATTAATAAACTTCAAAATTAAACTCTTGGAAGGTATTTTAAAAATGAAAAATTAAATGAACTGTCAATAACATTTACGTCGACATTAGTTAAGAAATACGTTAATGACGTCATAATTCCGTCTCGTCCATTTCATAATTGAGAGATCAAGTTGGTCAATGTATGACGTAACAGCAGATGATGGTTAAACAAACTCTATTACGGATCTAGAAATGTCTGATACAGGATTAATTTAACATGACTTATGTCAACTTCAGTAGCGTACGTCTAATTTAACAAAAAAGTTTTTTTGAAGATTCTAGTAGAGTCTACATATTAACCTGTTTTAATAATACCCTGTATAAGGTATACGATAAAGCCGGTACTGAATAAAACTTCTTCTTCTTTTCTTGGTAAGTAATAATGTTGTTCACTGTCACTTTTATTAGATGGGCCCCGATACGATACGGACCGCTGCTGATCTTGTAGATTTCATATCGTTACTCTTGTAAAATACAGTCCCGTAGTCTTGTAGCTAGATTTTATTTATTTTTTCGTTTTTGTTGTTTGTGTTCTTGCTATCATTTTTTGCATGGCTTCAAAGGCGGTACCGGTAAATGCAGTATTGTTTCGTTAGGTTTATTTATTGGAACTTGAGAGTGACTACTAGTACGCCATAATAATTATTATAATAAATTTCTAATAAATCTTATAGAAAATAACCAAGTAACTTTAACTATTTATTAACGTGTGGCATATTCTGAAACTAAATTTTACGAGCAGTTTTTTTAAAAACTAAAACAAAAGAAACTACCCCCAGTTTATGTAAACCGAATATACGTTGGCGTGCGCATAAAATCCCGCAATTAAAATGCTTTACGGCTTGTGCTTGATATTTATTTAAATTTATAACAATGATTAAATTTTATTACCAAACATTTTTATTTATGCGCAATAAAGCTTGTCTGGGAAATTTTAAATTTGAATAATGGAGTCGTCAAAGTGAAATCAGAACAAAGAGTTTATAAAACCAAAATCGGAAAAGGGAAAGAAAGATGAAAATCGTAGTATCAGGACGTCAATATAGGTTTTGTATTTTATTAGTAGGGTAAGAAAATTAGATTGTTTTGTTTTTTTGTTTTCAGTTTTATATGGGATCTAGAAATATCTACCCATAATATTTAAAAAAAATTATATTCAGACGATTTATCTAGAAAAATTATATGTTTGCTATAAACAAGTTGACAAGTGAATGTTATTATAAATAAAGAGGGGGTAATCCCAGCCAACTTTTCGAATTCTCCTAGTAAAGTAGTGTCATCAATAATTCTTCTTTTTTTTTCAATATTTTTATTCAAATTTATTTTTTTATAGTAAATAGTAAGATTACAATTTAAAAAAAAATAACATTAAATTTGTAATAAAAAATTCTATGGTTGGGATTTTTTTAAACATTTTCAAAATTATGATTTAAAAAAAATTGAATACTTTTAAATATATTAAAGATACAATTATTGTTATAACCAAAATAAAGAATTTTTTAAATTTTTTTGTAATTTTGTTTTATCAATAATAGTAAAACAAATGAAAAAAGCAAATGGACTATTCGGAAGGGATCAGAAAGTATTATATATGTTAATTATTTCATAATTTTAAAATAATATTTATAGAAGTTATAGACAAAAATTTTAAAAGGTAAAAAAATTCAATGAATTTTTGATAAAAAATTGGAGTGTTTTTTTTAAACATGGAAAATAGGAACAAATAGGGTAAAAGATTGTAAAACAGAGAAATTTTGGAAAAATACTGAAAAATAGAGAAAATATCGAAATGAAGGAAAAATGCACTATTTTGGAAAAATATTGAAAAGACAGAAATTTGGAAAAAATAGAAAAAAAAACAGATAAATAGGGAATATTTTAAAATAATATTTGAAGAAGTTATAGACAAAAACTTTAAATGAATTTTTGATAAAAAATTAGAATTTTTTTTTAACATGGAAAATAGGAACGAACAAATAGGGCAAAGAGTGAAAAAAAGAGAAATTTTGGAAAAATATTGAAAAATAGAGAAAATGGCATAAAATGAGAGAAAAGACAAAAATTGGGGAAAAATTGAAAAAAATTGAAAGAAAAATATCAAAATTTGAGAAAAAAAGTGAAAAATAAAGAAAAAACAGGGCAATAATAGAAAATAATTCAATGAATTTTTGAAAAAAAACTAATTTTTTTTTAAAACAGGAAAAATAGGAACAAATAGGGTAAAAGAGTGTAAAATAGAGAAATTTTAGAAAAATACTGAACAGACAGAAATTTGGAAAAAATAGAAAAAAAAAACAGAGAAAAATAGGGATCGTTTCAAAATAAAATTTGTAGAAGTTTGGACAAAAATTTTAAAAGTTAAAAAAATTCAATGAATTTTTGATAAAAAATTAGATTCTTTTTTTAAACATGGAAAATAGGAACAAATATTGCAAGAGAGTGAAAAATAGATAAATTTTGGAAAAATATTGAAAAATGGGGAAAATAACGAAAAAATAGAGAAAACACGGAAATTTGGGAAAAATAGAAAAAAAAACAGAAAATTAAGGATTATTTTAAAATAATATTTGTAGAAGTTATAGATAAAAATTTTAAAAGTTAAAAAAATTCAATGAATTTTTGATAAAAAATTAGAATTTTTTTTTAAACAAGGAAAATAGGAACAAAAAGGGCAAAAGAGTGCAAAATGGAGAAATTTTGGAAAAATAGAGAAAAGATGGAAATTTGGGAAAAATAGAAAAAAAAAACAGAGAAAAAGAGGGATCATTTTAAAATAATATTTGTAGAAGTTAGACAAAAATTTTAAAAGTTAAAAAAATTAAATGAATTTTTAATAAAAATTAGATTTTTTTTTAACATGGAAAATAGGAACAAATAGGGCAAGAGAGTGAATAATAGAGAAATTTTGGAAAAATATTGAAAAATAGCGAAAAAATAGAGAAAAGACGGAAATTTGGGAAAAATTGAATAAAAAGAGAGAAAAATAGTGATCATTTTAAAATAATATTTGTAGAAGTTATAGACAAAAATTTCAAAAGCTAAAAAAATTCAATAAATTTTTGAAAAAAAATTGGATTTTTTTTTATTTTTTAAACTAACTTTGTTAGTGTATTTTGATCCAGAAAAACTACAATAAAGGTCTACCTCTCATTTAGAGCAAGACGAATTGGAAAATGAAGGAAAAATTCACTATTTATCACACAATTTTGGAAAACAAAGTAGAAAAGCATTTTTCCGCATATGAACTTGAAAAACATAGCAAGAACACATTTTTTCAGATATAAATTTAAAAACAAACCAACAAAACATTTTTCTCCGTACGAATTGGAAAATGAAAAAAAATCCATTGTTGGAACTTGAAAAACATAACAAGATCGCATTTTTTTACAGATTGAAAACAAACCAACAAAACAATTTTCACTACGAATTATAAAATAAAGAGAAAATGCATTATTTCTGACACGATTTTGGAAAACACACTGCAAATGCATTTTTCTACATATGAACTTGAAAAACACAGCAATAGTGCATTTTTTTTCACACATAAATTTAAAAATACACCAACAAAACATTCTTCACTGCACGAATTGGAGAATGAAGGAAAAATGCATTATTTCTGACATGATTTTAGAAAACAAACTAGCAATGCATTTTTCTACATATGAACTTGAAAAACACAGCAATAGTGCATTTTTTTTCACACATAAATTTAAAAATACACCAACAAAACATTCTTCACTGCACGAATTGGAGAATGAAGGAAAAATGCATTATTTCTGACATGATTTTAGAAAACAAACTAGCAATGCATTTTTCTACATATGAACTTGAAAAATATAGCAAGGACGCATTTTTTTATACATAAATTTAAAAAGAAACCAACAAAACATTTTTCTCTGTAATTACGAATTGGAAAATGAAGAAAAAATGCATAATTTCTGACATCATTTTGGAAATCAAACTAGCAATGCATTTTTCCTCGTATGAACTCGAAAAATATAATAGCAAGAACTCATTTTTTAACACATAAATTTGAAAACAAACCAACAAAATATTTTTCTCTGTACGAATTGGATAATGAAAAAAAAAATGCTTTATTTTTCACACATTTTTGGAAAACAAAGTAGTAAAGCATTTTTCCACATACAAACTTCAAGAACATAACAAGAACACATTTTTTCGCACACGTGTGGCCTCTATCGTGGAAGAATACATACAGACAGGTAGAAAGACAGACAGACAGACAGACTTCCATCTGGAAATGGTCCTAATCATCTCAGGTGACCTCAAAATGGATATTTTTTATCTCGAAATTTTTTTTTACTCGTTCACAATACTTTCCAATAATTTCCAGATTTTTTAAAGATTTCAAAAATTTTAAGAACTGTGATCAAAAATTTCAGGAAAGGATCCCTCACTTCTCTTATGGAAAATGGCTTACGGCCAATTTTTTTCAAATTTTAGTATGTTGTAGATCTTGATGTTCTGATTAAATGTCTCCATGGGCCGAACTCAATCCTATGACCAGTTTTCGAGATATAGATGGTCAAAGTTCAATAATTGAGTATTTAAGAAATTTTGTTTTAATTTCAATTTCTTCAATTTTTAAGAAAACTGATCAGCTTATCTTGAATTTGTTTCTGGGAAAATTTAGTCAAATGATTAGTATTTTAAAAAATATAATAATTATGTATACGGGGTTTACCAAAAAGTCAGTGGACCTACTTTATTTTTTAAATGACTATAATATTGAAAACGGTTAAACCTCAGTTTTAAAAAATTCCTAATAATTTTAAAACAAACGGCCAGATATCCTTGAAAAAATTATATGCTTTACAGGTCAGTAGTCAAAGAAAAACTGCAGTATCTACAGTTTAAAAAAAATTACATACGGACCCGAATGTAGTGCTTTCAAATATGATTTTTTTCCAAAATCGCCTCAAATATTCTGCTTTAGCAATATAGTTGTAACAGATTTGGAGCTAAAATAGTAACGCATTTACTATTACAATAGCAAGAAACATTGTTTTTTTATATTTCTACAGGGTGTTTCAAATATTAGGTAACTGCGTGCTATACCAGGTGACACAGGGGTATTTGCATCACCCCTTTAAACTTCTTTAATTATTAGCCGATTTTTATGAAAGTTTAACTTGAGTATAATAATAGTAACTTCTGATTTTTTGATGTATATATTCAAGATGGATGACTTCCGATTTAGCCGGAAATGCACAACAATTTTGTTTTTTAAATGGAACGCCCTGTATATTTTGATAAATTTGGATTTAACGGATCAAAAAACATACAATTCACTAGCCAAATGTCAATTTAATTATTTATATGTTTGGAACTTCACGTCATTAAATTTGTCATCATTTTTATGTCATTAATTTTATTTTTTGGTATGACAATCATGTGGTCTCTTCTTTTTGATGACGATCCTAGTGGGTTTACAAAAGAAGATGCTACTGTTGCCGTGGATATAAAAAAAAAATTGAATTTGAAAATAAACAACTATTGTATTTTAAACCAAATAAAGTATAATAAAATCTTCCAAATTGAAATTTAATAAATATATTTTGTGGTTTATGATAATAAAAACCCCATGTGCACATATGCTACAACAAAAGGGCAATATGGTCTATCTTCTTTATTAGTTATCAAATTTTGACGGGACAAACGGCATTATATTATAAATATGACGTAGAATAAAAACATAAACAAAAAATGATATACAGCAACGGTAACGCCAAAAAAGTTTCAACGTCTACCTCCGTTACTATTGAGATTTAAACAAGACAAATGACATTGTATTTAGAACTTCTTGTATAATAAATATGTAAAGAAAAATCAATAATATATTCCATGTTTTTTACTTTCTCGCTACTCTAACAACAACAAAAATATAACCTCACGTCTTTTCTTTATTAACAGTTAGAATTAATCAAATAAAACCTATTGAGTTTAATTATTTATCGTAATTTGACCTATATTTTTAAATAAATGAATACAATGAGCCATTAACTGCAAATGTGTAAAGAAGAGAATACGAATGAAAAACAGCTGTTAAATCTCACGTATACAGACAAAGTGGGTGAAAACCATTATATGATAATTTGATAAAGATGAAAACTTGGACCTATCCACTATGAATTCACATTCAAAAGCGAGAGAAATAAATAGATATTAGATTCCGCTGTTAGATAAAGAAAACGACTGTTTAAATGAGATCAGGTAATAATTTGCTATAAGAAATAATACATTATAAATGATCTTCACAACAGAAATAAGTTGTATTTTTATTAAAATTAGTACGGCCTCAAACCAACGCCTCCGACGGTCTTCATTAATTGAAACCGTCACAAAATTTTTGTTAGGTGTTTTAATTATTGTATTTAAATAATATTTGACAAAAAAAATTTATATCGTTTATTAATAACGCTTATTACTATAGCAATCAAATTATTGTCATCAACACGACCCAGAATATACGTAAACAAAGGTAAAAGTAAACACAATTAAAAACACATTGACCAAACGACACTTTATAAACAAACGCCATCTATATTTGAAATCGTCAATTTTTATAGAAAAACTGGCCTACGTTAATATTATGATACAGCTATTGCAGTAATTTTTTCATGAAAAATTAAAGAAAAAACCAGAAAAATACGATTTTTTCAAAAAAGAAATTAATTTTTTTTCTCAAATAATATAAAAAATGGTGCACTAATAATTCAAGTTAAATTTCAAACTAATTTTTTTGTTTCGATTAATTCTATAATATGCAGCATCTCTTGAATTGGAGCAACAACAGCAACACCATCTTCATAATTACATTGGAAAATGAGTTTCCTGCCATCAACCAACGCGGCACATCGCCACACCAGCAGCATAACCACATCGTATCGCATAGTCAGAGTGCAACTTTCCATCAGCATAAAAGTGCAATTGACTTTTTTTTTGTCAAAGATCCTCACGCCATCCAGTGCGCTGCCCTCGCTTCGATCCATTTTCTGGAAATAACTGTGATAAAATAGAAAATTTTATCTTTGAGATCTAGCTTAAGAGGAATTACTTCGATATTATTCAAATTTAATAATATAACTTTTACTTTCCCGACCCACCTCCGAGAAGGGAAAGTATTGTGAACGAGCTAAAAAAATTTTCGAGATAAAGATGGAAATATCTATTTTGAGGTCACCTAAGATGATTAAAACCATTTCCAGATAGAAGTCTGTCTGTCTGTCTGTATTCTTCCACGATAGAGGCCGCACGTTTAATCCGATTGAGCTGAAATTTGGTATAACGGTTTGGGTTACAATCAAAAAATGACAGATGCAATATGTCATGGAATTTGACTTGCAATATGTCATTTGAAAGCCATTGCAAAAATTTTTTCAGAAGAGTCAAAATTATTTCTCCAACTGTCATCCGTCAAAAATAAAAAAATGTCAAAATTTGGAATTTTAACATTAAATATTTGAAAAAGTGGATAATTGTCTGGAAAGTTTTGGGCGACACAACCGATTTTTTTCTTAATTTTGTCACTTTTTGTCTCTAATTTTTTCACTCCAAAATTTGCCCTGTTTTTTCTTTTAATATTGTCATTTTTCAGTAGTTTTCTTACTTAAAATTATCCCCACTATTTTTTCTTATTTTTTTAACAATTTTTAAGTACTTCCCCTTCTTGCACGAAAAAATTTTCCCTCCTTTCTTTCTTATATATCACTTTTTTGTGTCAAATATTTTCTCTAAAATTTTGTTTCTTTTTAGTACTTTTTCTCTTTTTTTTTAAATTCAGTCAATTTTGAACTACTTTTTCCCATTTTTCTCTTAAGTTTTTAACTTTTTTGTATCAAATTTTTACTTTCCAAAAATATCTATATTTTTTCTTTTAATATATCTATTTTTTAGTACTGTTTTAACTCCAAAATTTCCCCTCTTTTTACTTTCCCGACCCACCTCCGAGAAGGGAAAGTATTGTGAACGAGCTAAAAAAATTTTCGAGATAAAAATGGAAATATCTATTTTGAGGTCACCTAAGATGATTAAGACCATTTCGAGATGGAAGTCTGTCTGTCTGTCTATCTGTCTGTCTGTGTGTACTCTTCTACGATAGAAACCGCACGTTTAATCCGATTGAGTTGAAGTTTAGTACATGGGTTTGGGTTATCCGTCGGAAGAACCCATTAGTTTTTGTACGACATCTGTCAAACGGAAGTGTCACTATCAACAAATGACAGATGCAATATGTCACGGAATTTGACTTTAAATATGTCATTTGAAAGCCCTTGAAAAATTCTAATCAGAACAGTCAAAATTATTTCTCCAACTGTCACCTGTCAAAAATAAAAAAATGTCAAAATTTGAAACTTTAAATTTCTAAAATTTTTTTTCTTATTTTTAGGAAATTTTTTGATTTTCTTTTGATTTCTCTCAGGTTTTTTGCTAATTTTTAGTGATTTTTTTCTGATTTTTTAAAAATGTTATATCAATTTATATTCTGACTTTTTCTCATTTTTTTTAATTTTTTATTTTTATTTTATTGTTTTCCTTTTTATTTCTTCTTATATATTATTTTCTGTGATTGTTTTTCTTATTCTCCTGTCGGATTTTTTCTGTTCTTTCTGGTTCTTTACAGATTTTTGTCATAGGTATAATCTGTAAAATTAAGGATTTTTGAATCCTAATAATCCTGGAAAATTTTTTCTGTTTTTTTTTCTCTTATTTTGATTTTTTATGGTTTTTTCTGTTTTTTTTTGATTTTTCCACTTTTTCTGATTTTTTAAGATTTGTTTTCATTTTTTTCTTATATTATTTTGTTTATTTTCTATTTTTTTATTTGTTTTCTAATTTTTTCTTATTTCTCTGTTTTTTTTTAATTATATTTTTTTTGGGATTTTGTTGCGGTTTTTTAGACATTTTACGATTTATTTCAAATATTTTGGATATTTTCTTTTTCTCTTATAATTTTTTTTAGGTTACAATAGTTTCCGGTTTTTTGGTTGTTTTTTGTTTTTGCGGTTTTTTTGGGATTTTTGCCATTTTTTGTGATATATTTCGATTTCTTTCGTTTTTACGAAATCTTTTTAGTTTTGTTTTTTGCGATTTTTAAAATTTTTTTTCGGTTTTTTGTTATTTTTCCCGTATTTCACAAATTTTATTTTTCATTTTTTTTTTTAATATTCTTCGATGTTTCTTTCAATTTGTTCCAATGTTTTGTGTTTTTTTCTAATTTTTTCTGATTTCTTTTTTGATTTTTTTCGATTTTTCTGATTTTTACTTTTCCGACTCATCATTTGAGAAGGGAAAGTATTGTGAACGAGCTAAAAAGATTTCGAGATAAAGAAGGAAATATCCATTTCAAATTTTTAGGTCCACTGAGACGTTTAAGATCAATTTCCAGGTTGAAGTCTGTCTGTTTATCTGCCTGTGTCTGCCTGTGTGTCTGTCTGTGTGCCTGTCAGTGTGTATTCTTCCATGTTGGAAGCTTCACGCTTAATCCGATTTAGCTGAAATTTGGTATATGAATTTTATATATCAATTTTTTAGTACTTTTTTCTCTTTGAAAAATTTATTTTTATTTTCCTGACCTACCTCCGACAAGGGAAAGAATTGTGAACGTACTAAAAAAAATTTTCGAGATGAAGATTCAAATATCCATTTTGAGGTCACCTGAGATAATTAAGATCATTTCCAGATGGAAGTCTGTCTGTCTGTCTGTTTTGCTGTCTGACTGTGTGTATTTTGGTATATGGGTTTGGGATACCCGTCGGAAGAACCCATTAGTTTTTGTACGACATCTGTCAAACGGAAGTGTCACTATCAAAAAATGACAGATGCAATATATCACCAATTTGACTTGCAATATGTCATTTGAAAGAATAGTCAAAATTATTTCTCCATCTGTCACCTGTCAAAAATAAAAAAATGTCAAAATTTGAAACTTTAAAATTAAATAACTGAAAAAGTATTCGTGGATACTCAAAAGTTTTTTGGGCCAACACTACCGATTTTTTTACTAAACTGCGTAACAATTTGATAGATACAAAGCACCAATTAATTTCCAATAAGGAAACCAATTTAGACTAGTGCTACAATATATATAATGATATTAATTACTGATGGTTTCACGTTTCGTAATTCCTTTTACTAAAATTACCTACAAGTAGTTATATGTATATGTTCTAACCGATTCCTTTTCGTGTTTGATCGTCGTCAGTCGTTAAACGTTGAAGCTAAGGCGTTAATTAGCAGAACCGTGTACATCAGCGGCAATTAATATTAATGTTCTTCTCTTCTTGATGCCGAAACAAAAACGACAACTGGGATTAACGAGATTCCGTCTACCGAGCTGAAGCTTCAAAGTGCGAACTGAGCTATGAGAATGTTCTGTGTTATGTATAGGGTGTTTTACATTTATAGAACAAAGGACAATTTACATAAATCAACAGATAATTATGTGGAATGGGAAATAAATTACTTAAATAATTAAAATAGATATTTATATGTTTTTTTGTTAAGCAATGGTGTTGGTCTGTAGTTATTAGATAAATCCCAAATGTTTTTCATATATCAAATGTGGTCTAAAGTTAAGTAGAGAAGAGCCTATTACGTCATACTTCAAGCATTGAAAACGCCTTCTTGATAGAAAGGGAGGCGATACCATCAACTACGTTTTAGAATAAAATTAAAACTGGTATTAAAAAGTAAATTATTTATTACTGAATAAAAAATAAAATAAAAATTATAATATACAATATGTCTCAGTAAGTTGGAACCATATGGGAAACTTTTTTATTATTAATTTCAGGAAAAAAATGTATTCTTCATAAAAAATTCTGCATGTCCTAAAATCTAAAATACAATCAACAGATATCAATTTTTTTCAGTCGTGTACGAGGTATGTCAAAAAATATGAATTTTACTCAAGAGTAAAGTACCTTTATTTTTCTGAATATTGACAATTGTTATTATAAAAAGTTGATTATAAATGCATATGCATTCAACACGTGTTTAAATTGCAAAATAGTTAGAAAACATTAAGAAACGAGGTTATCATGACTTTTACAATCACAAGAGATAAATGTTTATTCAAAATAGAAACAATAGTAAACAAGCACAAAACCCATTTTTTTAAAAATAAATTAATGTAATTGCATATTTGAACATAGTTTTTGGTACTGATAAACTTTTTTTTAATAACATTTTTCAATATTGTCAAATTTAAAGGTGCTTTTACTCGTGAGTAAAATTCATATTTTTGACATACCTCGTACACGACTGAAAAAATTTGATATCTGTTGATTGTATTTTAGATTTTAGAACATGCAGAACTTTTTATGAAGAATACATTTTTTTCCTAAAATTAATAATAAAAAAGTTTCCCATATGGTTCCAACTTACTGAGACATATTGTATAAATATTAAAATATTTTTAAATATTTTGGATATCCCAAAAATTGTTAGGTGAGAAAAAATAGGGTAAAAGAGGAAAAAATAGGAAAAGTAGGGAAAAATTAGGAAAAACAGCGAAAAATAGAAGACAATATGAAAAAACAGAATGTGTAGGAAAATAGATAAAAACAAAGCAAAATGGTAAAAATATGGGAAAAAAGGGAAAATTATAAAAAATGGGAAATTATACAGCAAAATAAAGAAAAACATGGATAAATAGGGACAAATATAGAAAAATAACAAATATTGGAAAATAGCAAAAAATAGGGAAAAATAGAAGAAAGTAGGGAACATAGTGAAAAAAAGGAAAAACATAAAAAATAAGGAAAATAGGAAAAACATGGAAAAAATAGCGATTGTGAAAAATGGGGAAAAACAGGAAAAAATAGAGCAAAATAGGAAAAAGTAGAAAAACAGCGAAAAAATAGCGATTGTGAAAAATAGAGAAAAAGAAGAAAAAATAGAGCGAAATAAAGAAAAAAATTGGGAAATATATGAAATAATTTGAAAAAATAATGCAAAAAAAAGGAATAAAATAATGATAACCAGGATATAAATGGAAGAAATAGGAAAATTTCGGAAAAATAAAAAAATATGGAAAAATAGAAAAACGAAAAAATGGAGAAAAATGTAGAAAAATGGAGAAATATTAAGGGAACTACGAAAAAACAGGAAAAAATAGGGAAATTTGATAACAATAGGGAAAAATAGTGAAAATGGAAAAAAATATTGAAAAATTATGAAAAAATTAAAATAATAAAAAATTGTGAAAAATAAGTGGAAACATAAAAAAGAGAAAAATAGTGTTAGAAAAATTGTGAAAATTTGGGAAAAATAGGAAACATTAGGAAAAAGTAGGGCAAATCACGGAAAAATGAGAAAATTTGGTAAAAATGGTAAAAATAGGAAATATTTTTAAAAAATGGTAAGAAAACAGGAAAAATCAGAAAAATAGAGAAAAATAGGTAAAATACGTAAAAAAAAAATTATAGAAAAACAGAACAAAATAATGAAAAATATGAAGAAACAAGAAAATTGGGAAAAATTGGGAAAAACTGGGTAAAATAGGAAAAATTGTTGATCCATTGAAAACTCACTACCCATTTTTTAGAATGATTACTATACGGGCAAAATAGGGAAACACAGCAAAATTGAGAAAAATATGAAAAAATAGAGCAAAATATGGAAAATAAATGGCAAAAATGGGAAAAAAATCAGAAAAGGACAATAAGAAAATAAGAGATAAATGGAGAAAAATCTGGAAAAATAGGGAATATAGTGAAGAATAGGGGAAAATAAGAAATGATAATAAAAATAGGCACAAATAGTTAAAAATGGGGACACTTTAGTAGAACCATGGAAAAATAGAAAAAAATAGGGGGAAATAGGGAAAATATGTAGGTATAAATAGGGAAAATATGTAGGTATTAATGGGGAAAAATAAGAAAAAATAATGAAAAACAGGAGAATTACGAAAAATTGGGAAAATATGAAAAAATAGGGCAAAAAAATCAGCAAACGAAAATGGGAAAATTAGAGATAAATAAAGCAAAATCTGGAAATTATTAAAACATATAGGAAAATAGTGAAAATACAGTAAAAATAGGCAAAGATAGATAAAAATAGGAACAATAGGGAAAATTGTAAAAATTTGGGGAAAATATGAAAAATTAGGAAAAATAATGCAAATCAGAGAAAAATGGGAAAATTTTGTAAAAGTAGTAAAAATAAGAAAAAACCATAAAAATGGAGACAATATTAAGAAAATTGGAAAAAATAAAGAAAATAGAGAACAAAAGGGAAAATGAGAAAAAAATAGAAAATAATAGGGATAAATGGAGGAAAAGCGAAACAAAATAATGAAAAATAGGAAACATATGAAGAAATAGGAAAAATTGGGAAAAACTGGAAAAAATAGCAAAATTTGACAAAATAGGGAAACAGACAAAAATGGGGAAAATAGTTAAAAATGGGCAAAAAAGTCAGGTAAATAGAAAAAAATAGGGAAAAAATAGAAAATAGAGAAAAATAAGTACAAATGGTAAAAAAATTGGTAAAACAGGGCAAAAATAGAGAAAAACAGAGAAAAATATTTAAAAAAGTGAAAACAGAAAATATTAGCCATAAATAGGGAAAAAACAGGAAAAAATTATGAAAACAGGAGAATTTTGAAAAATATGAAAAAATAGGGCAAAATAAGAAAAAAATGGCAAAATTAGGAAAAAATCAGAAAACGAAAATAGGAAAAATTTTGCAAAATGCGGAAACAGAAAAAATGGGCAAAATAGTTAAAAATAGGAAAAAAGTAGGGGAAACATCGGAAAATAATGGAAAAAGGGAAAACAGAATATAATAGACATATATGGGCAAAAACAGGAAATTTTGCCCTATTTGTTACTATTTTCCCTACTTTTTCATGTTTTTCCCAATTTTTCACTATTTTTCTCTATTTTTCTCTATTTTTCTCTATTTTTCTATATTTTTACCTATTTTTTTCCATATATTCCTCTATTATTCACTACTATCGCTATTTCGCCTATTTTTCCTATATCTCTCAATTTTTTCCTGTTTTCCATTAGTTTCTCTATTTTTTATTTTTCCTAATTTTCCCCTATTTTTCTCTCTTATTCTCTATTTTTCTCTCTTGTTTTTATTGTTCTAATTCTTTCTCTAATTTTCTTTATTTTTCCCCATTTGTCGCTATTTGTCCCTACTTTTGTCATTTTTCTAATTTTTCTATATCCCTATATCCCTTATCCCTATTTTCCTTGTTTTCCTAATTTTTTCTCATGTTTTCCAGTTTTCTGGATCAAATGAGAGAAAATCCGATTATACAGGGTGATTCTCTTAGAGGGCTAATTGGAAGTTTTAGCAGGGTAGAATTAAAATATGAAAATTTGAGATATGATGTTTTCGGGGATGCCCAATTGATCTAAAATATTTAGAACAACCAGCTATTTCCTGTTATTTTAAATAGAACACCCTGTACTTTTTTACATTTTAGATTCGTTCCTAAAAGGTAATTTCAAAAACGTTTTATACCTATATTAAAAAATCTGATGTGGCCAGCACATGACCTCTCGCCATTTTTGAATCAAAAATTTACAGGTTGACACAAAAATGTATGAAAAAAAATAATTTTTTTGTAAATCTGGCAACAATGACAAAAGTTTAAAAAATTTTAATGAAATGAAAATAAACTATATGTGTAAAACTTTATTGCCATTTTGTACAATAATGGCGTCGTCACCCATAGCAACTGCCACTTCCGGTTGTGAGATTGGCACTAAAATCTAATCAGATCTAATCTAGGGTACCAGAATCCTGTATGCAAAATTTCAAATTTTTTTATTCAGTAGTTTTTGAGTTATCGTTACTACAACATCCATCCAAACACACTTACACACACACACTAACACACACACACACACACACACACACGCACTAACACACACACACACACACACACACACACACACACACACACACACACACACACACACACACACACACACGCACTAACACACACACACACACACACACACACACACACACACACACACACACACACACACACACACACACACACACACACACACACACACACACACACACACACACACACACACACACACACACACACACACACACACACACACACACACACACACACACACACACAGACATCATCGCGAAAATAGTAAAATCGTATTCTAGGGACCCTAAAACGTGTTTATTCATTGAAAACTCACTACCCAATTTTTAGCATGATTCCTATACCTCTCTTATCTGAAGGGCGAGAGGTAAAAATAAATAGACAATTGAATATCGCATTTTTCCAAGTTTAAGTGACGGCCAAACAATATAAAATCGGATAAAACGTCTTACATGTCCATATCTTAACTTTTTTAGTTCTACAAGAAAATGTATACAGGGTGATTCAAATTTGTGTACTTTTGATTAGTTTTTACCTCTCGCCCTTCAGATAAGAGAGGTATAGGAATCATGCTAAAAATTGGGTAGTGAGTTTTCAATTGATAAACACGTTTTAGGGTCCCTAGAATACGATTTTAATATTTTCGCGATGATGTCTGTGTGTGTGTGTGTGTTAGTGTGTGTGTGTGTGTTAGTGTGTGTGTTTGGATGGATGTTGTAGTAACGATAACTCAAAAACTACTGAATGAAAAAATTTGAAATTTTGCATACAGAATTCTTATACCCTAGATTAGATCTGATTAGATTTTGGTGTCAATCGGACAACCGGAAGAGGCACTTGCTATGGGTGATGACGCCATTATTATACAAAACGGCAATAAAGTTTTACACATATATTTTGTATACCCTATAGTTTATTTTCATCCCATTAAAATTTTAGAAACTTTTGCCATTGTTGCCAGATTTACAAAAAAGTAAATTTTTTTCATACTTTTTTGTGCCACCGTGTAAATTTTTGATTCAAACATGGCGAGAGGTCATGTGGTGGCCACATCAGATTTTTGATTGTAATCGAAACACATTGCATATACTAAGTTTAGATAAAATTGAATTTTTACCATTTTCTAATGATATTTTATCGTATATTGAACGTATTAATTTTATTATTTTTATAGTTTACATTTACATAAAATGATAAATGGATTATTTCCACTGCTACAATGCTCTTCTCATTTAAATTATTTTAATGGAAACTCAAATAATCCTATTGATGTATAGATAATGGTAAATAGAAACTAGAATTTAATAAAATATTTCACACAATATTATCCATTAAGTTTTGTAGCGGAACACAATAGAATCTATAATTAAATGTTAAGCTTATTGATCTGTATAATTGATGAATTTCCTGAAATATTTATTTACCCCAATTTCATTAATAATAGTTAAATTTGATATTCCTGTTATGGCAGAAATGTGGATAAGTCCATTGTAAACAAATCCAGAAAATATTGGCAATGGGAAATCCGTAGTATAGATTTTTTCTAGTTTTAAAATTTTTTTAATGGACCTATATAGAAATTTGTTTTCGTAATTTTAAATTTTCGAAAACTCGAAATTACGACAAAAATATTGCCGTTTTAAATCATTACAATATTTTTCGATTTTCTGGTTGTTTTTATCGTTTTTTTTGCATTTTTTGAATTTTTTTTTTAATATTTTCTGTTTTTTTTTAACTATTTGTAATGTTTTCTTCTTTTTCCTATTTTTGTTTCTGTTTTATTCGGATTTTATGTTTTTTTTTTTGTTTTTGTTTTCTATTTCTTTTGTTTTCTGATTTTTCTTTTCCATTTATTTCAGTTCTTTCGAATTTCAATTGTTCCAATTGTTTTCGGTTTTTTATTTGTTTTTTTTTGTGATTTTTTTCCGATTATTTGCATTTGAAATTTTTTTCGCGATTTTTTAAAAAATAGTGGAAAATAAGGAGGAATAAAAAAATAGAAAAATTAATGGAAAAAATAGGGAAAATAGAATAAAAATTGGGAAATACATGAAAAATAGGGACCAATAGGGAAAAGGGAAATAAATGGGGCAAGTAATTTCCTGTTTTCGTCTATTTATGCCTATTAATTTCTATTTTACCTTTTTCCATTATTTTCCGCTTGTTTTTCCCTATTTTTGTCCTATTTTTTCCTATTTTTACTATTTGTACTTATTTTTCTCTATTTTGCCCTGTTTTCTCCATTTTTGCCTATTTTACCTTACTTTTTTCCTATTTTCAACTATTTTCCCCATTTTTGTCTGTTTCTATATTTTACCCAATTTTTCCCAGTTTTATCCAATTTTTCCTATTTCTTAATTTTTTTCATTATTTTGTTCTATTTTTCCCCATTTATCCCTATTATTTTCCATTATTCTATTTTTAACATTTTTGTCTATTTTCCTTATTTTTTGCTATTTTCTTCCTATTTTTCCCATTTTTTCTATTTTTTCCTATTTTTACTATTTTTACCAAAATTTCCCATTTTTCTCTGATTTGCCCTGTTTTTAAATATTGTACTCAAATTTTCACAATTTTCTCCATTTGTTCTCTATTTCCCTTATTTTTCTATTTTTTCCTAATTTTTTCTATTTTTGCCTATTTTTTCCCATTGTTCTTTATTTTTTCTAAATTTTTTCTAATTTAAATTTTTTTGTTTTTGTTTTCTATTTCTTTTGTTTTCTGATATTTTTTTTTTCGATTTATTAGTTTTTTCGAATTTACAATTGTTACGATTGTTTTCGGTTTTTTATTTGTTTTTTTTTTTCGATTTTTTTTCCGATTATTTGCATTTGGAATTTTTTTTAGGATTTTTTAAAAAAATTTTTCCTATTTTCTGCGATTTCTTGCTTTTTTTTTTGGGATTTTGTTTTGATTTTCTATGAATTTTTTTTTATGATATTTTTCGATTTCTTGCGATTTTTTTAGAGCCTTTTTTTCGCTTTTTTTGCGATTTTTGTCGTCTTCTTGAATTTTTTTTTTGGTGTTTTACATTTTTTTTGATTTTTTTCACTAGTTTTTCCTGTTTTCCTCATTTTTCTATTTTTTTTTGTTTACTGGTTTTTCTCCCATTTTTTTCCTATTCTTCTATTTTCTTCTTTAATTTATTTAAATTCTTTTGATTTTTTCATTTTTTTTTTCAATTTTAGATAATTGTAATTGTTTCCGATTTGTTGGTTGATTTTTTTCTCCATTTTTTGCCATTTTTTTTCGTTAATTTGCATTTGCAATTTTTTGAGATTTTTTCCCAATTTTTTTTTTGTATTTTTGGGAATTTTGGTTCGATTTTTTTACGAATTTTTGCACTTTTTACGATTTTTGAAATTTTTATTATTTTTACTATTCATGTTTTTTTCCATTTTACCCATTTTTCCTATTTTTTTTTTCGTATTTTTTCCTATTTTTCCCTATTTTTTCTGAATTTTTTCCAGTTTTTTTACAATTTTTTCCTATTTATATACTATTTGTTCCTGTTTTTTCGAATTTCACCGATTTTTTTTATTTTTGCCTATATTTTAATATTTTTTCCTAATTGTTTTCTGTTTTCCTATTTTTCCCTTTTTGTTCCCTATTTTTTCCTGTTTATCAATTCTTTTAATTTTTTCATTTTTTTTTTTTGAATTTTAGATGGTTGCAATTGTTTCCGATTTTTTGATGTCTTTTTTTTGCTTTTTTTCTCTATTTTTTACTACTTTTTTTCCTATTATTTGCATTTGCAATTTTTTGGTTTTTTTTTCCCATTTTTTATTTTTTGGGATTTTGTTTGGATTCTTTTTGGGAATTTTTGCACTTTATTTACAATTTTTGGGTTTTTTATTATTTTTACTATTTGTTCATGTTTTTTTCCATTTTTCCTATTTTTTTCGTATTTTTTCCTGGATTTTTTTATATATTTTTACTAATTTTTCTTATTTTTATACTATTTGTTCCTGTTTTTTTGAATTTCGTCGATTTTTCCTATTTTTGTCTATATTTTAATATTTGTTCCTATTTTTTTCTACTTTTTCCTATTTTTCCCTTTTTTTTGTATTTTTTCCTATTTTTTACTATTTGTTGAATTTTTTTAAATTATACCGATATTTTCTATTTTTGCCTATATTTTCCTAGTTTTTCTTTTTTTTCATGTTTTTTTCTATTTTCTCCTGTTTTTTCCATTCTACCCATTTTTCCTATTTTTGCCTCTATTTTCCTATTTTTTCCTAATTGTTTCTATTTTTGTCTATATTTTCCTATTTTTCTTTATTTTATTTATTTATAATTTTTTCTATATTTTCATATTTTTTTCTTATTTTTTCATGTTCTTTCCTATTTTTTACTGTTTATTCTTTTTTTTTTGCCATTTTACCGATTTTCCCATTTTTGCCTGTATTTTCCACTTTTTCTACTTTTTCCTATTTTTGCCCATATTTTCCTATTTTCTCTAATTTTTACACTCTTTCTCCAATTTTTTTTACTATTTGTTCCTGTTTCTTCCAATTTACCGATTTTTCTATTTTTCCCAATTTTTTCCATTTTTTTCTATTTTCCCTTTTTGTTCCCTGTTTTTTCCTGTTTTTTTCCAATTTTTTCTATTTGCTGATGTTTTTTCCATTTTACTGATTTTTCCTATTTTTGCCTATATTTTCCTATTTTTCTTTATTTTTTCCTAATTTTTTCTATTTTTCCCAACTTTTACTATTTATTCCTGTTTTTTCTTGTTTTTCCAATTTTTTTACCATTTAATACAATTTTTTCCATTTTACCGATTTCCCCAATTTCGCCTGTATTTTCCAATTTTTTCTACTTTTTTCTATTTTTGCCCATATTTTCCTATTTTCTCTAATTTTTACACTCTTTTTCTTATTTTTTTTCTATTTTTTTACTATTTGTTCCTGTTTCTTCCAATTGACCGATTTTTTCTATTTTTCCCAATTTTTTCCATTTTGTTCTATTTTTCCCTTTCTGTTCCCTGTTTTTTCCTATTTTTTTTATTTGTTGATGTTTTTTCCATTTTACCGATTTTTCCTATTTTTGCCTATATTTTCCTATTTTTCTTTATTTTTTCCTAATTTTTTCTATTTTTCCCAACTTTTACTATTTATTCCTGTTTTTTCTTGTTTTTCCTATTTTTTTACTATTTATTTCGTTATTTTTCATTTTACCCATTTTCCTAGTTTTGCCTGTATTTTCCTATTTTTTCTTAATTATTTTTATTTTTGCCCATATTTTCCTATTTTCTCTATTTTTTGCTGCTTTTTTCCCAATTTTTTTATGGTTTTTTCTATTTTTTATCATTTTTCCTATTTCCCTATTTTTTATTTTTTTTACGATTGATTCTAATCATTCTTCATTTTATTCCATTTTGTTTTTTTTTCTATTATTATAGAAATGTATTTTCGTAACTTAAAATTTTCGAAAACTCGAAATTGGGGCAAAAATATTGCCGTTTTTCATTTGTTTGTTATTATGCTAAGATACCATTATTTATAATTAATATATGCCTCCACTTACTTAATTAAAAAAAAATTATTATTACCTAAAATATTTTTTACACTGTATGTTATCCATCCCTAATATTACTATTATTATTATTTCAGATATACGGATTTGCGCATAAAGAGCATGTGCAATAACAATCATTTATCGAAGTACATGCTTTATTTATTTTCAATCAATTTGTTTGAATTATACAAATTGTAATATCCCGTCAGGATAACATAACATAAAGCTAAAATCAAACAATATTTATCTTTAGGGACCGTTTCAATTATTTGTCTAATTTTGAATTAACGGCCGTTATACCATGTACAATAGGGTTTAATTAAAAGCGAATAAAACAGAGAATCGTAAACATTTATTAACGAACTGATCGTCTTTAGTATAAATTTTAATATAATTTTCAGAAATAAATATTATATTGAATTATTATATAACCTATAAAATATGCCTTTAGGTGATTTTTCTATTCGAGGGTCACCTCTAACATACCGCATTCAATCTATGGGACAAATTGATAATTAATTTAATTTCGTTGGAATTACCAAAGCTATTAAATTAACGTTCCCAGTCCTGTCGAGCCAAAAGCAAACATTAACCCACTTTCAAACCCGAATTTAACAAAATTACGGACATTTACAAAACCGAACACACAAAACCTTCCGGACGGTGCCGCCCGGAATTTCGTTCCTGGTCAATGTCTAGTTTTTACATGCCAAAAAAGTTTTAATTCATTTATTTTTATTTATAAATTGGGTTTTACCATTTATATTAAATACAAAAAAAAATTTATTTCAATTGGACCGAATTGCCCATATCGTGGAATTAAATATTAATTTTGACTTAATTTTTAATGCGAATTAAAAAAAAATCGGTTGTGTCGCCCCAAAACTTTCCCGACAAGTCAAATTTCGTGACATTTCGTGACATTGAATCTATCATTTATTGATAGTGACACTTCCGTTCGACAGATGTCGTAACAAAAACCTATTTACCAAATTTCAGCTCAATCGGTTTAAACCTGAGGCCTCTATTGTGTAAGAATACACACAGACAGACAGACAGACTTTCATCTGGAAATGGTCTTAAACATTTGAGGGGACCTCAAAATGGATATTTCCATCTTTATCTCGATTTTTTTTTAGCTCGTTCACAATACTTTCCCTTCTCGGAGGTGGATCGGGAAAGTAAAAACTCAAAATATCTCAAATGTCAAAAAATCTCAAATCGCAAAAAATTTAAAAAATCTCAAAAATAAAAAAATCTCAAAATAGGTAAAATACCTCAAAACCACAAAAAATTTCAAAAATCAAAAAATCTTCAAAATATTATCAAAAAAATTCTCAAAAAATTTTTAGACGGTTCAAAAACATCTCAAAAATCTCCAAAAATTCTTTAAAACCCAAAAATTCACAAAGAATCTCAAAAAATTTAAAACGTCAAATCTCAAAAAATTCAAAATAGTAAATGTCTCAGAAACTCAAAAATTTGATCAAAAAATCTCTAAGAATTCAAAGAAGTCAAAAAATCTCAAAAGCTCAAAAAACCTTTAAAAACTTCAACAAAAAAATCTGAAAAATCTTAAAAAACCTCAAAAAATATAAAAAATTTCAAAAAACCTAAAAACACAAACTCAACAAATCTCAAAAACTCTTTAAAAATCTCATAAAATCTATAAAAAATCTCAAAAGATTCAAAGAGTCTTAAAAACTCGAATGAATTTCAAAAAAATTTCAAAGAATCTTAAAAAATTTTAAAAAATCTGAAAAAACCAAAACATTCTCAAAAAATCTATAATTTTTTAAAAAATCTAAAAAGTCCCAAAGAATCTCAAACAATCTCAAAAAATCTCTAAAAATCTCAAAAATCTCAAAAAAACTCAAAAAATCTCAGACAAATTGAAAAAAAAATTTGACAAAATTGGAAAATATTCTAAAAAAATTGCAAAAATTGAAAAAAATCCACGAATTCTTTTTCAGATATTTAATGTTAAAGTTTCAAATTTTGACATTTTTTTATTTTTGACAGGTGACAGTTGGAGAAATAATTTTGACTATCCTGTATAGAGTTTTTTATGGGCTTTCAAATGACATATTGCAAGTCGAATTCCATGACATATTGCATCTGTCGTTTTTTGATAGTGACATTTCCGTTTGACATATGTCATACAAGAACTAATGATTTCTTCCAACGGGTAACCCAAAACTCTGTACCAAATTTCAGTCCAATCGGATTAATACTTTTTAAGAAATTTAAAATTTCAAATTTTGACATTTTTTTATTTTTGACAAGTGACAGTTGGAGAAATAATTTTGACTGTTCTGAATAGAGTTTTTCTAGGGCTTTCAAATGACATATAGCATGTCCAATTCCGTGACATATTGCATCTGTCATTTTTTGATAGTGGTACTTCCGTTTGACAGATGTCGTACAAAAACTAATGGGTTCTTCCGACGGGTAACCAAAACTCCTGTACCAAATTTCAGCTCAATCGGATTTAACGTGTGGCCTCTATCGTGGAAGAATACACACACACATACACACACAGACCGACAGACAGACTTCCATCTGGAAATGATCTTAATCGTCTCAGGGCACCCGAAAATGGATATTTCCGTTTTTATCTCGAAATTTTTTTTTAGCTCATTAACAATACTTTCCCCTCTAGGAGGTGGGTTGGGAAAGTAAAATACAATTTCCCTAATAGCTGCATTCCTCCTCATTGTCCTTCATCTAAATCAATAATTAATATCAAAAATAATATTACCTGTTCAATTCGAACAGTCATGCATTGCTTTTCTCTCTCATACATGTCACAATTTTTTCTTCTGGTCTTATCCTCCGGCCTACTGCTTCAAAACCTTTCACACTCTTTTCAGGCTCATTGAACACCAAAAAAATACAATTTCCCTAATAGCTGCAATCCTCCTCATTGTCCTTCATCTAAATCAATAATTAACATAAAAAATAATGTTACCTCTTCAATTCGAGCAGTTATGCATTACTTTTCTCTTTCATACATGTCACATATTTTTCTTCTGGTTTTATCCTCTGGCCTACTGCTTCTTCGATTTTTTTCCTTTTCCTTTTACCATCGTTGGCATGAAAAAACAGTGGGTTCAACGGTATCTACGTTATTGCATTAGTAACATAACTCTTTGATTTTTTTACCAATCTTGTATGTGAAAGAACCATAGCACCCGCTCAGGAACTGTGGGTCATGAAGTAGTTGGTGCAAAAAACTCCTTACTAATAATTCCAGTTATTTTTTGGTAATGAAGTTTACAATCTGATAAATAATTCTGCTATAAAATATTCCCGTGATAAGAATTGTAATGATTTCAATTTAACAAATGAATAATTGAAACCGTTTTTGGGAATTCTTATTCTTACATTGTTACAAATCAATATGTACTGGAGCAAGGACGAGGATAAGGAAATACCATTCATTAGGAAATGCATGAGTAGAAATAAATTTCGGCTTATCAAAAATTACATTCACGTAAGTGATAATGCATTGTTAGACAAAAGTGATAAATTTGCCTTACGCCCTTTTTTAGATGTAATGAATCGGAAATTTAAGCAGTTTAGTGTTTTCACATATAACTTATCGATCGACGAAGAAATAGTGCCCTATTTTTGGCGACATTCTTCAAAAATATTTATAAAAGGTAAAACCAGTACGTTTGGGTATAAGTTGTCTGTGTTCCTCTGATGAATATCTATTTCACTTTATCCCTTATGGCGATGCTAGCATTCAAAAATCAGATCTAGGTCTAGGAGCTGAGTAGGTTATAGAAAACTCTTCAAACCACAGGCTATTTTTCAATAACTTTTTCTCTTCTTATAAACTATTCAAAGTATTAAAGGAACGGGGAATTAATACAACTGGCGCAATGGGAGACAAAAAGAAAGGGAGTAGTTAAGCTATAGCAATCCTACTTCATCCGGTTTAAATAAGGAATTGTGGGCGTGTCCGGGGCCCGTAACCAGTGACGTCATAGGACGGTCAAGGTCGTCCAAAGGTCGAAAGGTCTAAATTTAAATAAAAATTAATAAACTAGTTATTCGTTCATCGATATTACTGCTGACGTCTTGGTACTCATCGCTGTCATCGACTGGTCCGTCAAGTTCTTCGTAGGATCTATACAATTGATCGGCGTCATCGTAGTTGTAATTGGTAGGTAAATTCATCATCGTTGTCAACTGGTCCGTCCACTAGTTCTTCATAGGGTTCTCCATACAGTTGATCGGCGTCATCGTGGTTGTAATTGACGCATTGATCGTCATTGACCTCAACTTCATAGAGTCCATACAGTAGATCGGCGTCGTCATCTTCGTAGTAGTCTTGGTCATCGCTGCTAACTGGTCCGTCCAGTTCTTCAAAGTAGTCAACATCTTCTTCTTCTTCTTCTTCTTCAGCGAGTCTGACCCGCTCCATTTCATCTTTGAAGAACTGTAATAATCCGTAGGGTTGGACATCGAGCCATCGCTGTAGCTCGACATACCATAACTTTTTTGTTTGTTTGATTACAATATTATTCACACCAATTTCACTCAATTAATTACTGATACAACACCAAGCTCTACACCGCTTTTATAAAATAATATAAATAGAAATGCGCCCACGATACTCGACTGCCCACGTCACTGGTAACACACCTCATTATCACTAACCTTGATACATTAACCCATGATAAAAGATCCTAGCGGAACTGGTTATTGACCTCGGACGCGCCCATAATCCCTTATCTAAACCGGATGAAGTAGGATTGGTATAGCTTAACTACTAAACGGTCATTCGACTTCGTTTTTGCCACGGAAACTCAAGTGTCTGTAGTTAGATGGAATTAAAACTCAGTCGTAACAGTGTCTCAAACAACTGCCCCGTCAACCTAGTAGGATCTCCAAAAACATGTAACCGAAAGCATTATAAAGTAGTAAATATATGTCAACCGAATTTTATTCTAGAATACAACAACTTTATGGGCAGTGTTGAATTATATGAATGAAATGTTGGTGACTTTTGTTTAAAAACTTTAATGATAGTTCTATTGTAAATGCCTGGAAATTTTACAGATTGGTAAATAAAAGCTCCATTTCACAATTTGATTTTCGGTCACATATTGCTGTTTGCCTAATGAAATCTGAGGAGAAAAAAGAAGAAACAACAGAATTAAGTAAGGAGGATGGAGAATCAAGTCTGTCATCAAAAGTAAACATGGGTAGACAGTCTAATAATAACTTAATGGATGAAATCCGAAAAGATAAGGTTGGACATTTAATTATAAAACATGTAGAAAGTGCTAGAAGTACTTTAATCATACACTTTTTGTTTGTCAAAAATGTGAAATTCATTTGCATTCAAAATGCTTCGAGACTTTGTAACGAATTACTTAATTACCGTGATAATTAAAATAATTAGAGTTAACTGAATATTATGGGAAAGGTAACCTGCTCTCGATCATGTCAGTCGTAACGTGTGCAGATGGAGACACTCGCGTCCGTGCTTCTTAGACGCCGAAATCCTTACCGTATAGGAGATTTAATCCAGTGTCATCAATTGCGGTGGTAGTCCGAGTTCCAGTGGCAGTCACAGTTCGAGTTGGAGCTCAAACCGAGAACCAAAACCAGATCTAGTACTTATTCAGTGACGTATCTTTAACGTCCGATACATTATCGCTTAAAGAACCTTGTTTGCACACCTTTTCTTCTTCGGGAGGGGGGGTAGTAAAGTCTGCCTTGCCGACCGGCAAGACTGATCAGACCATAGCGACCCCTGAAGTATTTTTTTTCTCCACTGACGCTGCTCATGTAAGTGGCCTTCGCACTATAAACAGAAGGTGGCTCCCGAGACAATCCAAATCCTGGACCAAGGCACCAATTAAAATCAATTTTTTTGGTGACACTTGTCAGTGTCAAAGTGTTATATCAGTTTTTTTTTTTGAATATTAAAGTGTATTTTAACATACTAAATAGGTGCAGAAAATTTTCTGATTCAACAAAACTTAATTCGTAATTTATAAGATAGGAGGTGTTCCACAAGGGACCCAAATAGACCAAATAAAAAATTACAGATCAACAAATTTATTATTAATATTAGTATAAAATATTTTTTTTTAAATATCGCATAGACTATTATTTTTTTCACTGCGACAATTGAGAGAAAATGTTCCACATCAGCGTTTTTGAAAAGTTTGAGAAACTTTTTTAATTAATTGAATCGATGTATTTTCAAGTTACATCCCAACAATTCCAGTTTATGTTGTTGAATTACAGTTGCATTTGAAAATCGTATTGTGTTGAAGGCAAATTGAGAGAAGGACATATAAACTGCAATAAAACTTGTTTAACGAGTTAACAGAATTTAATGGAAAATACTTTAAATAAAAATTTTAGTAGATGTAGATGGAAAATGATCACAAAGCTTTCGTTGATCATTTTTCTCTAGAAAAATATAAAAATGTCCCTCTAAATAAATCATTCCTGCGGATTCTAAAAATAAACCGCGGCTTCTTAAATAGAAATTCCACAGGAATTAATCCCTTTTGTCGACATAATGCGACGTGGTGTTGCAAATTATCGAATTATTTGTTGTTTTAAAGAGCATCACAAATGTCAGCAATTAATATTGATGGTGGACAATTAATGAGAATCGCCGTTTGTAATTTGTATTAATCGTTGACAAGATGTCGCTCGTCGTTTTAGCTGCAAAGAGGATTAAAGGAAGATTTATCTCTTCTTGATGATGTGACAAGGTCGAAAAACTTAAATGAAATCAGTAGTTAATTTTTATAAATATTTTCCTGGTAGTGACCTAGTTAGATAATAAAAAAATGTATTTGCTATTTCAATTTATTTATAAATATATTTTTATTAAACACGAAAACGTGATGTGTTTAACAAGTTTCCAGTTATTTAGATTTTACAACCGAAAAAGGGAGAAAACCCGTTGTTGACTTGAAATATCAACGAGTTTAGATCAGCTCAAAGGAGGTTCGAGTGTAGGGTCAAGCTCTTTTTATAGTCCCAAAGGAAATCAGAGTTTTTATACGTCTGGAAAAATCTGGCCCTCGATTTTTGGTTTTAAAATGACCATGAAAGTAGTTCTATAAAGGAATTTATGTATTATTACGTATAAGAAAATAATAATAATAAATTTAAAAAAAAAAACTCGATCCATTATTTTTTTTAATGTTAATATCCCAACAAACTATAATTTAATAATAACTAATTTACATTAAAATGAATGTTCTGACAAAAAAAAAATTAATTTAATACAAAAGTGAGTTATTTAAAATTCTCTATTTTCAATTAAATTTTCTAAAAATTAACATGTTATTCGTAACTAACAAAAAATATGGAATTTTGTAAAAATCTTCCTTTTTATTTAAAGAACCCCACACAAAGCTCAATTTTGCTTATTTTGGCTAGTACGGAGCTCCAAAGCTCCACCGATTAACCATTATTTACTATTTAGAAGGGTTAATCTCTTCAAAAGTTTAGTATTTGCTGCTTTAACAAAAAGTACCCACTTATTTTTTTCAGGTCGCTGCATTCAAATCCAATGCCAACATAATAATATTGACAGTTGACAGCTGTCAACTAGCTATCAAACAACAAGCAATAATCAAAATTGATAAAATGTACATGTAAATATATGTTTTTGAGGTTGCTGAGTTCAAAACTGATGTCAAAAAGAGGATATTGACAGTTGATAGCTGTCAGTTAACTGTCAAATAACAAGCAATAATCCATTTTGACACATTAAGATGCACTATCAAATATTTAATTAACGATAGTACTCAACTGTCAATATCGTCTTTTTGGCATCAGATTAGAATTAGGCAACCTTAAAGACATATACTTACATGTACATTTTATCAATTTCGAGTGTTACATGATGTTTGACACTTATTTGACAGCTGTCAACGGTCATTATCGATTTTCTAATATCAGTTTTGAACTCGGCAGCCTCAAAAACATATATTTCCATGTGGATTTTATCAATTTTGATGATCACATGTTGTTTAACAGTTAGTTGACAGGCGTCAACTGTCAATATCGATTTTTTAACATCAGTTTTGAACTCGGCAGCCTCAAAACAAATACTAAACTCTCGAAGAAGTTGTAAATAATGGTAAATCCGTGGAGCCAAAATAAGCAAAATTGAGCTTTGTGCCCATTGAAACTTTTGTTCAGGATGCCGAAACGAACAACATATCGAAATTTCAGCCAATTTGACCGGAAGCCAATTCCCATAAGGTTTGTGCGGGGTTCTTTGTTTATAAATAAAAAAACAGTTTAAAGAAAATTTTATATTTCGTTCAACTATTTGGATGATTTCGTCCACTGCACAGTGTTAGAGATAAAGTTAGAGAGACAAAAAAATCGAATTTAATTTTATAAAAAAGTAAATTTTATTATTTAAAAAAATTTCGTCCTATTTTTAATTCCCATTAAATATTCAGCAAAAAATTAATATTTATTTCCTAATTAACAATATGTTTAAAGTACAAAAATTATAGAATTTTGTAAAAACCTTCTTTTTATTTAAATTTCTGTTTTATAAAAAAAATTTAAATAAAACAGTTTAGAGAAAATTTTATTTTTCGTTCAACATTTTCGACGAACTGGTCTACTACACAGTGCATAAGGTAATCAAATTACGACAACAAAATAGAATTTAATTTAATAAAAAAGTAAATGTTAATTATTTCAAAAATTTTATCTTTCAGTCATCCTATTTTTTAATTCTCAGAAAAAATTCATAAAAAAATTAATATTTTATTTTATTTATTATAAATTTCTGTGTTATAAAAAAATCTCTATTAATGAAACAGTTTGGAGAAAATTTTATATTTCGTTCAACATTTTGGATGATTTGTTATCCTATTTTTTTAATTTCTAGTAAAAATTCAGGAAAAAATTAATATTTTATTCCTAAGTAACAAAGTTAAAAGGACAAAAATTATGAAATGTTGTAAAAATCTTCCTCTTTATTTAAATTTATTTTATAAAAAAAAAACTATATTAATAAAACAGTTTGGAGAAAATTCTATATTTCGTTCAACATTTTCGATGATTTGTTATCCTATTTTTTTAATTTCTAGTAAAAATTCAGGAAAAAATTAATATTTTATTCCTAAGTAACAAAGTTAAAAGGACAAAAATTATGAAATGTTGTAAAAATCTTCCTCTTTATTTAAATTTATTTTATAATAAAAAAAAACTATATTAATAAAACAGTTTGGAGAAAATTCTATATTTCGTTCAACATTTTCGATGATTTGGTCCACTCCACAGTGTATAACTTAATAAAGTAGAGCGACAAAAAAACGAATTTAATGTGACAAAAAATAAATCCGAATTATTTAAAAAAAATTCAGTTTCAGTTATTATATTTTTTAATTTGCATTAAAAATTCAGGAAAAAATTAATAATTTATTCCTAATTAACGAAGTTAAAAGGTCAAAAATTATGAAATGTTTTAAAATTTTTTTTTTATTTAAATTTGTGATATAAAAAAACTAAAAAGTTTAGAGAAAATTTTATAATTCGTTCAACATTTTCGATGATTTGGCCCACTACACGGTGTATAAGTTAATAAAGTTAGAGCGATAAAAAAAACGAATTTAATTTACTAAAAAGTAAATCTCAATTATTTAAAAAAAAATCATTTTCAGGTCTCCTATTTATTTATTTTCCATTAAAAAATCGGTAAAAAATTATTATTTTGTTCCTAATCAATACAGTTAAAAAGAAAAAATTATGTACAAAATTTTCATTTTCAGTTATCCTATTTTTTAATTTTCATTAATAATTCATGAAAAAATTAATATTTTGTACCTAACTAACCAAGTTAAAAGGACAGACAATAATTATAGAATTTTGTAAAAATCTTCTTTTTCGTTTAAATTCCTGTTTTATAAAAAAAAATATAAATAAAACAGTTTATAGAAAATTTTATGTTTCGTTCAACATTTTCGAGAATTTGGTCCACTATAATGTGTATAATTTAATAAATTTTGAGCGACAAAAAAATGGAATTTTATTAATAAAAAAGTAAATCCTAATTATTTAAAAATTTTTAATTTTCAGTTATCCTCTTTTTAATTCCCAGTAATTAACAAAGATAAAAGAACAAAAATTTTAGATTTTTTTAAAAATCTTACATTTTATTTAAATTTCTGTTTTATAAAAAAAGTATGAATAAAACAGTTTAAAGAAAATTTTATATTTCGTTCAACTATTTGGATGATTTCGTCCACTGCACAGTGTATAAGTTAATAAAGTTAGAGAGACAAAAAAATCGAATTTAATTTTATAAAAAAGTAAATGTTAATTATTTAACAAATTTTATGTTTCAGTCATCCTATTTTTTAATTCTCAGTAAAAATTCATAAAAAAATTGATATTTTATTCCTAATTAACAAAGTTAAAAAGAAAAAAATTATGGAACTTTGTAAAAATCTTCTTTTTTGTTTAAATTCCTGTTTTATAAAAAAAACTATAAATAAAACAGTTTAGAGAAAATTTTATGTTTCGTTCAACATTTTCGAGAATTTGGTCCACTATACTGTGTATAACTTAATAAATTTTGAACAACAAAAATAAATGTAATTTAACTAATAAAAAAGTAAATCCTAATTAATTAAAAAATTTTAATTTTCAGTTATCCTATTTTTTAATTCCCAGTAAAAATTCAGGAAAAAATTAATATTTTATTAGTAATTAACAAAGGTAAAAGGACAAAAATTATAGATTTTTTTAAAAATCATACATTTCATTTAAATTTCTGTTTTATAAAAAAACTATTAATAAAACAGTTTATAGAAAATTTTATATTTAGTTCAACATTTTCGATGATTTGGTCCAGTACACATTGTATAAGTTAATAAAGTTAGAGCGACAAAAACATTTAATTTAATTTAATGAAAAAATAATTCCTAATTATTTCAAAAATTGTCTATCCTATTTTTTAATTTCCGTTAAAAATTCAATAAAAAAATATTATTTCGTTCTCAATTAACAAAGTTAAAAAGACAAAAATTATATTTAAAGAAAATAATTATATTGCTTTTTGTTAGAAACAAAAAATTGTATTAATCTTTTTAACACGGTCCTGAAAAAATTCCACAAACGAAAAAAATTGATTAGTCACTGACTCGACCGGTGTTGTTAGTCGTTTGTTCCAATTGGGTGTTAAAATAAAAAAGAAACAAGATTGATTTTAGATGATTGAGTGATTGATTTTTAATAATAAATTGGAAGTCAGAAAGGTGCGTTCTGATGGTTCTGGCCTCCCAGAACTACTTTATTGTGTCTTTATAATTATTTTAATCCTTAGAAAAGATGATATAATTTATCAAAAAAATAAATCTAATGATACTTTTGTTGACGTGAGGAAAATAATATTTCTATTGTTAAAATATTAGATATAATAAGATAATCATGGAATAACATTTAATCCAATTTATCAAAACAGGTTTTACTTATATTTTTTATATTGTAGATACTAATTACCCCATCATATTTGACTTGGTATATAAAAATAAAAAGTTCTAATTATAAAATAACAAATTACCCCTATAGGTACTATATTAAATAGCAGTTTAAACTAATCGGATATGCTTTTTGCTTAAACTTAGCATCTGTCTAGTAATTCTTATATGGGAAAATATATTACATACTGACCAAACAACCATAAAAAGGAAAAACGCCTGCAATTTTATGGTTTTAAAAAATATACAGTATTTCCCGCCATTGAATTACATCATTTATGATTTATTATTATATTACTTTCCCGGACCCATTAAAGGGAAAGTAAGGTGAAAGAGCAAAAAAAATAACTCGAGATATCGATGGAAATATCCATTTTGAGGTGCCTCAAGAAGATCGAAACCATTTCCAGCGTATGGTCTGTCTGTGTGTCTGTGTGTAATCTTCCACGATAACTGCCGAACCGTTTGACTAATCATGCTGAAATTTGGTATGAAGGGTCAATGTATGCCTCGCATGCTACCATTAGTTTTTGGTTCAAATTGGTACAGTAGAAGGTCCTCAAGACCGATATTTATTAAATACACATGTAACAATTTTTTATTTTTTTAAATTTTAAGGACAAACAATACACTTTGGTGCAAAATGTTGTAGTACAAAGTTTTAGAGCATAAAATTTTCTACAACTTTTGTTTCAAGCGTTTTCCAGAATTTGCAATAGTTGCGCCACCAGAGGGCGCGTAAAAAATGTGCATGTAGATTTTCTCTAGTTTTTCTTGATTTTGAGGACAAACAATACAATTTAGTGCAAAATGTTGTAGTACAAAGTTTTAGACCATAAAATTAATGATGATAGGGGTGCTCCAAATACGAAACGTCGAAATAAAATTTTAATAAATATAGGTTAAATTTTCATAAAGATATTTTTAAATTTTCGTATTTTTACATTTTTTTTTTAATAAATTTGTCCATGATGGCAAAAAATTTTGAAAATTTTAATTATGTGTGCCAAATTTTATCCAAATCGGTTTAACCCTTTAGACGCTATCATATGACGCTGTCATATTGACAAAATCCTACAAAAAAATGTCGAAATTGTTTTAGAAGACCTCAAAACGTAAAGATCTGTTAAAAATCCGGGTAGGTCGAAAAATATTAAAATATTTTTGATTTTTTTACATGAAATTGGACAATAAAAACTTGTTACTGTTACATAATGCATTTGATTCAATAATTTTTCAGTATAATAAATAATGTATTACGTATTTAGATAATTACTTAAATTAAATTATATAATTCATAACAGCTCGTACTAAAGTCGTTTCTCTTTACTCTGAAACCCCTGGTCGATTATTGTTTACGAGCATTATACCCTGAATAATCCTTTTGCAAATATCAAATATGTAATTTTTTTCTGATTAGGTACTAAAAGAATATATTATATAATTAGGTTGAGAAGTGAGCTATTATTTATACCGAGCGCTTTTATATTTTATTTTACTTTCCCGACCCACCTTTGAGAAGGGAAAGTATTGTGAACGAGCAAAAAAAAATTTCGAAATAAAGATGGAAATTCCATTTTGAGGTCACCTGAGATGATTAAGACCATTTCCAGATGGAAGTCTGTCTATCTGTCTGTCTGTCTGTCTGTCTGTCTGTCTGTCTGTCTGTCTGTGTGTGTTCTTCCACGATAGAGGCCACAGCTGAAATTTGGTATATGGGTCTGGGTTACCCGTCAGAAGAACCCATTAGTTTTTGTACGATATTTATCAAACGGAAGTGTCACTATCAAAAAATGACAGATGAAATATGTCACGGAATTTGACTTGCAATATGTCATTTAAAAGCCCTTGAAAATCTCTGTTCAGAACGGTCAATATTATTTCTCCAACTGTCACCTGTCAAAAATAAAAAAATGTCAAAATTTGAAACTTAACATTAAATATTCTGAAAAAGCATTTATGGATACTCGTCGGGAAATTTTTATGGCTACACAGCCGGTTTTTTTTCCTTTATTTGGTTCTATTTTGTTTTTTTACCTTTTGTTCTTTTTTAAACTTTTTATTAAATTTTTTTGGAGTTTTTTTGGCCTATTTTGCCTTTACTAAGCCTTTTCTACCACTTTTACTTTTTTAACATGTTTTTACTTTTCGGGTTTTCTGTTTTTGTCATCTTTTTCTTTTTTTTGGCCTTTTACCTTTATTTGCTTCTAATTTGCCCCTTTTTTTGCTTTTGTACGTTTTTCGACCTTTTGCTCCTTTTTAAAATTTGTTTTAACTTCTTTGGACTATTTTTGGTCTATTTTGTGTTTTTTGCCTTTATTTTGCCACTATTTTGTCCTATTTGCTTTTTTTAACTTATTTTGACATTTTTGGCGTTTTTTGCTTTTTTTCCCTTTACTTTGTCGTATTTGGATTATTTTTTGCAGTTTTTTGATTTTTTTGTTATTTTTTTTTGCCAATTTTCACTGTTTATTTATTAGATTTAATTTGTGCTGAAATTTAACAATTCTTTATCATTTTTAACAATTTTTTCCCTTTTTTGAAATATTTCATTACCTTGTTGCTATTTATATTAATTTTTAGTAACTTTTGTCGTCATTTTTTTCAGCATTTTTACAGCATTTTACTTTTCCAGGAATTTTGTATTTTGTAATTAAAATAATCCTATTCTCCACAGCCCAACCGGGAAAGTTCTGGGGTAACACAGCCGATTTTTTTTTATTTGGAAAAAAAAAATAAAAATAATCCAAGGTATAGAAATTCTAAAAGAAATAAAGACAGCAATCAACATTAAGGACAACCTGTATAGCAAAAGAGAGAAAAATAACAATTCGGGAATGCAACTCTCATTTACTTTTCGCCCGGATGATGTTACATGCTGGAAAATTAACTCGGGGATCAGGGAAAATTGGGGAAAATGTAATGTGTATATGTGGTTACTGGTTGCCTAACTCTGTATAGTCTGTGTGTACTTTCCGTGTCAAGCAAATTTTCCGCTTCGATGAAAAATTCTCGTGTCGAAATCTCTCCTATTTCATGCTGGTTGTTGTTAATATGATGGTTAAGGAGGTATTTACAATTGCGCATTTACTAAATATATACAGTATGGACATTTTTTTTTGACTAATTTTCCGTTTGATTAAAACTTTTTTTAACACCTATACACATTTTTACTTGTAAAAAAACTCCTTAATTGGCAAGACGGCGGACGTTATTTTCATCTACGGCGAAGTCAATTAAAAAATGCCTCTACCTGCCAGGAAGTTCGGTTTTATTTCAATTAATTTGAATTAGAAAAGTTTAACTCCTGATTAAACAAAGTTAGTCTTTAATTACGGCCAACTCCCTCGTAACACTTGTTTACTTTGTATCTTCCCCGTTCGACTAACCTACCCCTCCGCTCGTAAGTCTATCCCTATGCCTTATTCTTGCACAACTTTCTTTTCTGTGTACTTTTATTAGAGTTGGAAATAGTATTTGAGCCATGGAGTGTTTTTTTCTTGAAAAAATTTTGCTTTTTAAAAATCATGTACCAAAAAAAAATTTGGTTATTAAAAATATATATTCGGGAGGACTCTGTATATTAGATATAAATATTTAAATTAAATTAAAATCATTTTGAAATCAATAATTTCATTAAATATTCAATAAAAAAACTCCAAAGTTTTTCTCAAAAAATATCTTACCTTAAAATATACTGAAGTGTTGTCCTAATCCTCTCCATTTTACCATTTCCATTACCATTACCATTTTTCCATTTCCAATTAATGAACCTGTAACTTGATGTTTCTTAACACACACAATCTAGTGACATACTGCATCTATTCGAGCCAGTGACGCACTGCTTTAGAGGTCGCCACAGTTCCAAGCACTTTGACCATCGCTTGTCTGATTTTAAATTATCCATACATAATATTTAATCCAATCCCATATCCCATGAATTTTTGTAAGGATAATTTATAATCGTCTTTACCTGGCCAGATGCCGTTAACGTACCTGGAGTATGTTTAAATTTAATATTATACACACGCCGGACGTTTAAAATCCGACGTATGTCTAATATTAAATCTAAAGAAGCTCAATGTTCATCATCTAATACAAACACATACGTACTAGGATCAATCTCAGTAACATACGCATCCCATACGAAACTGTGACGTACTGCTTTAGAGTCGCCACAAGTCAAGTACTTAAATCACTTTAGTACGATTAAAAAAGAGGCTAGGTACTGTATAATTAATTGTTAATAACCAATGTACCGTTAAAAAAAAAAAAAAAAAAAAAAAAAAAAAAAAAAAAAAAAAAAAAAAAAAAAAAAAATTGGAAAAGAATAAAGAATAAAAATGTACAATATGGAAAAAACTAGGAAATAAATAAAAGTAATTACAAAATAACGAAAAAAACCACAAAATCGCAAAAAATTGCAATAAAAATCGCAAAAAATCGAAACAAAATTATAAAAAAAGGCAAAAAAAAACCGCACATAATCGCAAAAAACAGACCTAAAATATTGCAGAAAATTGCAACAAAAAAAGGCAATAAAACGGAAAAAATCACAAAAAATGGCAAAAAATTTTCAATGCAAACAATTGCCAAAAAATCTGAAAAAAATGAAAAGAAATCTTAAAAATATCGCATAAATAAATTCCAAAAAAAAATAAAAAAAAATAGGGAAAATAGGATAAAATGGAGAACATTTGGAAAAATAGGGAAAAATTAGGAAATGTACTGAAAATAGAAAAAAGTGGTAAAAAATTTGGAGAGTAAAATAGGGAAAATAAAAAAAAAAATAAAATTGGGAAACAAATAGGAAAAAACAATGAGAATAGGAAAAAATATAAAAAAATGCGGTAAAATAGTAAAACATAAACGAAAAATATTGAAAAAATGGGAAACAATAGAAAATAGAGAAGAATAGGGAAAAATTGAAAAAAACGGGGAAAAAGAGGGAAAAATAAAGTAAAATAGGAAAAAATAATGAAAAATATAAGAAAATTGAGCAAAATAGCAAAAAATATTAGAAAATAGGAAAATATTGTGAGAAATATAGAAAAATGGAACAAATAAGGAAAAACAAAAAAAAATTGGAAAAAATAATGAAAACCAGAAAAAAATTTGAAAAAATTGGAAAAAATACAAAAAATCTGGATAAATAGGGAAAAATACATACAAAAAGGGACAAATACTAAAATAGTGAAAAATATGAAAAAATATTAAAAAATACGGAATAATAAAAAAAAGAGCCAAATAGGGAAAATAAGGAATAATAGAAAAAAAATAAATAAAAATAGATACAAATAGGAAAAAATGGGGGGAACATGAAAAATAAAGAAAAACAGGGTAAAATGGAGACAAAATTAAAAAATAGGGAAAAATGGGGAAATGTAGGACAAATAAAGAATAAAAAGAATCTGATGTGGCGAGCACATGACTTCCCGTCATTTTTTAATCAAAAATATCTACCTTAACACAAAAAAGTATGAAAAAATTGACTTTATTGCAAATCTGGCAACAATGCGAAAATTTTTGAAAATTTCAATGATACGAAAATAAACTATATTATACAAAAATATGTGTAAAATTTTATTGCTATTTTGTTTAATATTGACGTCATCACTCTTAGCAACTGCCACTTCCGGTTGTCTGACTGACACTAAAATCTAATCAGATCTAGGGTATCAGAATCTTGTATCCAAAATTTAAAATTTTTTAATTCAGTAGTTTTTGAGTTATCATTACTACAACATCCATCGTAACACACACACAAACACACACTAACACACACACAGACATCATCATCAAAATCGTATTCTAGGGACCTTAAAACGTGCTTATGCATTGAAAACTCACTACCCAATTTTTAGCATGATTACTATACCTCTCTTATCTGAAGGGCGAGAGGTAAAAAGTATAGTTAAATTTTTGTTTATATTGTATTAATTTCTAAGAACAATTTAAATTGCAAAAAAATATATATTTGTATTTATTAAAAAATATACATGGTGATTCAAAAAAAAACTCAAATAATTGTCTTCGTAATTATAGATTTTTTGACAATTCTAATATTAATTAATTAATTTTAAACACCAAAACGTTATTCATGAGTTAAAAAAACAATAAATTCAATACCACAATCGTATATTGGTTAAAAAAAATTAAAAGAGTTGCCAACTAGTTTCGGCTTTTGCCATCATCAGGTCTACTCTATAAAATTACATGAAAAAAGAGGGGAGGCTTACTATATAGCTATTGAAGGAGATTCCCCCAAAATGCATAATGTATTATTTTATTGAGTAGGACTGATGATGGCAGAAGCCGAAACTACTTGCGAACTTCTTTAAAACAATTTTAATCAATATATGGTACTGGACTTGGTGTATTTTATTAACCAATTAATTTTAATATTGATAAATATTTAGTACTATTATAATTAATCAATACCATTAATAATCTATCATCCATTCGCGCAGCCGCACGCGAACGAAACCGTCGCAGCTATAAGCGCCCGGTATGAGTTCAAAAACCGTCGCTGATCGGTCAGTCGCGTTGGTCTCGAAGTATAGAACGATTCTTATTTATCGTAATAGTAACACTTTTATTTGACGCACTGCACTGAGCTTATGGATCCGATTAGACCATTTACCGATATGTGTGCGAGTAGTAAACATGAATGATAAATAAAAAAAATATATAAATATAAAATTTTTACCTGTTTCTATTCCAACTCACACCACCTGAAACAAAATGAAACAAAATTTTCAGTATTAACGTTAAAGTTTTAATCCCCCCTCAATTTACCCTTTGCATAGAATAGTTACTACCCTCTTGAAAATTTTAAATCAATCATGTTCTTTTTATTAATTTTTGCATATTATTTACAATTTCAGATATTTTATTTTCTTATAACTAGAAATGTTTTACTTTCTCACTGACTATTTTCTTTTCGCCCTCAAACAATTTTATTACCCTTATATTTGCGCCCTTCGTTCATCGAGTTACTTACAAAAAAAATAGGGATTTTAAAGTTTTTAAATCTTACTGATTTATGTGTGTTAGGTTTTGCGAGTAATTTAAAAAGTTTAACCAAAAATTTCCAAGGATTAATTGGCAAGATTAGAAAAAAAGCAGCATAGCGAAAAATAATTGGCAAACGCGAAAAACAATTGAGGACAATAAAGTTATTATCAAATTAATACGTAAAAGGGAATTTTATTATAGTATATTAGATTTTTTAAAAAATTGATTTTTTTTGGCAATTTTAACAAAAAATTTTTATAGTTGTAAATTTTGGTTAAAAAAAGATTAAATAAATCAGATTTATAGATAATAATTTATATATAGCAAAAATAAGGATCATTGAAATTAATTTCATTTTTAATCACATTTCTCAGTGTAGCCAAACTTGGTGAATTATTATTAGATATTGCAAGTAAATCCGAACTTTGTGGTAATTAATGTTGTGGGGAGCTGCAGGAGGTCAAGAATTTCGGTTGCGGCATTTTGAAATTTCGTGCACGAATCTATAAATCCACCTTTCATTAGTTTTCATAATTAGAACTGTGTATGTTTCATGGCTGATTTATAAGGGTGTGTTACCTTTTTTGGGTTTCGTGGACTCCTGGGGGGTGGCGCTACGTGGTTTCTGGTTTAATTTACATTCAAAACAACAAGTTGTAGATACGTTTTTTATGACAGGGTTATTAATTAGGTTAGTTGTATTTAAAAGTAATTAAAAGAAAATGCGAAATGGAATGGAATTTAAGTAGGGTAAATATAAATTAAAATGAGTGCCGGAAATCATAAATAAAAGTGCAAAAAGGTTCAAAAGACAAACAGTTTACTTTAATTAGTTTGAAATACTGAATTGTTTATTGTGTTACATAAATATTATATTTTTATAGTATGCAACTAGAAATTTTAATTAAAATTTTGTTTCTAAAGGTACAAAATCCGTAAAATTACAATATTAAATTAAAAAGAGAATGAAACGTACTTTAACTGGGAATTTTTTCAAATTTTTTAAGACAAAATTGAGAACTTATGGAAAAAATAAAAAAAATCTTACAATTGTGGTCTCTCCCTATTGTCACAACTATAATTTTTTTATCTAAAATTTGGAACATTATTGGAAATATATATTTTATTCTCTTTCTTTCTATGTTTAGTACATATTAATAACGTTGACAGATTTTTTTTACAGGGGCTAAACAATATGTAATTAGAAATTTTATTTCAAATTTTATTTCTAAAGCTACAAAAAACGAATTATCCGTAAAATTACCATATTAACTTAATACCATTAAAAAGAGAGTGAAACATACTAAAAGTTGGAATTTTTTCAAAATGTTTAAGAAAGAACTGTGAACTTGAGAAAGGGAAGAGACCAAAATGAGGAAAATTAAAAAATCCTTGAATTTGTGGTCTGTCCCTAATCCCACAACCATAATTTTTTATCTAAAATTTTGAAAATATTCTCCTATTTAGCACATTTTTTTTTATCTGCATTCAGCAATTTTTAATAACATTGACAGATTTTTTATTACAGGGGCCAAAGAATAAATAAACAAGTAATTATAATTCAAATTTAGAATTTCATTTTTTAATGTCAATTTTTATACAATTATTTTTATCCATTTTAATTTTTTTATATTTTATTGCTTTACAGTGATACTATCGCAGTCAATACGTTGAAATCCCCCCCCCCCCCTACAGTGATACTATGATTTTTGCTTTTTATAATTTAATTTTTAATGTTTTCAAAAAATTAAGAACTTGTGGAAATTGAGAGACCAAACATAAAAATTCCTTACAATTGTGGTCTCTCCCTATTATCACAACCATAATTTTTTATCTAAAATTTTGAAAATTTTCAGAAATATACTATATTTCATTGTCTTTCTAACTATGGTTAGTACATTTTAATAACATCAACGGTTTTTTGTTACAGGGGCTAAACAAAATGTAACTAGAAATTTTAATTCAAATTTTATTTCTAAATCTACAAAAAACGAATTATCCGTAAAATTAACTAATATAGCTTAATACTATTACAAAGAGAATGAAACATACTAAAAGTAATAATTTTTTCAAAATGTTTAAGAAAGAACTGTGAACTTGAGAAAGGGAAGAGACCAAAATGCGGAAAACTAAAAAATCCTTACAGTTGTGGTCTCTCCCTATTCCCACAATAACAATTTTTTATGTAAAATTTTGAAAATACTTTCCTATTTAGTATATTTTTTTGTCTTTCTCTCTGCATTTAGCACTTTTAATTAACATCAACAGTTTTTTTATTACAGGGGTTAAACAATAAGTAAACTAGTAATTATAATTCAAATAATATGTAATTTCTATATTCAATTTCAATTTTTATACAATTATTATTAATCGTTTTAATTTTTTTTTTTAGTTTTTATTGCGTTACAGTTATACTATGATTTTTGCTTATTATAATTTAATTTTTAATTTTTTCAAAAATGAGAGACCAAAACAAAAAAATCCTTACGTGGTCTCTCCCTATTCTCACAAGCATAATTTTTTATCTAAAATTTTGAAAATTCTCAAAAATATAATATATATCATTCTCTTTCTATCTGTGTTTAGTACATTTTAATAACGTTGACAGGTTTTTTTGTTACAGGGGCAAAACAATATGTAAACTAGAAATTTTAATTCAAATTTTGTTTTTAAAGCTGGAAAAAAGCAAATTACATGTAAGATTTCAATATTAACTTAATACCATTAAAAAGGGAATAAAACGTACTAAAAGTGGGAACTTTTTCAAAATTTTAAAAAAATAATTGTAAACTTGAGAAAAGGGAGAGACCAAAATAAGGAAAATTAAAAAAATCCTTACAGTTTCTCTCCCTATTCTCACAATTACAATTTTTTATCTAAAATTTTGAAAATATTCTCCTATTTAGTACATTTTTTGATCTTTCTATCTACTTTTTAATAACATCAACAGTTTTATTATTACAGGGGTTAAACAATAAGTAATCTAATAATTATAAACAACTATGTAATTTCTCTATTCAATTTCAATTTCTATACAATTATTATTAATCGTTTTATTTTTTTTTAGTTTTTATTTCGTTACAGTGATACTATGATTTTTGCTTATTATAATTTAATTTTTAATTTTTTCAAAATTTTTAGGAAAGTGGAAAGTGAGAGACCAAAACTAAAAAAATCCTTACATGGTCTCTTCCTATTCTCACAAGCATAATTTTTTATCTAAAATTTTGAAAATTTTCCAAAACATAGTATGTTTCATTCTCTTTCTATCCATGGTTAGTACATTTTAATACCGTTGAAAGCTTTTTTGTTACAGGAGCTAAGCAATATGTAACTAGAAATTTAAATTCAAATTTTATTTCTAAACCTACAAAACACGAATTATCTGTTAAATTTCAATATTCACTTAGTGCCATTAAAAAGATAATGAAACAAACTAAAAGCACAAATATTTTCAAAATTTTTAAGAAAGAGCAGTGAACTTGAAAAAGGGAAGAGACCAAAATGCGAAAAACTAGAAAATCCTTCAGTTGTGGACTCTCCCTATTCCCACAATCACAATTTTTTATGTAAAATTTTGAAAATATTCTCCTATTTAGCATATTTTTTTCTCTTTCTCTCTGCATTTAGCACTTTTAATTAACATCAACATTTTTTTTTATTACAGGGGTTAAACAATAAGTAAACTAGTAATTATAATTCAAATAATATGTAATTTCTATATTCAATTTCAATTTTTATACAATTATTATTAACCGTTTTATTTTTTTTAGTTTTTATTGCGTTACAGCGATACTATGATTTTTGCTTATTATAATTTAATTTTTAATTTTTTCAAAAATGAGAGACCAAAACAAAAAAATCCTTACGTGGTCTCTCCCTATTCTCACAAGCATAATTTTTTATCTAAAATTTTGAAAATTCTCAAAAATATAGTATATTTCATTCTCTTTCTATCTGTGTTTAGTACATTTTAATAAAGTTGACAGGTTTTTTGTTACAGGGGCTAAACAATATGTAAACTAGAAATTTTAATTCAAATTTTGTTTTTAAAGCTGGAAAAAAACAAATTATATGTAAAATTTCAATATTAACTTAATGCCATTAAAAAGGGAATAAAACGTACTAAAAGTGGGAACTTTTTCAAAATTTTAAAAAAATAATTGTAAACTTGAGAAAAGGGAGAGACCAAAATAAGGAAAATTAAAAAAATCCTTACAGTTGTGGACTCTCCCTATTCCCACAATAACAATTTTTTATGTAAAGTTTTGAAAATATTCTCCTTTTTAGTACATTTTTTTCCCTTTCCATCTGCATTTAGCACTTTTTAATAACATCGACAGTTTCTTTATTACAGGGGCTAAACAATATGTAAACTAGTAATTATAATTCAAATATTTAATTTCATTATTCAATTTCAATTTTTATACAATTGTTCTTAACCATTTTATTTTTTTTTACTGCGTTACAGTGATACTATGATTTTTGCTTTTTATAATTTAATTTTTAATGTTTTCAAAATTTTTTACTAAAAATTAATAACTTGTGGAAAGTGAGAGTCCAAACCTAAAAATTCCCCACATTTGTTGTCTCTCCCTATTCTCACAACCATAATTTTTTATCCAAAATTTTGAAAATTTTCAGAAATGTAGCATATTTAATTCTCTTTCTATCGATGGTTAGTACATTTTAATGACGTTGACAGTTTTTTTGTTACAGGGGTTAAAGAATATGTAACAGAAATTTTAATTAAAATTTTGCTTCTAAAGATACAAAAAATGAATTATCCGCAAAATTACAATATTAACTTAATACCATTAAAAAGAGAATGACGCGTACTAAAAGTAGGTATTATTTTAAGATTTTGAAGAAAGAACTGTAAACTTGAGAAAGGGAAGAGGCCAAAATGAGGAAAATTAAAAAATCCTTACATTTGTGGTCTCTCCCTATTCTCACAACCATAATTTTTTATCTAAAATTTTGAAAATGTTCAGAAATATAGTATATTTCATTGCCTTTCTATCTGTGGTTAGTACATTTTAATAACATCTACGGTTTTTTTGTTACAGGAGCAAAACAATATGTAACTCGAAATTTTAATTCAAATTTTAATACTAAAGCTACAAAAAACGAATTATCCATAAAATTACAATATTAACTGAATACCACTAAAAAGGGAATGAAACCTACTCAAAGTAAGAATTTTTTCAAAATTTTTAAGAAAGAACTGTGAGCTTCAGAAAGGGAAGAGACCAAAATGAGGAAAACTAAAAAATCCTTACAGTTGTGGTCTCTCCCTATTCCCACAATCACAATTTTTTTACTAAAATTTTTGAAAATATTTTCCTATTTTGTATATTTTTTTGTCTTTCTATCTGCATTTAGCAATTTTTAATAATGTCAACAATTTTTTTATTACAGGGGTTAAATAATATTTAAACTAGTAATTATAATTCAAATATTTAATTTCTTTATTCAATTTCAATTTTTATACAATTATTATTAGCCGTTTTAATTTTTTTTTAGTTTTTTATTACGTTACAGTGATACTATGATATTTGGTTATTATAGTTTAATTTTCAATTTTTTCAAAATTTTTAGGAAAGGAGAAAGTGAGAGACCAAAACTAAAAAAATCCTTACGTGGTCTCTCCCTATTCTCACAAGTATAATTATGTATCTAAAATTTTGAAAATTTTCGAAAATATAGTATTTTTTATTCTCTTTCTATCCACGGTTAGTACATTTTAATACCGTTGAAAGTTTTTTTGTTACAGGGGCTAAGCAATATGTAACTAGAAATTTAAATTCAAATTTTCTTCCTAAAGCTACAAAAAAACAAATTATCCATAAAATTACAATATTAACTTAATATCGTTAAAAATAGAATGAAACGTACTAAAAGTTGGAATTTTTTCAAAATTTTTAAGAAAGAACTGTGAACTTGAGAAAGCTAATACACCAAAATACGGAAAAATAAAAATCCTTACAGTTGTGTTCTCTCCCTATTCCCACAATCACAATTTTTTATCTAAAATTTTGAAAATATTCTCAGATGTAGTATAGTTTCTTCTCTGTCTATCTGCATTCAGAACTTTTTAATAACATCTACAGTTTTTTTTTATTACACGGGCTAAACAATAAGTAAACTGGTAATTATAATTCAAATTTGTAATTTCATTATTCAATTTCAATTTTTATACAATTATTTTTATCCATTTAAAAAAAAATATTTTTTATTGCGTTACAGTGATACTATGATTTTTGCTTTTTATAATTTAATTTTAAATTTTTTCAAAATTTTTATGAGAAAATTTAGAACTTGGGGAAAGTGAGAGACCAAAACTAAAAAAATTCTTACAATTGTGATCTCTCCCTATTCTCACAACCATAATTTTTTATCTAAAATTTTTAAAATTTTTGGAAATGTATATTTCATTTTCTTTCTATCTACAGTTAGTACATTTTAATTATATAGACAGTTTTTTTGTTACAGGGGCTAAACAACATGTAATTAGAAAATTTTTTTCTAAAGCTGCAAAAAAAACAAATTATCAGTAAAATTACCATATTAAATTAATATCACTAACAAGAGAATGAAATATACTAAAAGAAGGAATTTTTTCAAATTTTTTAAGAAAGAACTGTGCACTTGAGAAAGGGAAGAGACGAAAATGAGGAAAACTAAAAAATCCTTTAATTGTGGTCTCTCCCTATTCCCACAATCACAATTTTTTATCTAAAATTTTGAAAATATTCTCCTATTTAGTACATTTTTTTCTCTTTCTATCTGCATTCAGCAATTTTTAATAACATCGACATTTTTTTATTACAGGAGCTAAACAATAAGTAAACTAGTAATTATAATTCAAATTTGTAATTTCATTTTTCAATGTCAATTTTTATACAATTATTATTATCCATTTTATTTTTTTTATTTTTTGTTGCATTACAGTGATACTATGATTTTTGCTTTTTATAATTTAATTTTTAATGTTTTCAAAAAATTAAGAACTTGTGGAAATTGAGAGACCAAACATAAAAATTCCTTACAATTGTGGTCTCTCCCTATTATCACAACCATAATTTTTTATCTGAAATTTTGAAAATTTTTAGAAATATAGTATATTTCATTGTCTTTCTAACTATGGTTAGTACATTTTAATAACATCAACGGTTTTTTGTTACAGAGGCTAAACAAAATGTAACTAGAAATTTTAATTCAAATTTTATTTCTAAATCTACAAAAAACGAATTATCCGTAAAATTAACTAATATAGCTTAATACTATTAAAAAGAGAATGAAACATACTAAAAGTAATAATTTTTTCAAAATTTTTAAGAAAGAACTATGAGCTTCAGAAAGGGAAGAGACCAAAATGTGGAAAATTAAAAAATCCTTACAATTGTGGTCTCTCCCCATTCCCACAACCATAATTTTTTTATCTAAAATTATGAAAATATTCTCCTATTTAGTATATTTTTTTCTCTTTCTATCTGCATTCAGCACTTTTTAATAACATCGACAGTTTTTTTATTACAGGGGCTAAACAATATGTAAACCAGTAATTTCATTGTTTAGTTTCAATTATTATACAATTATTTTGAACCAGTTTAAATTTTTTTTATTATTTTATGCGTTCAAGTCATACTACGATTTTTCCTCTTTTAAATTTAATTTTTTGTTATACTGATTTGATTTCTAGATACAGAGTCATATATGGTGCCCCACCTTGTAGAATATTAATTTTTATTACTATTAAATTTCATTAACAAATTTTTTGGTCGACAAAATCAAATATTTACAAAAATAAATACAAAACTTTAAATATTTCTATTACATCCGTTATCCTCTTACGACAAAAACCTCAACGGTCAGAAATCCGTAAAAAGGAAACTAACTTTAACGTCGTAAAGCGGTTTACCTATAAGCCTTAAGGCTCTAAGAGAAATTATGAAAAATGTGTCCAAGTTGTTCGAAATTGTGTAAGTTTTTTACTTTTATCGCATTGTCCACTCGCTTAAAGTGAAATAAAAAGTAAAACGAATTATTAGATACGAACATGTATTTTATAGGTTTAAAATTTAATATCACCAATATTAAATGTCTATTATTTGTATTTATTTTTATTCTTAACCTATCTCGTTCAAGGTCTTTTTGTCGGCAAATTCTTCAAAAGTTTCGATGCTCAAGATTACTCGGCGTATGCTGTTCCGTAACCGTGACAAATTTTACAAAAGATTGAATTAATTCGTTTCTTTTGTGGCAGCAAACTTAAATTCAAAACTTCTAGTGGCTCTTTTCAATTTCTTTAATGGTAAAATGGATTTTATGGTGCACATGGTCGGGTTGAAATAAATAGTAACTTTAATATAATAATTTACGTATAAAATATATCCTAAATAAATTTGTTTTCAAAAATAAGTTTTCCACTATTTCTCACTGGAACCGAGATGCGTCCGGTGGTCAGTAAAATGGCTTAGGTGCGTCCAGCAAATAAAATTTCATAGCCCAGATGCGTCCGCTGGTTCAAGAGTTGTTTTAATCTACAGTTAATTTGTTGATTGGCAGTTAATTTGTTGATGAACAGTTAATTTCTTGATCGGTAGTTAATGATTGACAGTAAATTTTTTGAATGACAGTTAATTTGTTGATTAGCAGTTAATTTGTTGATTACCAGTTAATTTTTTGATGGGCAGTTAATGATTGATAGTAAATTTGTTGATTGACAGTTAATTTGTTGATTTACAGATAATTTTTTAATCGATAGTTAATCATTGCCAGTATATTTGTTGGTTGACAGTTCATTTGTTGATTGACAGTTAATTTGTTGATTAACAGCTAATTTTTTGATCGGTAGTTAATGATTGATAGTAAATTTTTTGAATGACAGTTAATTTGTTGATTAACAGTTAATTTGTTGATTACCAGTTAATTTTTTGATGGGCAGTTAATGATTGATAGTAAATTTGTTGATTGACAGTTAATTTGTTGATTAACAGTTAATTTTTTGATCGATAGTTAATGATTGCCAGTAAATTTGTTGATTGGCAGTTAATTTGTTGATTAACAGTTCATTTGTTAATTAACAGTTCATTTTTTGATCGGTAGTTAATGATTTGCAGTAAATTTGTTAATTGACGGTTAATTTGTTGATTAACAGTTAATTTTTTGATCGTTAGTTAATAATTGACAATACATTTGCCGATTGACAGTTAATTTGTTGATTAACAGTTAATTTTTTGATCGGTAGGTAATGATTGACAGTAAATTTGTTGATTGACAGTTAACTTGTTGAGTAAAAGTTAATTTTTTGATCGGAAGTTAATGATTGATAGCAAATTTGTTGACTGACAGTTACTTTGTTGATTAACAGTTAAATCTTTGATCAGGAGTTAATGATTGATAGTAAATTTTTTGAATGACCGTTAATTTGTTGATTATCAGTTAATTTGTTGATTAACAGTTAATCTTTTGATCGGTAGTTAATGATTGGCAGTTAATTTGTTGATTGACAGTTAATTTGTTGATTAACAGTTAATTTCTTGATCGGTAGTTAATGATTGACAGTAAATTTGTTGATTCAAAGTTAATTTTTTGATTGGTAGTTAATGATTGGCAGTAAATTTGTTGATTGACAGTTAATTTGTTTATCAAAAGTTAATTTTTTGATCGGTAGTTAATGATTGACAGTTAATTTGTTGATTAACAGTTACTTTTTTAATCGGTAGTTAGTGATTGACAGTAAATTTGTTGATTGACAGTTAATTTGTTGATTGACAGTTAATTTCTTGATCGGTAGTTAATGATTGACAGTAATTTTTTTAATCTACAGTTAATTTGTTGGTTGACGGTTAATTTGTTGATTACCATTTAATTTTCTGATCCGTAGTTAAAGATTGACAGTAAATTTGTTTTACAAATTTTTTAATTTTTTTAAAACTAAGTTTTCCAAATATTTTTGAAATTTTTGAAAGTCTTGACATTTTTAATACATGTAATAATCTATAAATTTTTACTAATTCTTGAAATGTTTACAAAATCAGAATGTTTTACTTTTTACAAAGTTTACACATTTTTAATTTTTACAAATACAGTGTACAAAATTTTTTTGACATTTTTAAAATTCTTGGTATTTTTCAATTTTTTACAAATATTACACATTTTCGAAATTTTTATAAATATTTCATATTTTTGAATTTTTGTACAAATTTTACAGTTTTACTAATTTTTTTAAAACTAAATTTTCTAGACATTTTTAAAATTTATAAAATTCATGAGTTTTTTTTTTAATTTTCACTAATTCTTGAAATTTTTACCCAATCTTGACGTTTTTCAAATATTTCAAATTTTTTCCACATTTTTTATTTTTTACAAATTTTACAGTTTTACAAATTTTTACAGATTTTTGAATTTTTTAATATATTTTTAAAATTGATATTTTTCAATTTTTACAAATATTACACATTTTTCAAATTTTTATAAATTTTACACATTATTTTTGAACTTTTTACAAATTCTTTAATTTTTTAAAACTAATTTTTCGAAAGATTTTTGAAATTCTTAATATTTTTCAAATTTTTAAAGTTCTTGAAGTTTCCTTAAAATTTTTACAAACTTTACACATTTTGAATTTTTTAGAAATTTTAGTTTTACAAAAAAATTTAAAAAAATTCTTTAGACTAACATATATTCTAAATTTAGAGTTTTATATTATGTTTTTAATTGTACAAATCCCATTTTAATATATTTAATTTATTATTAATTATTCTAATGGTATTTTTATTAAATTTTTAATATAAATATTAACATTAAAAAGATTATAACATTTTTTTGAATAATTTAAAATTAATAATCATTTTCTCATTCAATTTTCTTCAAAATGGGAAATAGACTTTTTTTAGGTTTTCTGGATCAAAATATATAAAGAAAATTAGTTTAATAAATAAAGAAAAAATCAAATTTTTTGTCAAAAATTAATGTCCTTTGAATTGTTTTAATTTTTTCCGTTTTTGGCTATAACTTTTACAAATATTATTTTAATATTATGAAATAATTTATACACATAGTACTTTTCGATCCATAAACTATTTACTTTTTTCATTTGTTTGATACTTTTTGATGAAACGAAATTACAAAAAAATTTATTTATTTTGGCTATAATAATTACAATTCTAAATTCGAAGAAACTAAAATATATTGCAAATTTAGAGTTTTATATTATCTTTTGGAAGGTGTAAATCTTATTTTAATATTTTTATTATTTTAAAAGTTATTCAATTTAGTTTAAACTCGCAATATAATTTTAATTTTTTCAGCAATTTTTTTAAAGATTACAAATTTTTGGAATTCGAAAAAATAGCAAAGAAGAAATATGTAGAAAATTTTATGTTCTACAACTTTGATATTCTGTAATTTTTCATAAAAATGCATAATTTTGGCAATTTAAAAAAATACGAAAAAAAAATTAGTTTTTAATAAATCTGGTAACAATGGCAAAATTTTTTGAAAATTTTAATTATTCGAAAATTAATTTTAAATATTTAATGAATGTTGATCTCTTTGATAACCTGTTGCGTCCTGCTACAAGTGAAAAAAATCTTTAACTGGAAATATAGCATCATTAACTTTGATGTTTATTCAATTCATAAAAATTATTTTTTATGTATCATGTTGCTTGAATTTAATTCCTTTGAAAATTAATTTACAAATATTAAGATGTTAAATTCGTTTATAACGGAAACCGTCGTTTTTACGTTTTTGTCACAAATTTAATTAGCTGAAATGTCGAGAGAAATTGGTGATTTTGTAATTGGTTTATATACGACTGAAAAAAATAATCCTCGCTTTGAAAAGTTTGAATAAAATTAATATAGAAATTAATAATATCTTCCTTTTACCAATTAAAACAAAATTGAGGTAATCATTTTACAATCTGTATAATGATTTAATAATTAATTCTAGAAAACCACTTCTAAGTCGTTTTTATGTAATTGGGAAAAGTATTTGAAAGTGAAATAATTGCTTTTAAATATGGAATATTTTAATACAATTATCAAAAAAATATACTTCATGACTAGAGTCTAGAGACAGAAATTCTACTTTGATTTCGCGACTGTAGCGCTTCAAGTGACAGAGAATTATACTCAACCCAATATTTTTTTTTATTTTTTTTAATACACAGGCTAGTTTAGGTAGTCAAGACTACTTTTAATTAAAAAAATATTTTTTGATTTCAATTCCCGAGGAAATACTTTTTTTATTTTTTTTAATACACAGGTTAGTTTTGATAGTATTTTTTTTAAACGATTTTAATACTATAATTTATAAACACTATTTACATTTGACAGTTTTGACATTAAAACGCAGTGACAACTTAGTGACAGATGACAGAAATCAAAGTTGAATTTCTGTCTCTAGACCCTAGTATACTTTATGTACCACGAAGTATAAGAAAAGTTTTTTAACAACTGGTTTCAGGCCTAAAAGTTACAACGGGTTTCGAAAAAATAATAATAACTTTAACAAGTATAGTAAAAAATTCCTTCAAAGTCATTTTCCCATATAGTTTGTTATCTAAGTTTAACATAGCTTCTTAAAAATGTTTATCCTGAAAAAAATATTTCGTTTTGAAAAATCCTTTAAAAAAATAATATTTATTTCGAAAATTACAAGTACAAAACAAGTCAGAAGCGCCTGCGCGTTAGCAGACACATGACGACTTCTAAACAAAAATGTGATTATCTTATGAACCGTAAAAGATATCTCAAATCTGTTTTCAAATATAGATTCAGCGTTAACCGGAAGTCATAAAAATCAGAAAATCTATTTGGGACCTGTTTAAGATATGCTGAGTTTATTACATTTGACCGTTTGTCTTTAACTCTTTTCGTTTCTGAGTTATAAACGCGGACAGACAGACAGACGGACAGACAGACAGTGCCGTATTATAAGACTTCTCTACACTTTAGGGTTTAGAAGTCTAAAATTATGGTGACTTCCCATATATTAATTTACGATGGGCCCAGCATTGACCCAGGCTTGGGCCATCTCTGTAGAACTTTGGCCCAAGCTCACAAACCAGGATTGGCCCAGCATTGGTGAAAGTCTGGGATGATAACTTCGTCCCCTTCTTGGTAGCCAATACTGGCCCAGACTGGATAGCCAAGACTGACTCAGGCTTGATAGCCAAGACTGGCCCAGGCTTGATAGACAAGACTGACCCAGGCTTGATAGCCAAGACTGACCCAGGCTTGATAGGCAAGACTGGCCCAGGCTTGAAAGCCAAGTCTGGTTAGGGCTTCGTATGATATAATTTCCCCCTTCCCAAAAAGATCCATACAAGGGGTGAATCGTTTATTCATCATCTTCGATATCGATTTTGAAGGTAGTGTCGATTTTTGATTTTTAAAGGGCCACTTTTCTAATGGCGGTTAGGTCCCCGGCTGATTTTTCTTAAAATTTGATACACACATATCTTGAGTCATATTTGCTCTTTGCACCATGACTCTAAAAATACAGGGTGGTTCAAAAAATCACACTCAAAATATTGGCTGCGATTTATTCTCTTATTTAAATTAGTAATTTTCTATTCATCAATACTTATTATTATTAAATTAAATTTCGTGAAAACAAACATACAGGTTGTCTTAAAAAAGAAGTCGTTAGTCTAATGCTTAATTCATTTTATTCGGTTTTATTTAAACTTGCTTTCCTTTAGCCGATACTTAAGAGTCATTTTACTTTCCCAACCCACCACCGAGAAGGGAAAGTATAGTGAACGAGCTAAAAAAAATTTTCGAGATAAAGATGGAAATATCCATTTTGAAGTCACCTGAGATGATTATGACCATTTAAGATTTTTTTAAATTTTTTTGAAATTTATTTTAGTTTTTTGAGACTCTTTGAATCTTTTCAGATTCTTTGAGAATTTTTAGAGATTTTATGAGATTTTTAATTTTTTTGTATGATTTTTTGAGTTTTTTTGAGATTGTTTGAGGTTTTTAAAGAATTTTTGAGATTTTTAAAGATTTTTGAGGTATTTTGATATTTTTCAGATATTATTTTTGAAATTTTTTATGGTTTTTTGAGTTTTCGAGATTTTTTGACTTCTTTGATTTTTTTAGAGATTTTTGTTCAAATTTTTGAGTTTTTGAGATAGTTACTATTTTGAGTTTTTTGAGATTTGACGTTATAAATTTTTTGAGATTCTTTGTGAATTTTTAGATTTTTTAGAGATTTTTGAGATGTTTTTGAAGCGTCTAAAAATTTTTTGAGATTTTTTTTTGAAAATTTTTGAGGATTTCTGATGTTTTTTTTGAGATTTTTTATGTTTTTGAGGTATTTTACCTTTTTTGAGATATTTAAATTTTTTGAGATTTCAGATTTTTTGACTTTTGAGATTTTTTGGGTTTTTACTTTCCCGACCCACCTCCGAGAAGGGAAAGTATTGTGAACGAGCTAAAAAAAAAATTCAAGATATAGATTGAAATATCGATTTTGAGGTCACCTGAGATCATTAAGATCATTTCCAGATGGAAGTCTGTCTGTCGGTCTGTCTCTCTGTGAGTATTCTTCCACGGTAGAGGCCACACGTTTAAACAGATTGAGTTGAAATTTTTTATCGCGTCCAATATGGCGACATGCCTAGGCCTTAACCTATTGGAATTTTAATCTTAGAAACTTTTATTTTTAACTTCCTTCAAGTGTGATCCCCGAAATGGAGAATGTATATAACTTTTTAATTTGACAGTAATATGTGTTTCTATGATAGACCTAGATTACTTTTTATATGTAATGCAATATTCAGAAGAACATCGAAAATAATCGATTGTACGTCCTATTCACGAGACGTATTTTGTTTTAAAAAAAATATGTCAAGTGAGAAGGACATTATAAATATTATTTTCATATGCTCGCGTTGTATTTGGTAACGATTATATAATCAAATATAACAAATTATATTGTTGACGTTTGCTTATTATAAACATCAAACATTATTTTAATAAGTAAAATTTGTCAAAATGAAAAGATGCGAATCACCAAAACACATCGTCAAGGGTATATTCACTTGGTAACTGAGTAGAAATTGCAATTGCTATTGGTTAAATTTACGATGAGTTATAATCACTAGTAGAGTGGAAAATATAACAGATTGATTTAAGAACGTTATGAAATTATTGGTATTTTCTGATCTAATAATAAAATGTGACTTTCATTTACAAGCACACCTGCCAAAAAAAGCAAATAAAAGCCATAAAAGTGTGTTTCAAATTATAGCATTGTAACGTCGGTACAATACTCAAAAAGCCTAAAGAATAATATCAGGCCCTTGAAGGATACAAAAGATATAATAAATATTCACATTTTGTCTTTTGTACACCTCTAACGATGGCTGTCCTGGCATACCTCTCAAATCCTTATTTAAAATTCTTTAATTTTCCTTGGTCTCGTCATTCACAAAACTAAATGCTTTGTAAATTCTCAAGATAAACCACTTAAAATTGGCACCCATTCAAGAGGGACAATGGGATATGGACAATATAGACATAGGCGTAGAACGGGAAGTATAAGGCATTAAAATGTATTAGAGAAAAAGTTACGAAATTTACCAATTTTTATAAAAATTTGCCAAAATCATTAATTAAAGAACTTTTAGTATGACAAAAACCTTTATTATGGTTATTGCAAATCAGTTACTATTAACGTCAAAATTAATCCTTTAGCGGGCTTGACAGGTACTTGGCATCGTTGTAAGATGTCTAAAAACTCTGGTTTATCCACTGATTAGATTTTGTTTCGAACTTTTTGAGAGTACCACCTGTCGCATTTAATAGAACTTACCAGAATTTTGTAAGATGGCGCTGTTTAGAATTGTTCGTGTCCTAGCTTAGTTTGTCACAGAACACTTAAAGCAGATGAGATGTCAAATAAATTATTTTCTGTCAATGTCAATGCGGGTTTTTTTATGTATGTAGCTAGTATTAGTATCACTTCATAAGGAATAGTTCTAAACAGTGTATAAGTATGGATACTTGTCGTCAAATGGGGCCGTACTGTATTTTGTGTGGACAGTTACAATTTACTATGAGCGATGTATGCGCCATCTAAAATTTTTAATCTGAAACTTTAGTAATCTCTCAAAAATCAGTCAAAATCAAGTAGGTAGAGATCTCCCAGTTTTGACCCAAACTTTTACAGGTATAAGTGGAAACACCATGATCTTTAGACATCTTACATCGTTGCCATATTAATCAGTTTTTACTATAAACCAAAACATAACTTTCGTTTTTTGATATTGAACCGTATCAATTTTTAGATGAATATTCATTATGCTTCCATTATATGCCATTCATTCACGGATTACGAAGAGCATGGTATGTCAACTCATATAAGGCAACAGGGATTGGTGTGCTACTGATATACAAATTTTTGTTCCGGTTTATTGAGTATAAGTTGGTGAATGTATGGATCGAATGGCAGTAGCTTTGTTGTAGGCATAGAAAGTTGAAGTTTCCGCTGTAATGACTAGGTTAGGGTCAAGCCTAGGACCCATATTCTTGCTCCTCCTCATGGAATATTGGTTTAGTGAAGTAGGTCTACGGACTCTTAAATCTCGAGGAAGATTTGGTTCAAGCATTTGCGGATGACCAGATAATCATTGAGAGGGAAAAAATCTGAAAGGCATGTAACATGTGGGAAAAAAAACAAACAGAACTATAACGTGGAAAAGACAGAGGTCATATTTATACCAGAAAAGGCTACAAGACCGCTCGGATCAAAAATTGATAATAAAGTAATCCCAATCCAACCCTAAGGCTGATAATAGATATTGGTCTACTGTGGTTGGAGCAAATAAAGAAAGAAGGCAGAAGCTGGCTAATATAACTAATAAGCTACGTGACGTTATAGGTAGAAATTGGGCTGCAAGATAGAACATCTAAAGTACATATACGAAAATACAAATAAGCGGATAATTCTCTATGGGTAGGAGATATGGGGCTGTAGAGTGCCCATCTCTATTAACAATCAGTAAGGTATACAAAACCTGTACGTTCGCAGCCAGTATGTTTCACAAGCTCATAAAAGACTCATTTTTTCTGCATTAATATATGAGGATGATCAAACTCCACAGTTTCTCCAGCTTCCATTACTACCACCCTATAACAATATATAATGGTTGGTAATCGATGAGCGATAGTTAGTACTGTACAACTCCTGAACTTCTCTCTGATAGTATTTTGAATTATCCTTGATAAAAAACTTACTTGGAACAATGGTCACATATGGCGCCATGGCCTGGTGGACGAAGGGGCTCCAGTCTATTGCGGCGGCTGAATTATCTGGACTACAGAGATTAGCATGTGTGGCTATTACAGGCGCTATGTCATCTACCCCGACAGCGGCAATGGAAAGATTTCTGGGTCTTACTCCTCTCCATATATTACTGGAGCAGGAGGCCAAAATGACCTCCTATAGAGCCATGTCGGTGGCTAGTCAAATTGAGGGGGAGAGGCTATGGGACCACTCTGGACTGCTGCGAGAGATGAGTACTCACCACACTCTCGGAATGGTTTCGGATGTGCTCTCTCCCAGAACTCACATACAGGAGTCCTTCAACGTCCTTCTTCCGAGAAGAGACGAATGGGAAAAGGGGGAGATCATCTTTCCAGGGACGGCTTATGTACTGTATACAGATGGTTCAAAGACCCCAAGTGGTGTTGGAGCCGGAGTGTACAGCAGAAAACCGAGAGTTGACATCACAGTAAGCCTCGGCAAGTATGCTACCATCTTTCAGGCAGAGGTTTTCGCTATAGAATTGTGTGCAAGAGAGTTGGTAAACCATCATCTTGTCAACAAAAGCATTTACATTTTATCAGACAGCCAGGCAGCTTTAAAAGCACTGAGCTCCAACCGGCTGGACTCGAAGCTGGTGTGGAATTGCATCGAATCCCTGGAACGCATTGCTACCAGTAACAGGGTAACACTACTCTGGGTACCTGGGCATGAAGGGGTGGAGGGCAATGAGAAAGACCCTTGCGAAAAGAGGTGCAGAATCCTAGTTCATTGGACCGGAACCATTTTTCGGCATCGCCAAAAGCAGTGCCAAAGACACTATCTGGAAATGGCCCGAGACGAAAACTCTCCAGCACTGGAAAGATATTCCTGGGTTAGCTCACTCTAAGGCGTTTATAGTCAAACCCTCAGGTAGCACCCTATCGCAGATCCTAGAAGTGATCTACGCATCCTAATTGGACTGCTTACGGGGCACTGTCGTCTGCGGTACCATCTGAAGTAGCTAGGTCTGAGTCAAACATCGGACTGTCGCTTCTGCAGTGTGGAAGACGAAACGGCGGAGCATATTTTATGCTCCTGCCCTGCCCTGGAAATCAATAGGCTTTGTACGTTTGGTTTTGTACAGCTGGAGCCTACCGACTTCAAGGAAGCTTTACCTAAATCAACCATAGACTTCGTAAGAAGGTGTGGATTGTATGGTGAATTATAGCCCATAGGGGTGAGCCACAATAGGCCTCTGTTGGCCGCAGTGGAGGGGCGAGCAAACGCTCCACTCACATTGAACCTACCTACCTACCTAGCTTGCTGATGATGGATCCAATGATGAGCTCATGTAATGATAGGGTTCCAAATAATCTCATTCTCCTCTATTGATATCTTCTTACAAGATTGGGTGAGGAATGTAAAATATGTGGAATTACCACATTATTGTGCGAGATGACCCACAGTAGAAAATTGTTTTTGGTTCTTCCAAGATAATGAAAATATCTTTAAGTTACTGAATTAACATATTGATCTAGATACTCAATTAGCAATATTTTTAAATATTGTTTTAATGTCTCCTCTCTAAATTTTCTTAAGTTACACCAATGGTTTTTTCAAGTTAAACCACTTAAATTTAGCACCCATTCAACGAAACACAATAGATCATGGATCTGCCCAGCCTACCTAGCTGCTAATTGTGTGAAAATACATATTTTTGAATGTGGCCTTGACACTTTTAGGTCTCTAATTGTTATATAAGATGTATTGGTTTTTACGGGATGCATTGAGAAGGCAATCAAAGAACAGCTGCTGAGTATTTTGGCATGTGGTTTCGTTACAAATAAATCGTTCATTGAAGAAATACTGAAGATACATAGTTTTTCTTTCTAATTATAGCGAAAGAGTGAGGAAAAATTATATTTTTATTTATTTCACTGGGACTAAGAAATATCTACTGTTATGACTGTATATATGAAATATATCTTATGACACGTTATGAATTTTGCTATTAAATTTCATAAGTAAATGTATCCCCGTAGACCAATGCTTTCAACGGTATTAATTCAAGTTATGTATGGAAATTGGCAGGGTAGATGGTAATATATTTTAAGTAAGGGGTAACATTGCGGTGGGGCGGTACGTTCGGGTGCATAACGCTATTGAATTATTGCTTTCAAGATTATGCGTACACTGATAAAAATTATCTATTAATATGTAGCGGAAAATTTATTGGTAGTGGATAAGAATAATTTGAAAATTTCAATTATGATATGGAAAATAATATTACAATTAAATACATGTGTACATAATTTTGCAACTTATAAATTTTTTTTATTAATAACTTTGAAAAAACAACAATAATAAACTCTTCTATATAGTGCAATTTTTTTATGACACACTGTATATAAAAGGAAAATTTTAAGTTATAGTAAATATATAGTGGAACACTATCTAAAAATATCATATATAATAAATATCAGCATTTTGATTAAATAAATACGAGCACCAAATCTCCTAAACAATTTAAAATCAACAAAAACTTTATATGCGGGGTAAATAGAAAGGACGAGAAAAGTTTTCGGCAATAAATGGAATACTTTTTATTTGAGTTGTTGGAAATTTTATGAGTATAACAAAATTTCTACCAACTTTGTATGAAATCTAATGTTATTATATCACCGCGGATGTAGGTATAATAAAATATTTTACAAAGAGAAGATTCAAATGAATTCGATGTGATAAATAAATTTGAACGGTTTCTATTTTTGTTCACAATTTAAGATACTTATTTGACAAAAGTTTAATGTATAAAGAAAAATAATCCAAGAAATTGTAATAAATGTCTCGATTTTTTCAATTTGTTCTAATTTTTGTCTATCTCCCCTACATTTCCCCATTTTTTCGAATTTTTTCATAATTTCTCTATTTTTCCAACTTTTCTATTTTTTTCAATTTTTTCCATTTTTTTTCAATTTTTTCCGATTTGTCCAATTTTTTTTTAGGCCTTTTCATTTGTTTTTTAATATTTTTTCCGATATTTCCTGGATTTTTCGATTTCATTTGTTTTGGTCAACTTTTTTGTCAATTTTTCCAATTTGTCACAGTTTTTTTTATTTTTTCCGATTTTCCTGGGTTTTTCTATATTTTTTCTAATTTTTGCCCATTTCCTCTACATTTCCTCATTTTTCAGTATTTTTTCATAATTTCTCTATTTTTCCAATGGTTTCCAATTTTTCCATTTTGTTCAATTTTTATTGTAGACCTTCTCAATTTCTTTTTATATATATTTCGATATTTCCTGAATTTTTCGATTTCCCTTGATTTCATCAACTTTTTTTTTGATTTTTTTTCAATTTGTCAGTTTTTTTTTTTATTTTTTCCGATTTTGCTGGGTTTATTCGATTTTTTTAAATGTCTAGATTTTTTTCGGTTTTTTCTCAAGTTTTTCTACTTTTATTCTAATTTTTGCCTATTTCCCCTACATTTCCTCAATTTTCCGTATTTTTTCATAATCTCTCTATTTTTACAATTGTTTCCAATTTTTCCATTTTTTTCAAATTTTTTCCAATTTTTCCGATTTATTCAATTTTTTTTGTAAACCTTTTCAATTTCTCTTTATATTTTTTCCGCTATTTCCTGGATTTTTCGATTTCCATTGATTTCGCCAACTTTTTGTTCAATTTTTCCAATTTGTCAGTTTTTTTTTATTTTTCCCGATTTTCCAGGGATAAATCGATTTTTTTAAATGTTTGGATTTTTCCATTTTTTTCAATTTTTTTCATTAAACTTTTTCCGATTTGTCCAATTTTTTTTTGACCTTTTCAATTGTTTTTTTATATTGTTTCCGATATTTCCTGGTTTTTCGATTCCCCTTGATTTCGTCAAGTTTTTTTCGATTTTTTCAATTTATCACAGTTTTTTTTCCAATTTTCTTGGGTTTATTCCATTTTTTTTAAATATCTCGATTTTTTCGATTTTTTCAATTTGTTCTAATTTTTGTCCATCTCCCCTACATTTTCCCATTTTTCCGATTTTTTTCATAATTTCTCTATTTTTCCAATTTTTCCATTTTTTTTCAATTTCTTTCATTCAATTTTTTTCTATTTTTTCCGATTTGTCCAATTTTTTTTTGGCCTTTTCAGTTGTTTTTTTATGTATTTTCCGATATTTCTTGGATTTTTCGATTTCCCTTGATTTCCTCAACTTTTTTTCGATTTATCCAATTTGTCAGTTTTTTTATTTTTTCCGATTTTCCTGGGTTTATTCGATTTTTTTTAAATGTCTCGATTTTTTCGATTTTTCTATTTTTTCTACTTTTTTTTTTAATTTTTGCCTTTTTCCCCTATATTTCCTCATTTTTACATATATTTTCATAATTTCTCTATTTTTCCAATTGTTTCCTTTTTTTTCCAATGTTTCCGATTTGTTCAATTTTTTTTTTGTAGACTTTTTCAATTTTGTTTCATATTTTTTCCGATATTTGCTGAATTTTTGGATTTCACTTGATTTCATCAACTCTTTTTTGTTTGATTTTTCCATGTATTTTTTTTGGATTTTCCCGATTTCTTCGAATTCTTTTTTAAATGTCTTGATTTTTCGATTTTTTCAATTTATTCAAATTTTTTTTTAAATCTTTGCCCATTCTACATTTCTCCATTTTTCCGTATTTTTTCATAATTTCTCTATTTTTCCGATTTTTTTTTAGATCGTTTCAATTTTTTTTAGATTTTTTTCTGAATTTTTCAATTTCACTTAATTTTGCCAACTTTTTTTCGATTTTTCAAAGCGGAAAACACGGGGCAAGGGTGAATCGTAGTCGTCGCATTTCCATCATTTTTCCACGTTCTGAAATACGTCTTCTGTAGACGTCTGTAGACCTCTGTGACGATCTGTAGATGTTTGTAGATGCTGTCGAAAATCGCTGAAAAGCGACGAAAACGACGAAAATGACGAAAACGACGACGTGGAAAAACCATGGAAATGGGGCGTGGTTTACAATGCTATTGAGATAGAAAATTTTCCCAAGCTCAAGTGCCTCTACTCCTACTATTTTGGGAGGGAGATTTGAAAATTATGCATCTTCGGCACATTGACACTGATTAGTCCTTAAGGGACAAAACAGCTGTCTGGTAAAAGGTCGGATGCATAGTTTTAAAAACTCACACACAGAAATCAGTGATATGAACTTCGTGGGGCTAGAAAACTGACAGGATGTCTTCCCTTTTGAGAAAATATACTGAAGAGGCTATTAAGCCTTCTAAGAACGATATAACAGGCGTTATATTGCAATAAGTCTTAAGGCTTTAGTATTGACGTCAAAACATCAGTCAGTAACATCGACCTAATTATTTATTGAAACCCTAAAGTGCTTACATAAAATATGCACCTTTATATGCTTACATGGGGTTACCGGTAACCCCCTCCCAAAAACAAATCGTAATTGACATTATAAATAAAAAAAATTGCAGTATTTGAACAAAAAACTTTTATTTCATTTCATACATTCTAAACATATTTTCACTCTATGGTCGTTACAAATTGGTTTTGAACATTTTCCACAAGCAGTTTTGGTTTTTCGGTCATTTGTTCTTGCACATAAAAAACACCGCTTCTGTTTTAAAAGTTTTCTTGGAGGTTATCCTTCAGGTGCATTCTCATCTTTCACATCAAGTATGTTTCTAATGGATGATGTTAAATCACCAGGCAGATTTTTGGTTAAACGTCTTTCCATGTGAGGTTTAGCCACAGCAAACCCAAGCTCAAATAAAAATGTTCGGCGAGTACTCTTTTTTCTGTTACCTTTCACAATTTGGTATATCAAGTCGCAGTTTATTCCTGCTTGATCCAGCATTCCATAACAAAAACCGTAGTGGCCATCTACGCGTTTTTCTGGAGACGGATGAGGAGTGCATCATCTGGTCCAATGAATCCACCCCTCCTTTTGTTCAGTTATAGATGTTATGATTTCAGGTTTGCTATTTTCGTCAATTACTTTTCCGCTTGTCGGTCAATGGGATTTACTTAAACCAATTATCCATTGTAATATTCCTCCCTGTTCCATTAATGCCCTCGATCAAGGTTCTCACATAATAATCTGGCACAGGTTCTTTATCCAGTCTTTTTATTTTTCCTATATAAGGAATAGCACTTACCATATAGATGGTGCGTGCGTCATTATTTTGAGCCCATACTTATCAGGTTTTGAAGCAATATATACTCTAAATGGACAGTTTCCCCTAAAGCCTAACAGCTGCTCATCAATGGTACAATAACTATGGGGTGTATAATTTTTAGTACAGTTTGAGATAAATCATTCCCATATAGTACGTATAGGGGCAAATTTATCCTGACGATCTCTTATCGTCAAATCTTATACAAGATATCAAAAACCTAAACCTGGTTTCGCTCATTATACAACGATAAATTTCTGGCCCAAGCTTTGACCACATTTCTTTTAAGTTCTGATGATTGTCTTTTTTTTTGGCCTGCAATATACAGTAAACCAAATAATACCATAATTTCAATGATATCAGTTTCATTTACAAAACGACAATTTTGAGAATAATTTCATCACTAAAGAACAGTTTCCAGGAATCCAATATAGTTGTTATATTCCTAGCATCATTTTTTGGACCTGGTAGTCGCAGCGGAGTACGAGTGCGACTTGGTGGTTCAGCAGACCAGCTATAGCCATTCTTTCCTCTGAACTTTTTTGGTTGAGGCGAATCTCTTTCACTTTCACTATCTATTTCTTTAGCTTCATTCCCTCTATTGTTATCTATAATATCTCCTCTGTCATGTTCCTCTTCTTCGATCGATACAATGCTATCTGAATCTGATTGTACTGACACATTATCTCTAAAATCTGTACCCCCATTGTCAGAATCATATTGACTTTCTAGTTATTCATTCCACCTTAGCACAGTTTCCTCAAATTTTGGGTCACTTTTTCCGAACAGCCATCGAAAGTTCTTTTTTATATTTATTTTAAATAACACTTACTGGGGTTACACGTCACCCCGGCCGCGACGGAACTCACATTACCACTATTATCCTGAGTTGGGGAGGCGGGAATCTTTTAAAGACACTTCACGCTGGTTCAATGCGTGAAGTAGTGCAGGAATCTCCCCTGATCGCTCTGCACGCAGAGTCAGGGGCATACCTGCTAAACCCTCCTCGGTAATTTATCCGTCTTGGTTGTTTCCTTGTACCCTGCTGTTTTCTCCTTTTCAGGGATACAGTGGGTGTTGGTTTGATCTGAAAAGTAATTGATTAGTGTTTCTTAAGATATGCTATGGTATGTAAATTGTGGGTATACTTACGAGCCTCCCCAAGGGGAGGCTCTAGCGAACAGTGGATCCTGGGACGTCAGTGGGGTGACCAGCTCATCTGATGCTTAGAGGGGCCTCCTCTAAGAGATCTAGGAGCTCGTCCGGAAGATCTTCGGCTTCTTGTAGAACTTTTATGTTCGGTTGAGGGAGTTTCCTTTTCGGCTTCTTGGGTAGAGGTCTTCCAATCCTTCCATCTGTCCATCTTGTTCCTAAGGTTTCCTGGGCGTGGGTGTTGGAGCTGGCCAGTGTTCTCCTGACGTACCTTCCTTGGAGATTTTTTAGTCTGTGAACAATAGGTGTAATATTAGTGTGGTCATATAGTTCGTTGGAAGGAAACCGCCAGGGGAGGTAGGAGCATTTCAGGAGGATCCTCCTCTCCGTTGCCGTTATGGCGTGCAGAAGGTGAGGAGGAAGAGTGGATAGGTTAAGGGCTCTGTAGTCTAGGATTGTAGGTGTGGAGAAATGTTACGGGGTTACATCTCCATATTCGTCCCCCCAAGGCTCCGATGAGGGAGGCCCGTGCCCTTACTCTGTTAAGAGTTCTGTGGACTTCGATTGACCAATTGAGGGTACGCGTGAAGCGCACTCCCAAGTAGTCAATCTCGTCCTTAGGCACGAGTCTCTCTCCCCAGAGTCTTAGGTCAACGTCATTGAGAGATTTTCCCCGTCTATTGGAAAGAGAAGGATGTCTGAAGATGATCAGTTGGGTTTTTTGGGGATTTAAGGTTACCCTCTATTTACTGCACCATTCCGAAAAATGATTCAGCATCTGTTGGGTTTTGTTGTGGAGAGCTCTTGTGATGGGTGCTGTAGCGGAGATGGAAGTGTCGTCCGCGTACAGTTGAATGTCCTGGCTAGGAGTTGGGGGGAGGGGGATGTCGTGCGTGTATATGACAAACAGCACGGGGGCCAACACTGAACCTTGGGGGACTCCTGCTTGAGGAGTGAAGGGATCTGCTTTATGGGAGCCAACTTTAACTAGAATGGAACGATGGGAGAGATAGGAATGGATAAGTTTGGTGAATTGGGAATGGGATGCCAATGCCAGCAAGCTTTCGAACAAGTCCAGCGTGCCAGACCTGATCGAAAGCCTTCTGGACATCAAAGAAGACTGACGACGCACAGTGACCAGGGTTTAAAGATTTGGAGGTGAGGGAGTGGAGTCTCACTAGTGCGTCTTGGGTCAAATGCTCAGACCTAAATCCAGGTTGGAATTGGGGGATCGTTCCTCTTTCATCCAGAAAATCCCAGATACGATCCTTGAGAAGATTCTCAAAGACCTTACCTAGAACATTCGTCAGGGATATAGGTCTGTAGGAGTTAGGAGAGGTGAGGACCTTGTTAGGCTTGGGGATGAGGATGGTGTGGGAAGTTTTCCAGTTAAAAGGAAAAAAGGAGCGCTGAAGGCAGGAGTTGAAAAGGAGGGTGAGAATAGGGAACAAACAGCACTGCCATACGCTTTATAAATAGTACACCGGGACATAGATACATAGCAGAACACACACGGTTGCCAGTGCTACGGTTTTTTAATAACTATCAATTAAAATTTCGCTGGGATTACTGGTCACCCCTGTAAGAACTCTAGGGTTAAAATTTGTGAATAACATTATAAATATTAAAAATTTTCTTCAACGTTATTAAAATTTACTCTAAAAAGTCTTTGTTCCTATTTTATAACGCTCTTGTTTCTTATTAATTTTGAAACTTTAATTATGAATCCTTTCAAACGTGTCAATTTTTAATTTCCCTTAGCGATTTACTCTCGTCTAGGTTTTCCTGTTTTAAATACAAGTTGAGTGTTATACGGTATAAAAATAGAGCGCTACAAGTTTTTCTCTATAAAACTAAACGTATTTTGTTAGTAATAGCCCTCTCTAGAACTTTCGTTTAAAACTAGAAAAACTTTTAATCACAAATAGTTCGGTTCCCGTTCGTTGCACGGACTTTTTTTTAATCCATCAAAGCATTCATTTTACCATTAATAAATAAATAAAGTTCGGTTTTATTTAACATCAAAAATAATGCAATAGGAAATTTATCAGTTTAAAAATTAATAATTATCGTAGTGTAAAAAATATTTCATGATATAGAAAGGAAAATTTCAGAATTACTGGAATAAAATTTATTTTTGATATTTTTGTGTTCGTTTATTTATAAATTATTATTAATAAATATTTTTAACAAACAAAAAACTCATGTATAAAATATGGTAACATTCGAGTTGTTATTTAAAAATAAAAATATTTCGTTCTATTTTAGTTTGTGTAATATTATTTTATATCAATAAATTATTGTTTTTTTTTAGTTTCGATTAGAAATTTATATTTAGATATTACAATATTTGATATTGATTCTCCTCACCCTGTATATATAAGAGATATACACTCAGAAGCACGCAACAGATTGCTTCAGAGAATTATTCTACTACTGTACTTCGACCGTGTAATCATAATCCTCTCTCGAATGCTCCTTTGCTGCAGAAATTCATCCCTAAAATAATTGGATTACCAACATTTTTTATACCGATCCCATCTCGTACAGAGAGCTGCTAATTCTACGCTAGATTTAACGTATTCAGTATCTTTTAGATAAAAGTCGGCAATTTTTGCGCTTCAGTAATTTTCGCCAAGTGTAGATTGTATAGAAAAATATATAAATAACAGTCAGAATTTTGATATTGAAATTTTATTATTAGTTCATTTTTTTCTTATTTTACTTTCCTGGTCCTATCGAAGGGAAAGTATAATGAACGACCAAAAAAAAATTCGAGATATCGATGGACATATCAATTCGAGAAGATTGAGAACATTTCCAGAGTGAGGTTTGTCTGTGTGTTTGTTTATCTGTCTGTGTGTAATAACAGCTGAACAATTTGACCAATCAAGCTGAAAATTGGTATGATTGGTTAGTGTGTGCGACCATTTTACTTTCCCGACCCACCTCCTAGAAGGGAAAGTATTCTGAACGAGCTAAAAACAAAATTCGAGATAAAAACAGAAATATTCATTTTCGGGTCCCCGGAGACGATTAAGACCATTTCCTGATGGAAGTCTGTCTGTCGGTCTGTGTGTGTGTGCGTGTATTCTTCCACGATAGAAGTCACAAGTTTAATCCGATTGAGCTGAAATTTGGTATAGGCGTTTGGGTTACCCGTCGGAAGAACCATTAGTTTTTGTATGACATCTGTCAAACGGAAGTACCACTATCAAAAAATGACAGATGCAATATGTCACGGAATTGGACATGCTATATGTCATTTGAAAGTCCTAGAAAAACTCTATTCAGAATAGTTAAAATTATTTCTCCAACTGTCACCTGTCAAAAATAAAAAAAATGTCAAAATTTGAAATTTCAGCATTAAATATCTGAAGAAGTATTAATCCGATTGAGCTGAAATTTGGTATATGGGTTTGGGCTATCTGTCGGAAGAAACATTTAGTTTTTGTACGAGAGCTGTCAAACGGAAGTATCACTATCAAAAAATGACAGATGCAATATGTCACGGAATTCGTTTTACAATATCTCATTCACTATTTTTTTATATTTTTCAATATTATTCTATAATTTCCCTATTTTTTCCATTTCTCCCAATTTTTATTTCTTATTGTTTTCAGTTTTTCCTTACATGTCCGTATTTATTCCTATTATTATCTATTTTTTTCTATTTTTATTATTTTTCCTTATTTTCTCCTATTGTTCATTATTTCCCCAAATATTTCCCCATTTTTCTTGACTTTTTTGTATTTATCTCTAATTTCCCTATTTGTATCTATTTTTTCTATTTTTTTCCTGTTTTCCCTATTTTTCACTTTTAGTATTTTTCTCATCATTTTTTCTATTTCTTCATATTTTCCTGTTTTTATTATTGTTTCCTGTTTTTCCATATTTAACCCTATTATTTTCTATTATTTCATTATTCCATTTTTTTTTGTTTTATCCAATATTGCCCTATTTTTTACTATTTTCCCATGTTTCCATATTTATTCTCTAATTTCCCTATTTTTCCATATTTTTTACCTATTTTTTATTACTTTCCCGACTTTTCCACGCTTCTCACTATTTTTCCCATATTTCCTTATTGCTCAATTTTGCCTAATTTTTCCTTATTGTTCTTTATTTTTTCCCTAATTTTCACTATTTTTTGCAAATTTCTCGGTTTTTCTCAATTTTGCCATATTTATTTCACTTTTTCCCTATTTTTATATTTTTTCTCATATTTTCCCATATTTTTTAATATTCTCCCTATTTTTCCTATACCTATCTTTCTATTTTTTATGCTGTCCAATAGTTTTTCCTATTTTCTTAATTTTTTCTTATTTTTACTTACTTGTCCTTATTTATAGTTATTTTTACCTATTTTGTCATATTTTCTTCATTTTTCCCTATTTCCCTATTTTAAACTATTTTCCCCCATTTCTCTCAAATTTAACAATTTTTTTATATTTTTCTCAATTTTTTCTATATTTTCTCTATTGTTTCCATATTTTCCCCATTTTTCTCTATTTTTCCTTATTTTCCTATTTTTCCTTAATTTTTCTTATTTTCCTCATTTCCCTATTTTACCCATATTTTTACCTATCCTTATCCATTTGTCTCCACTACCATTGTACGCTCGAGTAAGTAAAAATCGATTACAAAATTATTAATTAAAAACTTGGTTTTGCCCATTTGGTCTTGCTTTTATTATTGCACAAATGCCTCGAATTTGAGTTTTGGTTATTCAATCTTGGTTTTGGTGTTGTTCACAAATTTTTTTGAATCAGCATAATTGGATTTGAACATTGATGTCCCATAAAAATTTGTAATTAATTGAACCTATTATCTGTATCTGTAAGGTGGAGAGGGTGGGTTACCCCACAAGTGGGCTATCCCACAGCACTTGGACCTCATTAGGCCCATTGTGCATCCTCCTCCTTAGTAACGTCCTGTTTTTATGTACAATTGAACCTATAAAGTAACTTCAATAAATTATCATTTAAAATTTTTGCTAGTAATATTTTGTATTTTAATAAACAAATTATGCATTGCAATTTTTTTTTAAATTCTCTCCACGTAACTAAGTTATTTTTAAAATTTTCAGGTGACACTTATAAAGGTGCTAAAATAGATAAGATTATCCCTGCAGGTGGTAAAATTGTGATAATGGACCATTTCTTGACATCAAAGAAAGTATTTTAAATAGTATATTGTTAGGTTTAACAGGTGCTAATTGCACTGGAGGATTTTAAAAGATTAAAAATATTTGACAAGTAAATTAAATATTTGAAAAAGACATCCTGAAAATATACAGTAGATAAAAGTTTCTAAATCCCATAATCTTAATAGAGTGTAGAAAAATATTAAAAATATTCTTTTAATTTAACAGAAAATTTAATTCCTGATAAAAGTTTCTAAATCTAATAAGCTTTATAAAATTGGAAAATAAATATTAAACATATACAGGATGATGTCAATAATATGTAAATTATGATTATAAAATAACTCTTTAGTTTGCACACCACCCTGTATTATTAATTTGACAAAATATTTCACTCTTGATAAAAGTTGTTAAATGTAATAAATTTTATAATAAATAAAATCTAAAAAAAAATATAAAATATACAGTATGATGCTAAAAATATATTAATAGTGAATTTTAAATAAGCGTGGGTACACGTGAGTACCTAAAAAGGGAGCGAGACGAAGAAAAAGTAGAAAAAAATAGGAAAATAAATATATTTTCCTATTTTTTCTATTCATCATATTTTCCCCCTTTTCTTTCTATTTTTTACATGATTTTCCTATTTTTTACATGATTTTCCTATTTGTATTTCTATTTTTTTCAATTTTTTTCTATTTGTTCTTATTATTTCCTGTTTCTTTTTTCATTTTTCCCATTTTTTTAAATTATTTAATTTTTCCTATTTTTTCATATTTTTTGTTATTTTCCCAATTTTTTGATTATTTCCGGATATAGTATTAATGTGACAATATATTTTACTCTTGTTAGATCTAATAAACTTTATAAGATTTAAAAAATCGAAAATATACAGTATGATGCTAAAAATATGTTAATAGTGAATTAAAAATAAGCATGGGTACACGTGAGTACCTAAAAAGGGAGCGAGACCAAGAAAAAATAGGAAAATAAATATGTTTGCCTATTTTTTTCTCTTCTTCGTGTTTTCTCCTTTGTTTTTTTCTATTTTTTCCATGATTTTCCTATTTTTCCTATTTTTTACATGATTTTCCATTTCTGTTCTATTTTTTTAATTTTTTTTCAATTTTCTCGATTTTTTTCAATTTTTGTTAGTTTTTTTCAGTTTTTTTCAAATTTTTCAATTTTTTTCAATTTTTTTCAATTTTTTTCATTTTTTTCAGTTTTTTTAAATTTAATTTAATTTTTTCTATTTGTTCCTATTATTTCCTGTGATTTTCCTATTTTTTCCTATTTTATAAAATTAATTCCCTTTTAGTATTTTTTCCGATTTTTACCTGTTTCATATTTTTTGTTATAACAATTTTTTCCTTATTTCCGCATTTTCCCCTATTTTTCTTTACTTTTCCAGGTTTTTACACTTTTTTTCTATTTTGTCCAATTTTTTCCAATTTGATTTATAATTTTTTCCTATTTTTCCCAATTTTTCCTTATTTTTTGCTATTTTTTCCTATATTCCTGTTCTATTATTTCTTCCTACATTTCTATTCTTCATGTTTTCTCCTGATTTTTCTATTTTTTCACGATTTTCCTATTTTTTACATGATTTCTATATTATTTCAATTTTTTTCTATTTTTTCCATTTGTTCCTATTATTTCCTGTTTTTTCCTGTTTTTCATCTTTTGTTAAATTATTTCCTTTTTTGTTAAATTATTTACTTTTTCCTATTTTTTCCGATTTTTACCTATTGTTTCATATTTTTTGTTATTTTAACAGTTTTTTCCTTATTTCCGCATTTACCCCTATTTTTCTTTACTTTTCCAGGATTTTTCCACTTTTTTTCTATTTTGCCCAATTTTTTCCTATTTGGTTTATTATTATTTTTTCCTATTTTTCCCAATTTTTCCTTATTTTTTGCTATTTTTTTCCTATTTTCCTGGTCTATTATTTCTTCCTACATTTCTATTCTTCATGTTTTCTTCTGTTTTTTTCTATTTTTTCCATGATTTTCCTATTTTTTCAATGTTTTTCTATTGTTTCTATTCGTTTCTATTACTTCCTGTTTTTTTCCTATTTTGTTAAATTATTTCCTTTGTTCTGTTTTTTCCGGTTTTTACCTGTTTTTTCATATTTTTCGTTATTTTCCCAATTTTTTCCTTATTTCCGCATTTTTCACTATTGTTTAATATCGTTACAGGTTTTTTCCACTTTTTTTCTATTTTGTCCTATTTTTTCCTATTTCTTTCATTATTGTTTTTATTTTTTCCAATGTTTCCCTATTTTTTGCTATTTATTCCTATTTTTCCTATGTTCTCTTATTTCTTCCTACATTTCCTCTTTTTCCAATTTTCTCCTATTTCTTCATATTTTTCCTATTTTCTCTTATTTTTTCTATTTTTCTATCAAACGTAGTTTAAATTCATTGCACTTTTTTCTATTTTTTTCTACCATTGTCAGCCAAACCTAAACCTACTAAAATTTATATGTCGCCAAATAGAAAAAAACCCGAAAGTAATCCGTCAACCCGTTATCAAAATATCGCTACAACTACAGACGGACGGACGGACATACAATACAGTCTTATAAGGAGAGCTCGCTCCCAAATACCACTTTAATTATAGTATTCTTTTCTAACAAAATATAACTTCCTAGTAAATAAATTATTGAATACATTTTTTTTTTCAAAAATTAAATTTTCCACAAGATAATTAATAACATGTACGTCTTGAAATATATAAATGAAGGGGTGGGGTAAATTTCATGAAATCACCGGAATTTTTTTCCAGTTTTGTGGCATCACGCAACCAACCCGTTAAAAATTTAAAAATTGCTTTAAAAAGAACCGATTTTAATAGTAATGATATTTTACGAAGTTTTTTCTATTTTTTCATAAATAACTATGAAAAAATGGCTATTTTCAAGATGAATATGTATATTTTAAAAGTTATTTTCTGTTATATTTACATTCTTGTAATTTTTTTTAATAAATCGGTACTGAAAATTATATTTTTCCAACAAAATGAATCAAAAAAACAAACGAATATTTACGTCTCCTAACAAAATATCAATCCGTAACATTCAAGATTCATCAGCCTACTGGCGCTATGATCCAAACTACACATAAGGCGGGGCGCACCGGCCAATCGTTAACTTCCGCAGCACTTCGTGTGCTCTCGTAACAGCGAAAGCTCGTGAAGTCCCAAGCTCTTCTTTCACGTTAGGGCGCTGAAACCGCCAGCATCCAAAATCAGTCTTTCGCCACTCTTCGGTAGATACGGTCGTGCTACGCTCTTATATTTACCGGTAACACTCGATTATATGAGTATATAAAAGTCAAGTGCGAAGTTTATATTCACGATACAAATGTTGAGTTCGCGTTATTAATAAGGTAGTTTGTTCCTAAAATTGTCACCGTATTTGGTGGATTTTAGAATGCAATTGTGACCAAAGATAAAATGGCTTCTTACCTCTACCTACTTCCTTTACTTCTGAAAATATCGCTAACTTCTTCTAGCGAATATTTACCTACTGATTCATCTTCTCAACCACTTCGGTACGAAGCTCCTGATGATTGTCAATGGTGGATTCGAGAACCTGCTGTTGTAGGAGGACAGGATGAAGTTTCTTTGACGTGCAATTTGAGAACAATCAACAGCGAATTCGATACTACAAATTTCAGTGTTATTCCATCCGAACACACAACGTCTCTTAGGATTGAATGTAATGGAGATATCATGTCGAGGAGTAGTTTGGATGACAAAAGCTTCATACATTTAACGAAACTTCGAGCTCTTGAACTAGAACATTGTAAACTAGGAAGATGGCCATCCGGTACTTTACTAGGATTACGAGATTTAAGAAACCTGACAGTAAGAACTCATAACACGGATTGGCCTGCAATGAATTTAGACTTCGCTAGAGACAGTTTCCTTCCTGTAAGACAACTTGAACGATTGGATTTAAGTTGCAATAACATTTGGTCTTTTCCTGAAAACATCTTTTGTCCGTTAATTAATCTAGTGTACTTAAATGTCAGTGAAAATCGGCTGCAAGATGTAAGTGATCTTGGCTTTCGTGAAAAAGCCCCAGGACTACCTCAACCTTTAATTAGTATAGCTGAAGATGATCATCCTCAACATACTGATACAACTAGAACTTTAACAAGTCCTTGTAACTTCGATATTCAGGTACTAGATTCATCATTTAACCACTTTGTATTAATACCAGCTAGTGGCTTTAGTGTATTACGTAGATTACGTGAACTATACATACATAATAATGAAATATCGATGGTTGCTGATAGGGCTTTAGCTGGATTAAAATCGTTACAAATTTTTGATTTATCTAATAATAAAGTTGTAGCCCTACCATCTGAACTTTTTAAAGATAGTGTTGGTTCTATCAAAGAAATATATCTTCAGAATAATTCTATAAGTGTCCTAGCTCCTGGATTATTTGCTAACTTGGAACAATTATTAGCTCTAGATTTATCTAAAAATCTTTTAACAAGTTCTTGGATTAACGCTGATACATTTTCCGGATTAATTCGTTTAGTCCTACTAAATCTATCCTATAATCGTATCAGTAAACTCGATCCAACATTTTTTAGAGATCTTTATACTCTACAAATTTTAAATTTAGAACGCAATTCTCTAGAAACCATTCCAGCTGATACTTTCGCTCCAATGAACAACTTGCATACGTTAATCCTATCCTATAATAAAATCACGTATCTGGATGCCTATTCCCTAAACGGTCTCTACGTCCTGTCGTTACTAGCTTTAGATAATAACTTGCTCGAAGGTATTCACCCTGAAGCGTTCAGAAACTGTTCCAGTTTACAAGACTTGAATTTAAATGGGAATTTATTAAAATCTGTACCTCTAGCACTAAAAGATATGAGACTTATGAGAACGGTTGATTTAGGTGAAAATATTATTGAATCGCTCGAAGATCCCGGATTTAGAGGCATGAGTAATCTTTATGGACTTAGATTGATTGGAAATAAAATAACGAATATAAGCAAACGAATTTTCTCGGATTTGCCTGCATTGCAGATTTTAAATCTTGCTAGAAATAAAATTCAAAAAGTCGAAAAAGGATCGTTTCAGTATAGTCCTAATCTACAAGCTATTAGATTAGATGCTAACCAGTTAACTGATGTAAGTGGATTATTCGCAGAAATTCCTAGTTTGTTATGGTTAAACGTTTCTGATAATCAAATAGAATGGTTTGATTATGCGTTAATTCCGAAAGGATTACAGTGGCTTGATATGCATAAAAATAACGTAAAAGAGTTGGGAAATCATTATAATTTAGATTTCGAGTTAAAATTACAAACATTAGATGCAAGTTTTAATAAACTAACAAGAATGAATGCTGCAGCAGTGCCATCTAATATAGAGTTATTATTTTTAAATGATAATTTAATTAATGGGGTTGAACCACATACATTTTTAAAGAAAACTAATTTAACAAGAGTAGATTTATACGCAAATCAAATTGTAAGTATGGATTTAAATGCTTTAAGATTAACTCCTGTCGATCCAGAAAAACCTTTACCGGAATTTTATATCGGTGGTAACCCTTTTCAATGTGATTGTACCATGGAATGGCTGCAACGTATAAATAAATTAGATCATTTAAGACAACATCCCAGAGTAATGGATTTAGAATCTATTTATTGTAAACTTTTATACAACAGAGAAACTAACTATCTACCCTTAATAGAAGCAGAATCGTCTCAATTTTTATGTACATATAAAACACATTGTTTCGCTTTATGTCATTGTTGCGATTTCGACGCTTGTGATTGTGAAATGACTTGTCCTACAAACTGTACGTGTTATCACGATCAATCTTGGTCCGCGAATGTCGTGGAATGTTCGGGAGTCGGATATACTGAAATGCCAAGTAGAATTCCCATGGACGCTACTGAAGTTTACTTAGATGGAAATAATTTCGGGGAATTATCCAGTCATGCTTTTATCGGAAGAAAAAATTTAAAAGTGTTATATGCCAATAATTCTAATATTGCAGCTGTTTATAATTATACATTTAGCGGATTAAAAAGATTAACCATATTGCATTTAGAAAATAATCATATAAAACAGTTACTGGGATTCGAGTTAACCAGTTTGGAGTTCTTAAAAGAATTATATCTACAAGGTAACTTGATCCATTATATAGATAATAGGACTTTTTTGCCATTAAAGCAACTAGAAGTTTTAAGATTAGATGGAAATCGTTTATATTCTTTTGAAGTTTGGCAGTTTACTCTAAATCCTTATTTAGTGGAAATTGGTTTATCTTCTAATCAATGGTCTTGTGATTGCACGTATATAACTAAATTCAAAACTTGGTTACAAGTCAACTACGGAAAGGTAGTTGATTCGAATAAAATTATGTGTATGTATAATAATGTGACTAAAGCTTTAGGACCTAATATATCGGATTTTAATGGAACATCCTGCGTTAATGTATTTTCTGGGAGTAATAGAGCTGTGGTAGAATCACAAGCAATGAACGATTATTTACCTTTACTCCTAGTAACAATGTGTATCTTTATAGCTAGTGTTGTTATAGTATGCGGTGCATTTTACTATAGAAGAGAACTTAGAGTGTGGGTTTATTCAAGATGTGGCCTTAGAATGTGTTACAAAACTACAGCGTTTGAAGAACAACAAGACAAAGATAGACTATTCGATGCTTATGTAAGTTACAGTGTCAAGGACGAAGCTTTCGTTAGCCAAGTGTTAGCACCAGGTCTCGAGTCGGGAGATCCTGGTTACAGACTTTGTTTACATTATAGAGACTTTAACGTATCAGCTTATGTAGCCGATACTATAATCGAAGCAGTGGAATCGTCGCGTAGGACTATAATAGTTTTATCTAAAAATTTTATCCATAACGAATGGTGTAGATTTGAATTTAAAAGTGCTTTGCACGAAGTTCTTAAAGACCGTAGAAGAAGACTTATCTTTATAGTGACCGGGGAGTTACCTCAAAGAGACTTAGATCCTGATTTAAGATTATACCTAAAGACTAATACGGTTATTGAATGGGGGGATAGACAATTTTGGCAAAAATTACAATTTGCCATGCCAGACGTTCGAAGACCTTGTGTACATCAAAGGTCCTCGGTGAATATTTACGCTACTGCGACGCCTTCGCACTTAAATAGCAGGGCTAGAAGTCCGGCTTTACCGCCTCCTCCGCCTCCTGGGAAACTACCGCCGTTCCTGCAACATTCTTCGAGTTTGCCAAGGGACAGCAGGACGACGATGCCGCATCCCTTGTGGGCGTAGCGGATGTTCTTTAGCAGGTATGTACATTCTTTATAATATTTTTTTTCATATAGAGTAATTTGCAAAATTCGATCCAACAATTTTTATGTAATTTATATATCAAATAAATATTTTTATATAATTAAATACAAATTGGAATATATTTTTGACAAATGTATTTCGGTAATTTATATAAAATAAGATTAAAAATATATTGTTGGCTATTTTTATAAAAAATATATATAAATATTATAATAAAATAACCTAATAGCTTGATCAAAGTCTAAAAAAATATGTTATTTATATTATATATTGATAATTATTAATCAATATACAATATATTTAATTAAAAATCTATTTTTCATCAAAATATCGCTAATTTTATTATTTTTAGACTTAAATATTACATAATCAAAAAAATTTTTTTTGCTAAAAATGGAACTTGTTACTCCATTATTATATTGTTTTTAATTTTTTTGTGCGCCACCTTATATTTGGTTACTTCTTTATTTTAGAAAAAAAAAATTAGGTAAATTATAATTTAATGAACGATTTAAGTTTCAGTTATAAAACCTTATTTGATGAACTGAATTTTTAATAAAATAAATAAATTAAAAAAATTGAAACATTGGGTAATTTAAATCAAATTATGACCACCTACGATGGATAAAAAAATTAAAACATATATAAAAATGGCGTGATCGTCCGTTTCCTCGCCCTCCCACGATTTAAAATTCTTAACGAAAGTAAGGAGTAAACGATAAAAATTTTTTTAAATGAACGCGATCGTAGACCAAATTTATTTAATAAAAAATCTATTTTTCATAATCTTATCGCCAATTATATTATTTTTAGACTTAAATGTTACATAATCAACTAAATATAATATTTTTTTTTTGGCTACAAATGCCACTTGGTACTCCATTTTTATATTATTTTTAATTTTGTTTCACCATCTTGTCACCTACTCCTTTATTTCAGAAAAAAATAAAGTTAATTATAATTCAATAAACGATTTTAAGTAGGTACCCACCCTTATTTTATTTTAAAAGTTTCAATTAAAAATCTATATTTGTTGAACTGAATTTTTAATAAAATAAAAAAATTAAAAAAAAAAAAAATTGAAGCTTTAGATAATTTAAATCAATTCATGACCACCTATGATGGATAAAAAAAATTAAAAGACATAAAAATATAGCAGTAGTCAGTTTCTACGATTTAAAATTCTTAAGGAAAGTAAGGAGTAACGATAAATTTTTAATTTACAAAAATGAAAATAATAGTAATACTGCATTAATTCGAGTCAATATTAAAATCAAGATTCAAACTAAAATCGATGATAATGGAATAACGAAAGTTAGGAGAAAATGAATTTGATCGTAGACCGAACCTTGAGTGGGGGGTGGAGAGAAGAAGTTAATATGATGGCTCGGTTGTTTGTTTTCTTCCTGTCGCAAGATTTAAAATTCTTGATGAAAGTAAGGAGAAACTCTTAGGTAATTATGCTCTAAAATCGAAAATAAAAATGACTTGGTCATGATGTACTTCTTAACGTATAAATTCTAAATCGAAGGTTTCTTCCAATATTCGATAATACCGAATTAACGAAAGTGAAGAGAAAATATTCAATAAGCGCTATCATACATGGAGTACGTTAAAAAATTGACTAAGGAAAACCGATATATCGCCCTTTGTCACTGGGTGTCGCGAAATTTAAAATTCTTATTTTATACAAAGATTAAGAAAAAACATGGAGAATAAATAAAATTAAGATTTAAACTAATATCGATGAGACTGAAATAATGAAAGTGAGTAGAAAAGTTATAACGAACGCGATAGTAGATCGTATGCTTATCAGATCACTAGAAAAAGATCTTATGGCGGTTCCGTCGTTCATTTTCTTGTTGTAGCAAGATTTAAATTTCTTAACGAAAGTAAGGAGTAAATGGATTTTTTTTGACTTAGCACGCCATTTTCGAATTTTAATACAAATGAAATTGTCCCATGTTTTTGCTGGGTTGTACCTTATATAGACATTTTATAGATACTTTATTCTATTTTATTTTTTTTTCAGTCAGATTTAAAAAAAATCGATATTTTTAATTTTCTTGGTTAATACCTTGATTGTTGATCGAAAATCGCCTATTTTAAAATTGTTAGATCGAAATAGGGTCCAAATATTGCTGCATCGAGAGGGGGTACATGGACGATGTGGCCCTGATCTATTTTTTTAAACGGTGATATAAAATAGTATATTATATACCAAGGGACTAAAGTGTATCTTTTAATCCCGAGGGTGAAGATTGTTTCCCGAGCTATTTTTTACACCGCGATGCCCAAGGCACCTTAAAATTCAAATAATTATTTAAATACAATTTTTTTTAAACATAATTTTTTTTTTTAATTTAACTGTTCTAAAACTTTTAAAGAATTTTAAATAAAGTATACTCTTGAGAGGAACATAAAATTGGAGAGAAACGAGGGGAAATTTTGAAGAAAGAGAGGAAATTTGAGACAAAAATAAGTAGAAAGAGGTAATCTAAAAAAGGGGTAATTTCAGAAAAAAGTGATAAAATTTGAGACAAAAGAAGGGAAATTTGACAAAAATAAAAAAGAAAGGTTTAATTTAAAAAAGGGTATTTTTAATGAGAGAAAAGACTGAATTTTAGGGAAAAAGATTAAATATTGAAAAAGTTGAGAGAAACAAGACTAAATTTTGGAGGAAGTGCAAAAATTTATGGCAAAAATTTGAACAAAATGAGAAAAAAGTGTAATTTTCGAAAACAGAGGTAATTTTTTAAAAAGAGTATAATTTACTCAAAAAAGTTACAAAATTTGAGAGAAAAGAAGGGAAATTCGACAAAAATGAAAAAACAGGGGTACTTTTAATGAGAGAAAAAAAGTAATTTTAGGGAAAAAAAGGAAATTTGAGACAAAAAAGAGAGAAACAAAGGGAAATTTTATAGGAAGAGGGAAAATTTAAGGGCAAAAAGTAATAAAAATTAGAACAAAGGGGTAATTTTAGAAAAAATAGGTAGTTTTTTAAAAAACGTGTATATCTGCAAAAAAGTAAGAGTTTTTAAGAGGAAAAAAGGGAAATTCGACAAAAATTAAAAATAAAGAGGTAATTTTATAAAAAAAATAGTTAATGTTCGAGAGAAATTTTCAGAACAAAAGTGACAAAATTTGAGTCGAAAAAGGGAAAAAACCTAGGAAAAACGAGAGGAAATTTTGGAGGGAAATTTTAAATCAAAAAAGTGACAAAAATGAGAGAGAATGGAGTAATTTCAGTAAAAACGTGACAAAATTTGAGAGAAAATTTGAGACCAAAAAGTGACAAAACTTTGGAGAAACGAGGGGAAGTTTTTGAGGAAAAGAGAAAATTTAAATCGAAAAAGTAGTAAAAAAAAAGAAAAAAAGGTAATTTTAGAAAAATGTGAAAAAAAGGATAATTTAAAAATAATTATTTACCTGTTAAATTTGTAAATATTTAAAACAATTAATTCTATTATTTTTAAGTTTCCTACTTCTGATTAGGTAATCACGTTTGATATTAAATTATATTTTTTTTTTATAAAATACCGGCTCTTAAGATTGGGGTTCCCGATGGGGCTCAAACTCAGACCAATTTCGATCATCATTCAAATCAATAATGACAGAAGATTGCGATTTGTCACATTTAAGATATTTTAGAATAAAATCGTAAAAAATATATAATAAAGCTTACGACGATCTCGTAAAATGGTGTTGGAGAAAAGAAAATTAAAAACTGTACTACCAAAAATTGTTTCCTATGCTCCTTTGTGGAAGTATTTGACAGTTCTGAATTAAATTAGACTAAACAAGATGGCTGGTTTCAATTATTTTTTATTTGCGGGACTAAAAAATTTTAGTCCCAAGGGAGTATAAGTGGCACTTTAGTGCCGCAAATGCGGGACTAAAGTACTTGTTTCACTCCCCGCGGTGTAAAAAATTTAGTATGGTACATTTTTTTTTTTGAAAATGACATTAAATTTTGAAAAATTTATATTTATAATTTTTGCGAATAAAACAACGAAATAAATATTGTAAGATAATTAGGTACTAATAAAATTTAACGTAAATGTAAAAAAGAAAAAAAGATTTTTTAGAATATGCATGATTGAATGGTAATTTTAATAAAAATAAATTTAAATTGTCATTAATATAATTTTTTCAAAGAAAATACTTGGGGATTTAAAAAAATATTTTAATTGCAACAAAAATGTAAAATATCAAATTAATTTGTAAACCAGTAATATTTTATCTATATCTATATCTACTACTATATTTTTTTTGTTGTACTAATTTTCTTATTCTTTCTTGATTTTCTTCGAAATTTAGTAATTTCTAATTTGTTTATTATTTTTTTATAAATATAAATATTTATTTGTACCATTATCAGCCGACCTATTATTGTCAACATTTTTATAAAAATATAGCGATAAATTGTCTCGGGTTACTTATTTTAGACTACACGTGTGTAGGCGTGCTGATATAAAAATATACCAACATTTTTATATTTGTAAAATCATAAAATCTAAAATATAACACCACTTAAAATATGATTTAATATTAGTAATAATTGGTCTGATATTAGTAACTTAGTAAATGAAAATTGATATTATTTATTTATATAAACATCAATTTTTTTCAATTCCATATTTTCAAATAATGATTATCTTAAATTTATAATATTTTAAATTTAAATTTAATTTTTTTTTTTAATTTAAAAGGAGTACCACAAATTTTATTATAAAAAACAGAAGATTGGTGACTAGTTTTTTTTTCATTTTTTTTTAATGTGCAATTTTGTTGTCAAAATTTTTCAATAAATATCATTTAATATATTTTATTTCTCGGGCTTGATGATGGCTTGTAGCCGAAACTAGTCACCTATCTTCTGTTTTTTATAATAAAATTTGTGGTACTCTACTTTGAGTTTCATTACTATTTATAATATTTTATTCGAGTTAAGAAATTAAATAATAATAAATTAAAAAAATTTTGATAGATTTAAAAAATAATAAATTTATAATAATATTTTATTCGAGTTGAGAAATTAAATAATAAATTAATAAATTTTAATATATATAAAAAAATTGGAAGAGAGAATCATCAACATTATATTGTGCTATTTTGTATCAACAAATAAATTGGGAAAAATATTTTCCACAATTTTCCACATGTTTTGGCCAACATGCCTATTTTTATTATAAATTATTTTCTATCCTGTATGAAATGTTACCCTCTACAATGAATTTAAAATAAAAATTAAACTTGAAATTTATTTTTCGTCCTTTCGCTATCTTTTATTGTTCTGTTGTTTCGCTCTCTTTTTAGTATAGGGCAACAGTAGAGTTATGCTGGTACATTTTTTTATTGAACACGCTTTTATTTTAGCAATTTTATTAATACACGTATTAAGAATCAAAGATAATACAATAGTTTCTGTCCAGGATAATCAGGATAAAAAATCCTTAATTTACAGATTATATATACCGGGTGTAAATGGATCATGGGGCCACCTATATAACTTTTAAACGTGTTAATAGATTTATACCAAATTTTGGTCGATTATAATAGAGCTATTTTTGGATTTTTTTAAATAAAAATAAAATATGGCCGACATCCGGTTTGACTGGAAATGACATGAAAATTGAAAATTCCAATGGAACACACGGTATATTGGATTCTACGACCTTAAATACGCATAGGCCGATGGTCAAATTTCATTTAAGACGCCATTTTTTTTCTATCCTAGGTGCTATTGATTGGGTCTGAATTCATTATAAACTAAAATTACTTAAAAATTCTAAATTTTATTATTTTTTTGTTACATTTATATTTAAAAATTGATGTAAATATCCTTTATTTTTTAACAGGGACGTCTTCAGGAGAAATTTGTATCGAAATTAAAGAAAAAAAAATATTACTCCTTTATTTAGTGGTAATTTTAATACCGGGTGGCCCATCTATGTTTGATTTAAAAAAATTGAGTTTTATTTAAAAAACTGGATTAAATGTTTAATAAAAGAGACAAAAATAAATAATTGACCAAATTGAAACTTTTTAGGTAATTCTAGTTCAATTATAAGTAATTTAGACCAAATCGTTATCAAATAGGATTAATAAAAAAAAATCATAAATAAAATAAAAATGGCGTCTGAAGTGACATTTGACAGTCAACCTGTACGTGTTTGAAATCGTAGAATCCAAATATATAGAAATATACCGGGTGTTTCATTTGAATTTCCAATTTTTATTTCATTTCCGGTCAAACCGGAAATCGCCCATATCCGGTTTTTATATAAAAAATTCAAAAATATCTGTACTATAATCGACCAAAATTTGGTATAAATCTAATAACCCGTTTAAAAGTTAAAGGGGTGGCCCATGGCCCATTTACACCCGGTATATAGGTCAGGGTAGGTAATTTTTGAGACCAAAAAATCTAGAAGAGTATCGTGCTATTGTTTGGAAGGGGAAGAAAATATAGCAAAAATAACAGAAAAAATATTTACCGTCGATTTGATGTAGGTGGGAGGGGGGTTTAGATTTTAGGGGTCGAAAACGGTTTATCACGATTTAAGGCAAAACTACAACTTCTAACGAAAAAAGATAAATGGCAAAGTTGTGGTAATAAATCTACAACTTTTGTATTTACATTTTTTTCACATAACCTCAAAATATCCGAGAAAAATCGAAATAACAGATTTTTTGGTTTTTAATTTTTATCACCCATAAAAATTTTTTTTCACGAAGTTTATTGGAAATTTGTCTTCTTATTTCCCAAACACGCTGTAGTTTTTTCGAATCATAATATTTATTTTTACCCTTTGATTTTAAATCGAAAAAAATAACTCGATTTTTAATCGAAAATACTCAAGTCAAAAAAGATGCTTTTTAAAAAAAGTTGGTGCGCTTTTTGTTCGTTGAAACTTCTACTTTTTGATGGTGTAAAAAAAATCTATGTTACTATTGAAAATTTTCTCAGGAAATACAAAAAAAAAGGAAAAAAATTGTGAACAACATAAATAAACTAAGAAATTGCGCATAATTTTTAGGAGTTGTTGTTTTGCCAAAAATCTTGATAAACCAGTTTCCATCCTTAAAAGTCCATCCTCCTTCCACCCCTTGCCACAAATCGCCCGTACAATTTGTTTTCAGTCATTTTTGGTGTCATACTCTTCTAGATTTTCACTTTTTGCCATTTTCAAAGACTTTGGCCTTGGCCTAAAATGTGACGTAATTTTTTTATATTTTAGATAGAACGAAGAAGAACTGAAAATTTAAGCAAAACTGAACAAAAGTTATAACATTTTAACAAGTTGCGATTGACATTCCGTCCGATTCAATGGCCTGACGTCATTTCTCCTAAATAGTGTACGAGACGGGATTGTAATCAATACGACGTATCGCGCTTCTTTATTCTCGTTATTTCTGGCATATATTAGTCTAAGAGCTAGGGCAGAAAAAGTATCTACTATTTTTCTTGTACGATGCACGGTTCACGAGATATTTCACAATAGGTGTTTTTCAAGATGGCGGCTGACTCTTGCGGCCCCCATCTCGCCAACTTGAATTTACTCTTAGGGGATACGTTCCAACAATAAAACCTGGTTCTTGGATCATATTTTGTTATATGAATTAAAGTCAGACATGCGTCAATCGTGTCGTGGCATTGAATAAGAGTTTGGTATGTAGTATGGCGCTTTGACTATGCAGATACATGACGTCATACGTACAACAATTCGCGAAAAAAGCAACAACTTCAATATTATATTTCTCCGTTATTTATTGACCGCTTTTAAAAATTTTTTTACTTATTATTTTATCACCGCCATGACATTGAATAAATTAAAAAATAAAAAATGACTCTATGTTAACTACAATAGTAATTGTGATGACAAACCTTCATTTTTTTACAGTCCTAAACAACCTGTTATAAAAAAACGCTAAGTCGAGACCAATTTGATTTACCTTGTTTCTCAGTAAACACATATAACACAAGGCACCATTTTTTCAAAATTATACAAAAATTCTGAGTAGAGATAACTTGTCAACAGCGCATTTCCGTAAAGTAACAATGTTGTATTAAGATTTACCTGTTTGAATAGGATAATGTCCATTTCGAACCATCTCCATATCAGTAATTCGAAGTAGCCGACTTGGCAACTGCGCATTTTCAAAAAATATAAAAGATCGTATATCCCATAACTTGGCAACAGCCCAGTTCCGTAAAGTTCAGATATTATTGCAAAATTATTTTGATTGAATATTGTAGTATCCACTTCGGACAAGTTTTTATTGACCTTTACTCAATATTGCACTATTGTGTTTCGAGGTGAGATTTGAATTCTATGCATTTGGGCACATTGCTGCTGATGACTCGTTAAGGGATAAAATAGCCATCCGGTATACGGCCTAGAGGCAAATAAATTAAATTCTCACTCTTCATACTCTTTTGAGATGGGCCTTCTGTCGGTTCCAATTAGCACTGGATCTTATTACACAGGTGCAATTTTTTCCCCAAATAATAAGTCCCATTGGTAGAAGGCGTTAGCACTATTGTGTTTCGGGGTGAGATTTTAAGTCTATGCATCTGGGCACATTGTCGCTGATGAGTCCCTCAAGAATGAAACAGTTGTCCGGTATATGGCCTGGATCTATAGAAATCAAATTTTCTCAACTTTTTAAAAATATTGTTTAAATGACTGAATTATAACAAAAGATATAAATATACCAAAAATTTTAAATTAAATAAATATCTAGTCTAAAACTATACTTATATATTTACTTATACCATTATTTTTATTTCTTATTTAATATTTTTTTATTTATTTTGAAGGTTTTTTTTTGAGTTGTACGTTTTATTTTTAGTGTGAAAAATTAAGGAGTTGGCAAAAGACTTAACGCAGATGAATCCGAGCTGAAGTGGGACTATATACGCCAATGCCAGTCCAGATCAGATGAGTGCTCCCGGTTTAGATGAAATTCCGCTTATTTATTTTTTGGTATTTGTAAAAAAAAACGTGTGTTAACTCAAGATTTCTGTACTTAACTGTGATATGTAAATAATTCTTAATATATATTTTTTAAATTAATCGAACACTTTTATTTTTATTTCTTAATTTATTTTATTTGTTGCCAATTGGAAATCTAATAAAAAATTAATAAATTAATTAAAAATTGATATTTTTGATAAAATTAACCATATTTAAAAAAAGTGGTAATAAAATACAATAATTTATTATCTTAAAATATTCTTCATTTTTACTATTATTTTTTATTTCTTTACAATCTAATTAATTACTTTTAATATTTAAGTTAACTTTGTACATTTATATTTTAATAGTGTTAAAGCCAGTTTCATCAAACATGATCTAGTGTGCTTTAATCCTACCATGAAGTGAACATCCGGTTTGACCGATATAAACTCGACCACAGAAACACGAAATTTTGTAGGTCCATTGGATGATAAAGAAGTTCAGGAATTCATTACAAAATGAAGAACATAAGGACGAGTTATAGTTTGTATATTTTCAGTTAAAAATGAGTTTTTTTTTTAATCAAAATAAAACGTAAAAATTAATATTTCGAACCAAAACAATTACAGCTTATTTGGGAAACAAGAATATAAGTTTTCAATAAATTTTGTGAAAAAAAATAATTTTTGTGGTAGAAAAAAAAATTAAAAATGAAAAAACCGGGTTTTCCGCTTTTTCTAGAGAAATTTTAGGTTATATGAATACATGGTTGATACAAAAGTTGTAAATATTATTATTACCTAGAACTTTAAATGATATAACGTACATGGTCACCTAAACTAGGTAATCAAATTTGGATTTTGTTCGGTATTTGGCGAGCAAAAAATTTTGAAAAAATTGTATTTATTTTGTTTTCCAGTTCAAGATTTTAATTCGTAATGTTATTTGAGAAGAAAATAATTTTTTAAGAATTTTATTTGCTAAAGCTGACCATACACTTAATTTTGTTTCAAGGGTAATTAATTCTAAAACAAAAAAAAATACAAATCAGATTTTTAGTAGAAATTTATTTCTAATTAAAATTCAATTTGCTAATTTCGAAAAAACTGTTTCCAGCACATGGATATTTTATTTTTGCAAAAATATTAATAAATAATTTGACTGCGGCTGTGATTCCAAATGTAAATATTGTTTTTAATTCTAAACAATCCAACAATGGATAATAAAAAAATTTCCCATATGGTGCAAATTTTTGAAACTCACTGTATAATAATAATTTTGGATATAGATGTCTGGTTAAAAATAATCAGTCCGGTCTGAAATGTCTAAAAATTTAATTTATAAATTAATCTAGTGGAAATTTAACGTACATGGTCACCCGTACTAAGTAATCAAATTTTGATTTTGTTCGGTATTTTTCGAGCAAAAAATTTTGAAAAAATTGTATTTATTTTGTTTTTCAGTTTAAGATTTCAATTCGTATTGTGATTTGAGAAGAAAATAATTTTTTAGAATTTTATTTGCTAAAGCTGACCATAAATTTAATTATGTTTCAAGACTAATTAATTCTAAAACTAAAAAAATTTAAAAATCAAATCTTTACTAGAAATCTAATACTAATCAGATTCATTTGCAAATTTCGAAAAAAACTGTTTCCAGTACATGGATATTTTCTTTTTGCAAAAATATTAATAAATAATTTGACTGGGGCTGTAATTTCAAATGTGAATATTGGTTTTAACTAAATTTTTTGATAATATCAAAAATACGGGTAGTTTACTCCTGATAAAAATTTTTATTTTTTGTTCTACCCTATACATAGTATGGAAATTTAAAATTTTGACAACTGAAATGGAAGTTTCCCGCAATACTCTAATTTTTATCAGGAATAAAATTTTCTGACAAATGGATAATAAAAAAATTTCCCATATGGTGCAAATTTTTGAAACTCACTGTATAATACTGATTTTGGATATAGATATCTAATTAAAAATGATCAATCCGGTCTGAAATGTCTAAAAATTTAATTTATAAATGTATCTAGTGGAAATGAAAACTAATGTAATAAATAATTTAACGTACATGGTCACCCGTACTAAGTAATCAAATTTTGATTTTGTTCGGTATTTTGCGAACAAAAAATTTTGAAAAAATTGTATTTATTTTGTTTTTCAGCTCAAGATTTTAATTTGTATTGTTATTTGAGAAGAAAATAATTTTTTAAGAATTTTATTTGCGAAAGCTGACCATACACTTAATTTTGTTTCAAGAGTAATTAATTCTAAAACAAAAAAAATTTAAAAATCAAGTCTTTAGTAGAAATTTAATTCTAATCAAAATTCAATTTGCCAATTTCGAAAAAAACTGTTTCCAGCACATGGATATTTTCTTTTTGCAAAAATATTAATAAATAATTTGACTGCGGCTATGATTTCAAATGTGAATATTATTTTTAATTCTAAACAACTTTTTTAACTAAATTTTTTGATAATATCAAAAATAAGGGTAGTTTACTCCTGATAAGAATTCCTATTTTTTGTTGTACCCTGTACATAGTATAGAAATTTAAAATTTTGACAACTCAAATGGAAGTTTCCCGCAATACGCTAATTTTTATCAGGAATAAAATTTTCTGACAAATGGATAATAAAAAAATTTCCCATATGGTGCAAATTTTTGAAACTCACTATAATACTAATATTGGATATAGATATCTAGTTAAAAATGATCAGTCCGGCCTGAAATGTCTAAAAATTTAATTTATAATTTTATCTAGTGGAAATAAAAACTAATGTAATAAATAATTTAACGTACATGGTCGCCCGTACTAAGTAATCAAATTTGGATTTTGTTCGGTATTTTGCGAGCAAAAAATTTTGAAAGAATTGTATTTATTTTGTTTTTCAGTTCAAGATTTTAATTTGTATTGTTATTTGAGAAGAAAATAATTTTTTAAGAATTTTATTTGCTAAAGCTGACCATACACTTAATTTTGTTTCAAGAATAATTAATTCTAAAACTAAAAAAATTTAAAAATCAAATAGTTCATATAGTTCGATTATTATTATCATTTTTTGGGAATATAAATAAATCCTGGTAAATCTAGGTACAATTTTTTTGTTTTAATTTTTTGTATACTGGAATAAATATTCTTTTAATTATATTAATATTAGTTAATTTTATCTGTTTTTGTATTTTCAAATGTATTCATTATTTGTTCAGTCAATTGACAAAATTAACTATTAATTTGAAATCGCTTTTATTCAATTCATTACATTCAAAATAATGTTATCTAAAATGTCCATCAAAGTTGCATATTGTTATTGCATAACAAAAAGCAAATAAAACGAGCACTAATAAAGATATACAAATAACACATTTTCAAATATATTAATTTTTAATAAATAATATTTACAAAACATTTATTAATTTTTAGTAAGTCTACTTGTAAAATTTATTTTTATTAAAATTGTGAAAGAAAATTTAAATTTGTCAAATTTTGAAAATACTCAAAAAAATTACTTAAAATTCTATCAAAATACAAAAATTCTAAATAGATTAAATTTTGAACAAATCCTGTTTAAAAACAATAAAAAAAATCAATTTTTAGATATTTAAAAAAATAACTAAAATGGATGTTTTTAGATGAAAACCTGTTACAAGTTAAAAAAAAAGAAAAATTTCCGAAAAAAAAATTAATTACCCCAATTTTGAGGCATACAGTTATAAATTTTGAATAATTTTGCCAGTATCCAAAAAATAAATATTACAAGAAAAAAAAATTAAAAAAAAGAGATTGTTAATAAAAAAATATGAGGTAGTAAAAATGTAAATCCAGTACTTCTAGTTACATTGAAATGAAATGGGTGACGACTAGTTTCGTCATTATGCCATCATCAGGCCTAAAATAAATGGAATAATTTACAAAAAACTGACCAAACTAAATAATTTAGAGTAATAGAAATTTAAGCCTAGCATAATGAATTATAAAACTTTAACATTTTAAATCAGTTTGCACTTAATTACAAAAAAAGGTATTTATTTATTATTAAAAATTTTTCAGGGAAACTACATAGCAACGTTGCCACTTTGTGCTAAAATTCTTGATTGTTTAAGAAATTTAAGCCTAGCATAATGAATTATGAAACTTAAACATTTTAAATCAGTTTGCACTTAATTACACAAAAAGGTATTTACTTATTATTAAAAATTTTTCAGGGAAACTACATAGCAACGTTGCCACTTTGTGCTAAAATTCTTGATTGTTTAAGAAATTTAAGCCTAGCATAATGAATTATGAAACTTAAACATTTTAAATCAGTTTGCACTTAATTACAAAAAAAGGTATTTACTTATTATTAAAAATTTTTCAGGGAAACTACGTAGCGACGTTGCCACTTTGTGCTAATATTATTGATTGTTTAAGAAATTTAAGCCTAGCATAATGAATTATGAAACTTACACATTTTAAATCAGTTTGCACTTAATTACAAAAAAAGGTATTTACTTATTATTAAAAATTTTTCAGGGAAACTACATAGCAACGTTGCCACTTTGTGCTAAAATTCTTGATTGTTTAAGAAATTTAAGCCTAGAATAATGAATTATGAAACTTAAACATTTTAAATCAGTTTGCACTTAATTACAAAAAAAGGTATTTAGTTCCTATAAAAAAATTTTCAGGTAAACTCCGTAGCGACGTTGCCACTTTGTGCTAAAATTCTTGATTGTTTAAGAAATTTAAGCCTAGCATAATGAATTATGAAACTTAAACATTTTAAATCAGTTTGCACTTAATTACAAAAAAAGGTATTTACTTATTATTAAAAATTTTTCAGGGAAACTACATAGCAACGTTGCCACTTTGTGCTAAAATTCTTGATTGTTTAAGAAATTTAAGCCTAGAATAATGAATTATGAAACTTAAACATTTTAAATCAGTTTGCACTTAATTACAAAAAAAGGTATTTACTTATTATTAAAAATTTTTCAGGGAAACTACGTAGCGACGTTGCCACTTTGTGCTAATATTATTGATTTTTTAAGAAATTTAAGCCTAGCATAATGAATTATGAAACTAAAACATTCTAAATCAGTTTTCACTTAATTACAAAAAAAGGTATTTACTTATTATTAAAAATTTTTCAGGGAAACTACATAGCAACGTTGCCACTTTGTGCTAAAATTCTTGATTGTTTAAGAAATTTAAGCCTAGCATAATGAATTATGAAACTTAAACATTTTAAATTAGTTTGCACTTAATTACAAAAAAAGTATTTACTTATTATTAAAAAATTTTCAGGTAAACTCCGTAGCGACGTTGCCACTTTGTGCTAAAATTCTTGATTGTTTAAGAAATTTAAGCCTAGCATAATGAATTATGAAACTTACACATTTTAAATCAGTTTGCACTTAATTACAAAAAAAGGTATTTATTTATTATTAAAAATTTTTCAGGGAAACTACATAGCAACGTTGCCACTTTGTGCTAAAATTCTTGATTGTTTAAGAAATTTAAGCCTAGCATAATGAATTATGAAACTTAAACATTTTAAATCAGTTTGCACTTAATTACAAAAAAAGGTATTTAGTTATTATAAAAAAAATTTCAGGTAAACTCCGTAGCGACGTTGCCACTTTGTGCTAAAATTCTTGATTGTTTAAGAAATTTAAGCCTAGCATAATGAATTATGAAACTAAAACATTTTAAATCAGTTTGCACTTAATTACAAAAAAAGGTATTTAGTTATTATAAAAAAATTTTCAGGTAAACTCCGTAGCGACGTTGCCACTTTGTGCTAAAATTCTTGATTGTTTAAGAAATTTAAGCATAATGAATTATGAAAAATTTTTAATAATAAGTAAATACCTTTTTTTGTAATTAAGTGCAAAATGATTTAAAATGTTAAAGTTTTATAATTCATTATGCTAGGCTTAAATTTCTTAAACAATCAAGACTTTTACCACAAAGTGGCAACGTTGCTACGGAGTTTACCTGAAAAATTTTTAATAATAAGTAAATACCTTTTTTTGTACTTAAGTGCAAAGTGATTTAAAATGTTTACGTTTTATAATTCAAATATTTTTAATAACCAGCAAATACCTTTTTTTGAGGGGGATGCAATTCGGATGGTACCTTTTCTTGGTCAGGTAAAAATTAAATTTTGGGATGAAACTCAGATGTCGCCAATTTTTTTAGTAGATTAATGATTTCAATATAATTTAAGCACTGACTGATAAAAACATTCATAAACGAATTATAAATATCCAACCGATTAATCGTTTAATTTCGATACCGTATCCGGTAGTAATATAACTTTGACGTCTGCCACTCTTTTGTAATCGCTACCCAATGAAGATAATATATTGGAGCGTTTCGAAATATCACTATCCATTTAGAAGGTCCGTAACAACAAAAGGGGAACCACAGCGTCTTACGCTCAACAAAGATCTCTTTGAAATTTATCAAAAGACACTTTTTGAGTCGAGAACAGAATTGAGAATTTGTCTATTGTCGTTGGAAATGTCCCCTAGAGTTCACCTGGCTAAGAGTCTCAATTTAACAGGGTCGGTTTTATAATTTCTAACAACGAATTTAAAATTCACTTAAGGTTCTGCATGCTGCATTAAGAAGTCCGTGCGGGGCAGCACTGAACGGACTTGAATAAATACGAAATTTAGATTTGTATACCTTCCGCTCGTGCACGATTACTCGGTTATCTTTTAAAAAAATACAATTTTGTTTTTTTTCGATTAAACAAAAATATTAACTTTAGGATTGTATGCATGTAAAATGTTATAATAATTTTTCAGAATCCGTAAAAGGTACCAGGAAATCGTAGTATTTTTATAGTTTTTAAATTGTCGTACTTTTTTCGTTTTTATTTTTTTTTAAATTGGAGTTACATACAATCCTAGCTTTATGTTTTGTAATGACAAGAAAATTTGGAAATAAAGTAGAAAATTAAATATGTTGCTATAATCCAGCACGAGCTGGACCCCTAAATCAGTCCAACAAATCATTGGACGGTAGAGCCTTAATGTTTACTATATTATTTTTAACGTATGGAAAAAAAATAAAAAAGGGTAAAATGTCGAAATTACACTACAATTTTTTAATGAAAATATGTTTCATAAGTTGCAAGATGAATTTTTTAACTTCCTTACCTGTTGCACAAAAATTTCCTTAACCGACCCATCTTTCTCTCTCCATCCTTCTCCTCCACAAAGGTAATTTGTGTATTTGTCGAAATTGAGTGGCGGTCAAAGGACCGGATGACATCTAAAGACGTTTCGTCCTTTTCTGACCGTCCATCTACCTGAGACATGAGTTAGTGATCACTCGAAGACGACAGATGCGATTAGGGCATTGTTGCAAGGACAATCTCATCTGGCTAATGTGATTTTCTCTGTTTGTATGTTGGTTGCTTTGTGTTCATTGGTACGGTAGGTTTTACGCTGGAGTGGTTTTTATTTATTTGTGAAATTAAGCTTTTAGGTTTTATGTTTACATTTACAAGCCACAAAATCCAATATTAATTATTAAGTAAAAGCTTAACTGATTTTGATTATATATTTTGACAGACATTTTTGTAATTAAATCCGTATTGATAAAGTTGATTTGGAACAGTATTTGACCTCTGATGTAATTACATTTTCCATAATATGTAAACAACGAGAACATATTACTATAAATACATATAATTTGCTTACATTACGTACAGTTCAACGAAAACAGAAAATAAATTATATAAAAGCTTCTATTGATAATAAAAAAATTATATCAATTACTAAAATAATGTTTTAGTTGATTTTGAAAATAATTTTTTACAAAATTATTAAATATTTAATTATCATGAACAAGATTAAATAATTTGCTTTTAATTAATTAGTCAATTACGTTCATGTCGGGTTTGTATTTTTATCGTCATTGAATAATTTATTGATTGTTTGTCGTTATTTTAGTGGCTTCCTATCGGTGCAGTCAAAAGATTTTTTTATGAGTTCAGGATGTTTCAAATTGCTTTATTATCAGTTTCTTCGATTAATGGTATATGTGAAAAATTTAAATTACAATTAAATTTTAGCATAAAATTGATTTATTATTATAATTTTGATAAAAATTAATTCTTTTTATTCCGATATTAAAGTCTTAATTGAATTATTTATTTTTTATAGTGTTCGACCGATTCGAATTGATTTAATAATAAAGAAAAATCTTCAAAATTCACCAAAAATACCTAAAACTAAGGAAGAAGATTTAAAATTAGGAACATTTTAATGCTACTAAAACGGTCAAGAAATTGACAAAAATTGATAATACAATAAAGAAAAACGGTGAAATTTTACCATAAAAAAACAAATTCAAAAATTCCCTAAAACAATGAAAAAAAATTTCAGCAATTCTTATGAACTGACAAAAATTACAGAAAAACGCTCAATGTGAAATGTTTTGGTATTCTTCCAAAAAAAAAATTATTGTTAAGAAAAATGAAAAAGAATTTTGAAGGAAAATATAATTTTTACTAGTGTAATATGAATATTATTTTATATTTTATATTATAAAAAAAATTTGTTTAAAAAATAAAAAATGTTTGTTTTTTCTAACTTATTCCTTTCCGTTTGAGAAGAATGTCAAAAATAAATATTTATAAAAAATTCACTACTTGAGTTAGTAAATAAAAGAACATTTAAAATAATTTACTAAGAAAAAAAATCCTAAAGTGTAAAATTGGCTGTTGAACAATTTGAACCTCAAACTGAGATAACTGAAAAATTCAGATTAAAAAAATGATTGAAACTCATTTCGACAAAATTTTAAAACAGAATTTGGCAAAAAATATTATTATTGGAGAATTTGTAGTTCAAAAAATCATCGAAATAATTTGAGACACAAACTGAGAGAATTGGAAAATTTAGCTTAAAAAATAATTGAAAATCATTTTGATAAAATTTTAAAGCAAAAAATTTATAAATTTGGGGAAAAATGGGATTATTGGACAATTTTTAGTTCAAAAATGGTCGAAACAACTTCTGAACAATTTGAGAAGCAAAGTGAGATAATTGGACAATTTTAGTTTAAAAAATTATTGAAACTCACTTTTACAAAATTTGAAAATAAAAATTTTATAAATTGGGGAAAAATGGGATTATTGAACAATTTTTAGTTAAAAAAATGATCAAAACAACAGTTTGAAACACAAACTGAAATAATTGGACAAATTAGTTTTAAAAAATTATTGAAACTCAGTTTGACAAAATTTTAAAGCAAAAATATTATAAATTGGGTGAAAAAGGGGATTATTGGACAATTCAGTTTTAAAAAAATAATTGAAATTCACGTTGACAAAATTTTAGAGCAAAAAATTTATGAATTGGGCGAAAAATGAGATTATTGGACAATTTTAAGTTCAAAAATGGTCAAAACAATTTTTGAATAGTTTGAGACACAAACTGAGGCAATTGGATACTTTAATTCAATAAAATAATTGAAACTTTGATAAAATTGTACAGCCAAAAATTTATAAAATGGACGAAAAGTGGGATTATTGGACAATATTTAGTTAAAAAACGATCAGAACAATTTTTGAACAGTTTGAGGCTCAAACTGAGATAATTGGAAAATTTTAGTTTAGAGAAACGATCGAAAATCATTTTGGTAAAATTTTAAGGCAAAAAATTTATAAATTGGGTTAAAATGGGACTATTGAACAATTTTTAATTAAAAAAATGATCAAAAAGAAAGATGAAAGATGATTATTGGACAATTGTTAGTTCCAAAAATGATCAAGACCATTTTTGAACGGTTTGAGATACAAACGAAGATAATTGGACAATTTTGTTTAAAAACCGATTGAAACTCACATTGGCCAAATTTTAAAGCAATAAATTTATAAATTGAGCGAAAAGTGGGATTATTGGACAATTTTTAGTTAAAAAAAATTATCAAAACAATTTTTGAACAGTGTGAGACATAAACTGTGATAATTGGACAATTTAGTTTATAAAATTGATTGAAACTAACTTCGACAAAATTTTAAAGCAAAAAAATTATAATTTGGGCGAGAAATGAAATGAAACAATTGTTGAACAGTTTGAGACAGAAACTGAGACAATTGGACAATTTAGTTTAAAGAAATGATTGAAACTCACTCTGACAAAAGGTTAAAGCAAAAAATTTATTAATTGGATGAAAAATGGTATCATTGAACAGTTTTTAGTTCAAAAAATTATCAAAACAATTTTTGAACAGTTTGAGACACAAACTGAGATAATTGGACAATTTAGTTAAAAAAAGGCTGAAGCTCACTTTTATAAAATTTTAAAGCAAAAAATTAATAAAGTGGTCGAAGGATTATTGGACAAATTTTAGTTAAAAAAATGATCACAGCAATTTTTGAACAGTCTGAGATACAATCTGGACAATTTAGTTAAAAAAAAAATATTGAAACTCACGTTGACAAAATTTTAAAGAAAAAAATTTATGAGTTGGGCTAAAAATGAGATTATTGGACAATTTTTAGTTCAAAAATGGTCAAAACAATTTTTGAACAGTTTGAGACACAAAATGAAACAATTAGACAATTTTGGTTTAAAAAATTGATTGAAACTCACTTGGACAAAATTTTAAAGCAAAAAATTTATAAATTAGATTAAAAATGGGATTATTGGACAATTTTCAGTTCAAAACAATTTTTGAACAGTTTGAGGCTCAAACTGAGATAATTGGAAAATTTTAGCTTAAACAAATGATTGAAACTCACTCTGACAAAATGTTAAAGCAAAAAATTTATTAATTGGATGATAAATGGTATTATTGAATAATTTTTAGTTAAAAAAATGATCAAAACAATGTTTTAACAGTTTGAGGCGCAAACTGAGACAATTGGTCAATTTATTTAAAAAAAAGGTTGAAGCTCATTTTTTCAAAATTTTAAAGCAAAAAATTTATAAATTGGTCGAAGGATTATTGGACAAATTTCAGTTAAAAAAATGACCACAACAATTTTTGAACAGTTTGAGATAGAATCTGAGACCATTGAACAATTTAGTTAAAAAAAAAATATTGAAACTCACTTTGACAAAATTTTAAATGAAAAAATTTATAAATTGGGCGAAAAATGGTGATTATTGGACAATTTTTAGTTAAAAAAATAATTAAAAATAATTTTTGAACAGTCTGAGCCACAAACTGAGACAATTGGATAATTTTCTTTTAAAAAATGATTGAAACTCACTTTGACAAAATTTTAAAGCAAAAAACTTATAAATTGGGCCAAAAATGGAATTATTGGACAATTTTTAGTTAAAAAAATGATCAAAACATTTTTTGAACAGTTTGAGACACAGTCTGAGACAATTGGACAATTTAGTTTCAAAAAAATGTATTGAAACTTATTTTGACAAAATTTTAAAATAAAAATTTTTATAAATTGAGCGAAAAATGGGATTATTGTGTAATTTTTAGTTCAAAAATAATTAAAAATAATTTTTGAACAGTTTGAGGTACAAACTGAGAGAATTGGATCATAATAGTTCAAAAAAATTATTGAAACTCACTTTGACAAAATTTTAAAGCATCAAGTTTATAAAATAGGTAAAAAATTGGATTATTGTATAATTTTTAGTTAAAAAAATGATGAAAACAATTTTTGAACAGTTTGAGACACAAACCGAGACAATTGGACAATTTTAGTTTAAAGAAGATTGAAATTCACTTTGACAAAATTTTAATGCAAAAATTTTTTTAATTCGGCGAATAATGGGATTATTGGACAATTTTAAGTTCAAAAAATGATCAAAACGATTTTTGAACAGACAAAAACTAATATAATTGGACAATTTTAGTTTAAAGAACTGCGATAAAATTTTAAAGCAATAAATTTACAAATTGTGCGAAAAATGGGATAATTGGATAATTTTTAGTTCAAAAAATGATCAAAACAATTTGAGAAACAAATTCAGATAATTGGACAATTTAGTTAAAAAAAAGGATTTAAAATCATTTTGATAAAATTTTAAAGCAAAAAATTTATAAATTGGCCAAAAAATGGGATTATTGGACAATTTTTATTTAAAAAAATGATCAAAACAATTTTTGAACAGTTTGAGGCGCAAACTGAGACAATTGGACAATTTATTTAAAAAAAAGGTTGATGCTCATTTTTACAAAATTTTAAAGCAAAAAATTTATAAATTGGTCGAAGGATTATTGGACAAATTTTAGTTAAAAAAATGACCACAACAATTTTTGAATAGTTTGAGACACAATCTGAGGCAATTGGACAATTTAGTTTAAAAAAAATATTAAAACTCACTTTGACAAAATTTTAAAGAAAAAAAAATATAAATCTGGCAAAAAATGAGATTATTGGGCAATTTTTAGTTGAAAAAATAATTTTTGAACAGTTTGATCTACAAAGTGATGTAGTTGGATAATTTTATTTTAAAAAATGATTGAAACTCACTTTGATAAAATTTTAAAGTATAAAATTTATTAATTAGGTGAAAAATGGCATTTTGGACAATTTTTTTTTCAAAACAATTTTGGAATGATTTGAGATACAAAGTGGGATAATTGCACAATTTTTGTTAAAAAAAAATGGTTGAAAATCACTCTGATTAAATTTTAAAGCAAAAATTTTATAAATTGGGTGAAACATGGTGATTTTAATTTTAAAGGAACAAATTTATAAATTTGGCGAAAAATGGTTTGAAACACAAACTGTGATAATTGGACAATTTAGTTTAAAAAAATGATTAAAACTCACTTTGATAAAATTTTAAAACAAACAATTTATGAGTTGGGCGACAAATGGATGTTATTAGAGATTTTTTACTTCAAAAAGTGATTTAAAACAATGTTTTATTAGTTTGAGCCACAAACTGAGATAATTGGGCAATTTTTGTCTAAAAAATGATTAAAACTTTGATAAAATTATTTAGTTCAAAATATGATTTAAAACAATTTTGAGATAATTGGACAATTTTATTTTAAATAATTACCTTATCATACAACGTCTATCATATTTATGGATTTCTTGTGTCATAAATACTTATATTAGCTAATAAATAATTCAACTTGGAATGGATAATTTTTAAAAGGTCTGAAACTAATCAATATACGTTGATATAATTAAAAATTGTCAGTAATGGCAACGCTGTAAATTGAAAAAAATCCGTAAATCAAATACTAGTCTGGCATCAATGCGGACGTAACGTAAACAAATTTCGGTAATTCCCCGGCCGCCCGAGTGACTACCCATTTTACGTAGTGCCCTTCCTATTTAATTTTTCATCTAATTGGTATAGTACAATCTTTGTGGCAAAAATAGATAATCTAATGCCGTCCCTTTCTGTCATCTCAAACAGACACATATCGATTCCGATATGTCGATACATATCGGTATCGGCCGATCGCTAATTTTTTACATGCAAAGCGGTTTGCAATCGAATTCTGTATTTATTCATCCGATCCAACATTTTTTTCCAGTTTTCAAATTTTCTTTGACTTCCCCTATAGTTGTGTCACTGGCGATCCGTATAGGTGTCATCTATTGGATATGCAATTTTTTGTCGAATCTGCAGTATGTGCCCCAAAAATTTTTTGTTATTTATTTTTTATTATTATTATTATGAAACTACTTGTCTTGCAAAATGGGTGAAATTAAGTTTATGTTCATGCATTTTTATTTCTATATGTCCTTGTTCATGTTTTTTGATGTCTTGTCCGATACAATAATAGTATTTCTAAAAATCAAATTCTAACAGACTGATTATAAAAAAATAAATTTCCTACATAATATACACGAAGCCAATTTATTCAGTTCTCATCTCATTTTTGGTAACTGCTTCTCTTCCCTTCCACCCTTCGATTTCGAATTCGAATCAGCCCTAAAGGCATCCAACAGTTTTATGACCCTTCTTCCCAATTTAGATCAGATAACAAAAAGGCCTATAAATTATTCTATATCTATCTTATAAAAATCGATTCTCTCTGATAACTTGGATTTTCTATGAAATTCGAGAAAGTTTTGGGTCCTAGAAATTACCTTCTAATAGTTCTAGTCATATTATAGTTTGTAGATAAGTTTAGTTATAATGGGCTTGAACCCCCTTCAATTTAATTTATAGTTCCTTACTTAGTTCCTGAACTGGTTTTAAGTAAATATTTATTTTATATATTTATTAATTACATTTTAAAACCAGCTAGTTTAAAATTTAATCAGCCATTAAATTTGCAAATGTAACATGCCGAAATTAACTGGATTTATAGGCTAAATAAATTTTATTAGCTGCCTATTTTAGATACACCGGATGAACTAGTTGTGTTTAACATTTTTTATAAATTAATTATCGTAATTTGCAATTTATTTATTTATTATTAATTAATATACAGAGGAAACTATAAATTTCATTTTTAATTACATTTGTTAGAATCTAGAGCGTTTAAATTCAAGGTTAAGTATTGCACATGTCATTATTTATTTACGTTTGACTTGTCATAATTTTGTTATTGTTTGTATCAATATTTTTTTGTCACGTGATCTCTAAATTACCAATAAACTTAAAATCTTCTTTTTAATCCATTATCTACTTCACGTATCCCTCTTTTATTTATCTATTTATAGACCTAATAATCTGAGTCATATTTTTTTATTTGTATTTGTCGACGCTTTTTCCTTTGTAGCTGTTAAATATAAACTAAATCCGTATATATTTCGTCTGTGGACAGTCCTTTGTCATCATAAACCCGTTTTCCACGTCACTGCCGATGAAATCCGGCTCGAAGGACCATCAATAAAACGTCTCGGAAGCAACCTCCGAAAACCATCGAATTATTTTCATTTCCACTGTGCGAAATACATCCTCTGATCCCTACACCCCCTTTTCCCACCGAATCGATGGCGTTCGGCTAGGAAAAATTCGAAATCGAGTCGGCGGAGTAAAACGACTGGTTGGAGACGATATAATATCACTTGTTCTCGCGTTTTCTATGGTTCTTCTTCTTCCGCACTTTGCTTGTTTTCTGCCTGTATTTATACTAGGAAGGCGGCAGACGTTATAAATCATAAGCCAGAATGAAACAAAGTAAAGTTAGATTTATCATCGTCATTAATAGTCTGCGTTATATACTGTTGGACGTAGATCGTGTAAATTTGAGATGTAGTTTAGCTTCTTGCCACTTTTAGTGAAGTTTTAGATTTTTAAAGTTACGAGGGAATTGGGATTCATCCAGATATTTTACGATCTGATAAACTAATACTTTAGTCGATAAGGTGTGCCTTCACCATGTCAAACCAAACTGAAGATTTTTCGAATACGGAACAATAAATTTATGACGTTAATTTAAAATCTAACAGTATTGTTACGCTTTTTGGGCGAATTCCACTTGCACCGGGCAGCGTCAGTGAAGATGAAATACTCCAGGAGTCATGGTATCTCGACTAATACCTTGGCGGCCAGAAAGGTAGGCTTTACTTGCCCCACTGGGTTAAATACCTGGATTTTCGCTACTGGGAATGCTGGGATGAAGTAAAATTCGTTAAATAAGATATAACTAACTTACTAACTGGATCTGAATACGGTCCTACTCTACTGGTCAGGCCTCTCTGTCTGTTGTATGGATCGGATTCGTTCTCTTCTGCTTGATCTAATTCTAAAGGTCGCTGAACAAGTACTGTAGCTGGATCCTGGTTCACGGCTGGAGCTCCAACTTGAACTGGTACTGCAACTGGAACTCGAACTGCAGAAAGTCTATCAGGCAAGTCTATAAAGTACTGTTTGCGACGTCTAAGAAGCACGGGTGCAAGTGTCTCTATCTAGAGGTTTAACTGGTACTACAGATCTTATAATCGAAGGAAGGTTGCCTTTACTATAATTTTAAGTTAATTGTAATCCTGACCCATGCGCGTTATAGTTTATATGTTCTAACAAATACTAATGAAAATAATACCGGTAATAAAGTAACTTCGTTACATTATTCATAGTATATTTATTACATTTATACAAATAATTCAGTATCTATAAACATCTCGAAAAATATTAATTTTTTACGAAAAAACTAAAAATTTAAATAAAGAATCAAAATATAACCTTTTTTCATTTTCTTCTTATAGATCTGATTTTTTTTCGATTTATATCAATTCGTTCGATTTTTTATAATTGTGTTCCCATATTTTTGAATTTTTTTACTATTTTATGCGTTTGCTGCGTTTTTTTCTTATTTTTTGTGATTTTGTTTCGATTTTTTTCATTTTTTTTTTTTAATATTTTTTTCCTTATTTTTCGATTTCTTACATTTTTTAGCGACCTTTTTTTTTCGTTTTTTTAGCGTTTTTTGCGTTTTTTTACTTCCCGATTTATCTATTTTTCTATTTTTCCCATTTTTCCGTATTTTTTCCTGTTTTGTTTTTTTCTACTTTTCCACGTATGGGAGGGAGGAAGGATTGCAAAAAATGCTTCTCTAGTTATCTTTCGTACGCCTGTTTTTCAATTTTTAATTTTATTTGAATTAATAATCATTTCTTCCTTTCAACTTCTGAACCGCACCTAAAAAAGGGAAAGTTGACATTGTCCTTCTATTAATTTTTTTTACATATAGTATCATTATAATTGGTCCTAAAACATTTAGATATTTTCTGATTTTTTCAACTTGTTCCAATGTTTTCTTTTTTTCGATTTTTCCGATTTTTTTCTCTTTTTTTTTCTTCTCATTTTTCAATTTTCTTCTCTGTTGTTTCTGTTTTTTTTTTTTGATTTTTTTCTAATTTTTCGTCATTTTTGCCCCATTCTGTTTTTTTTTCTATTTCTTGTTTTTTGATTTTTTTTCTTCTTTTATTTCAATTCGTTCGAATTTTGTAATTTTTTTTTTAAATTTTTTTGATGGTTACAATTGTTTTCGGTTTTTAGGTTTTTAGCGTTTTTTTTACCATTTTTGCGATTTTTTTGCAATTTTTTGCGATGTTTTTTTTTTACTTTTTTTATGTTTTTAGTAACTTTTTCTCGTTTTTTGCGATTTTTAGGATCCTTTCCGTTTTTAATTTTTTTTTCTGTTTTATACAATTTTTTTAATTTTCTCGTGTTTTTCATATTTCGCAATTTTGCTTTTTATTTTTTTTTAATATTTTCTGATTTTTCAACTTTTTCCATATTTTTCTTTTTTTTTTTAGATTTTTTCCGATTTTTTTCTCTGTTTTTTCCCATTTTTCAAATTTTTTTAATCTATTTTGTTCTGATTTTTTCTCTAATTTTTCCTCATTCTGTTTTTTTTCTATTTCTTTTGTTTTCTGCTTTTTTGTCATTTTTTTCTTATTCCTCTAATTTTTTTCGAGTTTTGTTCCGTTTTTTGTGATTTTTTCCCTTAATTTTGAAGTTTTTTTACCATATTCTACAATGTCTTGCGTTTTTGTTTGCATTTTTTACGATTTTTTTCCATGTTTTTCGATTTCTTCGTTTTTTAGCGACCTTTTTTTTTCTTTTGGCGATTTTTAGCGTTTTTTGCATTTTTTTACTTCTTTCTCGATTTTTATATTATTCTATTTTCCGTATTTTACCTGTTTGTTTTTTGTTTTTCTCTACTTTTCCAATTTTTCTTATTTTTGCCCATATTTCCCTATTTACTAATTTTCCCATTTTTCTTGTTTTTTTATTGTTCCCTATTTTTTCCTATTTTTTTCTGTTCATCATTTTTTTACTATCCTATTTTTTTCATATCCAAAAATCGTACAATTTTCTTTTTTTTTTCTTTTTTTTCAGATTTTTCTCGGTTTTTTTATTTATTGTTTATTTTTTATAGTTTTTCCTCATTTTTTTCTTTTTCATTGTTTTTTTTTTATTTGTTAGATTTTTTTCCGATTATTTGCATTTGCAATTTTTGTGATTTTTTCCCCATATTTTATAATTTTTTTTCCATTTTCTGCGATTTCTTGCGTTTTTTAGCGACTTTTTTTTCGTTTGCGATTTTTAGAGGTTTTTTTTTGCGATTTATTTTTTTACTTTTTTCAATTTTTTCTATTGTTTCCAATTTTTCCTTATTTGTACCTGGTTGTTTTGTTTTTATGTGCTCTTACTCATTTTTCTTATTTTAGCCTATATTTCCTTATTTTCTTATTTTTGCCAATTGTTTCTTATTTTTCTGTTTTTACTATTTTTCCTGTTTATTTCTTATATTGTTCCCTGTTATTCCTATTTTTCTATTTAAACATAGAACCTCTAAGATCACAGGTCTTGAGATATCACCTGTTAAGGTTTATTAATTGTTTTTATCTGCTATATAACATTTTTGTACTAACATAGTCCAATCAGAGCTTATTCTATTCTGTATTCACTGGGTCCGCCAGCAACCGTTTGAAACTTTTCAAGGAGGTCTAATTTCTCGTTTCCCATTAAAAGGTAACTTTATTATATTCTGGAAAAGTATGGAGAGAATGTTTGCAGTTCAATATAAGTTTGAACTGTACCTTTACCATTTGTAATACTTTAAGGGCTACCTGGTAGCCTCTCATAATAAAGATTCTCTTATCCATTAGAGGATAATTTAGTTAGATCTGGGTACTGACATTTATTATTGTTGCTTCAATGTGGAAATTTTTACTAGTACTTTTCCCTAAGTTCGCATGGTGAATCCAGTATCCAGTACTATTTTACATACTTAAACCATCTTTATATGAAACTGATTCATTTGGTACTTTGCTAACATCGTTGTTTTGGCACTTTTTGGTATTTTGATATCGAAATGATTCATAAAGTCATGAATAACTGGCATTCTATCTAAAAGTATGTATGCAGATAGCATACTTATAAATGCCCTTATTGTTATTGAACTGGATAATCTTTGTACTTTGTCCAAAAAATTATAATGAATTATTATCCAAGGGAATGAGGAAATAATTATGATAACTGGTAATATGATAGTTATGAAAAATTGGCAACTTAAAGTGGATAATAACAAAAGAAAAATTGTTATTTTTTCCAAAATCAGTAGTAGATTCTAATTTAGAATGAGATATACAGGAATAGCAATGTCAAAATCTTCAGGTAATTAAAATTGGATATGGATCCAAATAAGTGTGACCTTAGTTAGATTTATCCATAAAACAAGATACTTAATAAATTTATACTATATACTGGCACGTAGCCTACGATTTGGTTTTACCGGCAACAAGAACTTTATATTATCCCGCGTCGAATATACAGAAAATAATGTGGCAAACTGCCTGGTTGGGAGACTACTAGTCGGCAATGTCGGCATTTGGTCGTTACGCCACCATTTCGCCAGCAATCTTTTGAGTGGATTTAAACTACGGGAGGTCCTTTAGAATACCGGGAGACGACCTACATTTTTGTGTTTTCGTGTTGTATTTTATATATATATATATATAGGTATTTGTGTCACCTGATTTCTGAAAGATTAGCTTCGGAGCGAGTTTATTGTGGGTTAACTAGGTTTATCGCAAATATACACGGATTTTCTTTATACTTTAGATATCGTAGGTTTTTTTATTTTTATTTTGGTTTGATTTTCTATTTACGTTACAATTCTTTCTACAATACTTTGTTTCCAGTGTTTTCAATAAACAAATTCTAGAGGTGCTCAAACGGTGATGCACCGTTTCGGGACTTCGGCCCATCGAGCGAACACTTTTATCAGTTTATCCCTTAAGAACTTGATTTTTATGGATCGTTGTGGGGCGAGTACCGGAATGTACGATTCTGGGCAAACTCCTCAAATACGTGTGGGGGAATATTATACACGATGTGGAGTGAACAAAGTTCTAAAAATTTGAATTGAAAAAAAGTTTTTTCATGCAAACCACTTTAATTTGTATGGTGGGTACTGGAAGGGTCGGTCCGATTCTGCTCAAATTCAATGGGGTTCTTCCTTGGACAAAACTAACTAGGTAAAGTGAAAACCGGAACTCTATCGGAGCTTTCGCTAAAAAGTTAAAGTGTTTACATCCAGACAGAGAGACAGACATCCAGACGTCCGGACGGAATTCTATTTTCATTTTCGGACTCAAGGAAATCGTAAATGTAGAGAACAGTGATAAAAACGGGGGTAAGAAATATTTTTCGCCATCACGAAACTAATACTAATACTCAGTAATATAAAAAATAGGAAATAATGGGGAAAATAGAAAAAATAAAAATTAGGAAAAATGAGAAAAAATAGACAATTATAGATAAAAACAGGAAATATAGAAAAAAATAGTAAAGAATAATTAATAAAAAATAGAAAAAAAAATATGGAAGAATGGGAAAAAATAGAGAAAATGGGAAAAATATGAAAAATCGGAAAACATAAAAAAATACTAAAAACAGAAAAGGTAAGAAAAATAAAAATAAAAAAAAAACGAAAAAACGTTTAAAAACGAGAAAAAATAGAAAAAAATAAGACAACGGGAAAAATAGGGAAAAACAGGAGAAAAGAATTTAAAAAAATATGAAAAAAAGAAAGGGAATTAGGGCAGAATTAAGACATATAGGAAAAAAAATGAAATAATAATAAGAAATAGGAAAAAAAACCAAGAAAAAGAGGGAAAAATAGACAAAAATAGGAAAAAATAGGAAAACATGAAAAAATAATGATAGGTATGAAAAACACCAAAAAAAATTGGAAAAATAGGAAATAATAAAACGATGGGAAAAAATAGCTAAAACAGAAGAAAACAAGAATTAAAAAAATAATTGGAAAAAAAGGAAAAAATTGCCCAAAATTTAGAAATATGGGGAAGAATTGAAAAAAATTGTAGAGACGCTCAAACGGTTTTCTGATTTTTTTCTCATTTTCCAAATTTTATTATGTTTTGTTCTGATTTTTTTCTCTAGTTTTTCCACATTTTTCTCTCATTCTGTTTTTTTTTTCTATTTCTTTTATTTTCTGATTTTTTTCTCATTCTCTTTCTTATTCGTTTGATTTTTTTCGAGTTTCGTTCGGTTTTTTGTGATTTTTATCTCTTATTTTTCAATTTTTTTCACAATTTTTTGCGATTTCGTACATTTTTTTTATTTTTTGTGATTTTGTTTCGATTTTGTGCATTTTTTACGATTTATTTTTTCCATATTCGATTTCTTCCGTTTTTTAGCGACCTTGTTTTCGTTTTTTGCGGTTTTTAGACTTTTTTTTGCGTTTTTTTACTTCTTTCTCGATTTTTCTGTTTTCTTCCTATTTTTCCGTATTTTTTGTTGTTTGTTGTGTTTTTTTTTCTACTTTTCCATTTTTTCTTATTTTTGCCTATATTTCCCCATTTTCTCATTTTTTCTGTTTTCCTGTTTTTTTTTCTATTGTTCCCTATTTTTTCCCATTTTTTCTATTTTAATATTTTTTTCATATTCGTGCAGTTTTTTGCGTTAGGAAAAATGGGACAAAATAGAGAAAAATAGGTAAAAACGGGAAAAAAATAAGGAAATTTACAAAAAAAATTAAAGAATAATAAACAAAATAAACAACAGAGAAAAAAAAAACAGTAAAAAATAGGGAAGAATAAAAAAAAATGGAGAAAATGGGAAAAATATGAAAAAATCTGAAAATAAAAGAAAGGAGAATAGGAAGAAATAGAGAAAATGGTAAAAATATGAAAAATCGGAAACATAAAAAAAGTAAAAACACAAAAAAGGGAAGAAATATAAAAAAAACGAATAAATGGTTAAAAACAAGAAAAAATAGAAAGCAATTTGAAAAAGGAAAAAATAGGGAAAAACGGGGGGAAAAGAATTTAAAAAAATAGGAAAAAAGGAAGGGAATTGGAGTAGAATTAAGACATGTAGGGAAAAATAGAAAAAAAAATAATAATAATAAGAAATAGGAAAAAACAAGAAAAATAGACAAAAATATGAAAAAAGTGGAAAAAAATAGGAAAAACTAGAGAAAAATAGGAAAATATATGAAAAAATATGAAAAAGGTATGAAAAAAACAAAAAAAAATGGAAAAATATACATTATTAAAATAGCTTTAATAATGTATTAGATCTTAAAAATATGTTTAAAAGCTGCCAAAATTGCATCCAATTTTTGCTAGTGGCTGCACATAAATAAGATTGATCACGAGCCGATACAAAAATGATCTAGGAAGTCAATTACTAAGTTTCGTGATGGCAAAAAAATTTCTTTCCCCTTCTAATTATCACTTTTTTTAACGTTTCCGAGTTCACTGAGTCCGAAAATGCAAAAAAATCCTGTCCGGATATCTGGTTGTCTGACTGTCTGGATGAAGAAATTGGTAAAAAAAAAAATCAGCTTAAGGTTGGTTAGATTAGCATAAGGGATAAAAAAAAGTGGAGAGAAAAAAATTAGAAAAAACGTAAGAAACATTAAGAAATTAGTAAAAAATTAGGGGACAAGAGTGGGGAAAAATACTTGAAAAAAAGAAAGCGTTAAAACATTAAGAAATTAGTAAAAAATAGGGAAAGAAATGGAGGAAAGTGGAAAAAAATAGTAGGGAAAAAAAAGTTTCAAACATAAAGAAAACAGTAAATTAATAAAAAAGTAGGGAAAGAAATTGTGGGGGAACAGTAAGAAAAAATAATTTGGGGTAGGTCAGGTTACCATAGATTAGAGGAAAAGAGTGGGGAAAAAATTGGAGAGAAAAAATTTGGAAAAAACGTAAAAAACATTAAGAAACTAGTAAAAAATTAAGAAAAAAAGAGTGGGAGAAAACTGGGAAAAATTTTTGTCTAAATTAAGAGTAGGTCATTGTATGCGTAGGTTAGAGGAAAAAAGTGAAGAAAAATTGAAAAAAAAAACATTAAAGCATAAAGAAGTTAGTAAAAGTAGGAAAAAATGAAGGAGAGTAGAAAAAAATAGTAGGAAAACCAGTTCGAAAAAAAAAAGTTTAAAACAAAGAAAATAGTGAGAAAAAGACAAAAAAGGGGGAAGTAAAATTATTGTTTCGGGGCCATCATCCACTCCGAGCCGAGCGTAGCGAGGTTCGGAGCAATACAGAAATTAAAGAAATTGATAAAAAAACACTGCTTAAGTTAAGCGTAGATTAGGGGAGAAAAAAAACGTGAGAAACATTAAGAAATTAAAGGAAAAAAGAGTGGGGGAAAAGTAGGAGAAAACATCTATGTTTAGGGTATTGGTTAGTAATAGTCTGTAATGAAACACAATGTTACGCTGCTGACCAATCCAGGGGAAAGTGCCAAAGAAATTGGAAAACAAAAGTTTGTAATATAAAGAAATTAATAAAAAAATAAGGGAAAAAATTGTGGGGGAAAAAGTAAGAAAAAAAATAGTTTAGAGTAGGTCGGATTAGCGTGGGTGAGAGGAAAAAAGTGCGGAAAAAAATTGGAAAAAATAACGTCAAAACATTTAAGGTAACATTATTATTTCGACTCCGAGCTGAGCGAAGCGAGGTTTAGAACAATCCAGAAATTAACCAAATTGGTAAGAAAAACTCAGCATAAGGTTAGCATGAAAAAAAATCGGTTGTGTTTCAAATTTTGACACTTTTAATTTTTGACAGGTGATAGTTGGAGAAATAATTTTGACTGTTCTGAATTTATAATTCCAAATATTTTACAAATTTCAAAAATGCCGTCTTAATTTAAATTTTTTTATTATTATAAATGTTTCAAAAATTTCTAAACATTGTAAAAACGAATTTCAAAAATTTTAAAATTTTGAAGATTTCAAAAAAAATTTCTGAGCTTCCTAAATTTCGAAAATTTAAATATTTTATAATTTCAAAAAAGCAAAATTTCAAAAATTTCATAATTTTCTAATTTCAAATATTTTACAAATTTCGAAGATGCCATCTTAAAAATTCCATTCATTATAAATAGTTATTTCGAAAATTTCTAAATAATGTCAAAATGGATATTGAAAATTTTAAAATTTCCAAAGTTTAAAAATATACCGAGATTTCGAAATTTTGAAAATCTGAAAATTTCTAAACAATGTCAAACCTAATTTATAAAATTTTAAAATTTCGAAGATTTCAAAAAACAATTCCCGATCTATAAAAATTTGGAAAATTTAAAGAATTTCTAATTTAAAATATTTTACTAATATCAAAAATGTTTTTGAATATTTCAAGAATTTATAAATATTTTGAAAATTTAAATATTTCGAAAATTTGAAGAAAATTCGAAATTTAATAGTTTCAGAAAATAAAATCGAGGAATAGAAAATAAACTAAAATTATTATCCACAAACTTCAACATGATCTATGTCAACATCAGTGGCGTACGCCTGTTTTAACACATATTTTCAGAATGTAATGATTATTATTTTCCAAAATAATATTTTTGTTCATTCTAGGAGAATTTTGATCGTTTTAATTTCAGCTCAATCGGATTAATACTTTCTCAGATATTTAATGCTAAATTTTCAAATTTTGATATTTTTTTATTTTTGACAGGTGACAGTTGGAGAAATAATTTTGACTGTTCTGAATAGAGTTTTTCAATGGCTTTGAAATGACATATTGCATGTCAAATTCCATGAGATATTGGATCTTTCATTTTTTGATAGTGACACTTCCGTTTGATAGATGTCGTACAAAAACTAATGGGTTCTTCCGACGGATTCTTCCAGGAGGTGGGTCGGGAAAGTAAAAAACGTTACAAACATGAAGAAATTAGTAAAAAATTAGGAGAAAGAAGTGGGGGAAAAAGTGTAAGTTTAAGATATGTAGTAATATCTAAAATAGAATTCTTACTGCACATAGAATTATAGAGCAATACTAAATATTTTGTTATTTATTATTATTATTATTATTATCAAACAATCAAGCGATCACATATCTCCACATATGTCTTAATTAAAATGTCGCCAAAGCACAATGTATTATCTCACAGTCGAGTCGTATATAATATTCCATCTTTCTCATTCCCTGATACTGATTGGATTTATTACAACAACCTACAAATATAAATTAACAACTGGAATCCAATACGTCTATGATGTTTTCAACAAAGTTGTACATCATGTATTGAATCATATCGAATTCTGTTTATATCATGTTCAATATTCGTCGTTGATACGTTAGGATTAGACTCTGAGATATACTAAATATTGACGTTTGTATTGATATCCCTCTATATAACATGTATTTCACGTGTACACACATGTGTTATCGACACGAAAGGATGTGCAATAATTTATCATTAACAGAATATAGTAACAATAGGTATATAATAATTTAAATTTCCACCTTTTATTTTCCCGACCCACCTCCTCGAAGGGAAAGTATTGTGAACGAGCTAAAAAAAATCGAAATAAAAACGGAAATATCCATTTTTGGGTCCCCTGAGACGATTAAGACCATTTTCAGATGGAAGTCTGTCTGTCTGTCTGTCTGTCTGTCTGTCTGTATGTGTGTGTGTGTGTATTTTTCCACGATAGAGGCCACACGTTTAATCCGATTGAGCTAAAAGTTGGTATATGGGTTTGGGTTACCCGTCGGAAGAACCCAATAGTTATTGTACGACATCTGTCAAACGGAAGTATCAATATCAAAAAATTACAGATGCAATACGTCACAGAATAGGAGGTTTGTACTTCGGCAGTTGCCCGATAAGGGCAGCACAGCCAAACACGGTCCATTTTGAATTCAGTGTGTCAACAAAATCAGGCCAAAAAGTACTTATTTCGCAACAACAATCGACAACGTCCACAGACACTGTAGGTGTATGATGCAGGTTGTCATAGGTCTCCAAACTAAAATAAAAATATGAAAAATATGTAAACAGAATCCCAAGTATTTTTTTATTACTGACTCTGCAAGTCAGCGAAGTTATTTACAGTATGAATGATTCGCAAATTACAGCAAGACGATAATATGAACAAAAGCACCCAAGTAAATTATTAACGTGGCAGTTTAATTACCTTCCAACAAGATCAGCTCTTTTCCCATGAATTTTCGCATTTCTTCTTCGTAATTCATCCTTGAGTTGGGTAAGCGACCATGACCCATATCTTTTATTAACATTATCTTCAAACATTTTGATGAAAAAATAATTGTTTTACAAAAAATAAAGAAGCACTTAAACACGTTATGCCAATTCGTTTGCAATGAAAACAATAACTAATAATAAGATATATTAGTTTGGTTATGTTTTCTGGACCGCATTTGGCGCTGCTGCCGCCTAGTGGCAAAATTTTGAAGTTACCTTGAAAACTCCCTATTGGGTATGCTATATGTCATTTGAAAGCCCTTGAAACACTCTATACAGAACAGTCAAAATTATTTCTCTAACTGTCGCCTGTCAAAAATAAAAAAATATCAAAATTTGAAACTTTAGCATTAAATATCTGAGAAAGTATTCGTGGATACTCGTCGGGAAAGTATTTCTGTATTTCTTTACTGTTTTCTTTATGTTTAAAACTTTTTTTTCGAACTTTTTTCCCTACTATTTTTTCCTATTTTTTACTATTTTCTTAATATTGTAACGGTTTTTTTTGCAATTATTTTTCCCCAGTTTTTCCCCTAATTTTTTACTAATTTCTTAATGTTTCTTACGATTTTTCCAATTTTTTTCTCTTCACTTTTTAACCCCTAATCTACGCCAACTTGGTGCTAACTTTAAGCTGAGTTTTTTACCTATTTACTTAATTTCAGGATTGCTCCGATGGTGGATGGTAGCCTTGAAATAATAATTTTAAATTCCACCTTTTTTTCCCGTATTTTTTTACTGTTTTTTTTTATGTATGAAACTTTTTTTCGATCTTATTCCCTATTATTTTTTTCCACTTTTCTTCATTTCTTTTTCTACATTTTACTAATTTCTTAATGAAAAAAAAACAGGAGATTATTCATACTCAAATGTGGTAAAAATTATTCAACGAATAATGAAAGAATAATGGTCTGAAATTGTCCAACAATGGTCTAAAATGGTAATAAAACGGTCTAAAGTTACCTAAATTGATCAAAGAATTGTTCAAAATAGTTTAAAAGTACCTAAAATTATCCAAAATGGCCTAAATTTCCCCAAAAATGAACCATAGTTCTAAATTGATCAGAGATTTTTTTTAAATAATCTAAAATTATATAAAATGGTCTAGAATTGTCTTAATATGGATTAAAATAATAATAAAACGGTCTAAAGTAACATAAGTTGATCAGAAAATTGTTCAATATAGTCTAAAATGGTCTATAATTGTCCAAATAGTATCAATTTGTCCAAACACGGTCTAAAATATTAGTAAAATGGACTAAAGTTACCTTAATTGATCAGAGAATTTTTCAAAATAGTCTAAAAGTACCTAAAATTGTCCAAATAGTATCAACTTATTCAAACACGGTCTAAAATATAAGTAAAATGGACTAAAGTTACCTTAATTGATCAGAGAATTGTTCAAAATAAAAGGCCTATAATTGTCCAATTATCCAGTGGTATGCATTTGAAAGAATATGTCACCTTTCTCCTCCTATTTGTTACGCCACTGACATTTGAAGCTATTTTAATTTTTTTTACGCACAAATTGAACTGTGTGAGATTGTTAATTAAAATCAAAAGTTTAAATAAAATTAACAAAATTTTGAGTAAATTATAGAACTATTGATTATTTTTTTTCCACCTCTAAATTCCAACTCGTAAAATTTCTTCGACAAATAAAAAACCACTACCGATGTTCATTTCCCGCGGACACGGATTTTCCTGGCCGAATATCCATCCTGGAAAATCGAATGGATTTGATTTGGGCATTTGGACAGTCAACGGGTCCGGGTTTATTGACGCCGAGTCTATTTCCTTCGGTAGACCGGAAGGAAGCCACCTATCATCTTGGAACTTGACGATTTGGTTGGGTCAATTTTTATTTACTGCAGTGAATTCGAATTTTATTAGAATTTGACAAATGAAAAATTTTAAAATTTAACTATAGATATTAAAAAAAAATCCCATCACTTTAAAGTCTGTTTGTAGCATCAGGTGAAATAAGGTCTCTTCTGGAAATAATCGTCCACTTATTTATATGTATCCTGGAAAATTCCCTCTTTTTTTGTGCCGTTTGGCACACTCTCTGGCTGCTGGAATTGAAACGGGCCAGGAGTTTTTCTCTTTCCACAGAATAAATTCTTGATACATATTTATGAGCTGGGACAGTTCAGGGATGTATATTTTTATCCCGAAGAGGTTTTTTGCTACTGCTTTGATTCATATATCCAGTTTGAATTTGGAACGTGTTTTTAATGAATGCTTAATCTGTTTGAAAATTGATTCAACGTTTTATTCAAAAATATTATTATCAAAATTTTTTACTTTAATAATACTATTTTCCTTATTTTCCCCTATTTTTCACCATTTTATCATAAATTTCACTATTTTATTACTTTTTCAAATATTTTGCGCAATTGTTAATATATTTACCCGTATTTTCTCTATTTTTCGCTTTTTCAACATTTTTCCTGTTTCTTTCTATTTTTTCCTGTTTTATCCTGTTTGGTACTTATTTTTCCATATTTTCCCTATTTTTCACAACATATTTTTCTATTTTTTTACTGCTTTCCCATTTGTTGCCCTATTTATTCTTTAATTTCCCAATTTTTCCACATTTTTTTTTCATTTTTTCTTATTTTACCAATTATTCCCAATTTTTCATATTTTTCCCTATATGTTTCACTATTTTTCACCATGTTTTTTCCCCATTTTTCCCTATTTTTCACCCAATATTATTCTAGTTTTTACTACTTTCCCATTTGTTTTCTTATTTATTTTTTAATTTCCCAATTTTTCCATATTTTTTTACCAGTTTTTCATATTTGTCACTATTTTTCACTATTTTTCACATAGTTCCCTATTTTTTCTAATTTTGCCCTATTTTTTCCTAAATAGAGCAACTATTTGTACACTATTTTTTTCAAATTTGCACTATTTGTTCCTAGTTTCCCCTATTTTTCTCCATTTATTTCTCCATAGTTTTCACTATTTTTTCTCATTTTCCTATTGCTTTTCTATTTTCCTATATCTTTCTATTTATTCCTGTATTCCATTTTCATTATTTTTTCTATTTGTCCCGATTTATACTTATTATTCCCTTTTTTCCCTCTTTTTATCTATTTTTTTCATATGTTTCACATATCTTTCACTACTTCCTCTATTTTTTGTATTTTCTCCTATTTTTCCTATATCTTTCCCTGTTTTCCATTAGTTTTCCTGTTTTTTCTAATTTTTCCCTATTTGTCCGTATTTTTCTGTATTTTGTCCTATTTTCCTCATTTCTTATTTTTCCCTATTTTCCTACTGTTTCTCTATTTTGACTATTTCCCTATTTATTCTCTAATTTTCCCAATTTTTGAAACTTCTCCCGATTTTTTCTAATTTTTTCCAATTTTTCCCAAATTTCACTATTTTCTCCGAAGTTTCCCTGTTTTTTCAATTTTTTCTCAAATTTCCCTATTTTTCTTATTAAAAATAGAATAAAAGAATAGAAAACAGGAACAAATAGAAAGAAATAGGAATAATGGATAAATAGGAAATTTCATATTTTTCTCAAATGTCCCTATTTTTCCTATTTCACCCTGTTTTTTTACTATTTTTCCTTATTTTTCTCTATTTTTCCCTTTCCCCATTTTTCCGTGTTTTGTTTTATTCTTTCCAAATTTCCCTATTTTTCTCTTTTTTTTCTATTTTCTTTATTTTTTAAAATTTTTTCTATTTTTCACTATTTTGTCCCATTTTTCCATATTTCTCAAAATTTTCCTATATTTTTTTTCATATTTTTCCTATATCTTCTTTATATGGGAAAAAGAGAAAAATAGGGCAAAATAGTGAAAAATTGGGGAAAACAGGGAAAAATAGGAACAAATAAGGCAAAATAGTGAGTAATGGCGAAAAATTGGAAAATTAGAGCAAAATAGGGAAATTTGGGAAATAGGGAAGAACAAAGAAAAATTGGGAAAAATAATAAAAAATAGGGAAATTAGATAATAAATATAGGAAAATAGTGAAAAATAGGTCAATATTAGGGACAAATTAGTAAAAATGGAATATATTAAATAATAGAAAATAATATGGATAAATATAGAAAAACAGGAAACAATAATGAAAAACAGAATATGAAAAAATAGAAAAATTACCAAAAAATAGCGAAAAGTGGGAAAAATAGGAAAAATTGGGGGAAATGGGTAAAATAAGTACAAATATGAAAAAAAGGAAAACAGAAAAAATTAAAAAAATGAAAAAAAAGAGGAAAAATGGCGAAAACTAGAGAAAATAGTAAATAAAAATAATATAATAAAAATAGGAAAAAATTAAAAAAAAAGATAAAATGGGGAAATTAGAGATAAATAAAAAAAAATCTAGTAAAATAAGGATATATATGAAAAAATAATGAAAAATAAGAAGAAATAGTAAAAATAGGAAAAATATGGACAAGTAAAAAATAATTTGAAATTTGAAAAATTCAGGAAAAATTGAAAGATTTGAAAAAATTTAAAAAAAAAACGAAAAAAAACCGAAGAAATCAAGAAAAAATCGGAAAAATAAAAAACAATTGGAAAAATGGTGAAATTAGGAAAAAAATAGAGGAAAATTGTATAGGAAACTTGGGAAAAATTGGAAAAAATAAAAATAATTGGAAAAATCAAGGAAATGGAAAAAATCCAATCATTTCGAGAAATAATCGAATTAATCCAGAAAGAATCGGAACCAAATCGAAAAAAAAAAATGAGAAATTCGGAAAAAAAAATAGAAGATCAGAAAAAATTGTAAAATTCAAGTTTAAAAAAAGTCTGAAGTATCCGGAAAGAATCGAAAACAAAAATTGCAAAAAATGGAAAAAATTGAAAAAATCAAAATCAAAAAAATTCTCATTTCAAAAAAAATCTAATAAATACGGGAAATATAAGAAAAAATCGAAAGAAAAAAATTTGAAAAATTCAGGAAAAATCGATAAACGAGGAAGTAGCGAAAAATAGAGAAAATAGAAAAATTCGGAAAATAGATCAAAAGACATAAAAATAGGGACAAATAGGGAAAAACAAGAAAAAATAGTGAAAACTATGAAAGAATAGGAAAAAACAAGCAAAGTTCGAATGTCCAGTCAAAACAATTTTCTTTCAAATATTAAAATAATAACAATATTATATTATTTATTATTATTATGAAATATAAAATTTTGCGCCCGAATGGCCGGCGCCCGGACCGTCGCGCTCAATCGTCTCCGCGCCCGATTGTCCCCGCCCCAAATGTCCTAAACCGTCCAAATCACGGATATTTAGCCAGTTTTATATAAATAACTACAATATTGTTGTTTGTAGTAAATTTAAAAGAATTTATTAAAAACTAGACGATTATTACCAAACAATACGTCGCTGCATTTCACCTGGAAAATCTCCAAGGGAATGATAAATGTCCTGGGAAAGCTCCTTTCACAATAAAGGAATAAATTTCTTCCGATGACAGAATCGTGGCACAAATTTCAGTTTCATTTGCCGAGATTAAATTCACCTCGAAGATAATTGAATTTCTCTGAAAATGGCCCGGCGGTTCAGTTCGAAACTTTTTAATTAATACTTTCTTAATTGCATCAAAATGCACTCGCGGATTTTTCGTGCCATTTTACGGATGATTTAATTAAGTAATTCTTCTTTGTTCGAGAACAAAAAAGGAGGCTTCTGATACTGGAATCTTTGATAGTAATTAGAGGGAAGCATTATACTTTTTTTTTGCTTAAAAAGTTTTATTTGAAAAAAGGTTCTTAATAGTTTGATTATAATTTGAAGTATTCTTGATAATAATATTTAAAATAAATTACTAATTCACTAGTCGTCGTAGAAAAAATAGTGTACATAACTCGCTTATATCGTAATTATTAATATTAACTGCTCATTGCATAATAAACTCACAAAAATCTTATTATAACAAGCCCTTAAGAAATTGAAACTTTCTGAAGAGGTTTCGCCTTAACTAGGGAGCCGCCCTTTCTTTAAAAATGACAAAAGACGTAGCAGAAAATATCGGTTGACATTTTTTTGAGCGCTCGTTAAGTCTGAAGTAGTTGGTAAATACGAGGACAAAAGCCTTTTTTTTTCTTTCATATACAGGTAAAACAGTTCGTGAGAGGAGCTCAATGTTTATTTTGTTATTTGCTAAGAATTATGTTATGCGTTGATGATGAGATTTCAAGTATTTTGGAATGCATTGGGCGTATTTGTTTTGACTCTTGATGGTCGCCATATTTTGTCTTTGTGTTTGCTTTTAATGTGTTTACGTACGAATAATTTTGCATAGTGTAAAGCTTTTATTTTTTGTTGTATACGATTACAAAAAGTGGAAATATATTTATTATTATAATTGACGTAAATCCATGACAAGTTAATTAATACTCGAAAAGTTTGTTCAAGAAAAATAATAAATTTATGCTTTTATAACATTCAAAAAATAATGCGTAAAGACCATAATCAGCATTTTCGCCCTAATCATCATAGAGTGATTTTTTTTGGTACTCTATTTTAAATAATAATTTGAAAAAAAAATTCAATTTTACTTTCCCGACCCACCTCCGAGAAGGAAAAGTATTCGAGATAAAGATGGAAATATCCATTTTGAGTTCACCTGAGGTGATTAAGACCATTTCCAGATAGAAGTCTGTCTTTCTGTCCATCTGTCTGTCTGTGTATATTCTTCCACGATAGAGGCCACACGTTTAATCCGGTTGAGCTGAAATTTGGGGAAGAACCCATTAGTTTTTGTACGACATCTGTCAAACGGAAGTGTCACTATCAAAAAATGAGGGGGTAATCCCACCCAACTTTCCGAACAGTCCTATTAAAGTAATTGTTTAATCGATTATTTTAGTTTTTCTGCATTAAAATAGATTAATTATATTACCTATCGAATGGTATAAATCCCATTTTAAAATCTTTAATATTTTTAAAGTTGTTCAATTTTTTTAGACTTATATTAAATTTCAAAAAAAAATATGAATTTACAATTTTTTGAATAAAATTTTGAAAAAAATCACAATTATAGAGTTTTATACTACAAATTTAATGTTTTTTTTTTTTAATTTTTAATATTAATATTAACCTAAAAAATAATAAAACCTATTTTTGAATAATTTTAAAGTCAATAAATAATTAATATCTCATTCAATTATTTTCAAAATGGGAAACAGTCCTTTTTTTAAGATTTTCTGGATCAAAATCCATTAATAAAGTTAGTTTAGAAAACTAAAAAAAATCAAATTTTTTGACAAAAATTCATGGGTAAATAAATCCATTGAATTGTTTTAACTTTTTTCATTTTTTGCTGTAACTTTTACAAATACTATGTGAAAATTATGAAATAATTTACACACATAGTACTTTTTAATTATTTTCGGATAAGCTATTTACTTTTTTCATTTATTTTATCCTTATTGATAAAACAAAATTACAAAAAATTAAAAAAGAATTCTTAAGTTTTTCTATAATAATTACAATTCTAAATTTTAAGAAACTTAAATACATTTTAAATTTAGAGTTTTATATTGTCTTTAGAATGAAAGCCCAGTTCAATAACTTTAATATTTTAGAACTTATTCAATTTAATTTAAAATCTTAATAAAATTTTAAATGTTCCTTGGCCATTTTTTAAAAAATTCCACAATTTTTGTGATAAAATTTTGAAAAAAATTATAATTAAAAAATTAATTATTACAAATTTAAAGATATTTTTTTTTTAATTTTTAATATTAAAATTTAACTAAAAAATAATAATTTAATAAAGATAAAAATTAAAATAAAAACTAGCGGCGAAACTATGCGTAACTCAAAAAAAAAGTTAAGACAAAATTTATAGAAAATTTTATGTTCTACAATTTTGATCCCATGTAATTTTTCATAAAAATCCATAATTTTGTCTTAAATTCTAAAAAAGTCACAAAAATGTCTATATAAATTTTTTTCACGCCCTCTAGCGGCGAAACTATGAGGAATTCAAAAAACCGGTAATGACAAAATGTGTAGAAAATTTTATGTTCTACAACTTTCGTATCTTGTAATTTTTCATAAAAATGCATTATTTTGGTTACTTAAGAAAAATATGAAAAAAAATTACTTTTTCATAAATCTGGCAACAATGGCAAAAGTTTTTGAAAATTTTAAACATTCGGAATTAAACTATAACGTATAAAAAATATATGTGTAAAACTTTATTGTCATCTTGTTAAGTAATGACGTCATCACTTATAGCAACTGTCACTTCCGGTTGTCCGATTAACTCCAAAATCTATACAGGTCGTCTCCTTGTTACCCTAAATATGTATATAAAATTTCATCTAAATCGGTTCAGCCGTTTAGACGCTATCGTGTTCACACACACACACACACAGACAGACATCATGCTAAAAATGGTATAAATGGATTCAGGTGACCTCAAAACGTAAAGATTCGTTAAAATCTGGGTATGGTCAAAATATCCTGATCGCATTACTTTCCTTCTATACAACTTTGTTGTTCGGAAAGTAAAAAATCGGTTGTGTCGCCCAAAACTTTCCCAACGAGTATCCACGAACATTGTTTCAGATATTTAATGTTAAAGTTTCAAATTTTGACATTTTTTTAATTTTAACAACTGACAGTTGGAGAAATAATTTTGACATATTGCATCTGTCATTTTTTGTTAGTGACACTTCCGTTTGACAGATGTCGTAAAAATCCAAATGGGTTCTTAAAACGGGTAACTCAGACCCATATACCAAATTTCAGCTCAATCGGATTAAACGTATGGCCTCTATCATGGAAGAATACACACACACACTCACAGACCGACAGACAGACTTCCATCTTTAACAGGTTCACTGCCGACCAAAAATTTCGGAAGGGTCTCAAAAACCGATATTGAATTTTTGATGGGACGTCTACAGAAAGTATTATTATTAACTTATTTGAACTTTATAGCTCTATATAAATTGACACTGGCCTTTGAGTCATATTTCTCCGTAAGTATACCGCTGACGCAACAGTTGCGTCATACGAATTTACTGTAATAGTACAAATAAAACAGTACACAATGTAAAACTTTTATTCATATAAAATTCTAAAAGAAAAGTTTAAAATAAAACAGACCTAAAATAGTCATATACCGTACAAAAAAATAATAATTCGTTTTTAGAAATCAACAAAGCACATAAACAATGATCATAAAAACTGTATGAAATAAAACTTTAGAACCTACCCTATAAATAAACAATAGCTATTTGTGTATTAAGAGCGGAAAGTGATACTTTGCCGCTTGAGGCAGAGAGTTGCCCGCGCGATGCGTAGCGGAGCGCGGGCAATCTGCCGAAAGCGGCAAAGCACTTTCTGCTCGAATTGAACACAAGATTTTTTCTACGATCACATTATTTTTAGACAAATAATTTAAAAAAAAAACATGAAAAATACACTTTTTCATATTTATCTCTGGATTTAGTCGGCAGAAGATTCAGAGAAATATTTTTAGCAAAATCTGCTACATCTGGAGGTGTGCTTGAAAATTCACATTCACTCTCACTCTCCATTTTTCGAATAGCTTTTTCATAAACTAAAAATGAAATAATGACGTTTCATTAATTTCATAGTCTACTATTTGCACAAAATAGTAAGTAGGCACTTAAATTTGCAATCACTATTGCATATAGGTGTACCTAGGTGTATCTAGGTGTACCTTCTGACAGTTTAATTTTTACTAGATAAATTTTATAAAATAAAGTTTAATTTCGTTCGAAATATCTTCAAATATTAATATTTCAACTAAAATATTCAGACTGCCCTACATTTTGTTTTAATATACCTATTATTTACTACCTTTCTTTAGTTTATTGTAAACGAAAACAGGCGAGCGGAAAAGTACGCGCTAGAGCGACAATAATGTCAAATTATTACAGATCACGGAAAACGTCAACTTTGCGGCTAGATTTGAGTGTGCAAAAGCCTACTTTGGGTAGTGATCGTAGGAAAATACATTTTTTGAAACAAACAAAAAACAGAATCAGTGATAATAAAAATGTCTTATTTTTTGTGATGATGCAGTCTGAAACAGTTTCCAAGGCAGAGTCCTGGTTTGTCGACGCAAGCAGGACAGAAATAAGGACATTTTGTTCTTAACAAACTCTACACCTTTTCCTTATTTGTCGGCCCTTATCATTACTGTGGAATTTTTCTGGAAGGTGATCATAACCAGCAGTTGCAGGTATAGGTATAGTTGCGGATGTAGACTTTTCTTCCCCCTCTGACAACAACTTTTTTATAATGTTGTGTCGAAAATCATAAAACGACATTTTATCCTGCGAAGACAATTTATTTAAAGATAATAGCTGTTAAGGACCATCGTTGATATGATGTGATGCCCAATTTTTTTATACCATCGTATAGTTTTCCTTTCATTGCCATAATAAGCTAGCATTTGATTTTTTCTATCAACTCCTGACATGTACTGGTTATACTTTGCGACTGCTCTGGGTTTCTGCATCAAACTCTGTAGAAACAAATAAGACGTCTCTCTTATCACGCCACTTCCCTATTAGTACTCCGTTAGCGAATTTTGAAACGATTTCACCTTTTTTAGTTTTGTACTAACAACTCCTGGGGGATTCAGGAGCCGGTCTTTACGTAAGTATTTTTAGCAAGTAGTTCTGTACTAAGCGAGTAATTGTTATAATAATTATCCATGAAAAGCGAATGCCCCTTTCCAAGATAATTTTTCATCAGGGACAATACAACACTTGCGGCGTGTCCAGTTCTCCCGTCATGTCGTTTTCTGCTTCACTATAGATTCCAATTTTTAAAACGAAGCCGTCTGGTTGTGACAGAATATATAGTTTTACTCCAAATTTATGTTTTTTGTTCTTTATATATTGTCTAAAAATTAATCGCCCACGCTAAAGAACCATGGACTCGTCTAACGACAGCTCCTTGCTTGGGTAGTAAAGTTCGTCGACTCTTTTGTTAAAAAAATCTTGAAGCCATCTACTTCTGCATAAGCGGTCATCATATTCTGGTTCTCCTCTTTCAGGATTTCTAGAAAAATGTAAGCATCTAAGTATTGATAAAAATCTATTTCTACCCATGTATTTTCGAAAACAAGGAATGTTGTATAATTCATCTGTTTTCCAGTAATCCTGTAAACGCGCCAAATGAATGTCTCCCATATGAAACCACAATCCCAGAAATACTTTCACGTTTTGAACTGTTACGGGCTTCTAGTCAGTAATTCTTGATTTATCTTTAGTTTTGTCAGATAAAAACAAGTGTTCGGCATAATTGTTGGTTTCAGACACTATCTATTCAAAGAACTTATCCGTAAGAAACAGCATCAAAAAATCAATGGGATCATCAGATGTTATGTTTACTTTTAGTCCACTAGTTTCTGAAAATGTAAAATCATTTAATTTTCCCTTATCACTCCATGGTGGAAAACTTGCGGCATTCTTTTTCTTATTTTTATTGATTTGAACTGAAGTATCTTCTATTTCAGTAAGATCTTCTGTTGCCGTGACAGCAGTTGTCTCTGATAAGATATATTCTTGTATAATTTCTTCTTCACTTGAATTTGAAATTGATTCGTCATCAGGCTCGTATTCTCTTCCGCTATCTTCAAACTCTGCCTTTTTGTGTATGATGTTTGAGGCCTAGAGGGTCCAGGAATTTCACCGTCCATATTACCGAAATTACAAGCGGTACTCACAAACCGGATGCACGATTTTACGGCCTATGCGATACAGTAACAGGCTAACGACAAATAACCTTCCTTCTTTAAAAGCCGAAGCTGGCTGCCAATATGAATTTAGCTATAGGTACTCATGACGACCCAGTTGCGTCGTTGGCCCGTAGTGGGGATCCGCCGTGACGCAACTGTGTCGTCATCGGCAGTCAACCTGTTAAATGGTCTTAATCATCTCAGGTGACCTCAAAATGGATATTTCCATCTTCATCTCGAGAATTTTTTTAGCTCGTTCACTATACTTTCCCTTCTCCTTTGACAGTCAAAATTATTTCTCCAACTGTCACCTGTCAAAAATAAAAAATGTCAAAATTTTAAACTTTAACATTAAATATCCGAAAAAGTATTCGTGGATACTGGTCGGGAATGTTTTGGGGCGACACAACCGATTTTTTTCTTTATAATAATATTCCATACTTATTGTTAAAATATAAAATAAAATTTTAATATAATTTAATATAAAAGTATTGTTTCCCAACTATATAAATCTATTATTGATCGAAAAACTGTTCAATTGTTATAAGGGTTCAGAGTTACATCGTACCGAAAATTTAAAAAAATCCGTCAAGACCCAATTTCCGTGAGGATTTTGTATAACCGTTTTGAAAAACATTTACAATTTATTAATCAATTTGATAATAATTTTCTTTTTATATTAAATAAAATGAAGCTGCGATTTGATCAATTTTTATGTAAAACAGAATATTTAATAATTTTCATACTGGTTTATAGAATTTATTACGAGTGTCAGGAATGAAATTATAAAATAATTACATATTTACATAAAAAAAATGTGTTAAGACTCGCAGAGTGGACGTGAGAACTTGAAAAGTAAGCTTCCCCTTTTGGAAATTATTGAACTAATGCGTAATTTCCGTTCCTTGTTAGTTCGCTGTCTGGTAACTGCTGATCATCATTTTTATAGAAGGCGATAAAAATAAGGTTGCACTTATACTCTCCTATGGTTAATATAAATATAGAAAATTAATAGCTGGAAGCAAAACACATAAACATTTTATTACTGTATTTATTCTAGTCAGATCGTTATTAAAAATCTTGTAACTATATCGTAATCTGTAAGAGTACGTTCACTAGCAATACATAATAAAAGTTTTAATGGTAGTAAGTAGACATTTTAACAACATGGTTATGTGTCATTTTATTTGCAGGTATTAAATATATTAACTACTCTACATTTTGCGACCACATTCAAACTAATTAATTATTTTGAGAGTAGGTATAAATTATTTTAAGGATAGTTTAACTGACTATAATTAATAAGATAAGCCTGATTTTTAAGTAAAATTAGACAGTTAAAATATTGTAAAGAGAGATATATAGTTGGAATCATATGGAAAACTTTTTTATTATTAAGTTTAGGAAAAAAAGTTATTCTTCATAAAAAGTTCTGCATTATCTAAAACATAGAATACAGTCATCAAATATCAATTTTTTTCAGTGGTATACGAGGTCTGTCAAAAAATAAAGTACCTTTAAATTTGACAATATCGAAAAAATTTACTAAAAAATTTGATCAAAATTAAAAATTACATTTAAATATGCAAGTACATCCATTTAAATTAAAACTTAAGATTATTTTATTTTTTACTAATTTTTCTGTTTTGAATGAACATTTACCTCTTGTGATTTCGAAAGACATGATAACCTTTTAGTTTTTCGATGTTTTCTAATAATTTTGCATATTTAAAATATTTAAACATAATTTTTAATTCCGATCAACTTTTTTTAGAAACATTTTTCGATATTGTCAAATTTAAAGGTACTTTACTCTTGAGTAAAACTCATATTTTTTGACAAACCTCGTATAATATTGAAAAAAAAAGATATTTAATGACTCTATTTCAGGTTTTAGATAATGCAGAACTTTTTATGAAGAATAACTTTTTTTCGTAAAATTAATAATAAAAAAGTTTTCTATATGATTCCAACTTAGAGGGACATACTGTATATAATTTTAAAGAAATACATGTATATTATATCAGGCTTACGCCACTGAAGTTAATGTAGTTATGTTAAACTGCGAAATGCGAATATTGTTTTTAATTCTAAACAATTGTTCTAACTAAATTTTTTGATAATATCAAAAATAAGGGTAGTTTACTCCTGATTAAAATTCCTATTTTTTGTTCTACCCTGTACATAGTATGGAAATTTAAAATTTTGGCAACTCAAATGGAAATTTCCCGCAATACACTAATTTTTATCAAAAATAAAATTTTCTGACAAATGGATAATAAAAAAGTTTCCCATATGGTGCAAATTTTTGAAACTCACTGTATAATACCAAGTTGTAATATAGATCGCTGGTTAAAAATGGTGAGTCCGGCCTGAAATGTCTAAAAATTTAATTTATAAATTTATCTAGTGGAAATGAAAACTAACCTTATAAATAATTTAACGTACATGGTCACCTTTACTAAGTAATCAAAATTTGATTTTGTTCGGCCATTTTGCCAGCAAAAAAATTTGAAAAAATTGTGTTAATTTTGTTTTTAAATGCAAGATTTTAATTTGTATTGTTATTTGAGATGAAAATAATTTTTTAAGAATTTTATTTGCTAAAGCTGACCATACACTAAATTTTGTTTCAAGAGTAATTAATTCTAAAACAAAAAAAAATTAAAAATCAGATCTTTATTAGAAATCTAATTCTAATCAAATTTTATCTACTATTTTCGAAAAAAATGGTTGCAGTAAATGCATATTTTGAGTTAAAAATGAGTTTTTTTTTAAATCAAAAAAATCCTCATTCCAAAAAAAATGTCGAATAAATACGGAAAAAATTTGAGAAATTCGGGAAAAATCGAAAAGATCTGAAAGAAATCGAAAAACCGAAAAAACGGACTAAAATAGAAAAAATCCAGAAAAAAAACGGAAAAATCGAAAAAATAACAATTGAAAAAAATTGAAAAAATAGTGAAATTAGGAAAAATTAGAGGAAAATGGGATATATATGGGAACTAGTGAAAAATTGGAAAAAAAGAGGAAATTGAAAAATTCCAGGCATTTCAAGAAAAAATCGAATAATCCGAAACCAAATCGAAAAAAAAATTGAGAAATTTGGAAAAAACGAAAAGATCAGAAAAAAGTGGAAAAATCGAGAAATTTAAAAGAAATCTGAAGTATCCTGAAAAAGTCAAAAAAAAATTGGAAAAACTGGAAAAAATTGGGATAGTAAAATGTGGGAGAAAAATTGGAAAAAAACTGGAAAAAATTGGAAAATTATAAAAATTGAACAAAATTAGGAAAAAATCAAAAATATCGGAAAAAGTTTAAATAATCGAAAAAAAAAACTATGAAATCGAGTAAAATCGAGGCATAAAAAAATTGAAAAATCCGGGAGAAGACGAAAAAAAATCGAAAAAAAAATTGGGAAATTCGGAAAAATGGAAAAACGAAAAGATCGGGAGAAAATTGGAAAAATTCAAAAAAAAATTGAAAAAATCCAGCAAAAATGGGAAAAAATCAAAAGAAAAAAAATTGAGAAATTCGGGAAAAATCGAAATTTCTGAAAAAATAGTAAAAAATCGAAAAAACCGTAGAAAGAAATGGACTAAAATCGAAAAAATCCATGAATTTTAAAAAAATCTCAAAAATCGGAAAAAATCGTAAAAAAAAACAATTGGAAAATAGCGAAATTAGGAAAAATTAGAGGAAAATTTGGAAAAACAATTGGAAAAAATTGGAAAAATAGTAAAATTAGGAAAAATTAGAGGAAAATTGGGAAATATAAGGCAAACTAAGAAAAAAATGGAAAAAACTTAAAAAAACAGAGGAAATCGAAAAATTCCAAGCATTTAAAAAAAAAATCGAATAAATCCTGAAAGAATCGGAACCAAATCGAAAAAAAAATTGAGAAATTCGGAAAAAATGAAAAGATCAGAAAAAATTGAAAAAATTGGAAATAATTGGGATAGTAAAATTAGAAAAAAATGGGAACATGTAGGAGAAAAATTGGAAAAACTGGATAAAATTGAAAACTTCGAAAAATTGGACAAAATTAAATTGGGAAAAAATCAAAAATATCGGAACAAGTTTAAAAAACCGAAAAACAAACTATGAAATCGAGTAAAATCGAGGCATTAAAAAAAAATTGAATAATCCAGGAAAAGTCGAAAAAAATCGGAAAAAAATTGAGAAATCCGGAAAAATGGAAAAACGAAAAGATCGGGAAAAAATTAGAAAAATAAAGATATTCAAAAAAAAATTGGAAAATCCAGCAAAAATCGGAAAAAAATTGGAAAAAGTAGGAGGGGGGCAATTGAAAAGAGGGTGATTAAATCACGTAAGGAACTTGGTACTATCGTACAAAAACTAATGGGTTCTTCCGACAGATAGACACACAGATAGATAGACAGACAGACAGACAGACAGACTTCCATCTGGAAACGGTCTTAATCATCCCAGGTGACCTCAAAATGGATATTTCCATCTTTATCTCGAAAAATTTTTTTAGCTCGTTCACAATACTTTCCCTATTCGGAGGTGGGTCGGTAAAGTAAAAAATATTTCTATAGTTATATGAAAAATAAAATTCAATAAAGAATAAAGAAACTCGAAGTCTTACCACAAATTATTTAATACTGACGAAACGTTTAAAAGTCAAATAGCGACATGTTTCGGTCTAGACGACCATCATCAGGCCTTTAAAAAAATTGATAATGTGAAGAGACATTAAAAAATTAAAATGTAATATTATAACTTATAAATTGGATCCAAAGCGTTGATAAAATTTAAAAAATATAAAAATGATTGTGACGAGTTAGATTGTGGAAAAAAATTTTTATATACTTAACACAAACTAATTAATTTAAAGGGAAAATTTTTTTTAAAAAATAACTCCATACGAGTTATTTAATTTTTTTATAGGTCTGATGATGGTCGTGTAGACTGAAAGACTTCGAGTTGTTTTATTATTAATTGAATACTTACCACATTTGAATATGAATAATATTTTGTTTTTAAAAATAAAATTAATTTATAAAATAAATTATATCACGCCGCCCAAGCTTGTACTTTTATTATGCTTTTAATCTTTAAATATTTTTAATGTTTTTGCAAAAAAAATAGTTTTTAATAGTTTGAACCATACTGTATACATTTATAGATACGCCACTGGCTTAACCAGAGAAGAATGAAGGCACTTCATTTTTCTTGAAAATTGTGCTAGCAAAAGTTATTTGCAGAGAGAAAGATATGCGTGTCTGGAATATCCAAGAAGGTTTTAGGCTTTCTGGAAGTGGCTGCTTCTGGATATAATGTCGAAATCGTGTATATAAATGATCAAATGTTAGAAGCGGAAGAGTTATACCGCTAGAACGGAAATGGTAGATTTAATTTTTTTTAGAGGAAAGTGCTTTTTTACTGATATGGGGGACGATTGTGATGGAAATTTTGATCGTTTGCGCGTTTGATGGATATTTTTCTACTTAATAATTTTAAGTGGTTTATCTAAAAATATTTTTTATAGCTACCAATATATAAAAGTTATAAAAATTTTCTCATTCTTTTAAAAAAATTTTTACTCTATCCTTTTCTAATCTAATTTAACATACCCTCGAAAACTCAATTTTACATCACATTAGCAAGACTAATAAAGCCTCTCTCGTGCTATATAACTTTTTGTACACTATATAAAAAAAATGAGTGTTACGCTTAGAAAAAGCAATTTTCCTGACATTTCCTTTACTCATTATAGCGTTGAATACTCTACAAAAAAAAAAACCTAACGTTCCACAAAAGCTAATTTTTTTTAATCTACATATACTATAAGCCAGTAAATATTATAATAATAATTTTAAAAATACCCTAAAACTATTTTATAACAACCACTATCCATTAAAATAATTCCAAAGCATACAATAAAGATATAAAACTAACTTTATCTTTACAACCCTTTTTTATACATAAATTTACAAGCCTGTTAAAAGTAGATAATAAAATGGCTTAATCCAATTAAAACAACGTTATTTAAAGCGACATTTTACGATCTCAAATTACTTTTATACTACTCCAATTTTCGTTAATAAAAATATCAAGAATTATCCAATAAATTTCACATTTTTCATTGTTCATTGAAATTTCAATTTCGAGGAATTGGTATATTGTACTTTATTGGTAATATTACCATCAATTGAAGATTTTAGTAGAAGTAATAAACATTGATTACTACTTCTAAAGTAATTATAGTAATTATACTTTTTTATTTTACCAACCCACCTCCGAATAGGGAAAGTATTGTGAACGATCTAAAAAATTTTTATCCATTTTGAGGTCACCTGACATGATTAAGACCATTTCCAGATGGAAGTCTGTCTGTCTCTCTGTCTGTCTGTCTGTCTATTTGTTTTCTTCCACGATAGAGGCCACACGTCAAATCCGATTGAGCTGAAATTTGGTATGTGTATGGTATGTGACATCTGTCAAACGGAAGTGTAACGATCAAAAAATGACAGATTCAATATGTCACGGAATTTGACTTGCAATATGTCATTTGAAAGGCCTTGAAAAACTGTCAGAACTAAGTTCCTTACGTGATTTAATCTCTCTCTTTCCAATTCCCCCCCTCCCCAACTTTTTCCAATTTTTTCCGATTTTTGCTGTATTTTTCCAATTTTTTTTTGAATTTCTCTATTTTTCCAATTTCCTGGTTTTTCCAATAAATGCCTCGATTTTACACAATTTCATAGTTTTTTTTTCGATTTTTTTTTGAACTGTTTCCAATATTTTCGATTTCTTTCTAATATTTCTAATTTTCCAATTTTTCCCAGTTTTTATTTAATTTTTCTCTTACATTTCCCCATTTTTTCCTATTTTTTTCCTAATTTTACTATCCCAATTTTTTCCAATTTTTTCAATTTTTTTTCGATTCTTTACGGATACTTCAGATTTTTTTTAAATTTCTCAATTTTTCTGATTTTTCTGATCTTTTCCTTTTTTCCGACTTTCTTAATTTTTTTTTTCGATTTGGTTCCGATTCTTCCAGGATATTCGATTTTTTCTTGAAATGCTTGAAATTTTTCGATTTCCTCGATTTTTCCATTTTTTTATTTTATTCCAATTTTTCCCCAGTTTCCCATATATTTCCTAATTTCAATATTTTCCATTTGTTTAAATTTTCGATTTTATCCATTTCCTTCTTCGGTTTTATTTTTTCTATTTTTTTAGATCTTTTCTCAAATTTTTTTCAATTTTTGCCGGATTTTTCATTTTTTTTTTTTGAATTTCTCTATATTTCTATTTTTGTCCCGATCTTTTGTTTTATCCATTTTTTCCGAATTTCTCAATTTTTTTTGACTTTTCATGGATTTTTCAAAATTTTTTTATTGCCTCGATTTTACCCGATTTCGTAGTTTTTTTTTCGATTTTTTTAAACTGTTTCCGATATTTTCCATTTTTTCCTAATTTTGTCCAATTTTTCTAATTTTCCAATTTTTTCCAGTTTTTTTTCCAATGTTCTCCTACATTTTCCAATTTTTTCGATTTTCACAATTTTTTCTGATCTTTTCGTTTTTTCCGAATTTCTCAATTTTTTTTTCGATTTTTTTCGACTTTTCCTGGATTTTTCAAAATTTTTTTATCGCCTCGATTTTACCCGATTTCATAGTTTTTTTGTCGATTTTTTTAAACTGTTTCCGATATTTTCGATTTTTTCCTAATTTTGTCCAATTTTTCTAATTTTCCAATTTTTTCTAGTTTATTTCCAATTTTTCTCCTACATTTAACCATTTTTTCCTAATTTTACTATCACAATTTTTCCAATTTTTTTTCGATTCTTTCCGGATACTTCAGGTTTTTTTTAAAGTTCTCGATTTTTCCAATTTTCTTTGATCTTTTCGTTTTTTCCGATTTTCTTAATTTTTTTTTCGATTTGGTTCCGATTCTTTCTGGATTTATTCGATTTTTTCTTGAAATACCTGGATTTTTTCGATTTCCTTGATTTTTCCAATTTTTGTATTTTATTCCAATTTTCCCTAGTTTCCCATATATTTCCCAATTTTCCTCTAATTTTTCTTAATTTCACTATTTTCTAAATGTTTTTTTTTTCGATTTTTTCCGATTTTTTCTGGATTTTTCAGATTTATTTTTTTAATTTTATCCATTTCTGTCTTCGGTTTTTTCGATTTTTTTCTGGTTTTTAAGTTCTTTCGATTTTTCCCGAATTTCTCAAATTTTTTTCTTTCGATTTTTTCCCACTTTTGCTGGATTATCAATTTTTTTTTGAAATTCCCAATTCTTCCAATTTTGTCCAGATCTTTTCGTTTTTTCATTTTTTTCCGAATTTCTCAATTTTTTTTTTTCGATTTTTTTCGACTTCACGTGCATTTTTTATGCCTTGATTTTACTTGATTTCATAGTTTTTTTTTAAACTTTTTCCGATATTTTCGATTTATTCCTAATTTTGTCCAATTTTTCTAATTTTAAAATTTTTTCCAGTTTTTTTCCAATTTTCTCCTACATTCCTACATTCCGGATACTTCGGATTTTTTTTAAAATTTGTCCATTTTTCCAATTTTTTCTGATTTTCTCGTCTTTTCCGAATTTCTCAATTTTTTTTTTTTCGATTTGGTTCCGATTCTTCCAGGATTTATTCAATTTCTTTTGAAATTCTTGGATTTTTTCGATTTCCTCGATTTTTCCAATATTTTTTATTTTATTCCAATTTTTCCCCAGTTTCCTATATATTTCCCAATTTTCATCTAATTTTTCCTAATTTCGCTATTTTCCAATTGTTTGTTTTTTCACTTTTTTCCGATTCTTTCTGGATTTTTCAGATTTTTTTTTTTAATTATCGATTTTTTCGATTTTGGTCCATTTCTTTCTTCAGTTTTTTTCTACTTTTTCAGATCTTTCGATTTTTCCCGAATTTCTCAAATTTTTTTCTTTTGATTTTTTCCTTTTTTTGCTGGATTTTCCATTTTTTCCGAATTTTTCAAAACTTTTTTTCGATTTTTTTCGACTTTCATAGATTTTTCAATTTTTTTTATGCCTAGATTTTTCTCGATTTCATATTTTTTTTTTGATTTTTTAAAATTTTTCTAATTTTCCAATTTTTTCCAGTTTTCTTCCAATTTTTCTCCTACATTTCCCCATTTTTTACTATTTTTTCCTAATTTTACTATCCCAATTTTTTCAATTTGTTTTTCGATTCTTTCCGGATACTTCTAATTTTTTTTAAATGTCTCGATCTTTCCAATTTTTTCTGATCTTTTCGTTTTTTCCGAACTTCTCATTTTTTTTTCGATTTGGTTCTGATTCTTCCTGGATTTATTCGATTTTTTCTTCAAATGCTTGGATTTTTTCGATTACCTCGATTTTTCAAATTTTTCCCTAGTTTCATCTCAGTTTTCCTAATTTCACTATTTTTCCAATTGTTCTTTTTGTTTTCGATTTTTTCCGATTTTTTCCGATTTTTTCCGATTTTTTCTTTTTTTCTGAATTTTTCAGATTTTTTTTTAATTTCTCGATTTTTTCGATTTTAGTCCATTTCTTTGGTTTCTTCGATTTTTCCCCAATTTCTCAAATTTTTTTCTTTCGATTTTTTCCTATTTTTCATGTATTTATTCGATTATTTTTTTGAATTGAGGATTTTTTGATTTCGGTTTTTTCAATTTTTTCCATTTTTTCCAATTTTTGTTTTCGATTTTTTAAAATATTTCCTGAATTTTTCAATTTTACTTTCCCGACCCAACTCCGAGAATGAAAAGTATTGTAAACGAGCTAAAAAAATTTTTCGAGAAAAAGATGGAAATATCCATTTTGAGCTTACCTAAGATGATTAAGGCCATTTCCAGATGGAAGTCTGTCTGTCTCTTTGTCTGTCTGTGTATTTGTCTGTGTGTATTCTTTCACAATAGAGGCCACACGTTTAATCCGATTGAGCTGAAATTTGGTATACGGGTTTGGGTTATCCGTCGGAAGAACCCAATTTGACTTGCAATATCTCGTTTGAAAGCCCTTGAAAAACTCTATTCAGAACAGTCAAAATTATTTCTCCAACTGTCACTTATCAAAAATAAAAAAATATCAAAATTTAAAACAGTAAATAGCTGAAAAAGTATTCCTGTCGGAAAAGTTTTGGGGCGACACAACCGATTTTTTTTTCTATTTCTCGGAAGGTTTCTTAAGACATTAACATTTATTTTGAATCATAACTATACCCTTAAAAAGTTATTTTTAAGTATACGCCTACGTTTTTGTCAGATGTAAAAAATTATGACCCTTGAGACAGACGGTAAAAAAGTGAACACCATCTCATTATCGGTGTCAAAACTATCGCCTTACTTACTAATGAGCTCATTTCGAAAAAAAATTGGTCCTAATAGCCGACAACCTTTGAAAATGGTCGTAAAAATTTACGAAACAAAAAACTAGACAGCGGGACATAAACGTTAATTGGTATTTTTTTTGTAACTGTCGGGTTACATACAGAGGCAGCAAGTAGAAAATTAGTAAAAGTTTAAATAAAGTAAAAAGATAATATGTAAACTATTCTCCAACTGTCACCTGTCAAAAATGAAAAAATGTTAAAATTTTCACAAAAATAAGCAAATAGAATGAAATTTTCGAAACTTAAAATTAATCGTTAAATTTTTGATTTTTCAGTTTTTGTAACATTTTTAAATTTATGAAATTTTTCTAATCACTAAAACTTTATTTTCATAATTTCATAGTAGGTGAAATTATTTAAAAGTGCTGTTTTAGCTGATTGTCTCTCTATTTTTTTTTATTCTTCAATACATCTTTATTTGCAACTACATCAAAATAATTCTGTTTGTTTTCATTTTATATTCCTTTTTTTCAAAACTTTATCATTTTTTCCTCATTGGCTCCCTTAAGCCATTTGCTGCGCGTGGTAACTTTTTTACCACCCTGAGGAGCTGAATACGCCTTGTTTTATTAAAGTATTTTATCTGGCTAACACATTTTTATTTATGTATTTTAGGTAAAATGATATTTCAAGGTCACTAACACCATTTTTAGTAATAGACGCCGAATGGCGGCATACGCACATACTAAAATTTTTACGTAAATGTGCGCATGACGCCAAATGGTGTTAATTAGATTCAGTTGTTTCTGTAGTTAAAATAAAAGACAGGATAATAAACTACATGTTTTTTACCTTTTATTGTTCACTACTAACTATTTTATGAAAAATAACATATTATAAGTTCTTAGAAATAACATAAAAATGAGGGGTATTCCCACCCAACTTTCCGAACATTCATAGTAAATTAATTGTTTAATATAATTAAAATTAGTTCACAAAAATTAAAAAAAAACTAAATTTTTTGTAACATTTTATAATTTTGTATAATTTCTACAAGTATTATTTTAAAATTATGAAATATTTCACACATTTTTGATCCCTTTCGGATTTACCATTTTCGATAACACAAAAGGACAAAAAAAATTAATTTTTTTTTATTTTGGTTATAATAATTACAACGTTAAATTCGAAGAGACTAAAATATTTTCTAAATTTAGAATTTTATATTACCTATCGAATGGTATAAATTTCATTTTAATATTTTTAAAGTTATTCAATTTTTTTAAACTTATATTAAATTTCAAAAAAAAATTTATAAAGTCTACAATTTTTTGAATAAAATTTAAAAAAAAATCACAATTATAGAGTTTTTTACTACAAATTTAATGGTATTTTTTTTAAATTTTTTAATATTAATATTAACCTTAAAAAAAATTAAACATTTTTTGAAAAATTTTAAAATCAATAAATAATTAATTAGTTTAAAAAACTAAAAAAAAATCAAATTTTCTGTCAAAAATTCATGGATTATTTTTTACATTTTCTGCTATAACTTTTACAAATACTATGTTAAAATTATGAAATAATTTACACACATAGTACTTTTGGATCCTTTTCTGATACACCATTTACTTTTTTGATTTATTATATACTTTTTGATAAAACGAAATTACAAAAAATTTAAAAAAATTCTTTTTTTGGTTATAATAATTACAATTCTAAATTCTAAGAAACTAAAATACATTTAAATTTAGAGTTTTATATTATCTTTCGAATGGTGAAAATCATATTTCAATAACTTTAATATTTTAGAAGTTATTCAATTTACTTTAAACTCGTAATATAATTTTAAATGTTTCTTGTCAATTTTTAAAAAAATTCGTAATGTTTGTAATAACATTTTGAAAAAAATTATAATTATAAAATTAATTATTACAAATTTAAAGATATTGTTTTTAAATTTTTAATATTAAAATTTAACCAAAAAATAATAATTTAAAAGATAAAAATTGCTTAAAAATTAAAATAAAAACTAGCGGAACTCGAAAAAAAAGTACAGACAAAATTTGTAGAAAATTTTATGTTCTACAATTTTGATTTTTTGTAAATTTTCATAAAAATCCATAATTTTATCTCAAAATCAAAAAAAAGTCGCAAATGTCTATATACATTATTTTCACGCCCTCTAGCGACGAAACTATGAGGAATTCAAAAAAACGGTAATGACAAAATGTGTAGAAAATTTTATGTTCTACAACTTTCATATCCTGTAATGTTTCATAAAAATGCATTATTTTCGTAATTTAAAAAAAAAATATGAAAAAAAATTACTTTTTGATAAATCTGGCAACAATGGCAAAAGTTTTTAAAAAATTTAGTCATTTGAAATTAAACTATAATGTATAAAAAATATATTTGTAAAACTTTATTGCCATCTTGTTTAGTAATGACGTCATAACTTATAGCAACTGTCACTTCCGGTTGTCCGTCTCCTTGCTACCCTAAATATGTATGTAAAATTTCATCTACATCGGTTCAGCCGTTTAGACGCTATCGTGTTCACACACAGACACACGCACAGACACACACAGATACAAACAGACAGACATCATGTTAAAAATGGTATAAATGGATTCAGGTTACCTTAAAACGTAAAGATTCGTTAAAATCTGGGTATGGGGCCAAAATATCATGATCGCAATACTTTCCTTCTATACAACTCTGTTGTTTGTAATGTAAAAATTAGAATTGTTTTTGTTGTCGGTCTGGTACAATTCAACGTGGATTCGCTCCCTTCATCTAGACCTAGTCTACAAAGTCGCTGACATGAGTACTGGATCCGGTTCTCGGCTCGAGCTCCAACTGGGAAAAGGGTTCCACAGGAACTCGGATTGGCACTGCAACTGATGACGACGGATTGAATTTTACATTTCGGCGTTTAAGTCGCGAGTGTCTCCATCTATCGGACAGATGCTCAACTGGTATGACTGACCCATAATTTTAAGATATTTCTAATTCAGTGCCGTGCGCGATATAATTTATATGTTTTAATTATCACGGTAACTTCGTTACATATCTTTTCTTCAGTTAATATACTAAGATTCCTTCTCGAGTTTTTAACTTGTGTTGTTTCTAGCGCTATTATCTTTACTTTTGGTATTTATTTTAGTTCTTGTTTCAATACCTAATTATATAGATTATATTTTGATAGTATAGAACTTGTTATTGACTGATTTTAGTGTTTTGTCAGTAGCAAAAAAAATGGTGACATTTGATTGACTTACCGTTTTCTACTAACACTATTGTATTATAATTTCAACAGAAATTCTCCGGAATAAAAAACTGCTCGCAGACTGCGCTTTTTTTACCTGGTCTGTTCGGTGCATGTGACAAAAAAACCGAAATAACTATGTGAAAATAGATCGATAGAAATGTCACTCTGGACTATTGTTAAAGAGCTACTATTATTCGGTGGCAAGAAGGTTTTTGGTTGACAAAAGGACCTCCGTACCCTGTATATTATTAACATTTCGGGTTTCTACAAAGAAGTTGATCATAGGGCAGATCGGTTTGCTTTTGTTCACTAAAATGTAAAGGTGGAGTATTTTTTACCGAAGATTATAATAACAAAAATATTGTAGTCAATAAATGTAGACTGGAATTAAATTGTTTTAAACTATTTATTTCATATAGTTTTGTGCACTACCGAATTAACAATTAATTTTAAATAATATAATGGGAATAAAATTGATGAAATCTGGTTTTTTCTTTTTACTTTCCCGACCCAATTCCGAGGAGGGAAAGTATTGTGAACGAGCTAAAAAAATTTTCGAGATAAAGATGGAAATATCCATTTTGAGGTCACCTGAGATGATTAAGACTATTTCCAGATGGAAGTCTGTCTATTTGTCTGTCTGTCTATCTGTCTCTCCATCTGTCTGTCTGTCTGTCTGCTTGTCTATCTGTCTGTCTGCCTGCCTGTCTGTCTGTCTGTGTGTATTCTTCCACGATAGAGGCCACACGTATAATCCGATTGAGCTGAAATTTGGTATTTGGGTTTGGGTTACCAGTCGGAAGAACCAATTAATTTTTGTATGACATCTGTCAAACGGAAGTGTCACTATCAAAAAATGACAAATACAATATGTCATGGAATTTGATTTTTTGATATTATGAAATTTTTAATATTTATTTTTTTTTCGAAATTTTATTAATATTAAAATTTTCAAAATTATTAAAATTTAGTTAATTTTATATTTTTGAAATTTTTATGAATTATACATTTGAATTTTTGATATAATTATAAAATGTTTAATATATTTTTTTAATTTTCGAATTTTTTATAATATAGAAATTTTCAAAATTAGTAAAATTTATTTTATTTTGTATTTTTGAAATATTTATGAATTTTATTTTTGATATAATTATGAAATTTTTAATACATTTTTAATATTTTCGAAATTTTTTTAATATTGAAATTTTTGAAAATCATTAAAATTCAGTTAATTTTGTATTTTAGAAAAATTCATGAATTTTATTTTTGAATTTTTGATGTAATTATGAAATTTTTAATATATATTTAAAATTTTCGAAAAATTAATAATGAAATTTTCGAAATATTAAAATTGAAATTTTCAAAATTATTAAAATTTAGTTTATTTTTTAATTTTTGAAATTTTTATTAATTTAATTTTTGAATTCTTGATATAATTATGAAATTTTTAATACATTTTTAAAATTTTTGAAATATTAATATTGAAATTTTCGAAATATTAATATTGAAATTTTCGAAATAGTAATATTGAAATTTTCGAAATATTAACATTGAAATTTTCAAAATTATTAAAATTTAGTTTATTGTTTAATTTTTGAAATTTTTCTGAATTTTATTTTTTATTTGATATAATTATGAAATTTTTAATACATTTTTAAAATTTTCGAAATATTATTAAAATTAAAAATTTCAAAAATTATTAAAATTTAGTTAATTTTTTAATTTTTGAAATTTTTGTGAATTTTGTTTTTGAGTATTTGATATAATTATATAATTTTTGATATATTTTCGATTTTTTTTAATATGGAAATATCAAAAATTATTAAAATTTAATTTATTTTTTAATTTTTGAAATTTTTATGTATTTTATTTTTGAATTTTTGATATAATTATGAAATTTTTAATATATCTTTAAAATTCGCGAAATTTTTTTAGTATTCAAATTCCCAAAATTATTAAAATTTAGTTTATTTTATATTTTTGAAATATTCATGAATTTCGTTTTTGAATTTTTGATATAATTAAGAAATTTTTAAAACATTTTTAAAATTTTCGAAATATTGTTAATAGTGTAATTTTCAAAAATATTAAAATTTAGTTTATTTTATATTTTTTTGAAATTCTTATGAATTTTATTTTGAATTTTACTTTCCTGACCCACCTCCGAGAAGGGAAAGTATTGTGAACGAACTAAAAAAGATTTCGAGATAAAGATGGAAATATCCATTTTGAGGTCACCTGAGATGATTAAGACAATTTCCAGATGGAAGTCTGTCTGTCTGTCTGTATGTATTCTTCCACAATAGGGGCCATACGTTTAATCCGATTGAGCTGAAATTTGGTATATGGGTTTGGGTTATCCGTCGGAAGAACCCATTATTTTTTGTACGACATCTGTCAAATGGAATTGAACTGTAAAAATATGACAGATGCAATATGTCATTTGAAAGCTAAATTTTTTTTATTTTATTTAACTTGGTATTTTTTTGTTTCAGGTAATTATCTTCATGGTTCTACCAAGATTTGTAAGTTTGATGATCATTTTATTTATTTATTCATTCTTTTAAATAGCTCATATAACTAACAGTGTATAAAAATAAATTTACTCATTCCGATTTTTACAACAATAAACACCATATATTTTCAGAAAAAAAACATAAAAAACACATGTTATTTTAAAATTTACATCACGTATAAATCAGAGTATCCTTTATTTTACGAGCGTAAGCCAAGTTGGTGAAATACCAAAATATCATTTAATAATAATGAAAAATAAATATCCGTTCCCTTGGGTTGAATTTAACACAAAACATCGAGAAACGAATAGGAAAATAGAAAATTCTCGAATATGAATTCCCTAAATATTCAACATAGAATCAGTGACGTACGTTTGTTACATCAAAAAAAATTTAAACCAAACCAAATATAAGTAATTACAATAAAAGTGCTGATGATGTTAACTTAATTGACGAAACATAAAAATAATGAATAATATTGAGTATAAATATTATCATTAGAATTATACCGTTTCTACCTTTGGTTTTTGCAATAACTGAAAAAAAAATCTTATAATCGGATTTTTTCTTACATTAAACTGATACTTACAGAAAATATTGTCTATAACCCAATTCAAAAAAATAATGAAAACTAATTGTAGTGTATAAATCTGTATTATAATTAACTGATTATTTATAAAAATATAAGTGTTCCACCACTGTAGTTTTTCAGGAATATAATAAAATTGAAGAATGTTAGCGACCGGGATTTTTATGAATGAAAAGTGCTCTCTTATTCTGTGGCCGAGCATACAAATATACGAAAATATTTCTATACTAAGGTTTACAATTGAAAATAAAGCTTTTGTAATCGGTTTTACATGCTGTTATCAAATCCTTTTAGTATGTAAAAAAAAATCAGCATATATCGATTTCCGAATAAAATGTTTATTCATTCGGAAAAAAGGATATTATTTAATCCTTATTGTAAGTTTAAACATATCCGTATCTGCCTTCGTCTCGTAGATATCAAAATTTTATCATGTTGGGGGAATGTACAGAAGGAAAAAATAAACAAAAAAACCTGTAAGAGAAAAAAATTAAATATTTTTACAAGGATTTATAAAGATATTCAGAAAGGATATAGAACAATACCGGAAGGACAAAAAAGGTAATTTAATAGTAGGTAAAGAAGAAAAGCTAAAAAGATTAAAACTTTATAGTACGAGAGATGACGACCAAAATGATGTATGATCGCCTTATGGGCAAAACCGTATAAAATATTTTGGTCCTACGGCCCTGGGCCCGACTAGGTACGCAGTAACGTTTAGAAATGCAGTAGGCCATTTCTGATGTGCCAAAAAAAATAAACAGGCAGTATTATTGTATTACATCTGATATTCCAAATGTACATAGATTTTGTCCTTTTATGACGAAATTGTTAGTTTTCAAAGATTTTTTGTTTAGAATAGACTCGAGCACATTTTCAAACATATCAAAAAAGTAATACTAAGGGTATTAAAGCAAGCCTGTTAATTTTTTTTTAACTTTGTTGTCGGGATCCACAACCGCCCGGATGATTATTACACTCCTATGTCAAGAACGGCTGTTGTTACCCCCCCGCCAAGATCTTAAAGGCGCGATTTCATAAAACCAAAAAATTATCTATCAATGCAGGCGGTGAAATTTTTTTTATATAAAAATTAGGAACGATATCATGAAACCCGTATTTTAAATCATCTTGAAAAATAGGCAAGAACAAGGTCAAAAAATGTCGGTTCCAATGTGAATATACACCCAGAAAAATACCCATGTATTTTTTCTCACTTTGCTGTGTAAAAAAATTTGTTTATTTACACTACAGAATTGTTCGAAATTATATTACAGCTGTGTGTAAAAATTTTCATATGTTTTGTGTACGTGATAATGTGTAATTTTCATAAGAAAGTTGTTCATATTTAATACACAGGAAGTCTGGATTCTTTTTAACCAGAAACTGTGTATATTTATAAACATTTACCCTAAAAAAATCTTTAGAAATCTGGTAATAAAATTCAACAGCAAATAAATATTTTTTCCACACAAATTATAATATATATTGAGTATGTTTGATACACAATTGTGTAGAAATACAGACGCGCTAAAAATGGCGCCTTTTTCTGGCCACTTGTCGTTAGTCTAGCCATGTTGCCAAATTACTTACAAGATATTTTATAGAAATAATATCTGTAAAGAAATGGAATTAATACAATTGGTAAAAACAATTAATTTTGCCCAATAGGTAGACAATTTTTATTTCACTTGTATATTTGCACATTTGTTGTCGAAATATCATTAAAACACGCTTCAAAAATCATCTACAAAATAAATTAAAATACACATCACGATTTTTTAGCGCGATGTGGCAACATAACAGCTCTTCGACCATCTCAATGTCTCAGTCGTTTGCTTTTGCTGTGTTAGTTTGTTTTGCGATTTGATACCCTAGAATAAATTATGAGCAAGTGGAAAAACATTTTACAGATAGGCAAATATGTAAGTAAATAAGAAATTTTCATTATTGATTTATTTAATAACCTTTTTTAATTATAATTTAAGAGAATCTAATTGACCACAAGATCTTCGAAAATAGGACATAAATCCACATTAAGAAACTAATCTGATATTAAGGATTAAAATAAATGATCAGGAAGTTCAACTAAATGAGGTATTTATAAATGAGAACTTTTATCGATTTTTATTAAAGAAATGTTTTTTTAGGCTGTTTCTCATCAATTTATTTTTTCGGAGGCAGCAATTGTTCAAGTACTATCTACTAGTCTACGTAACCGATGATGAAATCGAAGTAGAGCTCGGTCCAAGCCAGTAAAGCCTATTTGTATATAAAGGCAACAGTGGGATTATATTATAAAATTTTACCAATACCTGATATAATCAATGTAAGTACCTATTTACTAAATGAAGTCAAATTTAATGCTATAATTCTAAGTTTTTATTGTAAGTTTGTTCCAATATACTGGGTGTTTCATTGATAAATAGACAAACGGTGACTGAGAATAGGAGAGACAAAGATATTTCTATAAACATATGGTTAATGGGTTTCACGTAATTAATATAGAGACACACACAGTGTTTTGTCGATTTTTCTCATTTCTTTCGAAAATCTAGTAATTAACGAACTACCCAGTATATTATTTTGAACTTTAAGCAGTCATTGTGATTTATGCAACTTACTATGTTTTACACATAAGGCAGTTATTTTTGCTATAATTCTTGTAGTAATATTTTAATAAACATTTATTAGTGTTTTAATTCCTAATATAGTTTAGTATTTTTGTTCTTGTTGATTTTTTTATTCAAATACACAATCTAAATATTTGGTTATAAAAGTTGTATTATTTTTGTGATCACATGGATATTTTTCGTTTTATAAAATAAAAATATTTATGATATTAATTTGGCATTTTTTTAATCTTTTTCCAATTTCAGAAAAAATGTGTAACCTCTTCTTGGTAGGTAAAAATATTTCTAATATAGTTATGATTTTTATACAAATTATAACACTATTAAACAAATATTCTATAGATTTTCTCTAAACAATATATGTACAAAAAGCATATTTCAATTTTAATGAAACTACACAGCATTGTGTTAAAAGATAAAGGTATTGGTTTTACTAACCCTACATAAGTATACATAAATGTGTTAAAATATACACACCCTATTCACATTTATTGCACAAATTATGTAAGTATTAACCCTAATTTGTGTAAAATTTCTACAGTCTAAATTAAATAAAAAAATATACTGTTGGAATATACTACACAATCCTGTGTATAAAAATCATATACTTGTGTACTTTGTGTTCAAAAAGTTTATTATAATAATAACCACAATGTGTTTACTTGTCAAACAATTGTTGATACTAATTTCACACATCTAATAAAATTATTTCTATTTAGCATGTATAAAAAATCAAAAATTTATTGCAAAATAATACAAAACTTTTAAATTAAAAACCAATAAAGTGTAGTACACAATTTGCTAGACAATTCATACACAAATTGATTCTGTGCCCATTCCAGAAACAAATTATATAGATCATGTTTACAATTGTTGATTATAGATGCACACATTTTTAAGTGTGATGCGTTTGCATTTTCATGTGAATTATCAGTGCTTAAAATAATCTTAAATTGTCCAAAATCTTCTACTAAAAATTGTCTAAATTAATAATAAAACGGTTTAAAGTTACTTAAATTATTCAAAATAATCTAAAATAGTCTAAAATTGTTCAAAATCGTCTAAAATATTAGTAAAATAGTGTAAAGTTACCTAAAATGGATCTGAGGATTGTTCAAATTAATCTGAAATTCTCCAAAATCTTCTATAAATTGCCTATAAATTGTATTGTTCAAAATAATCTGAAATACTCTAAAATTTTCTAAATAAATAATAAAAACTTCTAAAGTTACTTAACTTGATTAAAGAATTGTTCAAAATAATCTAAAATGCTCTAAAATTGTCCAACATCTTATAAAAATTATCTAAATTATTAAAAAATGGTCTAAAGTTATGTAAAAATAATCTAAAATGGTCTAAAACTGTCCAAAATCTAAAAAATTGTCGAAATTAATAATAAAACGGTATATACTTATCTAAAATGGATTAGAGAGTTACTCAAAATAATCTAAAATTGTCCAAAATCTTCTAAAAATTGTCTAAAACAGTCTGAAGTTACTTAAATTGATCAGATAATTGTTCAAAACTATCTATAATGGTCTAAAATTGTCCAAAATGGTCTAAAAATTATCTAAAATAGTAATAAAACGGCCTAAATTGAACAAAGAAAAGTTCAAATTAGTCTAAAATGGTCTAAAGTTGTCTAAAAACAGACGAAAATAATAATAAAACGGTCTAAAATTACTTAAATTCATCAAAAAATTATTGAAAATTACCTAAATTGTGGAAAATAGTCTAAAATTGTCCTAAATGGCCTAAAATTGTCAGACAATGGTTTAAAATGGTAATAAAACGGTCTAAAGTTACCTAAATTGATCAAAGAATTGTTCAAAATAATCTAAATTGTGGAAAATAGTCTAAAATTGTCCTAAATGGTCTAAAATTGTCCTAAATGGTCTAAAATTGTCCAACAATGGTTTAAAATGGCAGTAAAATGGTCAAAAGTTACCTTAATTGATCAAAGAATTGTTCAAAATTACCTAAATTGTGAAAAATGGTCTAAAATTGTCCTAAATGGTCTAAAATTGTCCAACAATAGTTTAAAATGGTTGATTTTTTCGGTCTAAAGTTAACTAAATTGATCAAAGAATTGTTCAAAATTACCTAAATTGTGGAAAATAGTTTAAAATTGTCCTAAATGATCCAAAATTGTCCAACAATGGTTTAAAATGGTAATAAAACGGTCTAAAGTTACCTAAATTGATCAAAGAATTGTTCAAAATTACCTAAATTGTGAAAAATGGTCTAAAATTGTCCTAAATGGTCTAAAATTGTCCAACAATGGTTTAAAATGGCAGTAAAATGGTCAAAAGTTACCTTAATTGATCAAAGAATTGTTCAAAATTACCTAAATTGTGGAAAATAGTCTAAAATTGTCCTAAATGGCCTAAAATTGTCAGACAATGGTTTAAAATGGTAATAAAACGGTCTAAAGTTACCTAAATTGATCAAAGAATTGTTCAAAATTACCTAAATTGTGAAAAATGGTCTAAAATTGTCCTAATTGGTCTAAAATTGTCCAACAATGGTTTAAAATGGTAATAAAACGGTCTAAAGTTACCTAAATTGATCAAAGAATTGTTCAAAATAATCTAAATTGTGGAAAATAGTCTAAAATTGTCCTAAATGGTCTAAAATTGTCCAACAATGGTTTAAAATGGCAGTAAAATGGTCAAAAGTTACCTTAATTGATCAAAGAATTGTTCAAAATTACCTAAATTGTGAAAAATGGTCTAAAATTGTCCTAAATGGTCTAAAATTGTCCAACAATAGTTTAAAATGGTTGATTTTTTCGGTCTAAAGTTAACTAAATTGATCAAAGAATTGTTCAAAATTACCTAAATTGTGGAAAATAGTTTAAAATTGTCCTAAATGATCCAAAATTGTCCAACAATGGTTTAAAATGGTAATAAAACGGTCTAAAGTTACCTAAATTGATCAAGGAATTGTTCAAAATAGTCTAAAATCACTTAAACTTGTTCAAAACAATCTAAAATTACCTTAAATTGTCCGAAATGGTCTAAAATTCCAGAAAACTGAACCAAAGTTACTTAAATAGATCAGAGAATTTTTTTTTTTAATAATCTAAAATTATCCAAAATGGTCTAGACTTGTCTTAAAATGATTAAAATAATAATAAAATGGACTTAAGTTACATAAATTGATCAGAAAATTGTTCAATATAATCTAGAATGGTCTAAAATTGTCCAAATAGTCTCAAATTGTCCAAACACGAAATAAAATATTAGTAAAACGGTCCAAAGTTACCTAAATTGATCAGAGAATTGTTCAAAATAAATGGCCTAAAATTGTCCAATTGCGGTATGCATTTGGAATAATATGTCACCTTTCTCCTCCTATTTGTTATTGAACTGTGTGAGATTGGGGGGTAATTTTGGCTCAATACATATAAAGGCGCCTATCTTTATTTGGCACGACAGCGCTGAAGAGTACTTGGCGCGACCCTGCTATGCGGCTATAAAAGCTATCCGAGCTAAATTGTATGTTTTGCACACACATGGACATTGCTGGAAAGAAAAAGACCGAGAAGAAAATGGAGACTTGCAGTGGAAGAATATTTAAGACAAAATAAAATAAAAAACCAAGAAAAATGTGGAAAAAATTACAAAAATATGGACTTAAAGTTAATACGTGTAAAATATTCTAATACCCAAAAATATAAAAATAAAATTTTGATTATAATATTGTAGAAAGTTAAATGCCTTAATAACTTAGCAACAGATCAGTAAGTTATTGAGATCATCCTGTTGTTAGTGTGTGTCTGTCTGTGAAAGCTCTCACGACCGTTACACTGGACCGATTTGATTCAAACTTGGTACGTAGATGCCTTAAGGTCATACCTCTGTCGAGTTTACATTTGAGCCCTGTAGGTTAAAGTCCACGGGAGATATTGGGGTTACTCTGAAATAAGTTTTCCTTCCGAGGTTTAGATCTCTCTTTCTAACCGTATACCAAATTTTTATATGAAATTTGACTTCAAAAAAATATTAGTGTGATAAAACTTAATGATTAAAATACTAGTATTTTTTCTACTTAATTGTTGTAACAAAAGTTTTAACTTGCTAATTATTGAATCACTAATTAACAGTAAGATCAAAGTTCATTAAATTTAATGAAACTCGAAACTACTAACAATTTCCACAACCTAAACATCATTTTCAACGGATTAACTTTAATTAACTGCCTGTCTATTTACAATAATAAGTTTTTTTTTATAAATGAACAGTATTACTATTATTATATAACGGTTGAAAAACAAAAAAAGGAAATGATGTTCCTGATAACCCGGATTTTTCGAAATCCCAGCAACAGCCTATACAGAAATTAAAAAAAAACTTAATTTTTTGTAAAATTTTTTTTTAACTTTTTATAATTTTGTATAATTTCTACAAGTATTACGAAATATTTCACACATAATGTACTTTTTGATCCCTTTCGGATGTACTATTTATATTAATAAAGTTAGTTTAAAAAATAATTACAAACAAGGACAAGGAAAAACATGCAAAAATAAAGAAAATAGACTAATGGTAAACAAAGAAAAAAAGGAAAGATATAGAGAAAATAGTTAAAAATATAGGAAATAAAGAGAAAATTGGGAAAAACGGAAAAAAAGGAATAAATACGGTAAAATTGTGAAAAAAAGAGAATTTTACAAAAAATAATGAAAATTAGGGAAAAAATAAAAAAAAACTGGACAAAATTGGGCAAAATTGAGCAAAATAGGGAAATTTGGGAAAAATAATGAAAAAATTGGAAAATAGTAAAAATAGGAAAAAATATCGAAAAATAGGAGAATAAATATGGGAAAAATAGTAAAATTTGGAAAAAAAGGGACGAATAGGAAAAATCATTGAAAAATAGGAACAAATGGGAAGAAATTAAAAAACGAAAGATAAAATAGGGAAATTAGAGATAAATACAGAAAAATAGGGAAATATATCTGAAAATAGTGAAACGTAGGAGAAAATAAGCAAAAATAGGAAAAAGTAGACAAATATTAGGGACATATAAATATGGATAAGTACGGAAAAACAGGAAAAAATGGAAAATTAGAGAAAAATAATGAAATATATTAAAAATAGAGAAAAAACAGGATAAAATATGAAAAAGCAGGAAAAAATAAGGTAAAAAAATTGGCAAAAATAAGAAAAAATAAGAAGAAATGATGAAAAATATGGAAAATTAAAGAAAATAGGAAAAAAATTGAAGAATCAGATAAAAATATTTAATAATAGAAAATACTATGAATAAATGGGGAAAAAAGGTCCAAATAGAGATATGTAGAAAAAAACATAAGGAAAAATGTAAGAAATGGGATAAAATAACAAATAGAAAGAAATAGAAAAAATGGGAAAATAATAGGGTAAAATAGGGAAACATGGGAAAAACTACTGAATAATTTGGAAAATAGAACAAAATAGATAAAAACTTTGAATTTTTTTCGTTATTTTCCATATTTTAGAAGTTTATGTTTTGTTTTTTTTTCTGGATTTTTCTGTTTTTAGGTTTTTTCTAATCTTTCCTCATTTTTTCTAATTTTTTCAATGGTTTCTAATTTTTACTCTTTTTTGTCATCGTTTCGTGTTTTTTTCCATTTCTTTTTTTTCCAATTACTTTTTTTTTCTAATTTTTTTAAAATTTTTTCTCATTTTTCCTTATTCCTTTAATTTTTTGACAATTTTTTTTGCTATTTTTTTTTTGGGGGTTTTGTTGCGATTTATATCAATTATTTCGATATTTTTCATTAATTTTTTTATTTCTTACTTTTGTTTAAAATTTTCCGGAAGTTATTCAATGTTTTTTAAACTTATATTAAGTTTCGAAAAAAAATTATGAATTCTACAATTTTTTGAAAAAAATCACAATTATAGGGTTTTTTACTACAAATTTAATAGTATTTTTTTAAATTTTTTATATTGATATTAACCTTAAAAAGAAATAAAAAATCAATAATTTTGTCTCAAAATCTTAAAAATAATGGCAAATGTCTATATACATTATTTTCACGCCATCTAGCGGCGAAACTATGAGGAATTCAAAAAAACGGTAATGACAAAATGTGTAGAAAATTTTATGTTCTACAACTTTTCTTTCTTTTTTCTTCGATTTTTTCCGATTTTTTTCTCGTTTTTTTTTGCCATTTTACAATTTTTTTCTGTTTGTTTTTTTTTTTTCTAATTTATCTTCGGTTTTTCTCATTCTTTTTTTTCCATTTCTTTCGTTTTCTCAGTTTTTTTCTTATTTCTCCGATTTTTTTCGACCTATTTCAATTGGTCCGAATGTTTCAATCATCTTTTTTTAATTTTTTTGCTATTTTTTTGTTTTTTTGGCGACTTTTTTTGTCGTTTTTTGCGATTTTTAGGGTCTTCTTGCGGTTTTTTTGCTTTTTTTTTAATTTTTTTTTTCTGTTTTATACAATTTTTTTGATTTTCTTGTTTTTTTTTCGTATTTTACAATTTTATTCTTTATTTTTTTCCAATATGTTCTGATTTTTTCAACTCTTTTCACTTTTTCTTTTTTTTCGATTGTTTCCGATTTTTTCTCGGTCTTTTCTCAATTTCCAAAATTTTTTTATTCTGTTTTGTTCTGATTTTTTTCTTTAATTTTTCCTCATCCTGTTATTTTTCTATTTCTTTTGTTTTCTGATTTTTTTCTCATTTTTACTTTCCCGACCCACCTCCTCCTATTGTGAACGAGCTAAAAAAAAATTCGAGATAAAAACGGAAATATCCATTTTCGGGTCCTCTGACCATTTTCAGATGGAAGTCTGTCTGTCGGTCTGTGTGTGTGTATTCTTCCAGGATAGAGGCCATGCGTATCATCCGATTGAGCTGAAATTTGGTATAGGGGTTTGGGTTACCCGTCGGAAGAACACATTAGTTTTCGTACGACATCTGTCAAACGGAAGTACCACTATCAAATATCTGAAGAAGTATTAATCCGATTGAGCTGAAATGTGGTATATGGATTTGGGTTATCTGTCGGAAGAACTCATTAGTTTTTGTACAAGATCTGTCAAACGGAAGTATCACTATCAAAAAATAACAGATGCAATATGTCACGGAATTGGACATGCAATATGTCGTTTTAAAGCCCTTGAAAAACTATTCAGAACAGTCAAAATTATTTCTCCAACTGTCACCTGTCAAAAATAAAAAAAATCTCAAAAGTTGAAACTGTAACATTAAATATCTTAAAAAGTATTCGTGGATACTCGTCGTGAATGTTTTGGGGCGACAAAACCGATTTTTTTCTCTTATTCCTCTGATTCTTCTCGATTTATTTCAATTCGTTCGGTTTTTTGCGATTTTTTTCCCATTTTTTGATTCTTTTTTACTATTTTCTGGGATTTCTTGCGTTTTTAATAGATTTTTTGTGATTTGGTTTCGATTTTTTTGCCATATTTTTTAACATACTAAATTTTGATACTCTCTGTAAGGTTGGTCCTTCGAATTGATAAATTTAGATTTCGACAAATCTAACACCTAGTAATTATTCCAAACTTATATCGATTCCTAATCATATTTGTTCACCATTATATATATAATCAATCTGCTTTCAATCCTTTATTCATTTATCCTTCCAAATATTTATATTTTCATGAATTTTCCTATCTTTTTAAATCAGTCAAACCGTTCCAAATCTCATATAATAAATGTCTTAGATAAAATATAAAAAGGGAATTTACATTTGATAGAAATCGAACATTCCAAACCAAACAGTTTCGTTCCTCTGGTGATAAGAATAAATTGAGATAGATTGATACCACTCATGGCAGATACTATAAGCGCTCCAAATTTGTATTGGAAGATTGCGTGTTTCTTCCTCTCATTCCTATCCTCCTATAATGTCAATTTCTATGGATACTCCAAACGTTAGATATTTATTATTGGTTGTGATTTATAGAAAAAGAGAAATTAATCAAAAAAAAATAATATTTGATTATCATTTATAACAAGTATAATAACGTCCAATGTAGAAAATACTAAAACCCACTCTTTATTCTAATTATAATTTAAGGGTTAGGAGACATATATACGCCTACGTACAAAAGTTACAACTGAATAAATAAATAAAAGCCATATGTTAGATAAACTCTAACCTTCTCATTATTCTGAAGAGAGAACGGGATGAAACATCATATTCTCGTATTAAGCAGAAGGGTGAATGGAGGGAGTGGTAAAGATGGATGTAAACAAAACAAAAACACGTTGTACAGCACGGGACACACTGTGCTTTGTTTAGTGTCTGCTGCCCGCAATATATAGACCATTGTAAGCAGATCTTTTGGTATTGTTCTCAGAGACATGTTAGATCGCCGCCGATAGCGCTGGATTTATTGGCTCTATGCTTAGAGGTTAACTTCTAATAATTACCCAACGTAGACTGGATTTTGGTGGTATAAGTATACAGTGTGGTACGTCTGGTAGATATTATTAGGTAAATAACTGTACAGAATTAGACACTTCATAAAAATATGTTATTAATCTATATATTAATACGCAAAGAATGCGCGAATGAAGGAGTGTGAGATTTTGCATAGTTAAAGTTTATATACAGGAGCAGTGCAGAAAGCTAAAATTAATATATAATATGTGTATTTTTTTTTGGAATGTTGTTACTTTTCTGTATTTTAATTTTATTTAAAACTTTTCAAGACGCGTTGAATTATTTTTGGATTTGCAAAAAATTGGAAAAAATTGAAAAAAGGTAAAATAGAAAAAGATAGGAAAAATTAGGGAACAGTACAAAGAAAATGGAAAAAAATAAGAAAAATTGGGAAACAATAAGAAAATAGGGAATAATAGGCAAAAATAAGAAAAATGAGAAAAAGTCGAAAAAAACAAAATAAAGAGGAAAAAAGAGGAAAAAATGGAAAAAAAATGGCAAAAAAATAAAAAAAAAATATAGAAAAGTGCAAAAATCCGCGACAAAATCCCATAAAAATCTCAAAAAATGTAAAAAAAATCTGATGTGGCCAGCATATGACCTCTCGCCATTTTTGAATCAAAAATTTACAGGTTGACACAAAAAAGTAAGAAAAAAAATTATTTTTTTTGTAAATCTGGCAACAATGGCAAAAGTTTTGAAAATTTTAATGGGATGAAAATAAACTATAGGGTATACAAAATATATGTGTAAAACTTTATTGCCGTTTTGTATAATAATGGCGGCATTACCCATTGCAACTGCCACTTCCGGTTGTGCGATTGGCACCAAAATCTAATCAGATCTAATCTAGGGTATCAGAATGCTGTATGCAAAATTTCAAATTTTTCTATTCAGTAGTTTTTGAGTTATCGTTACTACAACATCCATCCAAACACACACACACACACACACACACACACACACACACACACACACACACACACACACACACACACACACACACACACACACACACACACACACACACACACACACACACACACACACACACACACACACACACACACACACACACACACACACACACACACACACACACACACACACACACACACACACACACACACACACACACACACACACACACACACACACACACACACACACACACACACACACACACACACACACACACACACACACACACACACACACACACACACACACACACACACACACACACACACACACACACACACACACACACACACACACACACACACACACACACACACACACACACACACACACACACACACACACACACACACACACACACACACACACACACACACACACACACACACACACACACACACACACACACACACACACACACACACACACACACACACACACACACACACACACACACACACACACACACACACACACACACACACACACACACACACACACACACACACACACACACACACACACACACACACACACACACACACACACACACACACACACACACACACACTAACACACACACAGAGACATCATCGCGAAAATATTAAAATCGTATTCTAGGGACCCTAAAACGTGTTTATTCATTGAAAACTCACTACCCAATTTTTAGCATGATTCCTATACCTCTCTTAGGTGAGAGAGGTAAAAACCGCAACAAATTGCAGAAAGTAGCAAAAAAATGAGAAAAAAAAATATAAAAATTTTCAAAAAGAAACCAAAAAGTGGCAAAAAATCGGAAAAAAAACATACAAATGAAAAAGAAAAGAAATAGAAATAAGTGAGAAAAATGAGGAAAAATTTGAAAAAAAAATCAGAATAAAAAAAATTGAAAAATGAGAAAAATAAGGAAAATATTGGTAGAGGTTGAAAAAATCAGATAATATTGGAAAAAAGTAAAAAACAAAATTGTAAATTATAAAAAAAAATCTGATGTGGCCAGCACATGACCTCTCGCCATTTTTGAATCAAAAATTTACAGGTTGACACAAAAAAGTATGAAAAAAAATTATATTTTTGTAAATCTGGCAACAATGGCAAAAGTTTCGAAAATTTTAATGAGATGAAAATAAACTATAGGGTATACAAAATATATGTGTAAAACTTTATCGCCGTTTTGTATAATAATGGCGTCATCACCAATAGCAACTGCCACTTCCGGTTGTGCGATTGGCACCAAAATCTAATCAGATCTAATCTAGGGTATCAGAATCCTGTATGCAAAATTTCAAATTTTTTTATTCAGTAGTTTTTGAGTTATCGTTACTACAACATCCATCCAAACACACACACTAACACACACACACACACACACTAACACACACACAGACATCATCGAGAAAATATTAAAATCGTATTCTAGGGACCCCAAAACGTGTTTATCCATTGAAAACTCACTACCCAATTTTTAGCATGATTCCTATACCTCTCTTATCTGAAGGGCGAGAGGTAAAAACCGGAAAATAAAAAAAATTGTATAAAACCGAAAAAAAATTAAATATGCAAAAAAACCGCAAAAAAACGAGAAAAAAATCGCTAAAAAACACAAAAATAACAAAAAAAAAAGAAATCGCAAAAATTTCACAATTTTTGGATATGAAAAAAATAGGAAAATAGAAAAAATAGGTAAAAATAGAAAAAATAGGAAAAATAGGGAACAGTGCAAAAAAATCAAAACAAAATCACCAAAAATCTAAAACAAACCGCAAAAATCGCAGAAAATAGTAAAAAAAATTAAAAAGAAATGGAGAAAAAAAATTACAAAAAACCGAACAAATTGAAATAAATCGAAAAAAATCAGATAAAGAAGAAAAAAAATGAGAAAAAATCAAAAAACAAAAGAAATAGAAAAACAAACAGAATGAGAAAAAATGAGGAAAAATTAGATAAAAAAAATTAGAACAAAAAAGAATAAAAAAATTTGGAAAACGAGAAAAAAACAGAGTAAAAATTGGAAAAAGTCTAAAAAAAAGAAAAATTTGGGAAAAAGTTGAAAGAAAAATAGAAAATATTGGAAAAAACTAAAAAACAAAATTGTAAAATACGAAAAATTCGAGAAAATAAAAAAAAACTAATAAAACCAAACAAGAAAAACCTCAAAAAGACATTAAAAATCGCAAAAAACGAGAATAAAGTCGCTAAAAAACACGAAAAATAGCAAAAAAATATCGCAAAAAATTGCATGATTTTTGGGTATGAAAAAAACAGGAAAATAGAAAAATAGGGAAATATAGGCAAAAATAAGAAAAATTTGAAAAAGTACAGAAAACCAAAACAAACAGAAGAAATACGGAAAAATTGGAAAAAATAGAAAAATAGAAAAAATCGAGAAAGAACTAAAAAAACAAAAAACGCTAAAAATTGCAAAAACTGAAAAAAGGTCGTTAAAGAACGAAAGAAATCGAAAAATATGAAAAAAAAATCGTAAAAAAGTTCAAAAACCGAAACAAAATCCCAAAAACTCTAAAAAAAAACACAAGAAATCGCAGAAAATGGCAGAAAAATTTAAAAAATGGAAAATATCACAAAAAACCGAACGAATTGAAATAAATCGAAAAAAAAAAACGGGGAATAAGAAAAAAAAATGAGAAAAAATCAGAAAAAAAAGAAATAGAAAAAAACCGGATGAGAAAAAAATGAGGAAAAATTAATGAAAAAAACCAGAATAAAACAGAATAATGAATTTTTGGAAAATGAGAAAAAACCCGAGAAAAAACGGAAAAAATCGAGAAAAAACGGAAAAAATCGAAAAAAAGAGAAATTGGAAAAAGTTGAAAAAATCAGAAAATATTGGAAAAAAATAAAAAACAAAATTTGTAAAATACGAAAAAAACGAGAAAATCAAAAAATTGTATAAAACAGAAAAAATTATAAAAATCAAAAATAAAAACGCAAGAAGACCCTAAAAATCGCAAAAAACGAGAAGAAAGCCGCCAAAAAACACAAAAAATAGCAAAAAAGTCGCAAAAAATTGAAAAAAAAATCACAAAACTGGTAAAAAAATTGGAAAATATCGCTAAAAAATCAAAAACCGAAAACAATTGTAACCATCTAAAAAATTAAAAAAGAAATCGAAAAAAATCACAGGAATAAGAAAAACTGAGAAAACGAAAGAAATAGAAAAAGACAGAATGAGAAAAAAATGAGGAAATTTTAGAAAAAAAAACAAAACAAAACAGAAAAAAATTTTAAAATGACAAAAAAAAACGAGAAAAAATCGGAAAAAATAAAAAAAAAAGTAGAAAACATTGGAAAAATCAGAAAATTTTGGAAAAAGGAAAAAAACAAGAAAATAAAAATATTCAAAAAAACGCAAAAAACTCTAAAAATCGTAAAAAACGAGAAAAAAGTAGCTAATATCGCAAAAAATTGCAAAAAAATCGCAAACAGCAAAAAAAAGGAAAGAATTAAAAAATAATTTCAAAATTTGAAAGATTGGAAATAAATCGCAAATAATTATAAAAAAATCTTAAACAAAAACGTAAAAAATCGAAACGAAATCCTAAAAAAAACACAGAAAAAAGGAAAAAAAAAATCAAAAAAACCGGAAAACAATCACAAAATAATGTAAATGCAAATGGGCAAAAAATCCAAAAAAATAAACACAAAAATGGTAAAATTACCTAAAATTTCATTTTTATTATACAGTGAGTTTAGAAAAAATTGCACCATATGGGAAACTTTTTTATTATTTAATTGTCAAAAAAATTTATTCTGTGGATTGCAAAAAACTTCCAATATAGTTATCAAAATTTTAAATTTCTAAAATGTCTACAAGGGAGATCAAAAAATAAGAATTGTGAACCATTATTTCCGACATTACCAAAAATGTTTATATTCCCCAAAACTCTTTTTATTAAATAAGTTGTAACAACAATGACTGAACCATTAAATAACAACAGATGTTTAAAATAAAAAACCTCATGTCCACATGTTCGATTAGAGCTCATAATTACTCGAATAAAAATTTATTTGACAGGCCACACCCACACGTGTACACCGAATTCCCGTCTAAACCAGGAAATATAAAACTTTCAGTAAAAGGGACCTAAAGGGACAATCGTTTAAATTCCTAAAACGCCACGAACGTTCACCGAATACCAAACGGCCGATATTAAATATATATTTTTTTCACAGTGTGTCAGGAAGTCATTAATATCAGCTATGAAAGAAACATACATCCTAATATATAGTATCACATGAAAAAAACATTTTTTTTCACATTATAATTTGATATACGCACTCGATAATACTACGTGATAAGGTAGTTAATAATTCTAAATATGTATACCGGGTGTCACAAAAATGGACAATAATTATATAGGTAAAGTTTATCCTTTATTAATTGCAAAACATAAAACTTCTTTCGGGACCCTTCCTGACAATTTTGTTTGATCTACCATAGGCGTAGTTACACATTTTATTAAGACGGAATTAGCACCCTATGATTTTCATAACAAAAACTATTGATTAACTAAATGTTCGATAGATGGCGATTAGATCTACTTTCTGCGTAAAAAAGTAAATGTTTATTATCCTTCAATAGTACTTGCTTTGTTGTCAGGTGTTACTACCGCCGGGTTTTAATTCTGAGCGAAATTGGGATTTTAGTGACATCAGGCTTCAATTTCTGATATGACTGGTGTAACCTCTACAGAGTGTTAAAATTAATACTGTTGTGTACAGGATGTCTCATTTATATGGAAAGAACCAGATTACTTTTGAGCTTCAATATCGATATATAAATACACCAACCAAAATTAGAAAAATTTTTAAAAAATAATTATGTTTTGTTAATATCTATTTAAAACCCTATAATGAAATATACAGGGCGGAATACTATAAATGCGTAGCGTTGGTCTTTATATGAAAAACGGTAAGATTGTGTAAAAACTATTTTGATTTATGCAGGTTGCCTTAATAAAAAGATCTGCACCGTAGTTATATTATTTTAAATGGAACACTCTGTATTTTTCCTTCCCTCTCTTTCTTTTACTCTCCGTCTTTTTCTACAGTGTGATTTTTTTCTTAATTAGAAATTTCTCCATACATCATTTGTAATTATTTTATAGAGAGGTTTTTTATTTATTCTGGATTTTTCTCATTTTTTGTTTCTTTGTGGTTTTTTTGATTTTTTTTATTTTTCTGTTTTTTTTGTGGATTTTTCAATTTTTTCTATTTTGTTATCATTGGTTTTTTTCTATTTTTTTCTTTTGTTTTTGAATTTTTCTTTCATTTTTTTCTAATTCATCTGATTTTTTTGGGATTTCTTTGCGATTTTATGCAATTTTTTTGAATTTTTTCGATTTTTTTGGGTACAGTTCTTTCCAGTTTTTTGGTTGTTCTTTGGATTTTGAGATATTTTTCGATTTTTCTCATTTTTCTGATTTTTTTTTTCTGATCTTTTTCGATTTTTTCCAATTTTTTTTGCGATTTTTTGTCATTTTTTTGTAATTTTGTTGCGGTTTTTTTGCGATTATCTTGCGATTTTTTGTGATATTTCAATTTCTTCCATTTTTCCGTATTTTTCAATTTTATTAATCATGTTTTCCCAATATTTTCTAATTTCTCTCTCAATTTTTTTCTTTTCTGTTTTTTTTTTGTTTTTCTGATTGTTTTCAGATTTTTTCCGTTTCTCTTAATTTTTTCTCCTTTTTTTTCATTTTTATGATTTTCTGTTCTTTTTTCAGATTTTTTTTTATTCTTTTCACTTTTTTCCAATCTTTCCTGATTGTTCTTTTTTTGTTTTCTAATTTTTTCCCATTTTTTTTTAATTTCATTGATTTCTTGTGATAATTTGCTATTTTTTGTCATTTTTTTTTTGATTTTGTTGCAGTTTTTTTTACGAATGTGAGATTTTTTGTGATATTTTTCGATTTCTTGCGATTTTTGGGCTTTTTTTCGTTTTTTGCGAAATTTAGCGATTTCTCAGAGTTTTTTTTTGGTTTTTTGATTTCTTCATTTTCTCCGGATTTTACAATTTTATTTTTCATTTTTTTCCCAATATTTTCTAATTTCTTTCTCAATTTTTTTCAAAGTTTTTTTTCCGATTTTTCTGTTTTGTTTTTAAATTTTTTCGTTTGCTTTTTTTGTGAATTTTTCGAATTTTTCTAATTTTTCATCATTGTTTTTTTTCTTTTTTTTCATTTTTTTTTCTAATTCTTCTGATTTTTTGCAATTATTTGCAACTGGGATTTCTTTGCGGTTTTATGCAATTTATTTCAATTTATTTGAATTTTTTAAGGGTACATTTCTTTCCGGTTTTTTGGCTGTTCTTTTGTTTTTGCGATGTTTTTCGATTTTTCTCATTTTTCTGATTTTTTTTCTGTTTTTGTTTCTATTTTTTCGTTTTCCAATTTTTTCTCTTATTTGCAATTTTTTTTTTCATTTTTTTGTGATTTTATTTGTTTTTTGCGATTGTTTTAGATTTTTTTGTAATATTTCAATATCTTGCATTTTTTCCGTATTTTACAATTTTATTTTTCATTTTTTTCCCAATATTTTCTCATTTCTCTCTCAATTTTTTCCAAAGTCTTTTGTTTTTTTCCGATTTTTTTCTGATTTTTTTTGTTAAAATTTTTTCGATTTCTTTTTTTTGTGAATTATTAGATTTTTTGTAATTTTTTATCATTGTTTTCTTTTTCTATTTATTTTCTTTTTTCTCATTTTTTTTCAAATTCTTATGATTTTTTGCAATTATTAGCGACTTTTTTGGGATTTCTTTGCGAATTTATGCAATTTTTTTCCATTTTTTTTTTGGTACAGTTCTTTCCAGTTTTTGGTTGTTCTTTATTTTTTGCGATGTTTTTGGATTTTTCTCATTTTTTTCGATTTTTTCTAATTTTTCCTCATTTTTTGTCATTATTCTGTTTTTTTCTGTTTTATTATTTTTTTTCGTTTTCTAATTTTTTCTCATTTTTTCTTTTTTTGCGATTTTTTGTCATTTTTGTTTTGGGTTTTTTTTGTGATATTTCAATTTCTTGAGTTTTTTCCGTATTTTACAATTTTATTTTTCATTTTTTCCCAATATTTTCAAATTTCTCTATCATTTTTTTGTTTTTTTTATTGTTTTTCAGATTTTTTTCGATTATTTTAATTTTTTCTCGTTTTTTTTTTCATTTTTATGATTTTTTGTTCTTTTTTCTGATTTTTCTTTATTCTTTTCAATTTTTTATAAGTTTTCCTCATTGTTCTGTTTTTCTATTCTGGAATTGTTTTCTATTTTTTTTAATTTCATTGACTTTTTGTGATAATTTGCGATTTTTTCTCAGTTTTTTGTGATTTCATTGCAGTTTTTTTGCGACCTACACCAAAAGCAACGCTACTCCACTGATATTTATAAAGCACTTGCTCGGTGATTTTCAAATATGAAAAAGATTTATAGTGTCTTAGCCTCGAGACGCCCCTGGGCCAATACAATGCGTTTAACCGTACAATTCGCCGTTTTAATCACAAGTATAGATTGTGAATTTTGACCCACATGATATTGATATATCTGTTTTATTCTCTAGTATCGTCCTATATTAATTCCCTCCATAAGTGTGTCTTTTACCATAATTTTTATAGCGTTAACCTACGTGTAAAATATACTAATATCCAATAAAGTTAATGTAAACATTCGTGCTACCGAAAATGTCTCTTTCATCCGGAACAAGTCTTCGCTTAACAATTACTTAACAATTTTATTGTCCTCTAATTAACATTTAAACAGTCTTCAAAGAGACATCACCGTTGGGCCTCGTAATATCATATTAATACCTGCTATTAAATGTTTTTAAGGCTTTGCAGGGGTGTAAAATATTAAGTAATGTTTAAGTAGGGTGAGATGGAATTATTTATTGTGTTAATTTAGAATTTATGGCTTTTTGCGTAACAGCGGAAACTCCTTAAATTATTACAGTTAAATAAATTTTAATTTTGAATTTCTTATTAAACGGAGAGTATTATTGCAGATTATGTCGTTAAACATTTTGTGGAATGTGCTTTAGATTAAATTTAGCGATGGGCAAATATTTAATTATAATTTTGAACATATTTTTAGGATATATTAATAATTAAAAATAATTGTAGTCAATAAATCAGGGAAATATTATTTTCAATACTGTCTGATTTTATTAAATCGGTGAATTAAATTAACCCTCAACTGGCGTCGTGAATTTTTTACCATTAACTATGTCCTGGGGTCCGACGGACCCCAATTTTTTTTGGGGGGTTTATGCATGCCCATTTCTATTATTTTTAATTTAATAACGACAAAGGCTAAAAGTAAAATATAATGAATTTTTACACTAAATTATTACAATTTTTTAAATGCAATTCTTGCCAACGTATGATCTGCAGTCGCAGCACATGGGTCGAGTACATTTCCTGCATGAAATTTTCGTTTTTGGTTCTCAATATTCAATTCTTGCCTCTCTTCTGGAGGTAGGGGATTATCGATTATTCTACCAATAGCTAAACGAAGCTCCCTTGGCAATCGAGTATTACACAGTCTTATGTTAAGAAATTCTTCCGCAAGTTGTCTTGCAAGAGCTTATAACATCCATATAAAATATGTGTATTGATAGCTGCAATATTCAATATTGTAAAAAAATGGTCATGGGCCATCGCCTGTTTGTGGAATATGTGGTACATTTCTGATCTAGGGCATCCACACCGCCTTTCGATTGGTTATAGAATATAATTTCGGGCTTACCAGATTCTCGCTCTTCACATTGACTGTGATGCATACAAGATATTAGCACAACTGCCTTCCCTATCTTTGGTACGTAGGAAACAATAGTGTAATTGTTGGTAAAACCGTAAATAGAAGATCCTTCTGCTCTTTGCCGATTTGGAAGGAATTCTTTAGGTATCTCCTTTTTGTTCCGTTTGAGCGTGCCAACATAGGTAATACCTCTTTTTCTCAGTTCATCCATGACTTCCATTAATGAAAACCAATTGTCTGTTGTGACATTTCGGTTTGAAATAACAATTGGACGAGTGAGTCTTAAACACAGACTGTGTTGGTTTCAAGAAACCTTTCTCTTCATTTGTCGAGGGATAACCAACGCTATCCTTACCACTGTAAATATATCCATTATAAAAAAGTGGGTACGTGCATCTGTTGGGGCCATCACTTTTATTCCATCTGCCGCAAAATCCTATCAGCATTTCGTCAATACATGTTAATAACACATTTGACAATTTTCGACGAAACGTTCAAATATCCAGGATACAGCTGCAGTTCGGTCATTACTTTGGCGGTCTTCTCTGTATTGTGCATTGTCAAACCTAAAATCAAAGCAACTGGGTTTATATAAAATACTTGCACGTTACTATTCAGTCAACAAACCTTAGACATGCAAGCAGCACGTATACTCTTCTCAAAGACATAATGTATCTAAATATATCCTGAAGGTCTTCATCATTTGACTTGAAGACTACATTGTAATACAAGACGGCGAGAAATGCCCTAAATTCTTCCTTTGTCAGCTCTCTTAGTTCTGTTCTATCAGGACCGCTGAAGTTATCTTGGAATAACAATATATTTTCATTTGTCCGTAGAATTATTTCATTTTCCATATCTTCTGTGAAAAGAAAGCTTCATATTTTTAACGGATTAGAGACATCACCACATTTTGCAGGACCCTTCAGACCCGGAAGAATTTTTACAAGGTTGTGTTTTTTTATTCTTATATTCAAATTTGAGTTGGCGACCACTTATATCGATTTTTACCGTAATAAAACTTTTTATATCTTGTTGTTGCCGTATTCTCTTCCTCCTCGCTGCTTTCGTTAGTTTCCTGATTTTCACTTTCGTCCTCCTGTTCGCTAATTTCAGAATCAGAGTTATGATCACTCTCTGGGGAAAAATCAGTGTCTTTGTAGTTTTCATAATCACTGAACTCACTTCCAGCTTCATCAAACCCTTAGACCATTTACTATTAGACATCAATTTTCCATCCTTCTCTTGAAGTCGATATCAAAGCATAGCAGGATTGTAATATGACAATTTGTTTGTATACAAACACGTAAACAAACAGTATGGCAAGTAACTCATCGAGGGTTTAAATAAATGTCCGAGCCATTTTCTATTGAGTTATTTAAATTGTAAACGATACTTGTAGTAAGTTCCATGGGCGTACGCCACTTTTATTGATGTTTGTAAACACTTCCCCGCACACACCGGATCCCCGCACCGTGAGAAACGTCATAGAAAGATGTATCGACTTCAAAATATTGTATATAAAAATGTAAACAAGGCATGTCTAATAGTAAATGGTCTAAGATCAAACCACTCATTTAATGTTTCCTCAAAATTAAAGTCTTCGAAACGCACTTTTTTAGAAGTAGCCGCCATCTCAACAATGTAACACTAATAGCGTTGTGGTGCCACACAGACCCCTGAAAACAGACTGACTGAAAACGTTTTTTTTTTTTTTTTTTTTTTTTTTTTTTTTTTTTTTTTTTTTTTTTTTTTTTTTTTTCCATTACATCTATTGTCCTGAGTTGTGGAGGCGGGAATCTTTTAAAGACACCCCACGCTGGTTCAATGCGTGTTTCCTTGTACCCTGCTGTAGGAGATTGATTCTCCTTTTCAGGGTTACAGTGGGTTCTGTTGATCTGAAACTGAAAATGTAATTAACTTAGATATTTGAGTAGCTATGTGATTGTTGATACTTACGACCCTCCCGGGATGGGAGGCTCAGAGCGGTGTGGCGAGAAGTGTCAGTGGTGGTCGTGCTCATCGGATGCTTAGAGGGGCTTCCTCTAAAAGACCTAGGAGCTCGTCCGGGAGGTCTATGTCTTCTGTTGCTTCACTAAGGATCCTGAGATTGGGTTGTGTGAGTTTTCTCTTCGGTTTTCTGGGGATTGCTCTTCTGTTCCTGTCAACTGTCCATTTGATCCTTAGACTTTCTTTGGCATGGGTGTTGGAGTCGTCCAATCTTCTCCTGACATATCCGTCTCTTATTTTCTTGAGCCTGGAAATAATTGTTGGGATATTAGTAAGTAAAACAAAAGCGCATCTAGCAGTTACTTATTGTTATTCTAACTTAAAGGTAGATGACGCGGCGGGACCTAAATGTTAAATGGGCACATTTTAGAGAGGTTTGAATAGTGTTGGGGGTCCGGTAGACCCCACAACGCCGTTAAAAAAATAGATTCGATATTTTACATTTTACCAATAATTTTTTATTGGATCAAACTAAACTCTGCTACAAATTTTTCATTTTTTTAATACCTTAACTGCTACATAAATCCTTTTTTCGTGGGCTTTGCGAACACGCCTACCTGGAATTAATCTAAGCGCCTGGGATTTGCGAACTATGTATAAAACTATTAATATAAGATATTATTAAATTATTATTTAAAAATATTAAAGTCCAAAAGATAAATACACCAAGATGGGATTTTTTTTGAATTGTCTGCGATTGTTAAGTTACATCCAAGTATTTAAATAAGTTAGTTTTTTGGTAAAAGTGGAAAAATTATTTTTTTAATAAATATACTCTATTTACTTGTCTGGACCAATAGAAAGTTATTTTTCTTACATTGGCTCATAAATATTAAATAATAATGCAATTTGAGGATGAAAGACACGGTACAAAAAATAATGAGTGTGCAGGATTTTTCTAAAATGTAAATATCTCTGTAATTATTACAAAAGTGAAAAAATAACTGAAATAAAACATTTAATGAATTATTTTTATAATTTTAACACTCTCTACCACTATTAAATCTTCAATATTTTGCTGTTTTATTAAAATACAAAAATAAAGCCGACACAAATTTAACTTAATAAAAAAATAACCTGCAGTGTTCGCAAACTCCACGGTCCCCATAAACTGACCCAGCGTATGCCAAGTATATGTTCGCAAATCCCACGGTGTACAAAGCCCACGAAACTGATTAATAAGGGAATACCACAAATTGTACAAAATTAGTTAAGCAGCGAAATTTATATTAGTAAATTATCAAACTAAAGGGAAGTAAAAGGAAATTGCAAGAAAAAAATCACAATACGTAATAGTAATGAATAATCAATAAATTTAATAATGTATATTTTTTCTAGATTTAAAAACAAATTATAATTTCTAGCTACATATTGTTTAACCCCTGTAACAAAAAAACTGTTGACGTTATTAAAAAGTATAGATATCACACCAGAATTTTCCCGGCTCGGCTGTGGGGAATAGGATTATTTTAATAACAAAATACAAAATTCGAAAGAAAAAAAAACAGGTAAAATCGAAAAAATCGAAAATTATCAAAACAAATCGACAAAAATGGAAAAAAATCGAAAAAAAAAAACGAAAATATGAGACAAAAGCGAAAACAATCGAAAAAATGGACAAAACCGAACCTAAGAATTGGAAAAATTGAGAAAAAAAAAAAAGAAATCGGAAAAATTAAGAAAAAATTCGGAAAAAAACTGATAAATTCGAAAAAAAAATTTTGTAAAATCAAAAATCCAAAAAAAAACTGGGAAAAATGAGAAATTTGAAAAAAAAAATCGGAAGAAATACAAAACAAATTGAAAAATCGAAGATTATCAAAACAAATCGCCAAAAAAGGAAACAAATCGAAAAAAAAAAACGAAAGAAAGTTGAGAAAATCAGATAAAAGCGAAAAATGTCGAATAAAAGCGAAAAAATCGAAAAAATAGACAAAACTGAACTGAAAAAATTTAGAAATTCCAAAAAAATTAGATAAAATCAAAAAATCCAAAAAAATAAATCGGAAAAAATTGAGAAATTTGAAAAAAAATCGGAAAAAGTCCAAAAAAATCGAAGGAAAACAAAAAAAAATCGAAAAAACGAAACAATATTGAATATTGAAAACTATTGAATAAAAGCGAAAAAATGGGTAAAACCGAACATAACAATTGGGGAAAATTGAGAAATTAAAAAAGAAATCGGATAAATCAAGAAAAAAATCCAAGGAAAACGAAAAAATCGAAAAATTCGAAAGAAAAATAAAACAGATAAAATCGAAAAAATCGAAAATTATCGAAACAAATCGATGGAAAAGGAAACAAACCGAAAAAAAGGAAAGAAGGTCAAAAAAATCAGACAAAAGCGAAAAATATCGTATAAAAGTGAAAAAACAATCGAAAAAATGAACAAAATCCAACATAAGATTTGGAAAAAATTGAGAAATTCGAAAAAAAATTAGATAAAATCAAAAAATCCAAAAAAAATCGGTAATAATTGAGAAATCTGGAAAAAAACGGAAAAATCAAAAACAAATCGAAGGAAAACGAAAAAAATCGAAACAAATAAAAAAAAATTGAAAATTAATAGAAAGCAATCAACATAAATCGAAAAAAAACGAACAAAATCGAAAGAAATGGACAAAATCCAGAAATTAAAAAATCGAGAAAAAATTAAAATTTAAAAAAGTCGAAAAAAAAATTGACAAAATCCAAACAGATAAAACGAAAAAAGTCGAAAAAATTAGCAAAATAATCAAAAAAAAATTCGAAAAATCGAGCAATTTTAAAAATGAAATGGTAAAAGTAACCGAAACCCATTTTACCGAAATTGGTTCAAACGGAAAGGTAGAAAAAAATTGGCCAAAAGCGAAAAATATCGAATAAAAGCTAGAAAAATCGAAATAAAACTGAACAAAATCGAACAAAAATGAAAGAAATCGACAGAAATCGAAACAAATCGAAAAAAAAATGGAGCGAAATCGAAAAAATGGACAAAACTGAACATAAAAATCGGAGAAAATCGGGAATTAACAAAAGAAATCGAAAAAATTAAGAAAAAAATCGGAAAAAATTGAGATATTTAAAAAACAATCGAAAAAATTAAGCGGAAAAAATAGAGAAATTTGAAAAAAAAGGAAAAAATCAAAAAAATATTTGAATAAGACGAAAAATCAAAATGAATAAAAAAAATGGAAAATTAATCGATACAAATCAACAGAAATTGAAAAAAAAAGAAAAAAATCGAAAGAAATGAACAAAATCCAGAAATTAAGAAAATCAAGAAAAAATTAAGAATTTAAATTAAAAAGTCGAAAAAAAATTGACAAAATCCGTGAAGGTCAAACGAAAAAATTCGAATATGGCAAAAAAATCGAAAAAAATCGGCAAAATAATTGGAAAAAAAAATTGGAAAAAATCGAGCAATTAAAAAAGAAATCTGAAAAATAACCGAAACCCATTTTACCGAAATTTGTTCAAATGCGAGAAGTTCGAAAAAATCGGACAAAAGCGAAAAATCGAAATAAAACCGAAACAAATCGAACAAAACCGAAACAAATCGAAAAAAAATGGAACGAAATCGAAAATATGGACAAAACCGAACATAAGAATAGGAAAAAATCTGGAATTAAAAAAAGAAATTAGAAAAATCTGAATAAACCGAAAAATCGAAAGAAATAAAATTAAAAATAAAAAATTAATCGATACAAAACAACAGAAATTAAAAAAAACCGAACAAAACCGAAAGAAGTGGGTAAAATCCAAAAATTAAAAAATCAAGAAAAAAATTAAGACATTTAAAAAAAAAGTCGAAAAAAAAGTGACAAAATCCGAAAAGATAAACAAAGAAGTTAAATAATTCCAAAAAGTGGAAAAAATCAGCAAAATTATCGAAAAAAAATTGGAAAAAATTTGAAAAATCGAGCAATTAAAAAAGAAATCTGAAAAATAACCGAAACCCATTTTACCGAAATTTGTTCAAATGCGAAGTTCGAAAAAATCGGTCAAAAGCGAAAAATCGAAATAAAACCGAAACAAATCGAACAAAACCGAAACAAATCGAAACAAAACGAAAAAAAGTGGAACGAAATCGAAAATATGGACAAAACCGAATATAACAATCGGAGAAAATCTGGAATTAAAAAAAGAAATAAGAAAAATCTGAATAAACCGAAAAATCGAAATAAATAAAATTAAAAATAAAAAATTAATCGATACAAAACAACAGAAATTAAAAAAAACCGAACAAAACCGAAAGAAGTGGGCAAAATCCAGAAATTAAAAAATCAAGAAAAAAATTAAGACATTTACAAAAAAAAGTCGAAAAAAAAAGTGACAAAATCCGAAAAGATAAAAAAAGAAGTTGAATAATTCCAAAAAGTGGAAAAATCGGCAAAATTATCGAAAAAAAATTGGAAAAAATTGGAAAAATCGAGCAATTAAAAACGAAATCTGAAAAATAACCGAAACCCATTTTACCGAAATTGGTTCAAATCCATGACGTACTTTTTCAGATATTTAATAAGACAATTTCAAATGACATATTGCTAGTTAAATTCCGTGATATTTTGATTCTGTCATTTTTTGACTGTGACACTTCCGTTTGACAGAGATGTGGTAGAAAAACTAATGGGGTCTTCGGATGTATAATCGAAATCAATATACCAAATTTCAGCTCAATCGGATTAAACGTGTGGCCTCTATCGTGGAAGAATACACACAGACAGACAGACAGACAGACTTCCATCTGGAAATGGTCTTAAGCGTCTTAGATGACCTCAAAATGGATATTTTTGTTTTTTTCTCGAAACTTTTTTTAGCTCGTTCACAATCATTGGATAGTGGAACAAGAAAGTAAAAAATTGCGATTGTGACAATAAGGATTTTTTTAATTTTCCTCAATCTGTTTTTAAATTGACAAAGCTTAATTTTCGATCGTTTGAAACAGGATCCCATCATCCTGTCACTCAAATCCACCATAATAATCCTATAGAAATTTTATTGGTGAATAAAGAAGTCGGTATAATAGGACCCAATGATTTGAGGCTATTGAATTTCTCTAATACCCATATTCTTTGGTTCTAAGAAACCATTTTTGTCACAGCTGAACGGACCAATGGAAATGGCTCCCCTTTTTTTTAATATTTAGATTGAATTACCTTCCTTCAGGAAGCCAGCCAACCAAAGATTTTCGAGTAGCCAATATGGTAGGAGTCACAGAATTAAATACAGGAGGGTGATTACTGACGCGAACATATTTAATAAATTTATTTTGAACCATGAATTGAATTTCCTTTGAAGGATTTAAATTCTTTTAATTTCAAGGTCAAATATAGCAATTAGTATAAATCTGTTAGCTTCGTCGGAGGGCCGTGAGGTACTCTCTAGTAGTTCGTTTCCGTCATTAATCAATAACTAAAGGTTTTCATTCATTTTTCCTTATTACAATTGTGTCAAAATTTCAATATTAATGAGATGTTCATTAATATTCCATCAATGTACCGGAGGAGTTCTTTTAAATGAGGAAATTAATTGAGGTAATCAAGGCGGCCATGAGTTTCATAAGTAAAAAAGAACAGGGACGGATTATATTATATCCCATCTTTGTGTTTTTATTTTATGTTTAAGTTAATTCCAATCAAAAATTTATTTGTTGAAATAAAAATTGGTTGTTTTTTTATTATTTTTATAAAATTAATCTTGCAAAATAGAAAAAAACAGAAAAAAGAAACAGGGAATTATAGAAAAAAATAAAAACATTAGTAAAAAATAGTAAAAAACCAAAAAAGAAAAACAGGAAAAAATAGTATAAAATGGAAAAAATAGGAAAAACTTAAAAAAAGTAGGGAAAATGGTAAAAAACATAAAAAATAGGAAATTGGGGAAACAATAGGAAAATGGAAAAAAATGTGTAAAATAAGGAAAAAGCAGAAAAATAGGAAAAATTAGAGGAAACCAGAAAAAATGGTAAAAAACAGGAAAAAATAGTAAACAATTAAAAAATGGGAAAAAATAGTGGAAATAAGGAAAAAATAGAAAATACTTGGAAAATTGGAAAAACTAGGCAAAAGTGGAAAAAATAGGAAAAAATTAAATAAGAGGGAAAAATAGAAAAAGCAGTTAAAAAAATAGGCAAATTAGGGAAACGTAAAAAAAATGGGAGAAATAGAGAAAATGGGGAAAACGGTGAAAAATAGGCAAAATAGAAAAAAACAGGAAAAAAAGAAACAGGAAAATGTAGAAAAAAATTGAAAATTAGTAGAAAATAGAAAAAAAATAGGAAAAAATAGTATAAAATAGAAAAAAATAGTAGAAACTAAAAAATAAGGAAAAATAGAAAATCAGGAAAAAACAAAAAATAAGCCAAAATAAGACCATGTAAAAAAATAGGGAAAAATAGAGAAAAATATGAAAATAAACAGGGAAGTATGGGGAAAAATGCGCAAAATGGTTGAACATAGAAAAAAATATAAAAATAATAAAAAAAACACAGGAAAAACTAACTAGGGAAAATAGGGAAATATATACAAAGTAGGAAATTGGGGGAAAATGAAAAAAAAAAAGGAAAGAAGTTCGAAAAAATCAGAACAAAGCGAAAAATATCGAATAAAAGTGAAAAAATCCAAAAAATGGACAAAACCGTACATAAATTACAATTGGAAAAAATTGAGAAATTAAAAAAAGAAATCGGAAAAATCCAGAAAAAAATCGGAAACAAAATTGAGAAATTCGAAAAAAAAATTAGATAAAATCTAAAAATCCAAAAAAAATGAATTGGAAAAATTGAGAAATTTAAAAAAAATCTCAAAAATCAAAAAAAAAATCGAAGGAAAACGAAAATATCGAAAAAGTCTAAAGAAAAAAAAAACAGATAAAATCGAGAAAATTGGAATTTATCAAAACAAATCGACAAAATTTGAACCAAAACGAAAGAAGATCGAAAAAAGCAGACAAGAGCGAAAAATATCGAATAAAACCAAAAAAAATCGAAAAAATGGACAAACCGAACGTAAGAATTTGAAAAAATTGAGAAATTAAAAAAGAAATCGGAAAAATTAGAAAAAAATCTGAAAAAAGGAGAAATTCGAAAAAAAATTTGATAAAATCAAAAAATCCAAAAAAATAAATCGGAAAAATTGAGAAATTTGAAAAAAATGGTGAAAAATAGAAAAAATAGGAAAACGTAATAAAATAAAACTATAGGGAAAAATAGAGAAAAATAGGAAAAAAACAGGGAAGTATGGGGAAAAATAGGCAAAATGGTTAAAAATGGAAAAAAATATAAAAAAAAATAAAAAGAAAACAGGAAAAACTAGGGAAAATAAGAAAATATATGCAAAATAGGAAATTGGAGGAAAATGGAAAAACAGCAAAAATAGAAAAAAGCGGGAAAAAAAAGAGAAAAATTGGAAAATATATGCAAAATACCAAAATTAAAACTTTCCCGAATTCCAAGAATACTGTTTCAGATATTTAATGTTAGAGTTTCCAATTTTAACAATTTTTTGTTTTTGACAAGTGAAATTTGGAGAAATAATTTTGACTGTTCTGAATAGAGTTTTTCAAGGGATTTCAAGTGACATATTGCAAGTCAAATTCCGTGACGTATTGCATCTGCCATTTTTTGATAGTGACACCTCCGTTTGACAGATGTCGTACAAAAACTAATGGGTTCTTCCGACGGGTAACCCAAACTCATAAAAAAATTTCAGATCAGTCGGATTAAACGAGTGGCCTCTATTATGGAAGAATACACACACAGACAGACAGACAGACTTTCATCTGGAAATGGTCTTAATCATCTCATCTTTATCTCGAAAAAATTTTTTAGCTCGTTCACAATACTTTCTCTTCTCGGAGGTGGATCGGGAAAGTAATATGTTTATTTACGTATTCCTAATAAATATACAATTTAGATTCTTGAAGAGTAATTTATAAGTTTTAACCATATCTAATCCGGTCCTGTTTAAAATAACAGACTGGTTAAAGATATTCTGTTAAACCGCGCTCGAGGGTGAGAATGAAAGAACGAGAAAAATGCACTGACGATATGTTAATGGTTGCTGTAATTTTCTGTTTTAATTATTAAAAAATGTACCATTACTTTTTCGATAAATATGTTGCTGTTAACTTTGATCGTGACAAATTGGATTTTAAAGAAAAAATGTTATACGAGAAATAGGTTGATTATTAATATATGCATATATAAATACTGTGTGTCCCAAAAAAACATTATTTTTGATAAAAGTTGGTGCTTTATTTAATATATATTTTATTATTAAAATATACTAAAAAAATCAGTTGTGTCGCCCCAAAACTTTCCGAACGAGAGACGAATAATTTTTCAGATATTTAATGTTAAAATTTCAAACTTTTACATTTTTGATTTTTGACAGGTGACAGTTGGAGAAATAATTTTGACTGCTGTGAATAGAGTTTTTCAAGGGCTTTCTAATGACGTAATAAAATTCATTTTCTGTGACATATTGCACTGTCATTTTTGACAGTGACACTTATGTTCTACAGATGTCATACAAAAACTAATGGATTCTTCTGATGGATAACTTAAACCTATATACCAAATTTCAGTTTAATCGGATTAAGCGCTTGGCTTCTATCGTGGAAGAATACACACAGACACACAGAAGACAGACTTCCATCTAGAAATGGTCTTAATCGTCTCAGGGGACCTCGAAATGGATATTTTCAAATTTATCTTGAAATTTTTTTTTAGTTTGTTCACAATACTGGATAGTCTAAGCGACTACTGGCACCACTATAGGGAATTCAATGTGTTAAAGAGAGAGAGAGAGAGAGAGAGAGAGAGAGGAAATTCAGCGTGTCAGAAAGAGAGAGCACTGTGACGTCAAATTTTTTTGACGTTCAGTATTTTGAAGCGTTAATAAACGTTTGAACTGTCACATTTTACAACGTTTACGACGTGACGTTTTTTAACGTTCAGTATTATGATGCGTTAAAAAACGTTCGAAATGTCACATTTTACGTTTTCAACGTTTTAAAGCGTTAAAAAACGTTCGAAATGTCACATTTTACAACATTTTCAACGTTTTATAACGCTTGGAATTTTTATCCGAAAAAGTACGTCAAACAATGTCAAATTTTATCGATTTTGGCAAGTTATTTTTACATGTTTCCTTATGAGAAATACATGCATTTGATGCAAAAAAAGTGATAGTTTTTTCACATCAAAAGTAAACTTAAAAAAACGTTGTAAAATGTGACGTTTCGAACGTTATTTAACGCTTCAAAATACAGAACGTCAAAAAACTTCGTAAAATTTGACGTCATAGCGCTCTTTCTTTCTGACACGCTGAATTTCCTATTCATCTCTCTCTCTAACATATTGAATTCAATATAATGGCGCCAGTAGTGGCTTAGACTATCTACTCACAATACTTTCCCTTCTCGGATGGTCGGTTTGGAAAGTAAAAATTTGTAGAAAATTAGACTTTATATTTTTAATCCCGGTGGTTATTTGTGATAATACCAACAATAAAAAAAAAATATTACAAAAATTCTTAAACATTCCTTTTTCCTAGATGAAACCTGTAATTACAGAATTGAATCTCAGTGAGTAGAGACTAAGAATTAATCCCAAAATTGAATATGTATATATAAAAAAATTTGGAAATTTGTTAAATTTATATCTGAAATAATTCTAAATGAAATATACGAACTGGCTTAAAAGCAATTAATTAAAAAAAAAATTCAATTCTCTTTCATTTACACTTTCGGAAAATTTATTTAATTACGAACAAATAATTTATCCCAATTACCGAAGTCAAATATTCTAAAATAATGGCATAAGCATCAAATGAGAATTAGTGGAACCCTAAAGCGCGGTCGCTCGTATGCGAACTAAACCATTTTGTTATTTACATTGAAGAGACTGGTCGAACCGAAACGTTGTGTTCAGTCCGGGCTATTCGATCCGTTGTATTTACAAAATCCAAATATTCCAAATACGTGATTAATTTACCTCAGAATTTGATGTTGCCCAAGGGATGGGATAATGAAAATAATGTTGAAAGGGACATTCGTAGTCTGGGAGCTTCGTCTAATGTTAATTATTTATTTCATATTATTTTATTTTTACTAAAGTGGCAACTGTGGTTTATTTAAAAAGGAATTTACTAAATAGAAAATTAGATTGGTCCTTGGACAGGATTTTTGATGATTGGAAATTGACGTAATTAAATACCGAACAAAGACAATTAACAATACGAGTTGTATGTGTCCATATATATTTTAATATTTTAGAAAGTACAAAAATTTAAATCAATACAAAAGGTATCAAAATGCCTAAAAAATATTTTTAGCAAAATTTTTCTCTTGGAAAACGCATTTCTGGATATTTTGAATGACATGAAACTTAGTATTGAAAACTGTCGAGGAAAAAGTTATGACAATGCCTCAAATATGTCCAGTAAATATACTAGTCTCCAAACCAGAATTAAGGAAAGGAACTATACTGCAGATTTTGTGCCGTGCACAGCCCACTCTTTAAACTTAGTTGGTGACAATTGTCTTTTCATTCGTTCAAGGAATATACACTTTCTTTTCTTCTTCAACGTACATATGGGGTCTTCTAAAAGAATGTATAAAGAAAAGCAACGATGGAAAATAAAATAAAGAACCGAAAATCACCTTGCCAAAATCACTAAGTGAAACAAGATGGTCTGCAAGAGCTGATGCTTTCAAAAGCTGACTCAGGACGTTTTCCAAAAACCAAACATAAGAGTATCCGCAGAATATAGATCAAGTAGAAACAAGCATTCTGGCCATGGTCTGGAGTAATATATTGAAAAGAGTAGATAAGACCAGCAACAACCTTCAAAAAGAAGATTTGAACCTTCTTTCCGCCAATAAAGAACTATAAACCCTAGAAACTTTCTTAAAAACCAAAAGAGACTCTTTTGATGAGTACAAAAAGAAAGCATTGGCTCTTTGTAATATGGACAGTGTCAATCATCAACGCAACATAACACAGAAAGGATTTGCAGATGAAAATAGGGACTCAGAAAATGAAGCAGTAACAAATTCAAGAAATACATTTAGAACTTGTGTTTATATCAAAATCATCGACAATATGACTGGTCAACTTAGACACCGCATGGAGAGCTACTCTTCTCTCGGTATTAGATTTGAAATTTTCAAAAACCTTCACGACAAGATCCAGATAAGATCAACGTTGAAGCAAAGAGGCCGGCTGAATCGTACCGAAATGATCTTGACATTGATTCTCTTGTAAATTAATGCCTTCACTTCCACGGTTACATGAAACTCGAAAACCTTAAATATTTCAAAGAATGTTTCAATGATTTAAAAAGTACTTTCCCGAACCTGCCATGAGAATCTTTAACTATTCCTGTGACAAGCTGTTCTGCGGAAAGAGGATTTTCCGCTCTTAACAGAATAAAAAGTGAAATGAGATCTACTATGGGAGAGGGAAAACTGAACAGTCTAATGGTGTTATATACGACAAGTGACGTGACCTCCAAAGTGGACTTAACAGTGTTATTAACGAATTTGCTCAAATGAAATATAGGAAAAAAACAATGTTTTAATAAAAGAACAGAGACATTGTGATCGATGATTAAGATAATGTACCAAGTAAAAAAGGAGAGTAATTAATTATAAATATATATAAATTGTTACAATTGAAAAAATAAAACTTTTAAGAACTTTATTTTTATTCATAAACTTTATCAAAACGATGGCTAAAACTGGACTGCCTACAATATTTTATTCGATGAACCAAATAGTCGTGTACCGTAATTTGGGGTAACCCTGTTGACATGGGTGGTGTTGTTTTGTTCGCAAGATGGTGTGGAACATGGTGTTATCAACCGTTAATAATTAAATTCTTTTATACTATCTAAGGTAAGTTCATCAGTTTTCACTAAACTTCAACTTTGGAACTGTCGAATTTCATATATTACATAACTTATATTATAATATTATGACTAATATCTGAAAACAAGTAATTGTTGTAGAAAAGCTAACCTCTAATATTAATTGTGATATATCAGAAATTTCATTGCGGCGTTGCAAAGTTTATGGTTGCTACAAAATATAAATTCACAACCTGACCTTAATTGCGTAACTTGAGACAACTGTCAAGTTACCCCTCCACAAATTATGTACTATAAAATCTTGGTACCAACCTACCTACTAATCAGACTTTCATTGTTTCAGGTCAGTTATGGTTGGAACCCAAAAAAAAAGTTTTGGGGTCTCGTAAATACCGAAATTTCTCGAATGAGCAACTGGTTAAAGCAGTGGAAGCTGTCAGGTCTGGAATTTCTTTGAGAAAAGTGGAAGAGCAGTTTGGTATACCACGATGCTCTATCAATAGAGTAATAAATGGGAAAAATACAGGGAAGGTCGGCAGACCATTTGTTTTGCATGAAGTTGACCAGAATGCATAAGTAGTGTGTCTATGTGCAGCAAGGGATTGGGGCTTCCCCCTCACACTATACGACATTAGACTCATTGTTAACGCCTTCATTGACCGTTCTGGAAGAAATGAATCTAGATTCAAAAACAACATGCCAGGTCCAGATTTTATCATGTCTTTCTTGAAGAGTCACCAGAACACATTAAGTAATAAAATGTGCCAGAACATAAAGGGAGCTCGAGCCAAAGTCGACCATCACGCCATAAATCTGTACTTTGATAAGTTAAACCAGTCAATGGAGTGATTTCTTCCTCATTCTGTCATTAATTATGACGAAACAAATATTACAGACGACCCTGGCCGTAAAAAAGTTGTTGTTAGAAGAGGGTGCCGACATCCTGAAAGGATTATTGACGGGACACTTCTATCCCCATATGTGACATATAAAGCTGAGAATCTTTATAATACCTGGACCGAACATGGCCCTAAGGGGACATTTAATAATAGGAGTAAGAGTGGATGGTTTACTTTGGAGATATTCGAAGACTGGTTTCGAAAAATTGCTATGCCCTATTTCTCGAAGCAAGATAAAGAGGGGAAGAAAGTTATGATTGGGGATAATTTAGCGAGTCATATATCCCCATATATAATAGAAGAATGTAAAAAAAACAACATTATCTTCATTCTACTTCATCCAAACAGCACTGGACTCACTCAGCCGTTAGATGTAGCATTTTTCCATCCACTTAAAATTAAGTGGCGTGAAACTTTAGAGTCATGGAAAGCAAAAAATCGTGGAACTATTCCAAAAGATACATTTCCTCGTTTGTTAAAAAAATGTCTCGAGGAAATGGGAAAGGAAAATACTTTAAAAAACGTCATGAGTGGATTTAAATGGCAGGATTAATTCCACTAAATCGAGAAGAGGTATTGAAGAGACTTCCAGGTAAAAGGCCAGTAGAAGAAGTCAAAGAAAATGACAATACCGCCTGGGTGTCTACATTTCAAGAATATTTGGAAGAATGTAGAAGGAAAAAAACAGATGGTTTAAGAAAACAGAAAAAAAAGAAATTAAATGTTCACGCTGGTAGAGGCATCTCTGAAGAGGATATCGTTATATTGGAAGACAATCCAAAGCAAGAAAAAAAGAAAAGAAAACAATTACTAGTGGAAGATCAAAGTGTCATAAATAAAGAAAAACCAACTAAGAAAAGGCAGAAGACACGTGAAGTACTTGAGTCCAGTGAAAATGACGAAGACAGTTGCAATAATGAGATTGTTCTTAAAGACAGTTTAGATGATGACTGTGATTCATTTAGAGCAAAACAGATTATGAATATTGAAGACAATATTGACGATAATATTGAAGACAATAACCAAGAGAGTATTTACTCTCATCCTACTCTGCAGCCAATAAATAAACAAGTTGGAAGTTTTGTTATAGTTCGTTATGATTCAAATTTTTATCCTGGGGTCATTGAGAAGCTTGACGATAAAGGCGCAACAATAAGTGCAATTACTAAAACAATACGAGAAAACTGGAAATGGCCTGAACATAAGGATGAAGTCTATTATTGTTGGCAGGATATTATAGGTGGCATTAATCCTCCTACAGCGCTGAATAAACGAGGTAATTTTTCAATACCAGAAATGAAAGCAATTTACTAAAGCTAAATTACTATAATCAATCATTATTAAATAAATTTTTAAGTTCTTTGTGTTTTTATTGACTCCAAAAATATTATCATCAACCCTAAAAATATTTTCATTGACCCCAAAAATATTTTCAATGTCTCTCACGTAAACATAACACTATTTATATTTCCATTTGCGACGACACTTCGGTCGTTGCGGGTCACTTTGGCGCCTTGGTCCAGGTTTCGGATTGCCTCGGGCGCCACCTTCCGTTTAGAGTGTGATTGACACTGCACGGGCAGCGTCAGTGGAGAAAAAAATACTCCAGGGGTCGTTATGGTATCGACCAAAATCACTAGCGGCCAGAAGGGCGGTCTTTACTTGCCCCACTGGGTTTGAATACCTGGGTATTAGCTGCTGGGATGTTAAAACAAATAACAAGTATTAATAAATAAAACTTTTATTATTACCGATAAAATCCGGCGGAGAAAAGGTGTGTAACGGACGATTGGCTTGGCGGCGTGGTGTAGTCGGACTGACGGTTCTATACTCCGGTACAACTTGAACTTGGCTTCAGCTTGACCTATCTCTAAAGGTCGACGGACTGCACTGCTGTTCCAATTGGGACGGCCACAGCAAGTCTGGCTTCTCGCTGCCTCTGCAGCTCCCGACTACGGAATGAATTGTCCTACTCGATACGAACTTAAGCGTCTAAGAAGCAGAGACGAGAGTTTCTCTATCTGCCTGGCGACGGTTCAACTGGTGCTACTGGCCTTTTATTCACAATTTTAATTTAATTTTACTCCAGTGCCGTGCGCGATTTAATTTATATATTTTAAATAATACGGAAAAAGTAACTTTGTTACACATTATTTAAAGTTACCCCAACAACGCATAATTTGAGCCGTTCATTGATTTTATAAAGCTGTCTTAAGTTACCCCATTCTAGTGGGTAACTTGAGACACACTTAAAAAAAATAAAAAAATACTTATAACAAAATAAATTGAAATATTCTATTAACATATCATTGTTACCTATATGACTAATGTTTTTAAATAGTTTTTCAACATTCAGTTATTCTAGGTATGTCGTAAACTTCACTTTAAAGTTAAAAAGTGTCTCAAGTTACCCCAAATTACGGTATTGATTCATCGGTTTCTTATATGTATAATACATATTTCTATAGAATTTTTAATACAAATCCCGATGCACGTCATAGATCATTTATGATGTCAGGACGCTGCAGTGTTGCCTGCTCGTCAGAATAGTCGATGAATGTGGGAATTTTCGAAAATGTAAGGTTATGTTGTTTGGCTTTGTTATTATTTTTAAATGTATATATTATATTCAATTATTTTGAAATAATTAAAAACGAAACATATAAAAAGGTAGCAAACTCTTTATTTTTATTAAAATAAAACAATATTTTGTTTAAAAAAACACATATTTTTATTTAAAAGAAACAATTCAACTACCAATATTCGTAATTCCTACAACAAATAAATCTTTCCTCCTAATTCGAATCGAAATCACTTGAATCACTGTCATCGCTGTTAGGATTAATTATAATGGGATTAATTTCCATTCTATCAAAAACTCTTTCTCTTTCGTACCATTTTTGTATTTCTTTTTCTGTATGTTTAATAGAATTTTTCCATACTTCGGGAGTAATTGTTCCAAGAGCTTCAGACCACATATTTAAACAATCTTGTTCTTTGTTACCATCTCTGCCAATATGTTTATTATAATATTGTTTGGAAAGTCCCCAAATAAGTTCTATAGGGTTAAAAACGCAATGGTATGGAGGAAGACGTAACACTTTATGTCCATATTGTTCTGCTAAATTATCTACTACAAATACTTTTGGGGGTTTATGTCTGAAAAAAGAATATATTTTATTTCTACTTGCTGTTTTGATATTTCTTTTGGGTAAAAAAAAAATAACAAAAATGGCATTTTTGGTTTTCATCATTTAACGTGAGAATGGAAAGAACCTGTAGATTTAATTACCTTCATATTTCACAATTTAGAATATATAATATATAATTTTTAGTCTATGTTTCTACGTTTAGGCATTTTTAGAGTATTTTTTAATACTTTTGCAGTTATCCAAAATATAGCAATGTAAAAATTGTGTTTTTCTTTCATTTCTGAATTAAAATGCCAAAATATTTATTTTCAGATATATATTATTAACGAGCAGTTAATAGATTTTTATACTTACTGTTCAACTTTTTGCAGAAGTTCATATTTAAACATGTTAACAGAAAAATCAATATTTCTGTTTGCTAGCCACTCTTGTATTACAGCTTTGGTTGAGCTTGTATTGGGTGTTTTATGCAGTAACATGCTGTGGTATGAAGCATTGTCCATAACAATTAGAGAAGGTTCGTTAAGGTTCTTCAATAATTGGTTTTCAAACCAATGTAAAAAATTGTCTTTATTCATTTCTCCATGGTAATCATTTAATTTAGTTTTTGAATAATATATAGCTTGGGCACCTTCAATAAATCCATTTTCATTACCAGCATTAAGTATAATATATCTATAACAAATGAATAACAATAATCATATATATATATATATATATATATATTAATAAAAATAATATTGTTTATTTACATAATAATTAAAATTTTACAATAATATAGAATGTAACACGTAGTTTTAATAGAAATACATTTCTATTTATATTTCCACTGAAATTTCAAATACATAATAGTAATAAAATGTAAATAGACAACCAGAGTGACTCACCTCTTGCCATCAATTTTTGTAGTTCTAACACTTCGTTTATCATCGTTTTGCCAGGAACGGTTAATAGTTCCATTTTGAAAGATCCATGTTTCATCAATGAAAACGAACTGATATAAAGATGCTTCTTGTTCCTTTCTATAATTTCTTAAAAATTGAACTCTTTTTGCAGCAATATCAGGAAGTTCCATAAGCCCACGTCTTGGTTCATCTTTTTTCCATCTGAAACCTAATTCTTTTAATAATGTCCGCAATGATGTTATACAGCCATTAAACATTTGCTTTTCAAGCAATGTTTTACTTAAAGATTCCAAAGTTATATGCTGTCCTGTAATTAAATATGTATTGATATTAGTATATAAAAATATAAACTTTTATTGGATAATTAGATTTGTTTATGAACTCACTTCTTTCATACATGTTATAAATAACATTTCGTATTCCACTCGTGTCCAATGTTATTGTGTTAGTGACTGTTTTTTTGCATGAACGTTTTTTGGGTGGCGATTTCAATAATTCATTATTCTTAACTGCTTGCGAAATACTACTGACAGTAGAAATATTTAAGTCTAGGGCTGCTGCAACACGCTAAAACAGACAAGAAAACAATTTCATATGTCTAGACATTTATTTAATCTTTCTAACTTACCTCTCTGACCGCAGTTAAGGGTAAAAGTGGTCCATTATTATCACGCTCCCGTTCAAAGTACTGAATTAACGAAGATACAAGCTCCTTACAGCGACTATTTAGTTTTTTTGGTATTTTGTTGGTATGTACGAATACACGACAATAATCAACTTATTCGCACTATTTTTGTTTTGAAAAAAACAGTTTTTTTATGAGTATAACTGGCAAAGCACAAAAATAAAGACAATATTATAAAATTACGAAAACGTGGAGAAAACTCAATCAACTTGTTGACATAACCTAAATCAGTTATCACTAATAGGTGAAAATTTTCAATTTACAATTGACAACAGCGCATCAAGGCTTACCAATTACTAAAATGTCATTTCTTCTCTATAAATACGAGTTTCATTGGCGTGCAAAATGTCATTATTATTTAATAAAAAAATATGGTTTTTTGAGTATTACACGTATAATAATATTTTATAAACTTTATATTATCAAGAATAAGACGTGAATAAGCTAATATAATTGAGTTCATTCTAAAATTGTCAAACTAATCACAATTGCATTTTTCGGTTTTCAGTACTGTAACTACGTTCATGGATACTCGTGAATATTCGTTGGTTTCGGATTATTTTACATATTTAGGGAAATTTTAATAAGTTGGTAGTACTATAATGAAAGAATAACATCACTTGTGACGTGCATCGGGATTTGTATTAAAAATTCTATATGTAAGTCATTAACAAGGCGGCTCTTCTATAATTTACCGTTCTATTGAATATAAATGTATTAAACTATATAATAATAATACAATTCTAACAATTACTATTTATAATTATTATAACAAAATATATATAAGAGGGAGGCGCTGCTTTTGGCTTTGCCCAGGGCTCCACTGACCCTTAACGCGGCCCTGCGTTGGTAACTGAATTTGAGACCGATACATAATAAACCTTCATTTGCTTTTAGACGTAGATTCTTAAAAGAATTTAAAGTGCTATGGGATAAATGTTCATATTTTCGGTTCACGATTTTCCAGTTAAATTTATTCCTGAGATATATTTTCTTAGAGATAAATATTAATTCTATATTGTTTTCCATTAGAAAGTCATTAAGGACCCATACTATAAGATAAAAAGGTCGCAGAATTAAAAGCCACCGCTCGTATAGTGTGTCTCTCCGTCTCTCTCCATTTAATTTAATTAAAACCTACAGAATTTTCGCTCATATAAGAGAACTTTTCGACACGAGAGCACACATTGCACCCGAGGGTATTTTTATGCACTCAGTATTTAATGTCATATAATAGACTATGTCGTTGAGAACGTTCTAACAGAACTTTGGCCAGATTAGTCCGTTGTGAATTGGGAAATTCCATATTTTCCTTGCTTTTAAGCTTAGATTTGGATAACTATAAATGTGGTTTAATTACTCAAATTTAATTCAAGTATTTGATTTTTTATAAAAAAAATTATATCAAAATTTTTTGTTATACAAACTTTTTGAGACTTACTGTATAATAACAAATAAAAACTATGTAAGATTTTTAATATGATTTAACGTACATGGTCACCTATATTAAGTAATCAAATTTGGAATTATATTTGGCATTTTATAAGAAAAAAATTTTAGAAAAATTGTATTTATTTAATTTTTCAGTGCAAGATGTTTATTTGTATTATTATTACAAAAAAAATTATTTTTTAGGAATGTTAATAGCTAAAGCTGACCATACATTATTTTTTGTTCCAACAGTAATTATTTCTAGAACTAGAAAAAATTAAAAATCATCATTTTTACTAATATCCACGAGTACTTTGGAGATATTTAATATTAGAGTTTAAAATTTTGACATTTTTTTATTTTTGACAGGTGACAGTTGGAGAAATAATTTTGACTGTTCTGAATAGAGTTTTTCAAGTGCTTTCAAATGACATATTGCAAGTCAAATTCCGTGACATATTGCATCTGTCATTTTTTGATAGTGACACTTCCGTTTCATAGATGCCGTACAAAAACTCTTCCGACGGGTAACTCAAACCCATATACCAAATTTCAGCTCAACCGAATTAAGCGTGTGGTCTCAAGCGTGAAAGAATACAAACAGACAAGCAGACAGACAGACAGACAGACAGACTTCCATTTGAAAATGGTCTTAATTATCTAAGCTGACCTCAAAATAGATATTTTCATCTTTATCTCGAAATTTTTTTTAGCTAGTTCACAATACTTTCCCTTCTCGGGGGTGGGTCGGGAAAGTAAAATTGGAAAAAATAGGAAAAAATTATGAGCAAATTGAGAAAAATGAGAAAAATTTGGAAAAAATATTTCAAAAACATGAAAAAATGGTGAAAAATAAGGGAAAACTGGAATATCTGGGTAAAATGGTGAAAAATTGTCAAAAATATTGAAAAAAGCGAAAAAATTGAAAAATAATCAAAATTAGGAGGAAAATAAGGAAACATTTTGAAAAAGAGGGATAAAATAGGGAAAAATGAGGAAAACTAAAGAAAGATAATAATGGAAAATATTGAAAAATGGGATAAAATCTGGAAAAATAGTGAAAAAAGGAAAAAGATGGAAACATAGGAAAAATATTGGGCAAAAATAAGGAACAATAATGAAAAAAAGGGACAAAATAGGGAGGAATGGTGAAAAATAGGGGAAATAAAAGAAATCTGGAAAAACAGTGAAAAATAGTGAAAAATTATAATAAATATAAGAAAATAGGAAAAATAGGGAAAATCGAGAAAAATATTGAAAAACCGGCAGATATCGGGAAAAAAATTTGTAGAAACATAAAAATTAAGATAAATTGGAGAAAATCAGAAAAAATAGGACAAAATCTGGGAAAATAGTGCAAAATTAGGAGAAATTGGGAAAAATAGTGAAAAATTGGGAAAAATAATGAAATAAAGGGAAAAAATAATATGGAAAAATATTTATAAATTGGTAAAAAGACGAGAAAATAGTGAAAAATAGGGAAAAATCGGAAAAAATAGTGAAATATTAGGAAAGTGAACAATTGTGGAAAATCTGGAAAAATTGGGATACATTTACATAAATACGAAAACATGATAAAAATTGGGAAAATTAGTGGAAATTAGTGAAAATAGGAGGGAATCTGAAAAAATGGGCAAAAAATGGGGAAAAATAATGAAAACTAAGGAAAACTCTGGAAAACAGTGTAAATTGGAATAAATTAAAGAAGTATATGGAAAATTGGGAAAATTAGCTAATAATTCGGAAAAATAGGGGGAAATGGGGTTAAATCTGGAAAGATCTGGAAAAATCTGGAAAGATGGTGAAAAATATCGAGAAATAGGAGAACGTCTTTAAAAATACTGAATAATTTGAATAAATATAAAAAAATAGAAAATCTGGAAAAATAATGAAAAATCGGGAAAATTTACAAAAACAGTGAAAAGTGGGAATAAATAAAAAAAGTAGAAAACATAGGTTAAAATTGGGGAAAATCTGTATAAATGCGGAAAAATAGGAGAGTTTAGGAAAAAATAGTTGGGAAATATAAAAAAATAGTAAAAAAATTTAAATTAATATGAAAATCGGGAAAAATAGGGAAAAACTACAAAAATAGTGAAAAGTTGGAATACATTAAAAAAATAGGAAAAAGTAGATTAAAATTGGGGAAAATTTGGAAAATTGCGGAAAAATAGGAGAATTTCGATATAAATAGGTGGGAAATATAAAAAAATAGTGAAAAAATTTAAATAAATATGAAAATTGGGAAAAATAGGGGAAAACTACAAAAATAGTGAAAAATTTGGATACTTTATAATATGAAAAATTGGGGAAAGTCTGGAAAAATAGTGAAAAATTGGGATAAGTATTAAAAAACAGTAAAAATTTAGAAAAATACTAGAAATTTGGGAAAAATAATAAAAAAGGTAAAAATCTTGAAAAACAGATAAAATTGGGAAAAATAGTGAAAAAGTGGGTAAAGTTTAAAATTTTGACTTTTTTTTATTTTTGACACGTCACAGTTGGAGAAATAATTTTGACTATTCTGAATAGAGCTTTTCAAGGGCTTTGAAACGACATATTGCGAGTCAAATTCCATGACATATTGCATCTGTCATTTTTGATAGTGACACTTCTGTTCTACACATGTCGTACAAAAACAAATAAATTCTTCCAACAGGTATCCCAAGCTTATATACCAAATTTCAGCTCAATCGGACTAATACTTTTTTAGATATTTAATGTTAAAGTTTAAAATTTTGACATTTTTTTATTTTTGACAAGTGACAGTTAGAGAAATAATTTTGACTGTTCTAAATAGAGTTTTTCAAGTGCTTTCAAATGACATATTGCAAGTTTAAATTACTTGACATATTGCATTTGTCATTTTTTGATAGTGACAGTTCCGTTTGACAGATGTCGTACAAAAACTAATAACTTCTTCCGACGGGTAACCCAAACCCATATACCAAATTTCAGCTCAATCGGATTAAACGTGTGGCATCTATTGTTGAAGAATACACACAGACGGATAGACAGACTTCCATTCGGAAATGATTTTAATCGTTTCAGGTGACCTCAAAATGGATATTTACGTTTTTATCTTGACATTTTTTTTAGCTCCTTAACAATATTCGACAATATTCACAATCATGCAAAAAGTGCTAAAAATGCAAAAAAAATATCAAAAAATCCATAAAAAAACATATACAAGGAAATGCACAATAATACATGAAAAACAGAAAATGAACTAAAAAATGTTTAAAGTTCTAAAAAAACGGAAAAGTTAAAAAAAGTGATATAGGAAATTGTAAAGAAAAATGTTTAAAAATGCTCAAAAAAAGTAAAACAATGCTAAAAAATGCCAAAAATAGAAAAAAAAATGCAAAAAGTGTCAAAAAATCTAAAAAAAGTTAAATAAAATGCTAAAAGTGCAAAAAATGCCAAATAATAAAAAAAAATCTGATGTGGCCACCACATGACCTCTCGCCATGTTTGAATCAAAAATTTACACGGTGGCACAAAAAAGTATGAAAAAAATTTACTTTTTTGTAAATCTGGCAACAATGGCAAAATTTTCTAAAATTTTAATGGGATGAAAATAAACTATAGGGTATACAAAATATATGTGTAAAACTTTATTGCCGTTTTGTATAATAATGGCGTCATCACCCATAGCAAGTGCCTCTTCCGGTTGTCCGATTGACACCAAAATCTAATCAGATCTAATCTAGGGTATCAGAATCCTGTATGCAAAATTTCAAATTTTTTCATTCAGTAGTTTTTGAGTTATCGTTACTACAACATCCATCCAAACACACACACTAACACACACACACACACACTAACACACACTAACACACACACACACAGACATCATCGCGAAAATATTAAAATCGTATTCTAGGGACCCTAAAACGTGTTTATCCATTGAAAACTCACTACCCAATTTTTAGCATGATTCCTATACCTCTCTTATCTGAAGGGCGAGAGGTAAAAATGTATAAAGATGCCAACAAATCTAAAAAAAGTCAAAAATGCTGAAAAAATTAAAATAGTGCTAAAAAAAGGTTAAAAATGTAAAAAAATCCCAAAAAGTAAGAAATACAAAAAAAGCAAAAAAATTAATAAAATCCAAAAAAAATACAAACATATGCAAAGAAATGCACAAAAATTCTCATAGGTGGGTCGGAAAAGTAATTATAATAAAAATGAATATAATAAATATCCAAAAACCTAAAATTTTGAATAACATCAATTTTATTTTTATCTAAAATTTTGTTGAATTATGGCTAAAAATATTGAACGAGCGCATCAACCGCCGTGACAAATTTTTTAACAAATTTCTATCCAATGCAATTTAGGAAGATCATAAATTTTTATATCGACCATATCTCTCGATTCCAGCAGTTACGAACTGTGCTTCAATGAGCTTAAAAATAAATCTTTGTGACACCATTCGCGATACAAAATGAATCCAGCTAAACACCCTCTATTAGAGTTTTGTTTTCAGTTGTACGTGTTAAGAAATAAATAAATAATGATTTATTACACCACTCTTATGATATTTGTTATTATTAATTAAATTAAATTGAAAATATAACAATTTGCAAATACTGAAAAAACAGGTAATTTTAGTTTCTACTTAGAAAATGGATAAGCATAGGGAAATGTTTGAACATATAAGACGGAGTATCTGGGCAATAAATATATGCGAATTTGCTTTTATAATGTTCTAATGGCATTAAATTAGTTCCTGAATATATTGAAAAGTGAAAAAAATTAAGAAAATGGAAAAAACAATAGAATTGTGAAAATCTAACCTCAAAAAAAGGCATCAAAAATCGCAATAAAAACTATTTCAGGAACTAGATTATGCTTCCATTAGAGACGGTACATAAGAGATATTTAATTTTTTGCTTTCATTTACAAGTCTTATACAGGGTGGGCCAATTACCTTCCCGCGGTTTGTGTCGTCGAAACTAGTAAAGATATCAAAATAAAAAAAAATTGTTTTATTTTGTTTTAAAATCCCTACAACTAGAAAATATTTTCATTTATACAGAGTGATCCATATACGGCCGGCTAAAAAAATTGTAATTTTTTTTAAATGACACACCCTATATATTTTTACATTTTTAGATTACTACTTTAGTGGACTTTATGACAATATTTTATTTTTTTAAATCGGATGCTGCGTTGCCAAGATATTTTTTTTTTTTTTGTTAGTTAAATGGCTTTGGCAGAATGCCAAGATATTCAAATTTTTATTAAATTTTCTGAAAAATCGCTACATTTCAAAATCATTCAAAAATTAATGTATTTTCCGAATTTGAAAATGAAACTTTGGTTAAAGTTAGTTTAGATATGGATCTACATCGTCCATATTTCATAATTATTTAAATATGTACAGGGTGTTTATAATATAAGATTAAAATTTCAAAATTGTAATTATAAAAAACTTTGTCTTTTTAAACGAAACACCCTGTATATTATTTAATATTTAGAAAGCCTATTCTACAGGCTTACTATACATACCACATACTAGGCTTTCTAAATATTGAATAATATACAGGGTGTTTCATTTAAAAAAACAAAGTTTTTTATAATTACAATTTTGAAATTTTAATCTTATATTATAAACACCCTGTACATATTTAAATAATTATGAAATATGGACGAGGTACATACCTAGATTGCTTGCTTATTTTTCATGTTTTCCTATTTTTTCTATTTTTCCCCATTTTTTTAGTTTTTACTATTTTTTTCTATTTTGTACTGTTTTTTCCTATTTTCTTTTTCTATTTTTTACCAATTTTTATTTTTTTTCTACATTTCCCTGTTTCTTTTTTTTCCTGTTTTTTTCTCTTTTGCCTATTTTTCCCCGTTTTTTTCTCTATTTCTCGCATTTTTTTTTAAGTTTCCCTAATTTGCCTACTTTTTCTATTTTTCCCTCTTATTTTATTTTTTTAAATTTTTTTCAAATTTTGCCTAGTTTTTCCAATTTTCTACTTTTTCCAAGTATTTTCTATTTTTTTCCTTATTTCCAATATTTTTTCCCATTTTTCAAAATTGTTTCCTATTTTTTCCTGTTCTACCTGGTGTTCCTTAATTTTTCTTGTTTTTTTGCTTCTTGCTTATTTTCCCAATTTTTTCCCATTTTCGTATTGTTTTCCCATTTTCCTATTGCCTCCTACTTTTTCCTGTTTTTTTACCATTATCCCTGGTTTTCTCTAGTTTTTCTTATTTTCCTATTTTATACCATTTTTTTTTATTTATATTTTTTTTTTCAATTTTCAACTATTTTGCCTATTTCTCCAAATACTTTTACGATTTTTTGTGAAATGTTTCGATTTGTTGCGTTTTTCCAGGCTCTTTTTTTCGTTTTCTTTTTTGCGATTTTTAGTTTTTTGTTATTTATATCAATTTTTTTCATTTTTTATGGTTACAGTTGTTTCCGGTTTCTTGGTTGTTCTTTGGATTTTGCGATGTTTTTCGATTTTACTCGCTTTTTTGTCATTTTCCTGATTTTTTTTTTAGTTGTTTTTTCTGATTTTTTTCGTGTTTTTCCTTGTTTTTTCTCATTGTTCTGTTTTCTTTTATATTTTTTTCGTTTTCTAATTTTTTCTGATTTTTCTTATTTATTTGATTTTTTATGATAATTTGCGATTTCTTTGTGTTTTTTTGGGACTGTTTTGCGATATTTTGTGATATTTTTTGATTTCTTGCGTTTATTACGTATTTTAAAATTTTCTTTTTCATTTTTTCCCAATATTTTCTAATGTCTCCCTCAATTTATTTTTTTTAAATCTCGTTTTTTTTAATTATTTTTTCAGATTTTTTTTTAAATTTTTGCTATTGTTTTAATTATTTCTCGTTTTTTTTCATTTTTATGATTTTTTGTTTTTTTTTTCCTGTTTTTTCAATTCATTCTAATCTCTCATTGTTTCTCATTGGTCTGTTTTTCTATTATTTTTTTGGTTTTTTTTCTCATTCTTTTTATTTCATTGATTTTTTGCGATATTTTTGTTATTTTTTGTGATCTTGTTGCTTTTTTTTGCGATTGTTTTACGATTTTTTGTGAAATATTTCGATTTCTTGCGGTTTTTTAGGCTTTTTTTTCGTTTTTTTTTGGTGATTTTTAGCATTTTTTTCGGATTTGTGATTTCATCATTTTTCCGTATTTTACAATTTTATTTTTCATTTTTTCCCAATATTTTCTAATTTCTCCCCCAATTTATTTTTTTTAACTCTCTTTTTTTTTAAATTATTTTTTCAGATTTTTTTTAAAATATTTTCGATTGTTTTGATTATTTCTCGTTTTTTTTCATTTTTATGATTTTTTGTTTTTTTTTTCCTGTTTTTTCTAAATTTTTTTCACTTTTTAATAAATTCAGGAACTAATTTAATACCATTAGAATAATATAAAAGCAAATCCGTATATATTTATTACCTGGATGGTGCGTCTTATATCTTCAAAAATTTCCCAATGCTTATCAATGCTAACGCCTTCTTATTTTAAATTATTTTATTTTATATTTATAAAAACTATCTACACAAAAGCGTTGAAATAATTCAATAATCGATTTCTTTGAATCATCCGAGCTGCAGCAATTTTAGATTGAAGAAAAAACAAGGATGGGTAGTAGGAGACTACTTTTCCCGGATTTAATAAGAGACCAAACTAAGCGTTAAGATGCTTTATATTGAATTACTGTGTTGCCTCAAATATCAAAAAGCGAGAAAGAGGACGACAACGAGTATAAAATTAGTTTTCCAACGATGTGAGAAGAAACCAGGACCGAAACAAGAGATTTTTTTTTAAGAAAATAATAACAAAAATATGTAATAAATTATTGTCGTTTTTTTAATTTTCTTTTTCTATAAATTTAATTTAATTCAATACCTGTTTCAAATTTTCTGTTTGCTCTACCTTCATTGATTTTATTGGCGATACTTTTCTCCTTCTTTTTTTTAAAGGTATCAGAATCCAGTGTATTATTATTTTTTTATCTTATATTTTCCTTAGAAATCGCCTTGATTTTAGTCATGTTATAATTGTCGTTATTATTTCTGGATTTCTACCAAAAAAATAATATTAGTTCTGGTAGTAATTTATTATAATAAAAATTCCTAATATGAGTTCTATTTTTTATAGTAAAAATAGACCAATACAGCCCTGCATAGGTCGATTTACGATTAGATCCTGAGTAAAAAATAAGGGTTAGTAGAAATTAGAGATTAAATTTTTGCAAGGATCACTTGAAAAACCAATTTGCTCAATTTAATATTAAGTTGAATTTTGTGGAGAGTCGTTATTAATTGAAAAAAAAAATATAAAAATTTATCGAATAAATTTAGAATCACTGAGTAATTTATTGAGTTACTTACGCACATTTTCATAATAAACTTGACTGTGAGGGTCTTGATAAGTTTTATTAAGCTCATTTAGTTCTTAAAGTTAATTTATCTATAAAGTGATATTATTTGTCACTAAAGTTTTTGTACGAAGGAAACCTCAGATTCGATTTTTTTTACCGATTTTATGATAGCGGGGATAAAGAAAATATAATATTTTGAATTCATCGTCCAAAAATATACAAGCAACAAGTGGATAAATTTGAAGCTTGATCGGACTTGTAGTTTTTTTTTGTTTCGTTTGAGTAAAGCAGCTGTTTTAGCATTGTTAAACCATATCAGAAACCAAGACAATGAATATCTCAAAACAGAACTCACGCAAAACAAAGACTTTAAGAAGAAAATCTACCGCCAAGATAATGAATTACGTTTTTTCATTTTTTTTACGATTTTTTATGGTTTTTTACGATTTTTAATGTTTTTTACGATTCTTTACGGGTTTTTATGATTTTTTACGATTTTTTACGATTTTTTACGATTTTTTACGATTTTTTACGACTTTTTACGATTTTTTACGATTTTTTACGATTTTTTACGATTTTTTACGATTTTTTACGATTTTTTACGATTTTTTACGATTTTTTACGATTTTTTACGATTTTTTACGATTTTTTACGATTTTTTAAGATTTTTTACGATTTTTTACGATTTTTTACGATTTTTTACGATTTTTCACGATTTTTTACGACTTTTTACCATTTTTTTCGATTTTTTTAAGCTTTTTACGATTTTTTACGATTTTTTACGTTTTTTTACGATTTTTTACGATTTTTTACGATTTTTTACGATTTTTTACGATTTTTTACGATTTTTTACGATTTTTTACGATTTTTTACGATTTTTTACGATTTTTTACGATTTTTTACGATTTTTTACGATTTTTTACGATTTTTTACGATTTTTTACGATTTTTTACGATTTTTTACGATTTTTTACGATTTTTTACGATTTTTTACGATTTTTTACGATTTTTTACGATTTTTTACGATTTTTTACGATTTTTTACGATTTTTTACGATTTTTTACGATTTTTTACGATTTTTTACGATTTTTTACGATTTTTTACGGTTTTTTACGGTTTTTTACGATTTTTTACGATTTTTTTACGATTTTTTACGATTTTTTACGATTTTTTACGATTTTTTACGATTTTTTACGTTTTTTTACGATTTTTTACGATTTTTTACGAATTTTAACAAAAATAAGAAAGATGGGAAAAACAACGGAAAAAATTGTGAAAAATCGTTAAAAATTTTTAAACACGGCAAAAAGTTGTAAAATTTCGTAAATAATTTAAAAAATTGAGAAAGAAAAAAATGAAAAAATCGTAAAAAATCGTAACAAATGGTAAATAATCTTAAAAAAATGTAAAAAATAGTAAACAATTGTAAAAAAAATCGTAAAAAAATAGGCAATAAATTTAGTAAAAAAATTGAGAAAGAGAAAAAATTGGAAAAACCGTAAAAAAATCGTAAGAAACAGACAGATTCGTAAAATTTCGTAAAAAAAAATGAAGAAAATTGTAGAAAATAATAAAAAATCGTAAAAAAAATCTTAAAAAAACAATAGAAACCGTACAAAATGTAAGCAATTGTAAAAAATCGTAAAAAAAACGTAAAGAAGTGTTTTACGATTTTTTAAAATTTATCCAATTTTTTAAAAAAATTGAAAAAATCGTGAAAAATCGTTAAAAAATTATAAAGAAAAGTACAAAAATCGTAAAAACAGACAAAAAGTCGTAAAATTTAGTAAATCATTAAAAAAATTGAGAAAGAGAAAAAAAATTAAAAAAAATCGTAAATAATCGTAAAAAATTGTAAAAAATGGTAAAGAATCCTAAAAAAAAATGTAAAAAATGGTGAATTTTGAAAAATCGTAAAAAATTGTAAAAAAAATCGTAAAAAAAGGCAAAAAGTCTTAAAATTTCGTAAATACTTAAAAAAATTGAAAACAATAGGAAAAAATGGAAAAAATTGTAAAAAATGATAAAAATGGTAAAAAATCGTAAAAGAATTATAAAAAATCGTACAAAATGTAAACAATTGTAGAAATACGTAAAAAAAACATAAAAAAGTCGTAAAATTTCGTAAATAATGCTAAATAAACGTAAAACATCATAAAAAACCGTAAAAGACCGAAATGAAACTGGAAAGATCTGGATCAAAAAAAAAACGGATAATATCAGGAACAATCGAAAAAAATCATAAAAAAATGTAAAAAAATCATAAAAAACAGGCAAAAAGTTGTAAATTTTCATAATTTATTTAAAAAATTGAGAAAGAGAAAAAAATGGAAAAATCGTAAAATTTGGTAAAAAATTGTAAAAAACAGGCAAAGCCCCATAAAATTTCGTAAATAAACAGTATAAAACCGAACAGAAACTAGAAAAATCTGAAACAAATGGAAAAAAGAAAGATCGATAAACGCGAGTAAATTAAAAAAAATTGAAAAAATAAAATAAAATCGAAAAAATCATAAAAAATCGTAAAAAAATTAAAAAAAAAAACACTTTATTATGAAAATTGCCGTTAAAAAATAAAAATAGTTGGTACAATATTTTATTTTTAAGTTGGCTAGAATATTATATTATACACTAAGGTCGGGAAGTAATTTTTCTCAGCCGAGCATTATCCATCCCGAGATGCGAAGCATCGAGAGATCATAAGTTGCGAGGCTGAGAAAAATCTTTTCTACCGTGGTTTATATACTATTTTTCAAGTACTAGAACATTTAATCATTTTTTATCTGACATTTTTTGGATTTTTTTGGGTAATAATTTTTGAAAATAATTTAATGGCAGAGAAGCAGTTTGTGAAAACAATTGAATGAGAATATTCAATAAATTAAATTGACATTTCAGTATGTTAATTGCACTGTGAATTTTAAAACTTTCGTTTCATTTGACACTTAAATTTAAAAAACTATTAAATTGATTTTTAGGTTAATTTAACAACAGGTTTTATTGCATAAATAGCACTAATTAATATCAAAATATTTATTACGTAACCTTACACTATTTCAAACGAAAATATATCTGCTAAAGAATTACTTACCCCTATTTTATTTGATTATATTTACTTTAAAAATATAGGAATTCAATAGAAAGAGCTTATTTACTGTCGAATTTTTTATTATAATTAAAAAAAAAAAACCGCTTTTGACAAACGCAATGACAGTTGCGTATAATTAATTTGAAAGATTTTCTAAGATCGCCTACCTCTGACATCACGTTTGGTCTTCAATTGTTTTCATTATCTACTACTGGTAGATAATCAAAAATTATCTACTTGTAGGAGAGAAATATAACTTCTCGACTCGAACGCAGCATAAATAATGACATCTTCTAATACTAGTAGTGGAAAAAATCAATTATTATTACATGCCACATTTAATCCTAGATTTGCTTCATCCTGATGTAACAATGTAACTAAACTTCAATGAAAATTTTGTCCGTAACCAACCCTTTAAATTTTACATAATTCACTGACCAAAGGTTCCGGAGTATTATCAATGTATATATCCACCTATGCGTGGAGTAATTTAACAATGACCTACTCCCCATTGTCTCCTTATCATGTGCGTACATAAAATAACACTGATAGAAAATAAAAAAACATTAATCAAGCTTAATTTCCATAAATAAATATGATAGATCTGTTAATCTGCAATATTTATCTAGTAACGCTTTTCAAAAGTTATCTAAACATACAAAAGGACTAAAGGACTAAAAACATTAAAAACATTAAACGGACTAAAACGACTGAAATGATTAAATGGACTGAAAGAACTAAAAGGACTCAAAGGACTAAAAAGACTAAAAGGACTAAAGGTGCTAAAAGCACTAAAGCTTATTAAAATCCAAAAATACTTCTTTAGTATCAGTCAAAAAAGTCCAAGTTAAAATATCAGATCCGGTTTTCGAGATATTTGAACAAAACCGAAATTGACGATTTTTAGGTTAATTTAATTAACTCTTTAATTTTTAAAAATAGAAAAATTGTTAAAATTTTGTTTTTATTTGGATTAAAAGGACTAAAAGGACTAAAGAAACTAAAAGCACTAAAAGGACTAAAAACACTAAAGGCGCTAAAAGGATTAAAGATTATTAAAATCCAAAAAATGCTTCTTTAGGATCAGTCAAAAAAGTCGAAATTAAAATATCAGATCCGGTTTTTGAGATATTTGAAGAAAACCGAAATTGACGATTTTTTGGTTAATTTAATTAACTCTTTAATTTATAAAAATAGAAAAAAAAATATTATTATTAAAATTATGTTTTTTTTTTATGTAATTCTAGTCTAATATTTCTAAACAAACTATACACAAATTTTTACTTATGAGGAACATCAATTAATTTTCTTATATTTTTATCTGTTTATCACGTATTATATCTTACAACCACTTACACTGAAACTTTGGATTTAATCAGTATCAAGTTTCAGGCATATAGGGTCAAGTTTATCAAAGTAGATACGCCACAGGGTCCTTAATAGACAGTAGACAAAGCAATCAGGAATATCGGGGACTTCCAACTAAGCTGGTTTCAAATTTCGTCAAACGGCTTGTCATTGGATACTTTTCTAACGTATAGGAGTTTAGAGGAATACTTAAACACTTGAATAGCCGTAGAATTTTTAGGTGTGTCAATTCAAACCGACATAATTCGGGTGTACGTATTAATTACGTCTATATTAGAATATTGTTCCGAGATAAAAACTAAGAACTATGAAACAAATATTTATATAAAATTTATTAATGAATTTTTATAGCACTGAAAAAACGTCTGCATAAAAAAAGTAATAATAAAAATTTATTTATGTACATTTAAATATATTTTGTATTTCTTTTATTGTTCTTTTTTTAAAATTGGTGTTTTTTTAATCAATTTACTATTTATACTGATATATCCTTTTCTACGAGCCCGATTATGTGGGATATTGCATCTAATCAGTACCACCGTAGTTTTTTCCACTACCTCCGGGTTATCCCCCCAACATACCCGCGACAGACAGCATATTTGGAGGAGACTTTTATTCGCGCTCCAACACCGTCGAAATGTTTAAATTTCATGCATTTAGTTTTAGTGATAGAGAACACAATACTGAATAAATTTCACAACTTTTTTTTGTAACAAAGAAAAAGGATTAAACTACAATTCCGTATTATTTTTTTTTTTGAAAAAACCAACCGTTCCGCCAGGAAAAAACATGTAAAATGTAGTGAAATTATTAAAAATAATAAAAATTTACCTTACAGTTACTCTATTAACAATGCATTCGAGGGGTCAACCACTGAGCTTAATTTGTACATGTACTGCAGAAATTTGTACTTGAATAAGGTACCGCAGAGTACTGCATACATAATGCATAGTACTGCAGTGTACTGCACACGTACTGCATGGTACTGCAGACATACTGCATGGTACTGCAGACATACTGTATGGTACTGCAGACATACTGCATGGTACTGCAGACGTACTGCATAGTACTGCACAAATACTGCAGAGTTCTGCACGCGAAGAAAAAAAATGTTTTAAGTTTCTCTTATATTTCATTTATTCAGTTCAAAAATAAAACATTATTTACTAATCTTTCTTAATTTATACTTATGATTATGAACAACCGTCTTATTTGGTTCAATTTCTTCCAAATCTTCTGAGCTGGAATCTTTATAGCTGATGTGGTCATCAGATACATCAGTCTCATCCATCTCATCTAAATTTATCTTTTGTGTGATTACCCTCTTTGTCTTGCCAATTAATTTACGTATTTTTTTTTGCTTTCCTTTCTTACTTGTAGATGCCATTCCTCTAACTCTATAAATTCGATCAGATGAAAGTTTATTTATATTATCAGAGTAGAACCAGCAAAGAGAAGACTTTCTGATCATTTGCTCTGAATTTTTTGTTGGAATATTTAGATATACTGTCTGGTTAAAACATTTTGATTTTATTTTTCCGAAATAATTTTTAAATTCAAATTCTTTTTCTTCTGATTTCGTGAGGGGTACAGTCATTTCACTTAGTAATTCTATATCCTTCTTTATTAGAGAATCTTCCTCTGTATCAGATATTTCTTGTGTTCCGATATCATCTTGACAGTCTATTTCATCATCTGTACTTTCGTTTTCTTCTTCTTCTTCTTTACGAGAATGTTTAATTAAAATCGTTAAACAGGCCTGCTCTTTCCATTCGGCCTCATGCTCAGCTGAAGATTTATCAGTGCTCTTATTGGAATTAAGCATCATACCAATTTTTGTTGCCGATTCTATGGCATCTTCTTTGGCCTTTTTTAAAATCTCCAAAATTTCGGTAACAGTTGGTAAAGTCAACTGATTATTTATGTCATTTATTCCGAGCTTCTTGTTTTCTTCTCGAGGAAATCGAAAAGTTGTATCTATAAATAATTACAAGGGTAAATAAAAATACTGTACAATAATTTACCCGTGAAGTAGCATATTATTATCCTCTAAATACCAACTTACCTAGATCTGAACTTATCTCATTTATTGCCTGTATTCTATTCAACCTCTTCATAATGTCTAGTAAGGAATAATTCACCATCGTAGAAAACGTACTGGTCATTGATCGAGTTTGTCGAAAAATTTTTTCACATGGTTGGCTACTGAATAACCAAGGAAGAAAAATATCAATCTCATTTTTTTCTCTGCATTTTTCTATAACAATCAATAAATTGTGTGCATTTATTTCAATGCAGGTATATGTATTTAAAGTAATACAATTGTTTTGTATTCCATATTTTTTACGTTTGATCCAGTATCTCCAAATTCTAATAAAAAAAGTAGAATACCATATTTTGTACACCCTTCCCAATATATTAAGTTTTTTTTCTAAAATTGAATCCAAAATATATCGAGTTATTAAAAGATACTGCTTAGTAGCTGAACTATCTGGTATTTTATCCAATAAATCAATGACTCGCATATTAGATAACTTGTCGATAGCGTCGAAATTCATTTTGTCTTTACCTAAAAAAATACGAATAGCTATAGAATATATTTAATTCGAACAATTACGGAGAAAATTGTTACCATTTAAATGACTGGGGCACAAAAAATGTTGGTCTTTGGAATATGTTTTTATTAGCTCCTCAATATGATTACGGGAAACAAATAGCTCGCCCATAGGTAGATTAATAGTCTCTTTCAATAACCTGGTTTTTAATTTTGTACCAATATGGACAGTATCTTGAAAGCAAGTTGGTTGGGTTATGTCAAATTTTGCCTAAAATATAAATTCGTTAGGAATTTTAGACAAATTCCTATAAGACTGACGTAGTAAGTTTAATTAACATATTTAAGTTACTCACCTGAAAATAAGGACTGTACATGGTATTTCCAGAAATACTAGATACTACTTCTTCGAATGTAGCTTCAGGTGACACTGTTCCATATACTGATCCATTAACATCGTCATCATGATTGATGTTTAAATTATCAGTAGGCTGTTCGTCATGGTCTTCAACATTTTGGTTAATTCTAAAAGGGATTTTGGTATTTCTTGTTACACATTCTTGAGCTGCTAAACCTGAGGGTAAACCAGTAAATATTTTCATTGCTTTCAAACATCTGGTGTCACCGTCAGAAGAAAACCCGATAATTTCAATCCCTTGTTTCTTACTTTCAGCTATTAAATATTGCCAACGTTTCAATACATCGGTATGCTCAAATACATTACCACTTCCATAAATTGATAAACAGAAAGCAGGTGATTTATCCATCAATGGTTGTGCGGCAAAGACATAAGCATTATTGCAAATTGTCTCGTTCATAAAGGCATGTGAAATATCATTAACAGAATTAACGTAAAATTTGTTAGTTAATGGAAACCCTTTCTTTTTACATAGAGGCAACAAGAATCCCACAAGTTTATTCAAATTTGAATCGTAATTTACTCTCTTCAAAATAGCAGTCTGATCTTCACTCACAAAAATGGCCATAGGATAATTCCTTTTTGTAAGGTACTCCTTTAACTCTGTAAACCTAACAACTCCTTCGGATATTTTTGGATGATTATCTAATGTTCTCATGAGTGTAGATATAGAAGGAAGTGATTGTGCTAAGTTTGAATATAAAGTTTCGTAAAGCAATCGACCCCCAATCATAAAAATATAAAGACCAAAGAGTTTTAGAGGTTCAGAAAATCTATACCTCTGTGTATTGCATCGGCTATTATTTTCGGCAGCTTTTAAGTGTGCTTGTAATAAGCCTATAGATGTAGTTGCATTATCTTTAATAGAGGAATATTTTATTGAATTATTAAAACTTGATCTAACTTGGGGATTTTCATCTATTACTTTTTCTACTGCATTTAAGATTTCATAGTAGTCTGTTAATTTAGTTTGATTTTGATTTGCACCAGCAGCTCTTAATATATTTTGAATGCGCAAACTTCTTTGGCTGTACTTTACTCCTTTTGGAGGCTCTAGTACACAAACAGCAGAATTATCAGCCTCATTTATAATTCTGCTGTCTACAAAATCCTCAACCTCATCTAAATTATCTGCCATACCGTGAGTGTTTTCATCTCGGTTTGTATCTTGATTTTCATCAGTTTTATTTACTCTTTCTAGTGGGTTTAATCTTAATTCCTGTACCTTTTCTATCTGACCTTTATCTAGTAAAGTTTCATCAGTCTGAACAGGTTGTAGTGGTTGTAATCCTAATTCTTGTACCTCCTCTATCTGGTCTTCTTCTAGTAAAGAAATTTCATCAGTCTGAATAGGTTGTAGTGGTTGTAATCTTAATTCTTGTACCTCCTCTATCTGGTCGTCTTCTAGTAAAGAAATTTCATCAGTCTGAATAGGTTGTTGATTAATAAGGAAAGATAAAATACTAGAATTCTTCTGTATTATGGTTTTTTGCACTTGTTTTTGTTTAAGCGCAAGATGATTTTTTAAGTGTTTGTTAAAATTGGATAACACCCAATGAGTTCCATACTTTCGTTCAGTATTGGTAATCCGTAGGAACATGGAACATAGAGGACATTTTATTTTCGCAGAGTTAGGATCAGCTTCGCTGACATTGATGATTATTTCCTTTGTACTTGACAAAATGGATATATTTTCTTTATTATGATTTTGTATCTCTAAGTTAGAATTTTTTATTAAGTTTTTAATGTAATTTGTTATGAGGCCATTTAGATAAGTGCTTATGTTTTGTACAACTTTTGGTTCGGACGTTTCATTAGATGCTCCTGTTACCTTCGAACTTTTATCTCTTTGTACCTTCTTATTATTGCTTGATTTCTTTAAACACATACATTCACACGAGCATTTGCGCTTATTTTGTGAACATTGTATTTCAGTTAATTTCATTTTCTTCAATTTATTTATTGATAACTGAACAAATTGTAAAATCAGTTTTTTATGCCCTTCACGAATTTTAAACAATTCTGGTTTACTTGCGTATATACCATAAAAAATGTTAACTTCCTGTTTATCTAATAAACTAGGCAAGTCTTCCCGAGCAAATCGTTCTAGCTCTAACATAGACGATTCATCAAAAGCTGCTATTGAATGAATATTATCAAAACCTGTATAGAGAAACAACGTTTTTAAGTAATCTGGGAATATAAAATCTTCAAACTCTTTAACTTCGTCAATAATTTTTCCAATGTCATCTCTTTCAATGGTGTCAGAAACAGATTTATCCATTTTGCTAAAACAGATGATAAGGTAAGGATTTTGTAAAAGCAATCACAATTATGAATTTATGTACATATTTAAAATAATTTGAAATTTGTATCCGATATTTTCATAAATCTATAAAGATATGAATTTAATTTTTCATCTTAACCAACAATACCAACAATGTAACGTTGCTTGTATTTTTGCGGTCAGCTTTTACATTATTTCCTCATGGACTCATAATATCTCGGCAAGATTATATTCGCCAGGTCCCAACTCTATATCTTTTAAATTATGACCTTGTTAAAAAGTATCGCGCGGGAATCACACAGTTTTAATATCTAAACATGAGTGCTTTGGACATATTTTATTTTGTAAACTTTCCTTTCGCTTACAATTATTTTCATTATTATTGTTGTCTGTTTAGGATAACAGTAATCAGCAAATATAGACATTAATTGGTTATTTGACTATTCATTTTTTAAGGGCACATTTGCATGTTTTGAACTGATTTTCATTATCTTATATTTACTTTTTGTAAAATTTAAACTTACCTTGTGGTGGATGTCACAGTCGTCAATAGTAAATAGATACCATGCGAATACAAAAAAGAATTAAAGTTCAGAAAGGGATGTTTTAATCAGCACAGTCACTAAAACTCACTTGAACCGAATATCGAATAAAACAAAGAGGTTAGAAATAATGTAGAATTGGATCTGGTACCTATTAACTGTACCTAAATAAGATCGGATATAACGTGTACTGCAGAGTACTGCAGAGTACTGCATAATACTGCATACATACTGCATACGTACTGCATAGTACTGCATAGCACTGCATACGTACTGCATATGTACTGCATAGTACTGCATACGTACTGCATGATACTGCATAGTACTGCACACAAGTACTGCACAAAAAACGTACAGTACTGCAGAGAGTGGTTGACCCCTCGAATGCATTATAAAAAAAAATTCGAGCAATCTGCAGATTCATCTTTCCTTAACATAATGCAAAATACAAATTAAATATTCAATTCGACATTAGCTGCTAATTACTAAAATTCTAGATATCGTTCTGTTCCTAAAATAATTATAAACAAGACAAATATTATCCCTACTACTTAATCTGCAATTCATTCGTTAACAGAGGTTCGTAGAGTCTCGGGTTCGATCGGTTTATCGGGGACGTTATTTAAAGAACAGGGTCGGACTCCAAAGTTAAATAAAATAGCAAATGATTGAAATACTATTTTTCATTCAAACCAAACGAGATGATTTTTAGAATTAGTTGTAGTTTTTGAAGTGTATCCAAAAATAAAAATTCTTGTAATCTGTTTATTAAGAATAAATAGTATATAATATCTACAACACAGGGCTTGAAAATTTCTTGAGTCCGAATTTTAAAAGTCGACACAAAACACCGGGGTTGAAACGCTATTAAATAAAATGTTTACGTAAATCGCCTCGGTCGCTTAAAAATTTGTGGTGGGGGTCTCATCGGAAAAATTTCCCCTTTACCTTAGATACGGTACACGAAACAATTGCTCTCGTAAATCGTCTCGGTCACTTAAAAATTTTGTTGTAGGGGTCTCATAGGAGAAATTTCCCCTTTATCTTAGATACGGTACACGAAGCAATTACTCTCGTAAATCGCTTAAAAATTTTGTGGAGGGGGTCTCATAGGAGAAATTTTCCCTGTATCTTAGATACGGTAGAACAAGTATAAGATAATTTTTCCTCTAACACTGGACCACTTCGTATCACAATACGAACCGATGGCAACAGCGGTGGGCACTCCTCGAGTTGCAATTGTGATCTAGACGCTTCTGACCAAGTCCTATTTGTGTTTTTATTTTTTTTTTGTAAATTAGGTCCATTTTGCGTTTTTTTTTTTCGAGAAACCCCTGTTATTGCGCTCACGCGAGTTGCCTTTTTGGGAATGCGTGTTTGCCATGATTTTCAGCTTCGTAGTTTTCTGAGTTGCTGGATAGGGTGTCTCTGCATGTCGCCAAATATTCATTCTGCCCGGTTCTTCAGGGTGCATGTCTAAAGATCTGTTGGATTATAGATCCCTGAATATCTAAAAGTTGGCCATATTTCAAGGTAGGTTTGTGGCTTCCAGTAAACCTGATATATAGTTGGAGCGATACTACTACTCCTTGGGGTACTCCTGCTTCCAGTACTCCGTAATATGATAGGACATGTTCCATTTTGATTCTAGAGTATCTAGTTTCCATCAAATGCCTTACTGGCATCTAGAAACAGAGCTCCCGTTGACTGTCTGATATTGTAACCCTGGGTTCAAAGCTGGTATAACATTTAGTACTTCTGTCTCATTCATCAGGTATTTTAGGACTAACCTTCCCACGATTTTACTTATAGCAGGAAGTAGACTGATTGCGCTGTAATTTTGCTGAAAATTGCGATCTTTTCCAGGTTAAAGCACCAAGCTTTTTTCCATCTCTTTGGAAATATTTAAATCTTAATATTGTGTTAATTATTTTTACTACTACTGCTTTGTTTGGAATGTGTTTGATAATTCAAATGCACTTGGTTCTGGTGAAGTGTGAGATATGAACAAATCTGGGTTTGTCGGATTATTTATGTAGTTTTGCGCTAAGCCATTCTCGCCGTGTAAAGTTGGAACTGGATTTCTATCCTGCATTAGAATTCTTGAGAAGTTCCATAAGGGCCAACTCCTCTAGATTAAGCTCGTTAATCCATCGTTACCAGTTTTCCTCTCGATATTCCTTGAGACCTGTTGAGACTTGCTAGCGTAGTCCAGTGGTTGTTATCTTATCAACAATATCGCGTATTTATTTGGCTCTTCTTTGGGCTCTGTTATTATTTTGGATAAGGAGCTTGAGATCATCGCTGATATCTGATTAAATACCCCGTCGCTCTCTGTACTTAGATCGCGCTTTTGAATTTTCAATTTCTGCCTCAGGTTTCTCTGTACTTTCTATACATGAAGATAGAACTATTTCGTGCCATATACCCCTCCTATAGCGAGTATTATATGTGCATGTGCGGGAAACTTGGCTTCCTTATCCTACCTCTAGTAGGACATTCACATGTCCCTCCGCTGATTCATGAAGGGTAGTAATTTCGTTAGAAAAATTAGTATCCTTCACGACCGCGATGTCAAGTACGTTGGGCCTGTGGTTTAGCCGTATTCATAGTTAATACTTGAAGGTAATCTTAAGGACATTTTATGTATTTTAAGGTCTCCCTAAACATTCCTATTCATAATCAATATTCTAGCTTATCTTCACAAAGAAATCCTTAAATAAGAAGAGTAATTGGCAACGTCTATTTCTGTCATTTCCTTGCTTCTTGTTGTTAGTATTTGGTCTCTACCGAGTAAAGGTTTGGCTAAATGTTTTATAAAAAGTCGAGAAAGAAGAAGAAAATAGTGGTTAAGTTCAACGTTGGTATTGATGTTTGTTTTGGTTTATGTGAAATTGTTGGAAATTTTAAAAAATGACTGAACGTAAATTTTATTCCGACAGGGAAAACAATTATTAATTGATTTAGTAGACAGTTTCCTTTGAAAATCTGTATCTTTTTTTAAAATGATGTTCAGCATAAAAATCAAAAGGGTTTTCCTCGTCTCATATATCTTTTTGGAATTGTTTCCACTACATTTTAGTGCTAGACATCAATAAATTCAATAAAATCTTTATAATCCATAGAAAAAAAAAATATAATAACACATTTAATAAACACTCTCACTGCTTACGTCAATGATGCAATTATTCGTAATCATAACCTAAGAATGATGGTAAGGAGGGCTCAAGTCATCTACCAGGGTACCTTACACTTAAGGGTTCAACTATAGTTGACTTTGAAATACAAACTATACATTAGGTAAACTTAAGGATTAAGGACGACCTAAGGAAGAACTAGGAATACGACCATTTTTTATTTCCTGGGTAGTGCATCAGCGTAGTGGGGGCTATTGCAGGTCCCCAATTAAAATAGTGTTTCTATCATGTATAAACTCGTCAATTTCGTGAATATTTAATTTCACGTTAGGTCTAACATACACCGATGCGATTTTTATATAGCCCTAACTGGTTTTGACTTTTATTATCGTCGTTTCTAGTGTATTAAAAACCAATGGGGTATTTATACTGTGATGTTCTATACATTTTTTTATCATGATTGAATTTGGTCTGAATTTGTTTCTGTAAATGTTATATCCTGAAAATTTTAATTTTTCTTTCTTCCTTAAATTAGTTTCCTGAAGAGCTAAGGTGTTTAAACCCACAATTTCTATAAACTCGAAAAGATTTTTTAGATCTATTTTTGTGAATAAGTGCCGGACAAGTCGGATCACTCGCTATCCCAGGTCAATACATTCTGCAAACTGTAAGTTTTTCCAATCTTGCAACCTGTAACTCAACAAAATTCTGACTAATGTCTGAATAACGATTAATTTAGAATTTATACAAATATCTATATTTTTTAATAAACTATATTTCTTTTTGAGCATAATAAAATAGTGCTATCTATATAGAATAGTGTAGTTTTATTACAATATTTTTTGTTTTGTCATCTGGTCCTTCGAACTTTTAACCTAAAAACAATGAAAAGAAGAAAATCATAAAATTACAAGGTCAAAAAACATACGAACCAGTCCTTAACATAAAAAAGTTTACTTCTTCTTCCTTCAAAATAATCAAAATGTATGTCAAAGATTGTTAAAATGTGTACGGCGAGGGACTGTAAGAGCCCCATGATCTGATTTTTGACCATCTGACTGACCGTAAATTGAGGTGCTGAGGGCTTATTTAAGTTTTGAGCTGAAGACATTTGCCCAGTTAAGCGTTGGGACTGAGGCCCTTTGTGTATTTGTTACGTTAGCGTAACTTTTTCTAGGCGCAAGTGGCTTTGGCTTTTGCTTCTATGTTCTATGTTCCTTCTGCACTGATTTACAGTAAATAATCATTATTATTATATATCATTTAGGTTAAAGTTAAAAGTTTCTCACGTAGTAACTTTGTTGATGATTGTGAATATTAAATAAAGTGTTATTTATAAATAATGCTAGAAATAATGAAAGGAAAGTAAAATAATTTGAAAAATTTTCCTCACCAAAAACATCACAGGTTAAAATTTAAATAGACGGCAAATCCAAACAATGGGCATAGTCGAACAGCAAAAAATCGAGTGTAATATCCAAACCAAACACTTTTTGTTGTTAATAAATTCCACCTGTTTTTTATCTAAACCGACTGAGCTTTGCCGGTAAAGTCGACATCTGTCAAATGTCCTTATTTTGCATATGAAAAGTGGTTCATTGTTGCGGTTTTCTTTTGTGGTGCGTCTAAATAGAGATTATGCCTATTTATGCTCGCCGCATAAGCCTTTATGGCTTCAAAATCGAATGTGTAGATGTTACGGTTTCCCTTTTTTATACGAAATTCTTTAGTTGGAAAACGGGATATTGAACGGTACCGCGACATTATTTTGATCGTGTTTTTTTATATTAGCTACGGTTTTGGAATCTAAATGTTAGAAGGTTTATTTCATTTCAATTCCTTCTTATAATATTACAGTTATTCTTAAATTTTAGTTATAATTTGAATAAAAATACTAAACTTGATTCACTAAAAAAAATGTTCACAGCATTGTTTTTGTATATTTTAAATATAAACAACGCCATGTTCATTTAACGCTGATTAACGCGAGAAAAGTTTAACGACCTCCGATGAATCCTTTAAACCAGAAAATTTTAACTCGAACTGAGAACCTTTCAACTTTTAAAACTTAAATTACACTTCAGTAAAAAAAGAAAACGTTAAAAGCTTTCTTCTTGTTAATAACACCTCACCGGTAACCATAATTACCAAAAACAGACCTCGTAGATCACTTTGAAGTCTCCATCCGGTCAAATAATAAAAGAGGGGTCCTCCACTCATTCTCTCTCCCCCCACCAAGTAGCGAAATATAAAAACAATCTGCTTAAAATTCATCTAGTTACAGTATTTCATTCTAACGACGTCCTAGTTGGCTTAATCCTAATTTAAATTGTCAGTCGGTCACGCCTACTTATTTAAATACGTACCTGTTGGTTTCAAACAAACACTTCCAGATGAAATGAGCTCGGCTTATCTGATAAAGAGGTAGCGGGCAATTAACGATGGGAAAGAGCCCTGTTGCCACGTCTTGTTAAAGCGAAATTGAATGTATCAAGATGGGCCTTGGTAGTCATTAAACCGTGTGCTAACGTGTGCCGTTTAAAAAGGAATTTTAAAGACATCTTCCACTTGATAATAAATAAGGAAGATACAAGAAGTAATATTTTAATAAATAAATCTAGTTAGGACTGAACATTGAGATTAAAATAAATAAGAAAAGGAAGAGTCATAATTCCTTTAACCCTTTAACTGCGGCTGTCGTATATAAAAAATATGCTGTGATGTGGGAATCGTAAATAAACAATTTCGTATATTTTGTTATTTCCCGGCAAATTTTTATAAAATTTTACATATTTTTACAAACTTTTACAAATTTTTACAAATTTTTACAAATTTTTACAAATTTTTACAAATTTTTACAAATTTTTACAAATTTTTACAAATTTTTACAAATTTTTACAAATTTTTACAAATTTTTACAAATTTTTACAAATTTTTACAAATTTTTACAAATTTTTACAAATTTTTACAAATTTTTACAAATTTTTACAAATTTTTAAAAATTTTTTACAAATTTTTACAAATTTTTACAAATTTTTACAAATTTTTACAAATTTATACAAATTTATACAAATTTATACAAATTTATACAAATTTATACAAATTTATACAAATTTATACAAATTTATACAAATTTATACAAATTTATACAAATTTATACAAATTTATACAAATTTATACAAATTTATACAAATTTATACAAATTTATACAAATTTATACAAATTTATACAAATTTATACAAATTTATACAAATTTATACAAATTTATACAAATTTATACAAATTTATACAAATTTATACAAATTTATACAAATTTATACAAATTTATACAAATTTATACAAATTTATACAAATTTATACAAATTTATACAAATTTATACAAATTTATACAAATTTATACAAATTTATACAAATTTATACAAATTTATACAAATTTATACAAATTTATACAAATTTATACAAATTTATACAAATTTATACAAATTTATACAAATTTATACAAATTTATACAAATTTATACAAATTTATACAAATTTATACAAATTTATACAAATTTATACAAATTTATACAAATTTATACAAATTTATACAAATTTATACAAATTTATACAAATTTATACAAATTTATACAAATTTATACAAATTTATACAAATTTATACAAATTTATACAAATTTATACAAATTTATACGAATTTTTACAAATTTTTAAATTTTCGAAATTTTTGAATGATTTTTTAATGTTTTTTGAAACTTTTGACATTTTTGAAATGTTTAAAAGTTTTGAAATATTTTTAATTAATCAAATAGTTTTATGTTTTTCGATTTATTTCGGATATTTTGACTTTTACTTTTTGAAATTTTTGAAAAAAATTACAAAATTTAACATTTTTTGAATATTTTGACATTTACTTTTTAAAATTTTTGAAGAAAATTACAAAATTTAAAATTTTTCCAAATTTTTGAAATTTTCGAATAATTTTTTAATGTTTTTTTTTTGACGTATTTCAAAAATTTTTAATTATACGAATAATTTTGTTCCTTTTAAATTTTCAATATATTTTAGAAATTTTTGAATATTTTGAAATTTTTACTTTTTGAAATTTTTATTTTCGAAAAAAAATTTTAAAATTTAAAATTTTTCCAAATTTTTGATATATTTTTGAATTTATACTTTTGAAATTATTTTCCCTTTTTTTTTAAGATTAAGACATTGTTTTTTAAATATTGGAATTTTTTGATTATTTTCGAAAATTTTTACTTTCTTAAAACTCAGTTTTGCTTTTAAATTTTTGAAAATAATTGATTCAAGTTTATTGTTGTTTTATTTAAATTGACTCAAAATTCAACTATGGCAAAATGTTTAATGTATTTTTCAATATTTTGACATTTTTGAAATGTTTAAAATTCTTGAAATTTGTTAAATACTTTTAATTCATCTCATAATTTTGTTTTTTTTTTTGAAAATTTTCAATATGTTTTAAAATTTTTTAAATAATTTAAAATTTTTAGAAATTTTTTATATATTTTAGTACATTTTTGAATATTTTCATTTTTCGAAATTTTTGATATATTTTTTAAATTTCCGAATATTTTTTTAATGTTTTTTTTTAAATGTAACATTTGAAATGTTTGTAATATTCTTAATAAATCAAATAATTTTGTTTTTTTGAAATTTTTCGATCTTTTAGTAAATTTTTTAATATTTTGACATTTTTCGAAATTTTCGAATAATAATTTTTTAATATTTTTTTGAAGCATTTGACATTTTTGAAATGTTTTATTTAAATTTACTAAAAATTCAACTAATGGCAAAATGTTTAATGTATTTTTAAATATACTGACATTTTTACATATTTTGACATTTTTAAAATGTTTAAAATTCTTGAAATTTTTGCAATATTTTTAAAATGTTTAAAATTCTTGAAATATTTTAAGTAATCAAATAATTTTATATGTTTGAAATTTTTCATTATATTTTAGAAATTTTTGAATATTTACTTATTGAAGTTTTTGAAAAAAATTGCAAAATTTTAAATTTTTTGAAAATTTTGATATGTTTTTGAAATTATCCAAATTTTTGAAGGTCTATTCATTTTTATTTTTTTTGCTTGAAATTTTGTAATTTTTTGAGTGTGTTGGAATTTCTTAAAACTGTTTTGTTTTGAAATTTTTGAAAATAATTACAATCAAGTTTATTGACGTTTTATTTAAATTGACTCAAAATTTAACTAATAGCAAAATTTTTAATGTATTTTTCAATATTTTGAAATGCTTAAAATTCTTGATATTTTTCAAATATTTTTAATTAATCTCATAATTTTATATTTTTTGAAAATTTTTAATATTCTTAAATTGTTTTAAATAATTTGTCATTTTTACTTTCTGAAATTTTTGAAAAAAATTGCAAAACATAATTTTTTAATTTTTTTATATATTTTTGAAATTATCCAAATTTTTGGGTTACAGAAATTTTTATTTATTTATTTTTTGAAATTTTGGAATTTTTTAATATATTTTCGAAATTTTTGAATTTCTTAAAACTCAGTTTTGTTTTTAAATTTGTTGATAATTATAACAATCAAATTTATTATTTATTTAAATTGAATTTTTGTTCCTAGAGAGTTTAGCGCTACAACATTTTGCCGCAGTTAAAGAGTTAATATTGGAAAAATAATTGTTTATTAATTTCTACCACCAAATTGCAGTACGAGAATTTTGTCGAAAATGTTATACAGGATATTATTTAAGTGTTTAAAATTTAAAATTCAAATTTTTGTATTGTTATACAGTTTCAATATTTATACTGAAAAAAAAATTGCCACATAACTAAAACCTCTGTAAATACCACATACATTCACACGTTTCTAAAAAAGCATCCCCCTACTAAAGCGACGAACAAAAATCCTCTGTCATATATTAACGAGAGTCCTCTATGCAATCGATAAAAACGTAATCTGGTTATAAAGTAACTCAAACACCCATAACAAAAACACATAACAAACACCTCCGGTCAACAGCTGATGTGCAAAATACATTTAAAAGTACGAGGGGCTTACAAATAATAATCTAATGGGAATTGCAATAAAATAAATATACCATGTTTTACTTAAAAAAAACGTTGTTTGACAACACTGTGTTAATTAATATGATATTGTATATTACTTACAGTATATGCTATCTTCGGAAACATAGTAGGGTCAAAAATCGCTATTGTGTTGTTTCAGAACGAGTAAAAAACAACAAACTTTAATATCAAAAGATAATGTTATTGGGATCAGAAAAATAACATCCAATAGCTTGCTTATGAATTTTTTCATATTTTCTCATTATGATTACCATCATCTACAGGTTTTTCGACAATTCTGATCGATTCTAGAAACTTCGGCCAAAGTGTACCTGACTAGATCAACCTGATCGTCTCAGGCGATAGTCAGTCTTATTATTTAAGATAATAAAGCGCAAAGTCAGGTACCACAAAATTTTATTGACAAAAAAGTACTAGCAGGCAACTAATTTCGGTCACTGACCATCATCAGGCCTAAAGATACAAACGATATGAAAAATTAATAATATATAAAACCAAACTTACCACTATTAAGTACTAAGAGGGGAACAAATTGATCACATAAGTGACAGACCCATTAAGGGTAGAAGGTAAAATAACTAAAATAAATTGTGATGGTACTTGAAAAATAATTAAAAAATAAAACATTGAAAAAATTTGAAGAATATTAAAAACCGAGTAATATTAACTAAACAGGTTGCTCCCAAGAAGGGTTACATTGAAACCCACCCATAGAGACAACACCTGCAGGGGTCATCAGTTCAAAAAGTGAAAAACTAATCACTGTAGGAATGAAAATTTAAAAATTGTTCCACGTGCCAGAACCCCATTTACCGGAAAAGGAGAAAGTGGTATATGGCAAGTGACAATCTGAAGAAAGTACCACCCCGCAAGTTAAAATGTGGAGGGTAAAAATAAAATGGGAAAAATATAATTTAGTACTAATAATGGCTGAAAGGTTCCGAAATATAGTAATTACAGAAAAAGCTAAAATTCAAATTTAGAAACAAAACATGAAGTTAAATACAATGTTTACGCTTGATTGAGATTAGGTACAGGCCAGGCAAGGAAAAAGAACAAATAATAATGAATTTAAAGTGGAAAAGAAGAAGAGGTTGACAAATGACAAGTGAAGTGACCGGAGAAGAAAGAATCGAAAGAAAGGCAACCGGGATTGTCAATGATAAAATGGGGGAACTAGTATAATTAGTAGCAGAAAAGTTGAGAAATATTATTAAACTTAAACTTACATATTCTATTTTTTCACAAATTCTTAATTATATTGAATTTGATACGCTTGATAGAGATGTCAGAGATTGGGTAGAGAATATAGTTTAAAGAAACTTTTGTTAACTTAAATAATTAATTGCATAACCTTAGATTCCACAATACCAACACAGTCTATCCTAGTCAACCCAAATTTTCTCATTTCAAGTTTCACTCCAGACATCTTAACCTTAGCCAATCCTCCTTCAATTCCCAACAAATTTCGATTCTTAACTCTAGCCTTAACTCTAGCCTTAAACATAATATCATTTCTTCTAACTCTAATAATAATTTCAGATTATTATCAATCGATACAGAGAATATTCTTAACAACATCGATCTCTTAAACAAAGATTCAATTAGGAATGATATTTCTTGTTTCCTCCATAAAAACCTTTTTTCGCATCCTCCTTCTATCCCGTTTAATCCCCATCAGTTCTCTCCGAAATCAATTAAAGCACTACAAGACAAAATACTTAATGAAAACCTGATAGTAACAAAAGCCGACCAGTTCTTCATCACTCGTCCTTTGTTCGAAAAAATCCTCTTTTACGTCCGTTATGTACATGACTGTTTGGTGCTTTTTCGAGGTTCTCAAGATAACGCGCTCTCTTACATGTATTACCTCAAGACACATTTACTCATCAAACGTAACCCGACTTGATTTTGAAATCTGTATGAAACCAACTACAACTGACGCCCTGATCAATTTTTACTCCAACCACCCTATACCATACAAGCTCGCCTCCTTCAATAGTTTTCTCTTTAGAGACTTTTCCATTCCGTTATCATTTTGAAATCTATAGGAAACCAACCACAACTGACGCCCTGATCAATTTCCACCCCAACCACCCTATATCACACAAGCTCGCCTCCTTCAATAGTTTTCTCTTTAGAGCCTTTTCCATTCACGTATCATGTTGAAATCTATAGGAAACCAACTACAACTGACGCCCTGATCAATTTCCACTCCAACCACTCTATACCATATAAGCTCGCCTCCTTCAAGAGTTTCCTCCTTAGAGCCTTTTCCATTTCGTTATCACATGGTAACGCTTTATTTTATCACTAAGTACCACTTCTTTTTAAAGACAACCTTTGTCGTAAACTGCCCTTTAGAAATAACTTATACTTGTTACCTGTTGACCTTTGTAACGTACATTCTCAGTTTTGATTGAATTGAGATGTAAGTCAAGATTTCAGTTCACATATTTTCTGTAATACCATTTAATTTTCACTTCATCCTATATTTACTGATTTCTCTTATATTTCCTTAATCTTGTGGTGTAGGAGGTACTTTAAATTCCTGTAGGCTTCTACTTTTTTGTCATCTTCAATGTCTCCATCATGAAGGTATGCAGTCTTTTCTTCGCATTGAAGCTTCTACGTACTTGTTATAATTTTTGGATTTTTAGTCCTGTTTAGTCCTTTATTTCCGTCTCGCAGAATGTTTTTATACATCTTGTATATAAATTTACCCTCGTATATGCATATAGTTGTTGCCGGTGGATAAAATCTAGGCTCGATTCCGATCCCTAACCCCTAACCCCTAACCCCACTTTTAGACTAAATATGTTGGGCGGCAGGGTCGAAATGTATTCTACTAAGGTAATTCCCTCTTTGTCTAAATCCATACCCCTTGATTGCAGGGTATTGTTGAAGTCAGATGTGTAGAGAAAGCTGTTATCTCCAAATTAATTACACATTATTTCGAAAATTACAAAATTTTCAATTGTAAAACGTAAAATAATTGTTACAGGTATTGAGTATTGAGTAACTCAGGTCTTCTTATATTTATTGTACTCTTTTTTTAAAAATAAATAACGTATTTTGATCAAACAATCTCTTCTATCTGTTAGCAAATAGAAAATGTATGAATAAATTTATTTTTAAAGTGGTATTGAATAACATTGTGTACACACACACATTTATTCCACAAATAATCAATACGAACAATTTTATATAAAATAAATTTGCTGAAAGCGTGTTAGTTTTATTTTCGAAGAAACCTTAAACCACCGAGTGATGTCGAAATCACTTCCGAGAAACGCGATATTTTCGACTTCAATCTCACTGATTTTCTATTTTTCGGTCTCTACGTTGATTTTTTAAGACATTTCAGACATATATAACAGGCTCCAATAAAACGAAGTCTCAAAATGAGAATGCCTTCCTCTTTTCCGTTCCACCTTACGTAATTTAATACCGAATCGGAGAAATTCTATATGAGCTCTTTAGTTCAGAACTGTGAAAAGTTAAAGGAACTCAAGTCGAGTTACAGTAGCTATTGCTGGTTTTTATAGAGGGTGTCCATATAAGAACTTACAAATATTCAATAAGGAAATAAATTCAATAAACAAGAAGATAAATTCGAAAAGAAAAACTATGATTAATGCAATGGTAGAAAAAAATGACAATTAATTAAACTTAAAAAGATGTATAAAATCAAAATATATATTGTTGATTGTTTCTAAATAATTGGATATAGAAAACGTCCAAAAATTACACTTAAATTAAGAGAAAAAAATCTATTGAAATAAGCGACAGCCAAAGTACTTTGCTAGGGTTAAAAAATTCATTATTTTGGAATTCATTTTTAGTCCCTAAAAACGTATTTTTTAGTTATTAAAAAACACGCGACTTTTTGTTAATTTTAGTGGTTAGAAAGTAACATTTCACTCACTAAAAAGTAGTTTTTGTTGTTGAAAAGTAGGGTTTTAGTGGTTAAAAAGTATTTTTCTTACATTTAAAAAGTATTATTTTCACCTGTAAAAGGTAGATTTTTGTGGTTAAAAAGTAGGTTTTTAGTGGTTGAAAAGTATTTTTCTTCCAGTTAAAAAGTAGTTTTTTCATCCTTAAGGTTTAAAAAATAATTTTTAGTGATTAAAAACTGGGGTTTTAATGGTTAAGAAGCAAGAGCATAGATATGGGTAGGGTAAAGAGGGTGATTACCCGCCTCTTCAGGATACCAAAAAATAGGTCCAAAAGAAGAAACAAAATATATGAAATGTAGAAACGGACAAACATATATTTATTTAAAAGTTTGATTACCCCCCCCCACCCTGCCCCACAGGAAAAAATTACAACCGCCTCCAGGAAAAAAAGCACTCTCGCATATGATAGTTTGGATACAATTATAGAATCCGGAAAAAAGAGAAAGAAAATTCACGGAAAACTCCAGAAAATCAAAGAAATAAATGCCGAAAAGTATTTTTCTACGTAAAATCAGAGAAAAATGATATAGAAATGCTCACAGTTTAAAAATTGGGCAATTTTTACTAAAATTCTTCCAATGAAAACGAAAGTAAGGAAAAACACAAATTTTTATAAGAATTAATAAATATTTTCAAGAAAGTTTAGGTTAAAAAGACCTAGAAAAAATCACACATGAATGGGGAAAAAACATGAATAGATTTTTCCACAGTTCAATTTGAATAAAAAGAAGCGAGAATGCATTTTTCCACAGTTAAATTTGAAAAAAAAATGAGCAATAATGCATTTTTCCACACTCGAATTTGAAAAAAAGCAGGAATGCATTTTTCCACAATTAAATTTTAAAAAAGAAACAAGAATGCATTTTTCCACTGGTAATTTTTGAAAAAAAGGATCAAGAACGCATTTTTCTACACTCGAATTTGAGAACAAAAGCAAGAATGCATTTTCCATAGATAAATTTTAAAAAAATGAACAAGAATCCATTTTTTCCACACTTGAATTTGAAAAAAATAAGCACTAATACATTTTTCACAGTTAAATTTCACAAATTAAAATTTAGAATTACAAATTTTTCTGTAAATTGTAAAAATGCAGTGTTCAAATATGAATTGAAGAAAAAACAAGAGTATTTTTCAATGGAAAAAATTGGAAAAACAGTAAAAATACATTTTTCCCTACAACAAATTGGAAAAAACAGCAAAAATGCATTTTTTTATACACAAATTTAACAAAAAAACTAAAGCAACAATGAATTTTTTCTCACATTCCGTTATTGTAGCTGGAAAAGTTAGGGCAAACTTTTTTCTCTGTCAGAATGACAAAATCACGCGGCTTATGAGATTTTTTATACATGAATTAAATTGTCACAGAAATTTATAACACAAAGCAAAAATGCATTTTCGCCGCAGGAAATTGAAAAACAAAACAAAAAACATTTTTTCACCTGAAAATTTGAAAGAAAATTGAAAACAATGCAACACTGTATTTATTCCATTTATTTAAATAAAAATTTGAAATTCAAAGCCAGAATGCATTTTTTCACACAGGGAATTAAAAAAAAACCAAAACAAGAATGCATTTTTTTACACAAGAATTTGAAATTCAAAGCAAAAATGCATTTTTCCATACATAAAATTTAAAACAAAGCAGCAATGCATTTTTCTACATCTTGGACAAAAAGAAAAGAAATCGCTTCCCGGATAATCTACTTCTGGAGGATCATCCGCAACCAATTTCGTCTGGCTCATTTATACGCAAGGGCGTATATAAGGAGGGTAAAGGGGGTAATTACCCACCCCGGAATACCAAAAACATAGCAGGAAATGAAAAAATAAAATATATGAAATGTATAAACGGACAAAATGTAGAAACGGACAAACAGGAAAAAAAGTACTTCCCTTGCGAAAAAAAGTAGCCCCCCACTAAAAAAATGTATCTACGCCCTTCTTAAAAAGTAGTTTTTTATTGGTTAAAAAATAGTTTTTTACCTTTAAAAGGTAGTTTTAGGTGATAAATAATTAATTTTTACCTGTAAAAAGTAGTTTTTGATGGATAAAAGCACACGTTACTATTTAGGGTCAGTTTCTTCAGCCCTTAGAGCATTTTTTCTATAAATAAATAAAGTTCACTTAAAGTAGAGATACAAGGATGTTTTGCATGTTTTAAATGTCAAATTTACAGTTTTACCGAGAATAATTGAACTTTCAATTTGTTCATATTGACACCGGTCCTGTAAAAATAGAAAAAAAAATGGTTTTATCGTTTTTCCCTTCAATATATTTGAAAATAGGACTTTGAATTAGTAGGTATACAATATTTTTATATTACATTACGTTAGGTTCTTACCCTTAAAATTTTGAGTAAAATCTTGTAGTCACCAATTAATTTCTGTCACCAATTAATTTCTGTCACTTGTCACTTCACTGTTAAAAATAGCCACGCATGTTAACGTTCGTTTATACTATTTTTTACTCCACTTATGCCGTTCAAGTTAATGTTGCCCTTCTTAGAGTCTACTTACAGGCCTGGGCCTCCTATTGCGCCCTTTACGCCGTTTTTAAATCACTATTTTGTACGCGAACCTTCCTTAGTTTGGAAGATGTTTAGGCAATACCGAGACCACACACGTTTCTTCAAAATTTATTTCTGAATTTCCGAAAAAAATGAACTAGCAAGTAGTATAAACATTTAATTTTTTTATAATAAAAGAAAGGTCTGCATAGGTTACGATAAATTTACGAAATCTAAAATTTGGTAACTATCTGTGAAATATTTTATTTTATATAAAATGACACTCTCAATATGTTTCGAAATTTTTAGGACTTCCAAACAGTTTGAGGGTAATAAAATTTTATGATCAAGTTAAGTCTTAGGTAAAATTTGTCCAACTACTAAACCGAGTGCTTGCTCAAAAATTAGAGAAGTGGGAAACGAAAGACCAAAGGGAAAATTAGAGAAGTGGGGACCATTTTAGTTGTTGGACAAACTATACCCCCAGAAACTACATTTGTTGTTGAAATTTGAAGGTATGTGTACAGAATAAAGCATTTTAAATAACATTTTGCATTTTATTGAAAATGGGAGTAACGAAATCAACATTAACATGCTCTACAGTTCAAATTCGACAATTGTATTTTTTTAAAACGGTATCTGGTTAGATGTTCAGTTATCTCCCATATAAAAAATAATAATTACGTCATTTTGTACTATCTTAGAAATAAGTTCTAAAAAATAAATTTTAGGTAATTAAAAACTACTTTTAAAAACCAAAATATTTTTTGCTGCTTCTATATCTAACAAAAAATATTTGCAAAGGTAACAATTTATTTTTTATTAGCTATAAAACTTCTTTAAAAAAAACATATTTTTAATTGATTTATGATAGCAGCAAATTTCCCAACAAAAAACATAATTTTCTCAGTGTAGGAAGATAAATAATGGAGACTAAGTTTATAAAAAAAATCTAAAAGCTTAGGTATATAAAAACATAATGAGGAAATAAATTTGGAAAAAATAAAAAGATAAGGAGAGTGAACGAATTATGAATATTAGTTTTGATTCAAGAATAATAGGCCGCGAACGTGTTAAAATATTTCCAGAATTTCGAAGGACCAAACTTCTTGGGTAGAAGTTAAACCAATATGAATGTTTAAATAAAAGTATTCGAAATTGGAATGTAATTTTTTATTCCATTTTTTCTAAGTACGAAACATAAACAGCAAAAATAATAAAGCGGCACATTAAGTTAAATTATGAAACCGAAAAATGAATATTTAAATTGTACCAAATCACTTCGCTCATTGTAAAAACTATTGAATAATAAATATAAGAGAAAACTAGACGATATAAAAAATTAAAAAAAAATAAACTAAGTCAATAATATAGGAGGAATAGATCCTAGCAAAAGCATACTCGGTAGCAACATAAAGATTGCTATAAAATAGGAATCAGTAAAAAGTAAAAAAAAAATAATACTATTAAAAAATCTACTACTTTCCTATTTTTTTCTATTTTTTTGATTTTTCCTGTTTTCCCCTATTTGTTACTATTTTTTACTATTGTTTACCATTTTTTCTATTAATATTTTTTTTTTGGGTTGTTTGATTTTTGTTTTTTATTTATAGTAACATGTTACACCTTGTATAAAGGAACTGTTTGTATGGGGCTTCGGGAGCGGACGTCGTTTCTTACAAATTGTGCATTCAACTGTTCACAAGTACAAGATCTAATTTGCAGCCGTTTTCGAATTCTGAATTTATATTCCTAAGATTATTTCGATGACGTCATTTTATCAGAAAATATTTTAACACATATATCAAAGACTAGTAATTTAATAAGAGCGAACACTTAGATTAACCTTTTTAAAAACATTGAGTTTGAGTGATATTTATGATATACGAGAAGTACCAGTTTTGTATATAGTAAATCCTAAAATTTTTGATTTAAAAATAATATAACAAATCCTCTTATATATCCCCGAAAACGACTAACATCAAGTCAACCATTCTATTTATTATTTTGTTGAACGAATTCTACATACCAATCTTTGACCGAAACATAGGCGTACACTTAAGACTGTTCATTTAAAATTGCTATCGGGCGAACAATCGTACGACAAAACAAATAACACATGTTTAAATGTTTTGTGACTATAATGGTATTCGGAATAACACCGACAAAATAATATTTGACAATACCTTTCTCTCTCATTTTCTGTTTTTCTTTGTTACATCTTTTTATACCTAATCTTTGCATATATATAGTACCTGAAACCTATATAAGTCCAGGTTGAGGAGTGGTAAGAGGAAATAATTTAGTACGAGCGCTTGAGATAGTAATAAATGTGGTTACTTATTCAGATAATAATAAGTAATAAATTAGTTAATAGGCCACTGGTACACATTTATTGGGGTCATAATATTTTCTAAAAGTATTAAGTTTTTAGCGCCTAATTTAATTTTTGGCGAACTTTTAAATAAAAATAATTTTTGACCAACCTTATTAGTATTTTTTCAATTGATATTGACTTTTTTATTACTTACATTGTTACTTCCTGTTGTTCCTATTTATATGCATTTTTATTTATTTTTCTCTATTTTTTTCCTCTATTTTTCCCTAATTTTTTACGTTTTCCTAATTTTTCAGTTTTTCTCTATTTGTTTCTATTTTTCCTAATTTATTAGTTTTTCGTAATTATTGTGTTTTTTCTTTTGTTCCCCATTATTTTCTATTTTTTTCTATTCTATTTTTACTTTTACCTAGTTTTTCAAAATTTTCCTCCTGTTTATTTTCAGTTTTTTCGATTTTTTCATATTTTTTTGCCATCCTCAGTATTTTCCTCTATTTTATCATTTTTTTTACAATTTTTTTCTATTTTCTTTGTATTCTTTTCTATTATTTCTGTTTTTTTTATTTCTTAAATTTTTTCTATTTTTCCCCATTCTGCCCATTTTTGTCTGTTTTTTCCCAATTTTTTCCTATTTTTTCTATTTTCACTATTTCTCGCTATTTCTTTTACGTTTTCCTATTTTTTATTTTTCCTATTTTTCTTACATTTCTGTTTTTACTGTTTTTCCTGTTTTTACTGTTTTTACTGTTTTTTCCATTTTTCCCATTTTTCCTATTTTTTATACTTTCAGCATTTTTACTTTTTTCTCTTTTTTTTTATTTGTTTCTTTGTTGTTTTTTGTTTTTAGAAAGTTTTTCAAAAATTTCCTATTTTCTCTAATTTCCCCTTTCTTCCTTTTTTCCTATTGTTAGCTATTTTTCCTATTTCTTACCATTTTTCCGGTTTTTTTTCAATTTTTCTTACAACTTTACTGTTTAGTTTCTGTTTTTTCGATTTTTTCATATTTTTTACCATTTTCACTAGGTTCCTATATTTTTCCCAATTTAACCTTTTTTTTACAATTTTTTTCTACTTTTTTTTTGTAAATTTTGTTTTTTTGATTTTTAAAACTTTTTTTTATTTTTTACCATTTTGCCCATTTTTTCCTATATTTCCCTGTTTTTCCCTATTTTTTTCTATTTTTCTCTATTTCGCGATATTTTTTTATTTTCCTATCTTTTTATTTTTCCCATTTTTTCCTATTTTCTTTTAGCATTTTCACTATTTTTTTTTATTTTTTACCTATGTAGTTTTCACTTCAAAAATAAAATAACAATTAAGAAAAGTAAAAGCTTTTTTCTAACAAAAATTAAAAAAAAATGACAGTGTTAAGATCGAACCCACGCCTTCGAGAGTGTTTTCCTACTTTTCTCGGTTTTTTTCTTTTTGTCTGTTTTTCCTATTTTTCTTTGTTTTTTCTGTTTTCTTATTTATGTGCATTTTCTTTGTTTTTCCCTATTTTTTCCTATTTTTCACTATTTTTCCCTAGTTTATTACGTTTCCTAACTATTCTGATTTTCTTTTTTTCCCATTATTTTCTATTTTTTTCTTTTCTGTTTTGTACTTTTACTTAGTTTTTCAAAATTTTCCTGTTATCCCTAATTTCCCAATTTTTCCCATTTTTCCTATTTCTTACTTTTCTGTTTTTACTGTTTGTTTATTTTCTATTTTTTCAATTTTATCTTTTTTTTTCATTTTTTTTCTAATTTTTTAGTATTATTTTCAATTTTTCAGTTTTATTTTATTTTTTCATTTTTTTTCATTTTTCCACATTTTTTCCTTTTTTCCTATTTTTTTTCTATTTTTTCTATTTTTCTCTTTTCTCGATATTTTTTACGTTTTCCAATTTTTTTATTTTTCCCATTTTCTTTATTTTTATCTATTTTTTCTATATTTATCTTATTTTTTTCTACTTTTGCTTATTTTCCCATTTTTTCCTATTTTACTTACTATTTTTACTATTTTTTCCTGTTTTTTACTGTTTTTCATATTTTGTCCCATTTTCCTACTTTCTCCACTTTCAGCATTTTTACTATTTTTTTTTTATTTTTTACCCATCCAAAAATCGTCCAATGCACCTAGAGAAATTTTCACTTAAAAAATAAAATAACAATAAAGAAAAATAAAAACATTTTCAAAAAAAAAAGTTAAAAAAATGACAAGGTTGGGAATGTCATTATATTTAATTTTTTTCTTTTAATTTATTTGTAACACATACTATATATTAATTTTAGCTTTCTGCACTCCTCCTGTATATAAACTTTAACTATGCAAAATCTCACACGCAATATACATACAGATTATCTTTTTCCAGTTGTGACTATAATAAAAAACTGTTTCTTTGTTTTTGGTTTAATCTTTGCCATACATTTGTACTGATTAAAGTAAAATTGAATTAAATTTATAAAAATTGGTTGTGTTAAGGATACAATCAGTACCGGATTTATAGAATTGGAGGCCCTAGCCAAATTTTTTGGTACGACACCCTCACCCATCCTGTGTTTTGTGAATATGAAATTTATATTTTTGTACTTAATAATTTACTTGATCACAGAGAAAAATAAGGCCCTCCTGGACACAATAAAAATTAAAAATCACAAATGCCGCCATCAGAAGTTGTTTTCTGGAATAAATTTACTAAATAAGGAACAATAGGACATTATTATTATAAATATATAATTATACAGCGTGTTTCAAAAGTCTGGAAACGGTCCTGGAATTCAAAAACTAGATACTTACTAAAACCCGAAATTTCGACAATTTATTTTAAGTAGTTTTTGAATTCCAGAGCTGTTTCCAGATTTTTAAAACACGCAGGACCGTTTCCAGACTTTTGATATACCTTGTATACATTTTTTTTTTTTTATTAGAATTTAAATCTTTATAAATCTGAAATAAAACAAAATAAACTATTCTTTTTTCAGATTTAAAATTACACAACTTGATAATTTATTGTTCCTAAACTCAAAAGAACTCGTTTATTTATTCCACAACAAGCGGCAACTACCAATTAGTAATAGCTGGTGGAGTAAAAATGAGTCAACACCTTACATTTTTATAGGGATTAGAAACCGGACCCCAAAAATTTATATTGCGTATCCGACAGCTACTGTCCACATTAATTAGATAGATATTAATCGGATTATAAAAACTTAAAACCATCTGCCACCGTAAGTTATTAAGACACACCTCAAAATAAAATAGTTTGAGTTAAAAAAAAATTTATCCAAATAAAAAAAAAATGTAGCGATTATACATATATATTCACTTTTAATATAAAAACATTTTATATTAGTCTTATACAGAGTGGCAAAAATTTTATTGAACACTATCGGGATTTGCTTTTTTCAAAAATAAAATATTAGATCTTGATTCCGAGATATTGAAGGAAAACCAAAATTGATGATTATTGATTAACAAAAGTCTTCTCCAGATAAAAAATTCTGCCTTTTACTCGAAATTTTAAAATTCGTTGAAAGGGTATTTAAGTAAAATTGTATAAAATCAACTCGAAGGACCAATTACTAGCAAGATTTGTGATTTAAGAATATATCCAGGATAGTAGAGGAAAATGCTTAAATTTTAATTTGTTGATAAAAATCAGATGATTTAACAGTCATTACGTTGTACATTAGATAATAGTCTATCTGGATCGGCTACCATAGTTCTACATGCACATTCACTTATTGTACAGTAATCAAATTCTTAATTTAAAGTTAATAATGTTAAAAAAAAACAAATTTAACTTCACAATGCATACAGATACTATACCTACCTGATTCTATAAATAAAGAAAAATATATTACGAATTCCAACAAAGTACAAATTAGAAATAAATAAATATTTAATAAAAAAACAACTTTTACTACTCTTTAGACAGGCACTAAAAAAGTATTATAACCTGGTACGTAACGGGGATCGAACCCCGGATCTCGTGGTTTAAAGTCTTGTATCCTAGCAATACGTTAAAATCAAGATAATGCGCATGCGCAACTATGGTATCTGATACGGCTAGATGCAAATGTGCACTGGGATGTTATTTTTACTTTTAGCAAAAGTATTTTTTTGCTTTTATTATTTTTAACCTGGAGAAAATTATGCGAAATTTCTCCAGGTATCTTCTTCGTAAACAAATGAGTTCGTCTTTGAAAATATTATAATCCGGGACAAAAGTTATGTTGGAGTTTAATAATGACTAGAGAAATTTGTTTGTAGATCTGAATTTATTTTTAAAATTAGAGAAAATTAAGCAAAATTTCTCAAAGTATTTTCTTTGTAAGCAGATTACTTCGTCCTTGAAAATATTATAATCCGGGAAAAAAATTATATTGGAGTTTAATGATATCTAGAAAAATATATTTTTGTAGTTTTGAATTTATTTTTAAACCTAGAAAAAATTAGGCAAAATTTCTTCAAGTATCTTCTTCGTAACCAAATGACTTCGTCCTTGAAACTATTATAATCCGGGACAAAAATTATATCTAAATTTGATAATAACTAAAAAAATATATTCTTAATCTTAAATTTTCTTTAAAGCTGGAGGAAATTGGACAACATTTCTCCAAGTATCTTCTTCATAAGTGGATGACTTCGTCCTAGAAATTATTATAATCCGGGACAAAAATTATATGGGAATTTAATAATTACTAAAAAAATATATTCTTAACCTTGAATGTATTTTTAAACATAGAGAAAACAAGGAAAAATTTCTCCAAGATTAAGGAATATTCCTAAATAATCGTTTAAAATTTCTCCAAAGTCTTTGCAAAAAATCCTTAAAAAATCACTGAAAAATCGTTAAAAAGTACTTGAAAACTTAAAAATGTTTTCAAAAAATACATAAAAAATCATTGAAAAAATCTTGAAAAATAGTAAAAAAGTTCGGTTAAAATTTCTCCAAGATTAAGGAATATTCCTAAATAATTCTTTAAAATTTCTTCAATCTTTGCAAAATCCTTTAAAAATCCCTGAAAAATCCTTAAAAGTTACTTGAAAACTTTAAAATATCTTCAACAAATACATGAAAAATCCTTGAAAAATTCTTGAAAAATCGAAAAAAGGTTCCTAAGGAATATTCCTAAATAATCCTTTAAAATTTCTTCAGTCTTCGCAAAATCCTTAACAAATTCCTGAAAAATCCTAAAAAAGTTACTTGAAAACTTTAAAATATCTTCAAAAAATACATGAAAAATCGTTGAAAAATTCTTGAAAAATCGTAAAAAGGTTCCTAAGGAATATTCCTAAATAATCCTTTAAAATTTCTTCGGTCTTTGCAAAATCCTTAACAAATCCCTGAAAAATCCTTAAAAAGTTATTGAAAATTTTAAAATGTCTTCTAAAAATGCATGAAAAATCTTTGAAAAATTCTTGAAAAATCGTAAAAAGGTTCCTAAGGAATATTTCTAAATAATCCTTTAAAATTTCTTCAGTCTTTGCAAACAGTTTAAAATATCTTCAAAAAATACATGAAAAATTCTTGAAAAATCGCAATAAAAAAGTTCCTAAGGAATATTCTTAAATAATGCTTTAATTTCTTGAAAGTCTTTGCAAAATCTTTAAAAAATCCTTAAAAAGTACTTGAAAACTTTAAAATATCTTCAAAAAATACATGAAAAATCCTTGAAAAATTTTTGAAAAATCGTAAAAAAGTTCCTAGGGAATATTCTTAAATAATCCTTTAACATTTCTTAAAATTCTTTGGAAAAACTTAAAAAATCACTAAAAATTCAATACTTTAAAATACATGAAAAATCCTTGAAAAATTCTTTAAAAATTATTGATAACTTTGATTAAAAATTCTTAAAATATTTTTTTAACCTCTTAAAAAAGTTTTGAAAAATCAATAAGAAATCCTTGAATACTCCTTAAGAAATATCTTCTTCGTAAGTAGATAACTTCGTCCTTGAAAATATTATAATCCGGGACAAAAATTATATTGGAATTTAATAATGACTAAAAAAATATATTCTTAATCTTAAGTTTATTTTTAAACCTGGAGAAAATTGGGCAAAATTTCTCCCAGTATCTTCTTCATAAATAGATTACTTCGTCCTTGAATCTATTATAATCCTGGAAAAAAATTAAGTCAGATTTTAATAATGTTTAAAAAAAATGTATTTCTAATGTTGAATTGATTTTTAAACCTGGAGAAAATTAGGCAAAATTTTTCCAAGAATAATCTTCATAAGTAGATAATTTCGTCCTTGAAACTATCATAATCCAGGACAAAAATTAAGTTGGAGTTTAATAGTGATTAAAAAAATGTATTTCTATTTTTGAATTGATTTTTAAACCTGGAGAAAACTGGACAAAATTTCTCCAAATATCTTCTTCGTAAGTAGATAATTTCGTCCTTGAAGCTATTATAATCCGGGACAAAAATTAACTTGGAGTTTAATAATGATTTAAAAAATGCATTTCTAATCTTGAATTGATTTTTAAACCAGGAGAAAATTAGGCGAAAGTCTGTTTTTCGTAATCAATTAATTTCGTCCTTGTGAATAATTAAAGATTTTTGATTAGTTTTCTGCCAATTGAAATTAATGTGTATTAAAATTTTCCAAAATGTTTAACGACTTATATTTAAGATAACAGTCTTTAATAATAGCATTTCACAGAAACAAAAGACGAAATACTTACAATGTTTATCTGTCACTACTTATGACTGAATAATTAGTACCAGTTGGAATAACTTATATATAAGTAGAAATAATTTAATACAATAAATGAAGTGTATATATAAAAGTTTATTTAAAACTGTAACATAAAGAAAAATACTAATAGAATCTAAATATAAAAAGTAACTCAATACTCACCTCGTTAGTTTATTAAATTTGCTCTGTTGAAATTTTCCAAACAAGATTAACGCCAATAACAAGGACTAAAAATCTACTGAATTCACACTCATATTTGCCCTTTTTTAATGCGCTTTAATACAGTTAATAATTGTGTAGCAGAATCATGGCAGCCGTGAAGGTTTATAATGGCATTACTAAGAGTAACAATAGTACATTTAAATTGAAGGGTTAGAATCCATGTGTCAAAGTTTTATCGTTCTTTTATAAAGTGAGCTGGAAAGGGGTGGAATACTATATGTGTATTTGTGATGTCAATTGGACTAAATGGTGCGTTTTGAATACAAAAGGGTAAATTTGAAGTGCTTTATATGTCTCATATTTTTTCTTTAAGTACTAAAAATATATTATTATATAATCATTTCTGTTCAATAAATAACGAACGTCGCTGCAACCGGTGTAAATTAACTTTTCAACTTAAATAAGTTACCTTTAAAATAGTTAAGTCCTGCTTATAACTAGCTAAATTATATGCTCTATAACTGTCCCATTCTTATCAAAGTTTTCATTGTAAAATTTTGTTCATGGAAGGAAGACGGCGCTGTTCTTAATGGGGGGAAAGGGAAGAGCACGAAAAGTACATGCGGATTATAATTGCTTCTATATAGTTTGAAACTTTCTATTAAAGCCCTTTGCTAATTAAATTTCTGAGAAATTCGCCGGACGGGATGTTTTGTTATACTTATTCGGAAGAAAATTATGATTTCTACAGCAGAAATTACAGTGGTGGAGGTGCTTTAATTACCAAACTTTTTTAATTTTTAACGATATATTAAGAAAGAATGACAATTACGGTTTCGTTCTATAATTTTATCTTAAAATAGATTCTATTTTGTTTATTAATTCTTTATTGTTCCGACTGAGAACAAAGTAGACACACATTGATCATAAATTATTCTATTTCTCTGTAATCTTACTGAATTTGTTATTCTTACTCATGCTATTGTTTAGAAAACACAACACAACGTTATGCGTTTAGAAAATGCAGCGAGCAATTAAAATGGCAGCTTGCAAATATTTAAAACCCGCGGGAATTTAGGTATTCGGTTCTAGCTTGGAAGTAAAATTGAATTTATGCAAAATATTCCGCCATGTGTATATAGTTTCCACGTTTATGTAGGTTTATATCTAGTTTTGTTCAAAAACGACTAAATACGTTGTAGTTTTTTTTTAAATAATGTATTTTCATTTAAAATTTACTAGCAAATAGAGTAAAGAGATTGTTTAGTTTTTCTTTATGTTGGAATTTTATTTCTGTGTATTGGAAAAAAAATCAATAAAAATAAAATAAAATAAAATTTTAAACAAAATTCATGAAATATTTTGATTGATTTTTTTCCAATATTTTTTATTTGCATTTAATATTTTTCATATAGCAATTTTGGACAGTTTCTAACAATTTTTAGTTGTTCATATTTTTTTAACAATGTTTTAGAAAATTTTAAAACTTTTTATTAACTTTTAACATTTTGGCGAACGTTTTTCCTATTTTTTTTTACAATATTTTTTATAATAATGAAGGTTTTTTTAAACAACTTTTGAAAGTTTCTAATTTTTTTTTTTTCAATTTTCGAAATTTTTTAATATTTTTTAGCGAATTTTGAGGGTTTTTTGAGTTTTTGTAAAATTTTTACAGTTGCTTACAATTTTAATAATTTTGAAGGTGTTTTTTTCATTTAGAATATTTTTCTATTTTTTTAAGCAACTTTTAACAAATTGGCCGTTTATTATATTTTTTCTAATCTTAGACCGTTTTTAATATTTTTTAACAATTTTTTTCTTAACTTTATTGTATAATTTTAGCGATTTTTAACGTTTTTCTAAATTTTTTTAACAATTTTTAACAAATTCTCAAAATTTTTGACATTTTCTGACAATTTTTTAGTTTCAAATTTTTGTTTAATAATTTTAAATCATTTTTTTATCAGTCCGTTTTTTTTAATAAAATAAAACAATATTAATTGGGTGTTAAATTATTTTTAATTTGGTTTTTTTTTGACTTGGTCTAAATAGTTTTTATTAATTTTGAATAGTCCAAATGACGTTTTTTAAAACCAGAAGTGTCTCCTTCATGTGTGGACTAAAAAATAATAAAATTCTTTTTTATCAAAATTTTTTAATTTTAAATTTTGATCAACATTTTTAAAATTTTTTGATTCATTTTTTTCACATTTTTAATCAAAATTCATGAAATTTTTTGATTGATTTTTTCCCAACTTTTTTATTTGCATTAAATATTTTTCTTTAAGCAATTTTTGACAGGTTCTAACAATTTTTAATTTTTCATATTTTTAACGATTCTTTAGCAAATTTAAAAAAAATTCTTAACTTTTGACCTTAAACATTTATGGCGGTTAAAATTAACTAAAACTATTTCAGAACCCTGAATTGTATGATAGTAGGAGTAACACGATGTAAAACCATCATTTAGAAATGGGGCAAGTACCCTCCCAATAAACATTTTTGGTTATATAGTATTTACCGTAAACGTTATATCACCTACCTTATGTAACCTGCAGTTATATATTTAGTAATAGAAACATATCTGTTACTCCTATATACCCCTTAAAGAGCTTAAATAGGGCGTTTATAAGGGTTGTGGAAACTTAGTTTTTAGTAACGCTATTATATGTAGTTTTTTCCTACCCTCACTTTACTCTCGCACAATAATTTTTGAGAAAAATAGTTAGACACGTCGACTTTTGATTTAAAGGAAACGAAATTTTTGACAAAATTTGTCGCTCTACCTTAACCCCCTTCACCCCCACCCCGTAACATGAAAATTTGAATGGGCGATACACCATGTGCGGCACATCAGAGAAAAGGTAATTCAATGCAGAATTCAAATCATACCCTTTGTCCACTGCTAGGACAAAAAAACATTACATAATTTGTATCAATAATGTTATCAGTTTATTGTTAGGTATTTAAAAGAAGGTAAAAATAAAAAAAAATACAGCAATTGCTCAAAATGTTGTCCATCGTGTGCTAAACGAAAGTCAAGTCTGTCTTGGAATTCTTGTCTAACATTTTGAGGGAAAATGTTAGACAAGAATTCCAAGACAGACAAATTATTAAAATATTATGCTTGCAAAACTATCAAAATAAGAATTAAACAGAATTTGCTTGTTTTAATAAAAAATAAATTCAAGTTTCACATCTTTTTACTAGTTTCATTTCAGATTGTAAATTGAATCGATTTTGATGAGATCGATATTTTGTCCATCCGATTTTTCCTAGATCGATCTTTGACTCAACGATTTGAATCGATCTTAAGAATCGATCTGTTTGACAAAGATCGGAAAGCCTAGGCTAAAGATAAATAGGTAGATGAATCGCTTGGTTAAAATTTATTGCTTAAAGTCAAAATAAAGTCGTGTAGCACATAAAATGTTTAGACAACTAGTTTCGATTAAAAAAACATCATCAGTCTATTATTAAAATACAAGAGGAGCGAAAAATGTCATAATAGATTTCAACCGAGACATTTGTCTCTTATACCAACCTTAAAATAAACAACTAAACGCAATCCTGTACTTTATTGCATATATTGCTATAACCACTTTGACATAACAATCCCCTCATTGCGTATCGGAAATGAGGGACGCAACGACCAGCTAACGAGACTCCGAAGGTCATCCTCAACTAAAATAACTTTTACAATGCAATTTTCGGCCACAGTCCCATTAGGGTCTATTGTATAGGGTGTTTTTGAAAATGCAGGCTCACCGATTCGTATCATCGAGGACTCTTTCACTTTATGAATTGATAACACTGATAACGATCTGGTACGTTGGTTGTTACGCCATATGGGTAATAAGGGATGTATGTTGGTGAGGGTTGGCGTCAAATGGAATTGAAGATTGATGAGAAATCTTTGTTAAAGAGGGGGTTGTAGTACAGAAAAATAATTGTGTTACTTATTTAAATAAAACTAGTTTTTAATAAATAATTGATTTTTATATATATGCTAATCTACGAATCAAATTACATAAATAATAAATATTTCGAATTATGAAATCTCTAAAGAAAAAATATTAATACCATCCACTATCTTTATCTAAACAGCATAAAAAAATCGGCTGTATCACCCCAGAACTTTCCCGGCTCGGCTGTGTTGAAGACGATTATTTTAATTACAAAATTTATGAATATTAAAGCAAAATGATGTAAATTTTTCAAAAAATTGATAAGCATTGCAAAAATACGTAAAAACTTTAAATAAATTGGAAAACAACAAAAGTTAATAAAAATGGTAAAAAATTATTACAAATAAGTTAAGGCATTAATTAAAAAAAAATGTTAAAGAGCAAAAATTAAAATTAATAAAAAAAGAGTGAAAATTAGCAAAAATAGACAGAAATAGGAAAAAGGTTAAATAAAGCAAATAAAAGAGGAAGAAGGCAGAAAAAGGAAAAAGGTAAAAAAAAACAATAAAAAGTAAAAAAAAAGCCAAATACGACAAAGTCAACGGAAAAAAGCAAAAAACGCCAAAAAAGTAAAAAAAAGTTTAAAAAAGGCAAAAAATGTTAATAAGGTTAAAAAAAATCTAAAAAAGGAAAAAAAATGTTAAAAATGATTAACGAATTGTTAAATTTGAGCAAACTAATAAAAAAGAAGTGAAAATTTGCAAAAAAAAGGCAAAAGTATCAAAAGGTAAAATAAAGCAAAAAAATGGAAAAAGGCAAAAAAAATCAGTAAAGCCAAATACGACAACAAAGTTTTAAAAAACGAAATAGGGTAAAAAGTGGCAAAAAAAGCAAACTAGAAGCAAGCAAAATAAAAGCAAAAAAGTTAAACAAAAAAACATTAAAAAGTGTCAAAAAATCTCAAATCTCAAAAATTTCAAAAAATCTCAAAAATTAAAAATCTCAAAAAAGATAAAATACCTCAACCATAAAAAATCTCATAAATCAAAATAATCATCAAAAAATCTAAAATATTTTTAAAAAAAATCTCAAAAAATTTTAAGACGCTTCAAAAACATCTCAAAAATCTATAAAAATTCTTAAAAAATCTAAAAATTCAAAGTAGTAAAAACTCAAAAATTTGATCAAAAAATCTATAAATATTCAAAGAAGTCAAAAAATCTCAAAAACAAAAAACCAAAAAAAAATTCACAAATTAAATCTGGAAAAATCTTAAAAAACATCAAAAAACAAAAAATATATCGAAAATATCAAAAAACCCAAAAAGTCTCAAAAATTCTTTAAAAATCTCAAAAAATCTTAAAAAACCTCAAAAAAACTCAAAAAATTAAAACCCTCATAAAATCTATAAATTATCAAAAGATTCAAAGAGTCTCAAAAAACTAAAATGAATTTTATAAAAATTTCAAAAAATCTTAAATTTTAAAAAATTACAAAAAACTCAAGAGATCTAAAATAAATCTCAAAAAATCTTAAAACACTTCAAAAATTATGAAAAAATCTATAAATTCTTAAAAAATCTAAAAAGTCCCAGAGAATCTCAAAAAATCTCAAAAAAACCTCAAAAAATTTCAAAAAAACTCAAAAAACCTCTAAAAATTTGAAAAAATCTCAAAACAGCTCGAAAAACCTTAAATAATCTCAAGAAACCTCAAGAAATTTCAAAAATCTCACAAAAAATCTCAAAAAACCTCAAAAATATCAAAAAAGTCAAAAACTATTAAAAATTCAAAGAAAAATTGAAAAAAAAATATTGGACAAAATTGGAAAAAATCCACGAATACTTTTTCAGATATTTAATGTTAAAGTTTCAAATTTTTGACATTTTTTTTATTTTTGACAGGTGATAGTTGGAGAAATAATATTGACTGTTCTGGATAGAGTTTCTCAAGGGCTTTCAAATGACATATTGCAAGTCAAATTTCGTGACATATTGCATCTGTCATTTTTTGATAGTGACACTTCCGTTTGACAGAAATCGTACAAAAATTAATAAACCAAATTTCAGCTCAATTGGATTAAACGCGTGGCCTCTATCGTGGAAGAATACACACAGACAGACAGGCAGATAAACAGACAGACAGACAGACAGACTTCCATCTGGAAATGGTCCTAATCACCTCAGGTGACCTCAAAATGGATATTTCCATCTTTATCTCGAAATTTTTTTTCAACTCGTTCACAATACTTTCCCTTCTAGGAGGTGGGTCGGGAAAGTAAAATAAAATGAAGAATTAAAAAAAAAGAAATAAGAAAATAATAAAAAGAATTGCATACGAGTCAAAATGTAGAAAATGCAGGAATAAGTTTAGAGAAACACAGAATAACGAAAATATATCATTGCTTTGATAAAGAACGATAAACAGATGTAGTTAGTAAAGGACATAACAGGAAGTGAGACGCATAAAATATAGGAAAGAGACTGAAGATGGAAATAATAAAGGATCATGAAACTTGGGAAAGAAATAAGGTGAGTACAGCACCGATCCATGAACTCAACGTCGGAAGTACCCATATGAGCTGAGGCCTTTGTAATGCTGACATAGATTAAAAACTATCACGGGTAATAAGACGTGTACGATATGCCAATTACAAGCGCATTACAACAGGAGACGTTTTAGCCATTAATTTTGGAAAATTTTAAAAAATCATTAAAAAGACATTAAGAGCTCAAATTTGGCTATTATATTCAAAATAGTGCTATTGATGGATTTATGCATTTGCATTATGAAATTTAAAGCTCTTTGATTTTTTTTCTCGAAAACTGAAAGGAGTTAAAATTTCAATTTGCAAGAATCCCTAGGTAATATTACCTAATTTATTTTGCCAAAACTTTAATTTTTTAACAAAATTACTTTTTGAGATATCCGAAAATTAGAAAGGGTGCTGTAATATTTTTATTTACATTTTCCATTTGTTTAAATTGGATTAAAAATTTACGATTAAGGATATTTTCATAAGGACATTTTTTATAATTTTCAATTATTTATTTTCATCTATTGCTAATTGCTTTTCATATTTTTTTAATTGCTAAAGGTACCTAAACCTTTTAAAAATTATATACAATCTTTGAAAACTCCATTAACTAAATGTTATTGTTTCACGATCGCACTTCTTTGTTTCAGATCACCGATCTTTTCAAATATTCCATCATCTGGTGTTTGTTCACAAAGAATCATACTGAACGTCGATTAAAATTACATTCTTTGCTTTTCAATTAAATTTTCTCGTTTCATCCCGAGAACAATAGTTTTTAGAAAACAAAGAGAGCAAGCACACGCAGAGTAGAAAAGAGACGGCACGATCCTTCTGTTATTATTAGAAGGTTTTAAGGCAGAAGAATTAAGTAAATTTGGGAAAACTGTACACACTTGAAATCTCTCTATTCGAGAGACGAGAAGATTTTCCCGGCTTAGGATAAGGTTCTCTCTATATCGATTCTCGGCTGGAATACAGTGACGTAGATCTACATACTTAGTTTAGTTTCATTTTTAATATTGTCACGTTAATAGGTAATTTTTTGTTTGTTTAGAAGTACCAAAATGATCCCACTTTTCGCCATTTTCTTCTCTTTATGACACTGTGAAAAAGTTCAAAGGTCGTTTAGCATAGTCGATTTAAAAGAAAATTAATAACAAAAATATATATAGAGTATTCCGAGTCAAAATTGTCATTTTTTTAGACCAATTTTTTCTGTATGTTACAAATATAAAAATCTAAAATAAAATTCTAAAAACTCAAATTTTGATTTTTTAATGTTGATTTGCCCGGTCTACAATATGTATAATAAAAATAAAATTTTACTATAAAACTGTATTATTATATAAAATCAACGCAGGCGGTTGCCATCTCGATACTGAAATGCAACTCGGCACCGAAAATAAGGCCATCCCGATATCATTTTTTTAGAGTTACTTATAAAATAGGAGAAATAAGCAAAATTCAAAATTACAATAAAATACAGGGTGTTTCATTTAAAAAACATGCTGTAGATTTTATATGAAAAGCTGATTTAATTGATTTTTTTTTATATTATATTTGAGAAATAAAATCTTCTATAAAATTTGTTGATACGCCTATGTCCTATATATCGATTCTCCTTCAGAAACTACTTGAAAATTAGGCCACGCCGGCGATAATATAACAAACCGTGCGGGAAATGGAAAACACCAACAAGCCAGAATACTCTCCCATTGTGAATGAATGCTCTTCTTCTTTTTTTTTCTTTTTTTTTATTGTCATTTTGTCTCTACCGGGAGCTCATTTTCATTGAAGTTGGTTTAGAGATTAATATTAGATTATTATCAATGTCATATTTTTGCTCAACATCTAAGTTAATGGTATTGGCGGATACCATAGGCTATAGAAGTAATTTATTACTTTGACAATCATTAATCACTCAAAAAAAATTTTACAGGGTGTTTCGTCGTAAATAAATGTCTAATTTGGAAAATAATAATATGACGAACCAACCCCTGGTATATTATTTTTATTTTTTTTAGCAATTTTAATGGTATTTTGTCTCGTCTTATTAAGTTGGTTTCCAGGACTATGAGAGATAATCAAAACATATTATATTTAATATGTTCCATTTATCCAGTTATCTAAGTCGAGTGGTTTTCACAAAAGACATTCATCTGTCAGTACCTGTTTCTACAAAATGATAATACACACTTGAACCATTTGAAAAAAATATTAAATAGATTGTTGAAATATTAGAAAATAATTCTTTTCACGGCTAAATATAGAGGGTTAGATAACGTTTATGAGAACGAAAAGGAAATATGAACCACACAAGATTATGACGTACAATGTTTACGTTATAACTCGGCAATAAAAGGGGGTTCACAGATCAGAGAAAGATCAGTCAAAAATCAAATTTCAAACTACCAACATCGTCACCGACAATCTTGTATCTAGCGTCGAGACGCCGACGTTAATAGTTTCAACAAACAGGTGGGTTATACTCCTTCAAAAGCCAAAATTAAACTGCGAACGACATTTTGCAGAAGTTACAATATTCGACAATATTCAACGTCGCTACGCTATTCGTCCCGACGCTAAATATTTCACGTGTACCTATTTTCATATCTCTCATCGTAAATAAATCAGAATAAGTATATGCATATTTTAATTCGTCAACTTCTTATATAGACCCTGAGCCAAAGGTTAAATACTTATCGACTGAACCAGCTTATAAGATTTCCAACTTTCGTAAATTCGCGGGGGAGGGTGTTATTTATCAGTTAATTGTACCATCCTAAATAACAAGTTTTTTCATATATTTTTCAGTCAGTGTTACGCAGAGGTGTACTGTGTCAATCGCATTATCTTTTTCTAAATTATGGTCCAACGAGTATTCAATCTGAAAATAAGGGTTGCATCGCTGGTATTGATCCGGTCGCAATCTAGTAGGATTGTCCATACAAAAGATGATATCTCAGATATCCATTAAAAGTGATATTGTAAATAATGCAGACCGAGACAGTCCGCATAATCTGATGACATTTACTTATAGTTATTAAGAACTTTTTGTATACATTCGTTGGTTAATGTCCCTTGGGTTGGTATTAGTTGGATGGAGTTTTTATAAGCTCCAAAAAGGCTATTTACAATTTAGTTATTGTCAACACAATTGGTTAATTTATAATTAATACATTCATTACGATGGTGGTTAGGTTTTCTTGAGATTTTTGTGTTTTGATTTATGTTCACTTGTCACTAAACTTTAAAAGAATTTATGGGGTTATTACAACTATTAATAATAATGCTGTTATTATTATTACGATTAATAAACACAACGTGGATCCTATCTTAACCAGACGATCAGGTATATTTTGTGATAAATTTGAGTACGGAAGTTTTTTACCGAAATGGCCATCAGTTTGTTAATTTGTACTCGCCTTTTTCATGAGATAAACAGGCCAAGGGGTGGGAAGTCACAATAAATATCTAATAATATTTTTTAACTTTCTTATGAAACGTCATTACACGATTGGCTTGGCACCCTAGTCCAGGTAATAGGTTGTCTCTGACGCCACCTTACATTTAAAGTGTTCCGGGCAGCGTCAGTGGAAAATAAAATACTCCAAGGGTCGTTATTGTACCAATAAAGCGCCAGCAGACAGAAAGGCGGGCTTTCTTGTCCTTAGTGGACTGAGATCCTGGATATTAGCTCACAATTAGCAAAATATATAAATAAATACAAGCACCGAGTACAAAATAATTGTTTTCAAAAAACAAAAATATTACCGAATGGAGACAGGTATGTAATTTTCCGGATATGAATCGGTTATATTCCGCGTCGGTCTGAGAATACACGATTATAGAGAATCGGCTCGTTGTTAGCGATAGTTGACGGTTGGACATGAACTGGTTCTAAATATGGTACTACTCTACTATTCAGGCCTCTGTAGCTTGTGTACGGGTCGACTGAGTTCGGTTTCGCTCCTTTAGTTCAAACTATCTCTAAAGGTATTATCTAAATCTGGTTCTCGGTTTAAACTGGGATTACAAAGAGTTACAAAATATTTGTAAACTGCGCAGAACTGTCTGTGCACTCGTTTAGTATTAGGATTGTTCAAAATATGAAATAAACACGAACGCCTAAATTTTTTGTATCTTGGCTGATTGTTTGTAGGCAAGTGATAATTGAAGAAGACTAGGAAAAGAAGAAGTGTGTTGTCTGTGGTATTTTGTTTCATTATGTACAGTTGTTATAACACATTTTTACCTTAATAACATAAAATAATACATTACAAAATACCTAAAATTGGATTTAATGTCTTCCTCATTAAACTAGCCAATTATTTCTTCAAAATAATTTTCATTTTTGGTCATAACCGAATACTAATCTCAGGTTTTGCGATTTTTCAAAATAAATCTTCGTTTTAGCTAGAATTCGATGAAGAACTTGAAGATATATGATTGTAATTAGATTTTATTAAAATCATAAAGAAACAATAACAAGAGCAAGTGCAATCCCGGATAATTTGGTGCAGTTCCGGATAATTTGGTACACTCCTGGATTGGTAAAAAAAAGGGGAACATGATCTGAACTAGTTCAAAAAAATTCACAACACAACGCGAAAGCCGTATTACATACTGCGCAAATTCATGACTATTTTGTACCGGTTCTGGTCACAAGTAGAACATTCCTTATAATGTATTGTTTGCAGCATCTAAGATGTACAGGAGCGAGTGGCGCCATCTATTGGGCGGAGATTAAACGGGTACGACTAATCTTATACTTGAATGAAGGTTGCCTTTACCATAATTTTAAGTTTATTCCAATCCAATGTCGTTCGTGATATAGGTAATTATCAAGTACTAATGAAAATAATACCGGCAATAAAATAACTTCGTTACAAGACTATCCCCGAACATTTTTTAAACAATATCTCAGAGTTAGTGTAATATTATACATGACGGGCAATAAAATCATGATGCTCTTCGATTTTTACATTTTACTTTCCCGATCCACCTCCTAGAAGGAAAAGTATTGTGAACGAGCTAAAAAAAAATTCGAGATAAAGATGGAAATATCCATTTTGAGGTCACTTGAGATGATTAAGACCATTTCCAGATGGAAGTCTGTCTGTCTGTCTGTGTGTGTATTCTTCCACTATAAAGGCCACACGTTTAATCCGATTGAGCTGAAATTTGGTATATGGCTTTGGGTGACCCGTTGGAAGAAACCATTAGTTTTTGTACGACATCTGTCAAACGGAAGTGTCACTATAAAAAAATTACAGATGCAATATAGGTCACGGAATTTGCCTTGCAAAATGTCTTTTGAAAGCACTTGAAAAAATCTTTCCAGAACAGTCAAAATTATTTCTCCAACAGTCACCTGTCAAAAATAAAAAAATATCAAAATTTGAAACTTTAACATTAAATATCTGAAAAAAGTCTTCGTGGATATTTTTCAATTTTTTACAATCATTTCCCATTTTATACAATTTTTTTTTCAAGTTTTCTTTGACTTTTTAATAGTTTTTGAGTTTTTTTTTTTGTTTTTTTGATATTTTTGTGATTTTTTGAGATTTTCTAAGATTTTTTTAAAATTCTTAGAGGTTTTTTGAGTTTTTTAAGGTTTTTTTGAGATTCTTTTGGACTTTTTAGATTTTTTAAGAAGTTATAGATTTTTTGAGATTTATTTGAGATTTCTTGAGTTTTTCGTGATTTTTTAATATTTTTTTACATTTTAATGAAATTAATTTTAGTTTTTTTGAGACTCTTTGAATCTTTTGAATTCATTTGATATTTTTAAATATTTTTTGAGGTTTTTAAAGAATTTTTGAGATTTTTTGGGTCTTTAAGATTTGTGAGATTTTTTGTGGTTTTTTGAGATTTCATGATATTTTTTGTTTTTTGGGGTTTTTTAAGATTTTTTCAGATTTTATTTTTGAAATTTTTTAAGATTTTTGGGATTTTTTGATTTCTTTGAATTTTTAGAGATTATTTGATCAAACTTTTGAGTTTTTGAGATATTGACCATTTTGAATTTTTTGAGATTTGACGTTTTAAATTTTTTGAGATGTTTTTGAAGCGTCTAAAAATTTTTGAGATTTTTTTGAAAATTTTTGAGATTTTTTGATAATTTTTTTGATTTTTGAGATTTTTATGGTTGAGGTATTTTACCTTTTTTGAGATTTTTGATTTGTGAGATTTTTTGAAATTTTTTGAGATTTGAGATTTTTGACACTTGAGATTTTTTGAGTTTTTACTTTCCTGACCCACCTCCGAGAAGGGAAAGTATTGTGAACGAACCTAAAAACGTTTCGAGATCAAGATAGAAATATCCATTTTGACGTCACCTGAAATAATTAAGACCATTTCCAGATTTAAGTCTGTCTGTCTGTGTGTATTCTTCCAAGCTAAAGGCCACACGTTTAAACCGATTGAGCTGAAATTTGGTATATAGGTTTGGGTTACCCGTCGGAAGAACCCATCAATTTTTGTCTGTCAAACGGAAGTGTCACTATCAAAAAATAAGAGATGCAATATGTCACGGAATTTGACTTGCAATATTTCATTTGAAAGCCCTTGAAAAGCTCTATTCAGAACAGTCAAAATTATTTCTCCAACTGTCATCTGTCAAAATTTTAAACTTTAACATTAAAAAACTAATAAATAAGATTGAACCAAAGTATTATTAACAAGGTACAGATAACAATTTTTCGAAAGTTGGTTAATTTCAATGTATACTTTTAGCTGTTAAATTTTTCTCACGAAGCGTGGAAATTTTAATTTTATAATTTTACTATTATTACTATTAGGACACCCTTGTATATTAACTTTTAAAAAAATCAAAATCTTCAGCTTTGGAATTTAGCTCGAATAATATGGACACGCTGTAGTTTAAAATACCCATTAAAAGAACAATTGACTCGCGTTTTATACCATTTTTTTTTATCAAATCAATCATTTTTTTTTTAATCGATGGATTGTATTTGATATTGTTCGCTTCGGCTGAATTGGTGTCTACTAATATATTTTGTGGTTTACTATCATTGTGCGTTGCAACTTTTTTAGTTAATTTAAAAATAGTTTTCGTAATTGAGACTATAGAAAATAGGATAAATAGCTTCATTTAACGGTTCTGACACTAGATGATTTTATTATGGTTTTTAATGCCATAAAAAAGTTGTTCCTAGAATTGCGGTCACCTTCAATAATAATTTTTTTTTATTATTTTAATACCAAGTTTTTTCTATAACGTTATTTTTTTAGGTCTTACCCAAATAAAACATATATCAGATTTTTATATTTTTATTTTCCTGTAAGTAGATCTTTCACAAGATAATTTTTTTTTTCACAATTCTGCTGTGTTACTAAGACCTTATAAATGTTTCACAGATATTTAAGTAAGTCAATTGTTTTGTTAAATAACAACAACAATGGTACATTAACTAAGAAAGACTCATTGTTTGCCTTTTCTGCGAATGCACTACTTTTGCAACATTCTTGTGCACGTTATTTGAAATCGGCGTAGATTTCTTTGAAGTTGAATATAATTAATATTTATTTAAAATGTAAAAATATGGGTTAGAAAAAAAAATATTTTATAGTTTCCTATTATACAGTGTAGTGTGTCTATTTAAGTTGGACTCATATGGGAAACTTTTTATTATTGAATTTAGGAAAAAACTTATTCTTCATAAAAAGTTTTGCATGGTCTACAACCTAAAATGCAACCATCAGATTATACATTTTTTTACCCGTATACCAGGAGTATCAAAAAATATAAATTTTGCTCAAAAGTAAAGTACCCTTATTTTAAAAAATATAGAAAAATGTTAATTAAAAAACTTGTTTAGCAACAATATATGCACCAATATGAAATCACAGCATGTCAAAAAAAATATTTTTTCCAATTTTTTTCTTGGAGCAAAGTTTAAAGTGAACTGTTACATATAAAATTAGTTTCTACACATTATTTTAAGCCAAAGCTGTTAAATGGGTTTCAAAAAATTGTGGAAACTAATTTTTTATGTAACTTTATTTCAAGAAAAAAATTATAAAAAATATTGTTTTAAGATAGGAGGCTGTGATTTCATATTTGTTCTTATATATTGTTTCCAAACAAGTTTTCAAAATAACATTTTTCTATATTATTTAAAATAAGGGTACTTTACTCTTGAGCAAAATTTATATTTTTAGACGCTCTTCGTATACGGGTAAAAAAATGTATTATCTGATGGTTGCATTTTAGGTTTTGGATCATACACAACTTTTTATGAAGAATAACTTTTTTTCCTAAAATTAATAATAAAAAAATTCCCGTATGAGTCCAACTTAAGTAGAGTAATTAATATAAAAATATTTTTAATGTAACACTCAGTATATCTAAAACTGTTTTTTGATAATAACAAATGTAGTCAAATTTTTCTTCATTCCTGTACACAGTTTTGATTTTTAGAATTTTGACAACTGAAATGAAAGTTTTCCGCATTGCACCAATTTTTATTAGGAATAAAATTTTCTAAAATTCTACTAATTTTAATAAAAAAGTTTGTCTTATGGTGCAAAATTTCTTAAGCTCACTGTATATTAATAATGAAATTTCAGAAAAAGAGGATAGAAATGGACTGAAATATATAAAAAAATTAATATATTAATCTAATAGAAAACTAAAATCAGATGATTTAACGTACATGGTCACCCATACTAAGAAATCAAATTTGGAATTATGTTTGGCAGTTTGTAAGCAAATAATTTTGGAAAAATTGAATTTACTTTGTTTTTTAGTTCCAGCTTTTAATTTGTATTGTTTAAAAAAAAATTTTTTTCAGGATTTTTAATTTGCTAAAGCTGACCGTACACTGTTTTTTATTCTAAGAGTAGGTAATTAATTTTAAAACTAAAAGTATATGAAAATCAAGTCTTTACTAGTAATATAATTATCAACATTCCTATTTTTTATTTTTTTTATTTTTTTTTGTTGTAAGAAATCTTAATGGATGCTTAAATATTTTAACTATTAATTTGCCCATCAAATTTTAACTAAATTAATAATTTTTGATTGCAAGATATCTAAATGTAAGAAAATTTAATTTGTAAATTAATTTAATAGAAAAGAAAACTAAAATCAGAAGATTTAACGTACATGGTCACCTATACTAAGAAATCAAATTTGGAATTATGTTTGGCAGTTTGTAAGCAAATAATTTTGGAAAAATTTTATTCATTTTTTTTTTCAGTTCCAGATTTTAATTTGTATTGTTTTATAAAAAATTTAACAATTTTTTCACATTTTAATTTGCTAAAGCTGACCATACACTAATTTAGTTAGAACAGTAATTAATTCTGAAACTAAAAAAATCACGTCTTTACAAATTAATAATTTGTTATTTTTTTTATTGTAAGAAATGTGAATAGAGGCTTAAATATTTTTAACTATAAATTTACCTATCAAATTTCAACTAATTAATAATTTTGATTGCAACATATCTTAATTGAAGATTAAATATTCTTTTATTACTTATTCCTTCTGTTTTTTTTTGGTTGTAAGAAATTTTAATATTTACATGATTAAATATTTTTATCCATAAATTTCCCCTTCAAATTTAACCTAATATTTAATTTTTAATTGTATGAAATTTTAATGGAAGATTAAATATTCTCAAATTTCAATCATTACTTATCCTCTCTGTTTTTTTTGCAAGAAATCTTAATAGAAGATTAAATATTCTTTCTGTTTTCTTATTGGTTGCATGAAATCTTAATGCAGGATTAATTATTTTTAACTATAAATTTCCCTATCAAATTTCAACTTATATATAATTTTTAACTGTAAGAAATTTTAATGGAAGTTTAAATATTCTGAAATTTCAATAATTACTTATTCCTTCTATCTGTTTATTTTTTTTATTGTAAGAAATCTTAATGGAGGATTGAATATTTTTATACCATAGATTTCGCAATAAAATTTCAACAAATTAATAATTTTTGATTGCAAGATCTTGTAATGGAAAATTAAATATTCTTCCATTACTTATTCCTTCTGTTTTTTTTTGTTGCAAGAAATCTTAATGGACGCTTAAATATTTTTAAATTTATCCATCAAATTACAACTAATTAATAATTTTTGATTGCAAGATTACATATTCTTTCATTACTTGTTCCGTCTGTTTTTTTTTCAAGAATTCTTATTGGAGAATTAAATATTTTTGACTATAAATTTCCCAATCAAATTTTAACTAATTTATTATTTTTGGTTACAAGAAAACTTAATGGATGATCAAATATTATCAAATTTTGTTTTTTTTGTTGCAAGAAATCTTAGTGGAGGATTAAATATTTTTAACTATAAATTTAACTGTCTTTCAACTAATTTATAATTTTGATGACAAGAAATCTTAATGAAGAATTAAATATTTTTAACTACAAATTTTGCCATCAAATTTCAACTAACTTATATTTTTTGATGACAAGAAATCTTAATAGAATATTAAATATACTGAACTTTCAACAATTACTTATTTCTTCATTTTTTATTTTTCTTGTTGTAAGAAATATTAATAGAGGCTTAAATATTTTTAACTATATTTGTATTTTAAAAAAAAAATTACAAATTTTAATTTGCCAAAGCTGGCCATACACTATTTTTTGTTCCAACACTAATTAATTCTAAAACTAAAAATATATAAAAATCACGTCTTTACTAGTAATCTAATTATTTATTAATAATTTTAATTTTTTTTCCGCAATTGGCGATACTAAATACCTCGATCAATTATTATTGAACACGTTTAAACGAGACCTAATTTTTCGACAAATTGATAATAAAAAAGTGCAAACTTTTTGAAACTCACTGTATATTTCTATAAAATCTGTTAACATTTCAAACCGTTTATAGAATACTAAAAATATCTGTTAAAATAAACTATCCTCTATACGTAACATGTGACGAATTTTAAACAACGGACAAAATGTAAAACTCAATTGTCTCAAATCCAACGGTCCCTTTATTAAGAACTTCGCTGAGGGTAGAAAACCCTATTTCGATCCTACTAATTTAATTTTCTAGTCGAAAAATTAATTCGAATTCCTAACTGTATTACCAACTCTTTGGAGATAATATATATCGTTCTGAGAGATTTAAAAGACAATTTTGGAATTAACAGAAATCCTGTATAAATTTTTAAAATAATAGATATTGGAAACAAAACAATTTATATTACAAAAAATATTAATCTCAACCCCTTTTTATGACTTTTAATTTCTAGAGGCATAAATCTTCCTTCAAAGGGTTGAACGTTCCCCTCTTCAATATCAAACCAGATGCCCTGACAATTGCATAAGTTACGTTAAATCTAGTAACACCAGTGGTCGACACATCGCGGTCCTGTTGCCCTTAAATTTTCGAATGCATCAAATGTTTATTTACACCCGAATAGACCGTGTCTCTATTTGCAACCCTTTGCTTCGCCCAAAATTTTGAGAATGCGAATGGCCAGGGCCCGCTGCTGTCTACGATATGAAATTAAGTCCTAAATTAACACAGCTGGCTTCAGAATACGAACGTGAGTTGAATTTTAATTTTATAGTACAGGGTGAGAAATGTTCAAAATTGTTTGATAGTAAGTGTTAAAATAAGCAAAATATATAAACTAAAATATTTATACTCAACGGTATAAAATAATACTAACCTGTCACGCTATCTTTCCTTAATTTCAGATCTGATGAACATTTATTAAACTCGTTACTTATTTGTGTAATAAACACTTGTTGGTCTAGGATGAAAATGTTTCAATGGAGAAGTTGGTAGTGATAATATAATATATTTTCACATTTAACTAAAATATAGGCAAAAACCATTAAATCGGTAAAAACATTTTTGAAATCGGATAATAAATAACCGAGAAATATAACATTAAAGTTGTTGATTTTTAGTGCGGTTTGTGGTGCGTGTGACGTCACATATCCGCATAGCCAAAGCACCATACTATAAAGCAAAACTCTTTATTCTACTCCGCGACACGATTGACGCATGTCTGACTTTAATTTTATTTTACTTCTGTCATCTTAATTAATTAACTGTCACACAACAAAAAATAGTACAAGAGCCAAGTGCACGAGTGTCAGAGTCCAGCTTGAAATATACCTTTTGTGAAGTCTTGTGAACCGTGAGTCGTACGAGAAAAATAGTAGAGATAATTTTTTGTAGATAAAAATATTCTCTACAACTTTTATTTAATTTTTTTTCCGTACAATGCATATCGGTTTTTATTTATAGGGCTCCAAACTTTTTTCAAAGAGTTTATTGCCAAAAATATAGTTAACCTTTGATTTTATTAAAGTAGAACATACAATTTCCAAAAAAATCAATTTATTTTCAAGGAACAGCCCTGAACAAATTCCAATGATAAAATCTATTCTGTTTAATATTGCATTATGAACCTACTTCGTTTCCTCTGGCTCTTGGACTAATAAAGAGAAATAACGAAAATAAAGAAGCGCGGTACGTCGATTTGTTTACCATTATCTAATCTCGTATACTAGTTAGGATAGATGACGTCAGGATGGAACAAAATTTTTAAGTCAAACCGCAACTTTAACATGTTATAACTCTGTTAGTTTTTGAACTACCTTAATTCCACTTTCACACTTTTTTCAGTTTTGCTTTAACTTTCAGTTTCATTCAAAAAAAAATAGTAAACTTCTCCATATCAGCATTTCATTGCCATAGATTTCCAGGCCTCAATAAATTTATTTTGATTTCCAATAATATAGGTAACAGTCAAACTGTTGTCAAAAGATTCTTCTGTAACCTTGTCTCTATTCTTCTTTCCTATTAATAAAGTTCTGCCTTTTTCTTTGTGGTAATCCAGTTAAATTGCCTCACAATATATAATGTACAAGGCCACTTATATCAGTTTTTCTGTCTTTGAACGAGAAATGTTCCTTTTGGCCTTGGATCGGCTAGAGTTTGGTCGAAAAGTCTTTTCAGGATTTATATTCGTCGTGTCCAGGTTTTGGTGATTCCGTTTTAAAAAAAGCATGTTAAATTACTTGCTTTGAATAGTGAATATTGGTAGAAATAGTTTTATACTAGCTAATTTACCTATTTTTCATATTTCTTTCTTTTCTATTTCCCTGTTTTTCATTATTATTTATTTTTTTCTGGTTTTACCATGTTTCCTTAATTTCCTCTACTTTTCGCTATTTTCCCATATGTTTCCCTATATTTCCTTAATTTTCTATATTTATCTCTAATTTCCCTCTATTTTATCTATAATTTTCTAGTTTTTTCCTATTTTTCATAATTTTTTCCATTTTTCCATATTTTTTCGTATTTTTAACTCTTTTTCCTTATTTTCCGGTTTTCCCCTATTTATCCCTGTTTTTTCTAATTTCTCTATTTTTAAATGTTTGTCCCTATTTTTCCCTATTTTTTCCTATTTTTCACTGATGTTTTCCCATGTTTCCATTTTTCTCAATTTTTTTCTAATATCGCTACTTTTCCGTGTTTTCTCCATTTTTCACCATTTTGCACTATTTTTCCCATATTTACCTATTTCTCTAATTTTCCTATTTCTTCCTATTTTGTTGTATTTTCAAGTATTTCCCCTTTTTTTTCTTTTTTTTTCACTAATTTTTCACATTTTTATCTATATTTCTATATTTTATATTTTTCCTATTTTTTCCTCTTTGTTTCTGTTTATTCCTGTTTTCATTTTTTTCTGTTTTCCTTGTTTTTCCTTATTTTATTTTTCTCCATTTTCCTCTATTTTTTCCTATTTTTTTCCAGTTTTAGCCTATTTTTCCTTATTTTATCCTATTATTTCCTAATGACACAATTTATTTCATATTTTCCTCTATTTTTCCCTGTTTTCATCTGTGCTCCCTTATTTCTCTATTTTTCAATATGTTTCCCTATTTTACTCTAAGTTTGCTATTTTTCCCTATTTTACCATATGTTTCCCTATTTTTGTCTAATTTACCTATTTTTCCCCGTTTTGTCATTTTTCCTATTTTTTTCTATTATTCCCTATTATTTCCCTTTTTACCCTATTTTCCTCTATTTTTTCCGTTTTTATTCTTTTTTCTCCATTTTTCCGTATTTCCTCGATTTTTTTCCCCATTTTTCACTAGGTATTTTCCCATATGTTTCCCTATTTTTCTCCATTTTTCATAATTTTCTCCTACATTTTGCTATTTTTCCGTATTTTTTTCTATTTATTGAATTTTTTTCTATTTTTTCCTGTTTAATTATTTTTTTCCTATTTTCTTATTTTTCCCTATTTGTCCCTTATGGTCCCTATTTTTGCGTATTTTGCCCTTATTTCTTTTCTATTATTCTCCATTTTTCCCTATTTTCCCTATTTTTTCCAATTTTTATCTATTTTTCAACATATACATATACTTATTCTATGTAAGCCACCGTTTTTCACCCTTTTCTACCCCTTGAAATCAAAATTTCACAAAATTCTCACAAAATAAGTCTCTGGGTTAAGTAGATTTTGCTGTGCTTTGATTCTATGTCAGTCAGTCAATTAGTCAGGACTTTGCCGCTTATATTATAGATTTCTTAGGGACGTTCTGGATCTCCTGGATTTTTTTATACGTACTGGACATTGTTGACCTCCTGGATCTTCTATACCCTTCTGTTTAATATTTTTCTACTTATGAAACCCCCTTGTGTACCAACTATCACTAGTAGCAGTATTACAGTGTCATACGGGATCGTTTTATGACATCGTTCTTTATTTCAGTTTTATTTACAACTGCTAGTTGTAACTACAGGTTATGTCTGTTGAAACTATCGTTGAGAACTTCTTTGTGGATTCAAGGACGTAAATCGTCGTCCATTGGTAAAAAATGAAACTTATTATTTTACTTTATCTCAGCAGCAAATATCCAGGTACTCAACCCAGTAGAGCAAGTACAGACCGCCAAGGAATTGGTCGACCCCCGAAGTATTTTTCATCCACTGAAGCTTCCAGTGCAAGTGGCCTTCGCAGTATAAATGGAAAGTGGCGCCCGAGGAAATCCCAAACCTGGAATAAGGCTCCAAAAGATCTCTTGAGGACGCAAAGAGAAATTGGATAACTCATTTAGAATTTTGCAACAGATCACAGTTTCCTCGAGTAATAGATGCCATTGATTGTAGTCATGTAAGATTGAAGAAATTTTAAATTAAAATACTGTACGATTTTAGGTAGTGAGGACCGCTTTTACCGTTCAATGCAGTCTACAACGTTTGGGTTCACCCTAAAAATATAATCGTGAAGTCAAAAATTATGCTTAGGGACGTTAAACATCCTCAAGCTAGAAATTTTAGACAAATCAGTTAAAAAACGGAGGTTTTAAGTAAAAAAAATACTAAACTACTTAAAGCGAAATACAATTTTTATCATTACCAATTTATTCATACAAACACACCTTAACATGCGTCATTGAAAACAATCCTTAATATATGTCATTGATTATATTTTATTTTTGAGGTTATGTCTAAAATAACGTTCAAATAATATATGACAAACGTAAAACAGCAGTTTATCTTTTGTTCCCTAACTTTTAATATTTGATAAGTAGAATACCACAATGTTACTAATAATTGCTTTTCAATAGATAGTTCTGGATTGCCTCTAGCTCTAGCAATATCACTTATTTCGTGGATTTTTCTCAACAGATTTTCGAATGTAGTAGGAAAACTCTAAAGTGAGAATGAAATTGTTTATCAGAGTAATTAGAAATAACTTCTTCATAGTAATTTTTTATTTTATTTATTCTATCGATATTATACTCGCCGTTAAAAATAAAGGAAATTACAAATTATTTTTTACGATTAACCATTATGAAAATAACAATTACAGATAACAAATAACAAAAAACAACCTAATAAAGAATATTAAATAAATACTACATTTTGAGGTTATGTTATAATGTCATTTTCCTCATTGACACCGTTTAGCTCTATAGTAACTGCACTACTGCTGCCCTGCTCGCTCCATGGAGTTTCAACTCGAATGTAACAAATGTGAGGTTATATATTTGACAGATAAAAATACAAAACATCATGTTACAACAGCAATAAAAGAAAGTCATGACATCAGAAATGTCATTCTTGTCAAAAAGTGATTCCAAACAAACCTCTGTCAAAATTTAAATTAGCTTGTCTACTTTAATTTGTACCTTTAGTTCTTAGCTAATAAGCAAAGCATCAAGAGATTGTAACCTCAAATTTTTTCTTTGGAACCAGTTTTTGACAAGAATGACATTTGTGACTACACACAATGTTGCCATGTTGCTTACCACGTTTAATAAACTAGCTTAATTTAAGCTAGTTTTGGGATGGTATAATCAAAATTTGATTAAACGTGATTAGAAACAACGCTTTATGTAAAAAGAGTTTAATCAACACAATATTATTCATTTCATAATTTACCATAATTTGCCGCTTTATGATTTTGCAGTTCATGTTTCGTATTTAAAAAAATGCAATAAAATGTTATCTTACAATTTCAAATACTATTTTTTTTTAACATTCATATTGGTTTAACTTCTATCCAAGAAGTTTGGTCCTTCGAAATTCTGGATTTATGTTAACACGTTCGCCGCCTAGTGTTCTTCCAACAGTTATAAATAATAATATTCGTAATTTGTTTACGTGGTTTGAGTTAGCTTATGGAAAAAAATTACTAAAAATGAATCATGGTAAATAATATATGTTTGGATTGTTAATGTTTGGATTGTTAATGTTTGGATTGTTAATGTTTGGTTTGAGCAGCAAATCCAAATACCCATTAGCTATTCTATTATTAAAAGCTTTTACTTGAATTTTTGGTCTTTTTTTCCTATTTTTGTTTAATTTGCTTCAAGCTTACATCCTTTAATATTGCAGCAAAAGATAAAAGCTAATTTAGTAAAAAAAAATTAAATCTAGGAAATTCGTTAAAAATGGCGAAGTTGGAAAACAAGTAAAAATACTTTATTCCCTCGAGCCATGGAATTTACATCGTGGCAATTTTTTTAGAAAAAAAAAATCCAATTTTCTACTTAAAATGAACTCGTTTAAAGAAAAAAATGTTCCAATTACTACATTTTTATGATATACAATGCCTTCAGTGATATACAATTTATGTCATGATGTATCAATCTACTTTTTTTAGCTACAAAAAATTCCAAATTACTTTCACGCATCAAATTGACTATTACGGCATGATACAAAGATATGAAAAGGGGTTTTTTTTGGGGTTATTGTGTTGGGTCTATTTTTAAAGCCGGTATACAGATTGTCTCACATTTTATAAATATTCCCAATCGTTACTTAATCATTTTTATTACTGAACAAAAATAACTGAAATAATGTATTATTTTACTATTTTTATAATTAATTGATATTATTGACAGAAAACTTAGTTGATAAAGTAAGAAAAAATGAAAAAATTATTATCACGTCAAATGGAATTTTATAGCTTAGGTGATATGCCAGTATATTCTTGATTTTTTTCCTTATAAAACATTTATTTACATAATGGAATATTTTAGTGTATAGCTTAGATGATTTAGAAACTTTAATGAAGAATGAAATTTTCTGACAAATTAAAAATAATTCCTACAGAAAGAAAAATAAAAATTTTCTGAATCCGATAATGCGCCAGTATATTCTTGTATTTTTTTTTGTTATATATTTTTTTTTGGGTAACGGAAAATGTAATTATTGTTTTTTTTTTGTTTCAGTTTGCCAAGGTGTAATCGACGACCCAGGCGAACGACTAGAAGAATAGCAGAGAGTAGGCCAGCCCTCTTCTACTAAAAAAAGAAGAAAAATGACCCACTGTGAATGTGATATTTTTATGAATAATTCTAAATATAATTATATAATACAATTCCATATTACCAAAAAAAAAATCGATCCTGTTTATATTTATTAGATTATACAGGGTGTTTTTTAAAATAACTAAAATTTTTATATCGGATGTTCTAATAAATTCACTTTTTGTATGTTAATCGCCCTGTATATAAATAATGTTAACTGTAATTTAGGTATGAAAGAAAACGGACTGACTGATTATTTATAACGAATTTATAGAATATTGAAAAATAAATTATATTTCGTCTTGATATATCAATGTTTAATGCTTGATGAGCTTATTACGATAAATGTACATTGTAAATAATTATTTTTGTCACATCAATAATGTTATTATTGTCCTTATATATTTAATTATTTTTCACAAAAAAATTCTGGTCTGAGAAATTTTTTTTATACTGGGTGGCTCAGCATAAAAATAAACAACTTAAATTAACACGACTTATCGAAATCCAGATATTTGATGATGATTTACAGTGTCCCTATAATATTCTAAAATTTAAAAAAATGCGATGTTGATAATAATTCTTTCCAGTCTGACATTTATGACCTATAAGTAATAAACAAAAGACGGTTTATCTCCGCGTTAATTATACAAAAATTTTATACAAAAAAGGGGTCGAAAGTATCGAGGGGACCAGTAAAATTTCAAAAATCGAACTATAAAGATCATTTAATAAATCGAAGCTCGAAATTTCACGTCTCGATATTTTTACGACGCTACGAATTAATTATTAAGTAGTAAAGCAAAGCGAAGGTACTTACTGGATTTACAGTGTCTGTCTGTATGTCTGTCTGTCTGTCACAGCGATAACAGTTTCGAATTTTGGAATTCTATTTTCACCAATTGATAGCTGGTCCCCATAGGTCACCCACCCCATTATTTTCAGTAACCTTAGTCAACTATGAGTCTGTCTGTCCGTCTGTCAGAGGCTGAGCTACTTGGATACATGTTGGATGGGTTTATTACTATTTTATTTCCTGTTTTGGACATTAAAATCGAATTTTTTTCCAATTTTACTTTCTAGATATTTTAATTAAATTAGAAAAATTTACCTTTTTACTTTTAATTAAATCTATAAGGACAATACCATTTTCAACACTTATAAATATAAAAATACGCGATAATTTTTTTTTTTAAAGTGGAAAATTCTTTTTAAATTTGATATTTGTTAGTTTTTCAATTTTGCGCTGCCTTTTAATTCTAGATGTGTCATTTTACGAGATCAACATATATAGGTATCTGTATAAATAAACAAAAATGAATTCGAAGGAACGGGTAAAGACATACATTTAGATTTTTTGTAAACTTCATTTCATTTTATTTTCTTATACAATAACTAGGCAATAATGTATAATAAAAAAAAATTGACAAAATTTTGTAGTGTTAAATAATGGTTTTAATTGACTTATTTTATGAAATTAAAATATTATAATTATGATAATAATTGAAACTTTTTCAAAAATATTTTTTTTCAATTTCGGTTTCTGTAGTTTCAACTTTACATTTCCCCCATGCTATTTTTTATTTTTCCTAATTTGTCTCATGTTGTTTTATATTTTAGTTCTTCTTTCTTACACTTCATTAATTTTTCGATATATAATTCTCAAGATTGTTACCTGCGGAATTTCATTTTTTTGTCTTCCTTCAGCTACTTAAAATATGTTTGTTATTTGCTTTTTTGCGATAAATTTTCAGTTTTCAGTACATTCCGTAACTGAAAGTTGTTTATCTCTCTCTCGGTTTTTATGCCCTTTTCTTCTTCTTTTGCTGTAATACCACTGTCCGAAGAATATTCAGGTTTTTATATGGTCTAAAGCTTTTTCAGGTAATCCTGAATTCAGGCTTTCAGGTTTTTATTATTCTGGCTTCTTTGTTCTTCATTAGTTTTTCAAAATTCTTATTTTGGTTAGATTTGATCAATTAAAATCATTGTCTACATTTTTTTAAATATATTTGTTATTTATTTTTTGCTATAAATTTTCAGTTTTCAGTACTTTCCGTAACTGAAAGTTGTTCAACTCTCGGTTTTTATTCCTTTTTCTTCTTCTTTTACTGTCATACAACTGTCTGAAGAATATTCAGGTTTTCATAAATTTTCAGTTTTCAGTACTTTCCGTAACTGAAAGTTATTTAACTCTCGGTTTTTATTCCGTTTTCTTTTTCTTTTGCTGTAAAACCACTGTTTGAAGAATATTCAGGTTTTTATATACTCTAAATTACCTCATAAAGCTTTTTCAGGTCATCCGGAATTCAGGTTTTCAGGCTTTTTTATTCTGGCTTCTTTGTTCTTTATTAGTTTTTCAAAATTCTTATTTTCGTTAGATTTTATCAATTAAAATCATTATCTACATTTTTTTTAGATATCACAATACACGTTGAAAATAATTTTAGTGCGATTTTAAAGTACGGTTGTGAATATTTTTAGCAATTTAATTTAAACAACGATAATAGATTAAGTATATACCGAAAAGAAATCATTATTTTTCACAAACAATTATTAATAAATTATTTTCCATTGTCCCCATTTTCCCTTTTATTCAATTGTTAAATTAAATTGAATTATTACGCAAAATAATAAAGTGATTTTGGTTGTGAAAATTTTTGATTTCGAAATATGATTCCTAACTTAATTATCACTTAGAGAATGTGTGTAAATATTTTGTACATAATTTGAAAATATATTTTCGTCAGAATTCCAAAGCACACTATTAATGTACATAGTAATTATTATAATGCTTACTTGAAACTTAATTTAATAAAAATATTTAATTACATATAAATAGTGTTTTTTTTATCAACAGTATAATTTTTAAGCATTTCGAAGTTTCCTGAAATGATTTTTTATATACGATGTTTCGTTTCTCTTAACCCAACCTTAGTCCTTCACTGAACCAAATATAATTGTAAATTATCCAAAACAAGTAAAAAAATTACACCAAAGTACGTACTCTTCTTTTATAACATGCATTTTATTATTATAACCTTGATATGATTTGTGACAAGCAAACCAGTATAAAATACAAGTTTCGGTACAACCAAAGTGTTGATAGACGATTTATTATTACTGACCATAATTCCTAGTTGCTACAACGCTAATAACAGTGCTATAAAACATTTCAAAAGCAAAACCGAGAAGGTGCTAGCTAGCACAACAGAGGCAGGGGCCGGTTTCAATCATAGGCGTACAAAAAAATACTAAATAGGTTAATCGCTTAAGGTTTTAATAATCATTAAGTTACTGACAAATTTATTGTATTGGATTCCAATGAATAATTGAAACTACAAGTCATACCACAAGATCTATTAAGAGGGTTAAAAAGTGAATAAAATTGGCGACAGGTTTCTGCCAAACAATGGCCATCATCAGGACTACAATTCAAACAATAAAGTTAAATTATATTAAAATACATACTCAAAATGGGTTAGTTACAAACATCATAAAGAGAATTGTACATCGTAGTATAATTTGGTGTGAAATTTAAACATGAAAAAAAAAAAAAAAAAAAAAAAAAAAAAAAAAAAAAAAAAAAAAAAAAAAAAAAAACCAATACCTATCCACACCTAAACTAGAGGGTCAAAAATTAACGGTAACAAGTAATACCATGCGGCAGGTAATGGGTGGATGACAAATGACAGAATGACAGAAGACAAACTGAAAATATTTTACGTAAAGAAGGGAAGGTAACAGGCCACAAGTAGAAAAACCGTAAAGTAGGAGGCCAAAGATATAGATTAAATAAAAAGAACAAATTGGTAAAAGAAGATGAAATTGGTAAAAGAAGAAGAAATTGATAAAAGAAGAAGAAATTGGTAAAGGAAGAAGATAACCTATAAATTGACGAAGAAATAGATGAAATAATTAGAAACGTAAATTTAGAAATAAATATTGGTTTTGTTTTTAATAATCAAGTTCAATTATAATTTCGTCTAATTTTCGTTGAGAACCATTCAACAAAAATATTTTCGTTTGCTTAAGTCTTATTTTTGCGAGTAAATAACACGGTTATTTCAAAGACTAGTAATTTAATAAAACCTTTGTGTTATACCAATTTTTTGTGTGGTAAATCCTAAAATTGTTGTTTTAAAAATAATATAACAGATCCTCTTATATATCCCTAAAAAGGACTAACATTACTTCAAGTCGACCATTCTAATGTTGATGACATCGTAACAGAAATATAATTAATATTTTGTTGAACGAATATCACATACAAATATTTGACCGAAACATAGGCGTACACTTAAGAGTGTCAGGCGAATGATCGTACAACAAAACAAATAACACATGTTTATATGTTTATGTATTTATTTTTTTATTAAATTCAGGCTTAATTCCCCACACATTTCTTTTAACACACAAGACGTCTTCCCCTATTAGGGAGGCTTCTTTACGGGAAATAAGAAGGGATCAAGCGATAAGCGATGAGTTTTGCAATATACAAGGTGGCACAAGAAGTCCTCTACGAGTGGTCATTGTCGTCGATCTCATCTGTCAGAAAGGCATTCATTACGTCCAATTTGGGTAGTTTCATTACAAAATTGTCATATTTTTCTCGATTTGGGGTAGCTTAGGGGTTGTTAAATAAAGCTAAGTTAGTATCTTTACATTTAAGTACTTCTTTTCCTCTAGAGGTGCTACATCTTCGGCTACTTGATGGAACTCGATGTATGTGGTGCAGAACCAGTATAATTATACATACAACTGTCGAAGGACAAAAACCATTTTTCAAGTTAGTTGAGTTAGTTGCGTATTTTATACTTTTAAAAAAAAGTCTTATGATTCAGTTCTGTCCATCTGTCTGTCAGCGATATAACTCAGGAACCACAATACAAACGGACAACGGCAATGGACTCTGTATACCTTGAATATATGCCAAAGCGAGTTTCAAGTTTCTGCGACTTTCGGTTTCAAAACTGGAGAATTATAAGTTGTATGATTTTTTAGAACTCTCATTTGCCTGATTACCAGCGGGAGCCGCTCACATATTTTAAAAGATCTATCTATTGGCATAAGTAATCTGTCGGTCTTGTTTTTACTTTCCCGACCCACCTCCTAGAAGGGAAAGTATTGTGAACGAGCTAAAAAAAAAATTCGAGATAAAAACAGAAATATCCATTTTCGGGTCCCCTGAGACGATTAAGACCATTTTGAGATATTCTTCCACTATAGAGGCCACATGTTTAATCCGATTGAGCTGAAATTTGGTATAGGGGTTTGGCTTACCCGTCGGAAGAACCCATTAGTTTTTGTACGACATCTGTCAAACGGAAGTACCACTATCAAATAATGACAGATGCAATATGTCACGGAATTGGACATGCAATATGTCATTTGAAAGCACAAAAAACTCTATTCAGAACAGTTAAAATTATTTCTCCAACTGTCATCTGTCAAAAATAAAAAAATGTAAAAAGTTGAAACTTTAACATTAAATATCTGAAAAAGTATTCCTGGATACTCGTCGGGAAAGTTTTGGGGCGACACAACCGATTTTTTTTAATTTGCTTCGTATTCTTGAAAGAAGAATATAATTTATTAAGTGCACTCTATGAAAAAGTCCACTTATTTCAGCTGTTATTGAAAAAATGGAAGTTAGGAAGATATTTTTCAAAATAATTTAATAACCAAACTCAAAATTTGATGCTAAAACATACAGAATTGTTTTACTTAAAGTAAAAATTGAAATCTTTTCATAACTTACCAGAGCTACTAAAACTTTAAAAATTTTATCTTGAATAAGTTAACCTATAAGCTACCAAAAGTATAAATAAAACAGATAATCACAAATAGGTAATTCAACTGAAATGCCATTCAATTAGTATAGTAAAAAATTATTATTTCACTTTTTCTATGTGTAAATATAAAAGTGTTAAAAATAACTACAAGAATCTAATGAAAAAAATTTGAAGACAAATAACTGATTCCACAAATTGCATTAAAATGTTGCTTCAATTTCCTTCATGTTTTTCTGAATAAGAAGAAACCTCTTTCTTTCGCTTTCGGTACTTTCCACAAAAGTGTCAAAAAATCTCTCAATTTTTTCAAGCATTTTGTCCCTCTGTTCTTGTCGATAGTGTAAGTTATTTTCTAATAATTGAAATTGTTTTTTTTTCTCTTCTAAATTTGGTCTGTTAACAGAAAAAAATCAATGTCTACTTAGCGTCTTCATTAAATTCACTCTTTATTTTCTCTGCAGGTTTATTTACCTCAATAGAATCTTACAAATTTTGAGGATCCACTTTGTTGTTCACCCCAAAAATTGAACTAATTTCATTATAACATGCAGGAGGTTCCTTTTTGTTCTCATTAGTTGTTCCTAAATGTCTAATATAAGCAAGATATTGGTTTTGTAGATTCTCGAAATTTTAGACTTGTTCCTGAAGCGAGTTCCTAACTTCTTATGAACATAGTGAGTTGCGCAGTATAAAATAGTGGATCAGGAGTCTGCGTACAAAATAATGGAAGAGTTATTTTATACTGCGCAACTCAGTATGTTCATAACAAGTTAGGAACTCGCTTCGGGAACAAACTTTTTGTCTCAATTTTTAAAAAATGTCTCTTTTTGTTTCATCAAGTCATTGTGATACCCCATAAACTACTTTTTCTAGTCTTTTTGTCATCGAATGGTTCTGTGTGATCCAAGTCTATGGGTTTTTTGCTCAGCCGTACAGGAAGTTAAGCCAAAGACTGACCTTGTTCACCTTCAGTAAGGTCAGGATTTATACTTTCAAATAAGTTTTCATTTAACAAATTAATCACATATTCTTCGAAGAAAAGGAAAAGGCAGTGAGTACTTTCAAGTGTGTAATGATACATCAGGACAACTGTAAATAAATTGAACAAAATAAGAACTAAAATGTGAAATACAAAAGTTAACATCATTAGTAGGCCCAGGCCTATAAGTTGTCTTTATTAGAGACAACATTTGCTTAAAAAGCATCTATGAAGTTAAGATTAAAAAGTTTTAACAAATTTTTAAACGTTACCATTCGTGGTTAACAATGAAATGACACAATGAGGTTATAAATTTTTTTTGAAAATTAAGGTGAGGCGCAATGGTGAGAGATAGGAAGAAGAAGACATTATCAAAGTGACTGGACTACCGGAAAAAAACGTAGGGTCTGATTAGAGGAAAAGAAGAGGAGAAATGACAGGTGACAAGTGGCTAAGAGGACAAGAAGTTGGTGACAAAACGAAAATTTGGGAGTGACTAAACATCATAGACTTAGAGGTTCTTGAATAAGGGATTGAATTTATTAACATTTAAATTAATTTGTGTATTAACACAAGATGAAGAGGGGTTGTTTAGTTCACGAAGGATCTCGAGGTCCTCTAGTAAATCTAGTTTAAAGTTACAATTGAAAATATTGTGAAGGATTTTAACTTTTTCAATAGGGGTGAAAATCTTAAAATATAGGAAAAAATAGGATAAATTTTGGATTCTCATACCACTTCAACAGCTCTGCTCCTATCGAAAGTTTTCTTTCAGATTTTACATCTTTTAGTACAGTTAGATTATGTTATTAGCATATGAGGAAAAATGTATAAATGACTGTTGAATATAATCTAAAATTATTTTACTAAACTTACTTAACATAATTATGTTTACCTAAGGCCACATGCTGAGCATCTACTGGAGAAACATAAGCTTCAACAACAATATTTCTTTCCAAATCATATAACGTTATTTTTTCGTGGGTCGTTGTGAGTTTGGCGTGAGCGAAAATAATGACGTAATGAGTGACGTTTCCGCCGCGACCACAACGACCGTGGCCGTCATGTGGAACGGTTGAAAGAACATTTTGAGCGTTGTGAACGCTTAGTGGAACGCACCCATAGACGTATGTTGCTACAAATGTCAATCTTGTCAAACACTGATTCTAAACAAATAATTTAAAGTTATGTTCTCTGTTGTTTATTAGTTAATAACTAAAGATACAAATTAAAGCAGGCTACACCGGACACGGTGGCCAGGTTGGTTAGGGCATCGGCTGTTCGGGTAGTGGGTTCGATTCCCATGAATCTCAAGTGGAATTAAAGTTGTATAACACTTTGGGCAAGTGCAAAAAGGTATTTGTGCCATGAGCAGTTACATTTATGCCAGTAACCAGACCGGATGAGATCGGATATCTCGTGGAACTGATAGTGGTTGGTGGTACAATTACACACTTGCTAGATCAAGTGAATGACAAAGGCATAGTCCTGGAAAGTGGGTGATTAAAGACCATGGTTCGAAGCCCACGATAAGCTATAGATCCCGTCCAGATTTGCCCTGGCAGCAGAAAAGAGACGTTAAACAGTCTTTAATAGAGTTCTAAAATCCAAGCTAATACAAATATTTTATAATACGATGAATATAATCTTCTACACCAAAAACCTTAACGGAATCAATATCTGACAAGCTGATTTAAATTTGACAGAGGTTTGTTTGGAATCACTTTTTGAAAAGAATCACATTAGTGACGTAATGATTTTCCTCGTCTATTGGGTTACAGATTTTTGAAAACGGTATCAACTATCACGTTATTTTAATACGTTATAACATCTTCCCTTTTGTTACCCGTCTCGCAAAAATTATGACGGTTAAAGAAAATGATACCGTTTGTTACTCGCAGAAATAAGCCTTTAATTATTCACTTTTATCCTTCAAGTAATTTTAGGTAGGTTGCTTTCCCAAGCCTTTTGTTATTAAAGGAACAAGACAAGTTGATACTAAACAACTCCTACCGCCACTGAAGGAAATTCAATATGTTAGAGTTAGAGCCGGTCTTCAGGTACTTCAGCTCCATATGGTCTGATCTTCAACTCCGGCTGGTCCGGTCTTCAGGTACTTCAGCTTCGTCTGGTCTAGTCTTCAGCTGTGTCAGATACGTCTACTATCGAACCAAACGAAGCTGAAGACTAGACCAGACGGAGCTAAAGTACCTAAATATTGGCTCTGAGACGTTGAACCTCTAAATTATATGTTGTAACTCGGAATTTTGTATAATTCCCAGAGTAGATACTCTACACCATTCCTAGTGCCAATATATAGAATTCAATGTGTTAGAGTGAGAGGATGTAGAGGTTCAGCCTGTCAGAGCCGGTCTTCAGGTACCTTCAGCTTCGTCTGGTCAGATAGCAGACGGAGCTGAAGATACTTAAAGACCGGCTCTGACACGCTGAACTACTGTATCCTCTTACTCTAACACGTTGAATTATCTGTAATGGTGGTATGTGTTGCTTGGTATATCTACTAATACAATTTTTCATTACTTATAATACTTATCATGTATTTCTGAATATGTTGAAATTTTATTGCAAATTTAAAAACATAATTGAATATGTCCGCCGCTGGTGAGCTCCGGTCCGGTTAAAGCATGGAGCTATTAAAATGTAAATTATTTACTACGGTATAGTGTGTATGTAATATAATAACAGACAAAAAGTGTTATTTATTTTTCACATCCTTGCTCAGTCGGCCCATTTTGTCAAGAGTTATACTTATTTTGCGAGAGGTGAATAACTGACAGCTGACCGCGAGCTTTTTCAAATGGTTTTTGACGGTTAGTTGTTTGGCCCAGGGACGACTCGTTAATATATTATTCCATAAACAAAATTATAGTGTTCATGAAATATATTGCATTAGTAATAAGAATTTTAGAAAAATATAAATGAAATAGGGAAATTAGAGTTAAATAGAGAAAAATCGGAAAATATATGGGAAAATAGTGAAAAATAGGGGGAAATACGGAAAGATAGTAAAAATAAGAAAACTAATAGGGACAAATTATGGAAAACAGGTATCAATAATGAAAATGAGGAAAAACAGAAAAAAATATGGAAAATCAGCGAAAAAAGAAGAAATAGTGAGAAATATGCGAAAATAAAGAAAACTTGGGAAAAATAGGAACAAAATGGGACAAAATAGACAAAAACTCCAAAAGTATAGCGACCACTAATTTTTTAATTTACATTACTAAATATTAGTATAAATTGGAAAAAAATTGTTTATTTTTTTTTAAAAATTTGAATAATTTTGATGCACATTTTTAAAAATTTCTGTCAACCATTTCTGTCAAAAATTTCCATTAAAAAAATTAAAATTTTCAGAAATTGTGTTCAAAAATTTTAAGAATTGTTTTAATTTTGCATCAAAAATTCTTCAAATTTGGGATCAATAATTTTAAAATATTTAAAACTTCTCATTCTTTAAATTTTTGATCACAATTCCTGAAAATTTTAATTTTTTTATGAAAATTTTTGACAGAAATAGTTGATGGAAATTTTTAAAATTTTGCCTCATAAATTCTACAAAATTTTTAAATTTTGGATCAAAATTTTTAAAATATTTAAAACTTTTTATTCTTGAAATTTTTGATCACAATTCCTGAAAATTTTGATTTTCTTTATGGAAATTTTTGACAGAAATAGTTGATGGATATTTTTAAAATTTTGCCTCAAAAATTCTACAAAATTTTTAAATTTGGGATCAAAATTTTTGAAATATTTAAAACTTTTCATTCTTCAAATTTTTGAACACAATTCCTGAAAATTTTGATTTCTTTTATGGAAATTTTTGAATCAATATTTCTTCAAATTTTAGTTCAAAATTTTTGAAATATTTAAAACTTCTCATTCTTTAAATTTTTGATCACAATTCCTGAAAATTTTGATTTTTTAATGAAAATTTTTGACAAAAATAGTTGTTAGAAGTTTTTAAAGTTTTGCATCAAACATTCTACAAAATATTTAAATTTTGGATCAACATTTTTAAAATATTTAAAACTTTTTATTCTTAAAATTTTTGATCACAATTGCCGAAAATTTTGATTTTCTTTATGGAAATTTTTGACAGAAATAGTTTTAATTGTTTGATCCCAAATTTGAATAATTTTTGATGCAAAATTAAAACAATTTCAATCAACTATTTCTGTCAAAAATTTCCATAAAAAAAAAATCAAAATTTTTTAGGAATTGCGATCAAAAATTTCAAGAATGAATACAAAAACTATCAATGCGAAGGAAATATTTAATCAATTGGAAAATTCAATATAAATCATTGAAACCTACTGTAGCGTCGTAAAAATAACTTTGATAATTTGAACTAAACTTTATTACATATAAAAAATATTAAAACAGAAAACAAATTTGAAATAAACAAAAAGCGTCCATCCCGCTGACGGATGTTAAGTTTCTCTCGCGTACGAGTCTCTAGTCACATCTTCATCGGTAAAGCACACATGAAAAATGCGGGATTGCCACGTCCGTATAAAAGTCTGTGAGCACCGAACATCCCGGCCACCTTGAACATATATGGTCAACCATATTAATTTGAAGGTAAAATACATAGTTTATGCACCGAACGACGATAAATTCCTTGGTTTGTTTTTACGTCTACTACTCTAATAATATTATCGGTGCCTGGATACACTTTAATAACTCTTCCCAAAGACCATCTTAGCGGTGGTAAGTTCTCATCTTTAAGAACAACAAGGATTCCTGGCGCCACTTTATTGGGAATGACCGATTTCCATTTCGTGCGAACTTGTAGTTCGCTAAGATATTCTTTATGCCATCGTTTCCAGAATGATTGAACAATGGATTGAATTTTCTGATATTGATCCAAGCGGTTAGCAGCAATTGTAGTAACATCTCCTTCAGGAAGCGCAATTAGAGATCGTCCAATTAGGAGATGAGCCGGAGTTAAAGGAGTCAAATCATTAGGATCATTTGAAAGTTGGCATAAAGGACGTGAGTTAAGAACACTTTCTACTTGATAAAGTACCGTTAAAAAATCTTCATAAGTGAAAGTATTATTATTCATTACTCGTTTAATATGAAACTTGACACTTTTGATACCTGCTTCCCAGATACCTCCAAAAGCAGGAGAATGGGCTGGAATAAAGTGCCACATTATTCTTTCACTAGATAATTGATTAGAAATATTTTCAAATTCTTTAGATAAAAAACTATATAATTCTAATAAAGTACGATTCGCGCCTATAAAGTTAGATCCGTTGTCAGAGTAAATATTATGAGGTTTGCCTCTTCTCGCAATAAATCTTTTAAGAGAAGCCAAAAATCCATTAGTAGTTAAGTCTGTAACGAGCTCTAGGTGGATGGCTTTGCTGGCCATACAAACAAATAAACATATATAACACTTCGAAATTTTGGAACCTCGACCTCGCCGATCTTTAATGAAGAAAGGACCTCCATAATCAACCCCAACATTAGTAAATGGTAGAGTTTGAATTACTCTGTACGAAGGAAGATTACCCATTAAATATTCAGAAGTAATTGGTTTAGCACGAAAACATTTCACACAATTACGTATAATTTTTTTACAAATATTTTTTCCGTCAATTGGCCAAAATTTATCTCGTATTGAACATAATAACATTTGAGTACCGCAATGCATTAATTTCAAATGTTCACTTTTAATAATAATTTCTGTGAAATGGTTATTTTTGGGTAAAAGAATTTGGTGTTTTTTATCGAAAGGACAATTTGCATTGGTAAGTCTACCGCCGACGCGAATAATTTCATTATGTAAAAAAGGCTTTAAACTCAAAATTTTGCTTTTATTAGAAATAATTTTATTTTTAAATAAAGCGGTATATTCTTTAGGGAAATGTTCAATTTGAACAGTTCTTATTAATAACATTAGAGCATTGTCCAGTTCGTGTGGTCTTAATGGACCAATAATTTTATTAACTTTAGTTTTAGCTGAAATATTATGTTTAAATCTTAATATAAACGCTGTAGTTCGCAAAATCTTGGACATATTAGAACAACGATTAATTAATGATAAAATACAATTAGAATCTGAAACATTCAGAAAGATTGACGAAACTTTCTTTTGTTCTGGGATTTCATGACTATGATCATATTTTAAATCCCATTCTTCTTTATCAGTCAGTAAAAATTGGGGGCCATGCCACCACAGGGAAGAATTAAATAAGTCGTTTGGATTTACACCACGCGACAATAAATCAGCTGGGTTATCTTTACCCTTCACATGGTACCAATCATTTGGATTTGAAAGATTTTGAATTTCGCTAACTCTATTAGCCACAAAAGTTTTCCACGTATTGGGCTCGGCTCTAATCCACGCTAAAGTGATTGTTGAATCAGTCCAGAGAAAACGAGCATCAAAATTTAACTTTAAAGAATTACATACCTTATGTACTAAATTTGACAAAATAACTGCTCCGCAAAGTTCTAGTCTCGGTAAAGTAATTGATTGAATAGGCGCTACACGGGATTTAGCACACAATAAATTTGAAAAATATCCTTTATTTGGAATAAAACATCTAATATAGACAGCTCCCCCATAGGCCTTTTCACTGGCATCCGAGAAGCCATGTAATTCAATAATTGAATAGTCAGAAAAAACACATAATCGTGGTATTTTAAAAGTATTAATTATTTCTAAATCTTTTTCAAATTTATACCAACGCATTTTCATAGATTCAGGTAATTGCTCATCCCATGATTGTTTTATTTTCCACAATTCCTGAATAAATAATTTTCCCAACACTATAATGGGATTAATAAGCCCCAAAGGGTCGTAGATTTGACAAATAATCGATAAAATACGTCGTTTAGAAATAATTTCAGTGTTATTCACTGTAGATACGGAATATTGCAAAATATCTAAATTCGCATTCCAATATATTCCTAAAGTCTTATTATTTTCATTTTCGCCAATAGTTAATATACTTGCTTCTAATTTATCATGTACAGTAAATTTATTTAACATTGTTACATTATTACAGAGCCATTTTCTAAGTTCAAAACCTGAACGCGCTAATATTTCCGAAACGTCTTTTTGAACTTGTAAAATTTCTGACTCTGAATTAGCTCCAGTGAGTAAATCATCGATATAAAAATCATTTTTTATTACCTCGCTAGCAATAGGGAATAGTTCAGCATTTTCTTGGGCAAGTTGAAATAAACATCTCAGTGCCAGATAAGGTGCCGATGCAGTGCCGTACGTTAATGTATTTAATTCAAAACATTTTAAATCTTTATCGGGAGACGATCTCCAAAATATTTTTTGAAAGCAACGGTCTATCGGATTAATAAGAATCTGACGATACATTTTTGAAATATCGCCAGCAATAACAAATTTATAAGTCCTAAATCGGGTTAATATATCAAAAATATCATTTTGTAGAGCTGGTCCGACATACTGAACATCATTCAGAGAAAGACCATTATCTGTAGGACAACTAGCATTGAACACAACGCGACATTTAGTTGTTATACTAGAAGTTTTTATTACTGCATGATGCGGAATAAAATAGCCATTATTATTTTCACCTTCTTGAGATGAGAGTTCAGTCATATGTCCTAAGACTTTATATTCTTCCATGAATTTAACATATTCCTCACGTAAATTATTATTTTTTAATAATCTTTTTTCTAAATTCAAAAAACGAATTTTAGCAATATCTCGCGAATTTCCTAATTCATTGAGATTATCATTAAATGGTATTCTTACAATAAATCTGCCAGTTTCATCTTTTTCAAAATTATTTGTAAAATGCGCTTCACATAACTTATCTTCATTAGACATAACCTTTTTGTTATTATCAATATTTTCTACATTCCAAAATTTTGTAATCAATTTATTCATTTCGCGATTAGAATCTATAGCTAAATGAGTTAAAGAACTATTACAGTTTAACCCTACATTACCAGCTACTATCCAACCGAGTTTAGAATTTTGGAGTAGAGGTAAATTCTTTCCCAATTTTTTCTGACCAGCAGTCAGAATTAGCCAAAATATTTGGGAGCCTAAAAGAATTTCAATATCAGCAGATTCATTAAACGTTGGATCGGCTAAATTTAGATCCAAAGGAATATTTAAATTATTTTTATTGAAAGAAACTTTCGGAAGTTTTTCAGTAATTTTATTTACAATTAAGCAATTAATATCGATACAAAAATCATTATAAAGAGATGAAATAGTTAAATTAGTTTGATTTTTAATATTTATAATTCCTTCGCCAATTCCTTTCACTGTATGTGTCACGGGTATTTTAGAAGCACCTATTTTATGACAAAATAATTGTGTTACAAAATTACTCTGAGATCCACTATCTAGCAATACACGCGCTTTAAAAACATTATCATTTATTTTTACATTTACGACAGCAGTAGATAAAAGAACTTGGGACGCCTCTGGTTGTAAAAATGAACAATTATTAAAAAGAGTAACGTTAGATATCGACTCACTTAAAATCTCGGAGGGTTTTTCGATAAGAGTTAGGTCATTATCCGTTTTGTTTATAATATGTATTAAAGAATTATGAGGTTTATGGCACTTGACACATTTCCTGAAGCGACACTCAGAACTCGAGTGAAAGGGACTAAAACAATTTAGACATAATTTACGTTTTTTAACTTCGGCGATTCTGTCTGGAATCGAATACTTGAGAAATTCTTCACAAACATACATGGTATGGTTTCGATTACAAAAATAACACTTTATTTCGTTGCTATGTAAAGTATAGCTAGTGTTATGTTTTTTAAATTTATCATTTTTCACGATGAACGCATTTTTCATCTTATTAGGCAAATCATTATTTATTTTTTCTAGTAACTGACATCTTTCATTTAAAAACATTTTCATATCTTGCATGGTAGGTAATTCACCTTGAATTTTAAAAGATTCCCACCCTCGGCGAGTATTATCATCAAACTTTTTAGTTATAATATAAATTATTAAACGGTCCCAATATTCCGTTTGTTCACCTAATGATTTTAAAGATAACAAATGATCGTTTATTGTATCAGACAAATCTCGAAGCTCCGTATGCGATTCTTTTCGCATTGCCGGTTTTTCGAATATCCCTCTGATATGATTATATATCATTAAACTTTTATTTTCATATCTATCCTTAAGTAATTGCCACGCAATAATATAATTGTTAGAAGTTGTATCTAATTTAGATATTAGTTTACGCGGTTCATCAGTTAAGGCCGTTTTTAAATGATAGAATTTTTCTATGGCATTTAAAGAATCGTTACTATCGATAAGAGCTGAAAAAAGGTCTCTAAATTCTAACCACCGATTGTAATCTCCATTAAAAATTGGCAATTTTATTGTTGGAAGTTTTATACGATTAGAATTACTTCTAGAGCTTGTTACAGAATTATTATCATTAATATTTTCAGCATTCTCATTAGCTTTATGATAATTACTAATTAAAGTCTCGGCTTTTGAAGTTATAGAAAAATATGAGTTTTCAAAGACAGATCTATCATTTTCACCGTTATCGTCGGTTTCTATCAAATCTATATCTGCTTGAATATCTTCAAAAATATCATAACATTCTTGTATTTTATTTAATCGGTTACTTAACTCCTGCATTACATTATCGTTTAAATTATCTGTTTTTAAACCACCGTAAAATATCTCGAATCGAGCTAACCGTTCTTTAACAGCATCTCTTTTTTTTATTAGAGTATTGAGATCCATAATAATAAAATATTATCGAAAAATCAAAATAAATGGATCAAATATTAAAGAAATGAAATATCAAAATATCAAGGTATTAGAGTATCCTAAATACCTCAAAACTATCAGTATCAAATTATCAAAGTAATATCAAAAGTATTAAATAATATCAAATATCGAATCTAACACTATCTGAGTAGCAAGTATCGCAAGCTATCAAAAGTATCAAAATATTAAATAATATATCAAAAAAAAATATTTATTTATCCAAGTACCAAGTATTTCTTAACTCAGATAAATTAATTAAAAAATAGGAAATAAACAAGGAACGACTCACTCCTTTGTTTCCTGGCCTTCAGCGCTATCGTCTCAAGGAAAATTCGAAATATCTGCCTCGCTGGCTATCTTCGTCGCACTATTGTCGCCGATTTCACATCAATCGGGGCTCGTAAAGGACCAAATAATTATGTAGCGTCGTAAAAATAACTTTGATAATTTGAACTAAACTTTATTACATATAAAAAATATTAAAACAGAAAACAAATTTGAAATAAACAAAAAGCGTCCATCCCGCTGACGGATGTTAAGTTTCTCTCGCGTACGAGTCTCTAGTCACATCTTCATCGGTAAAGCACACATGAAAAATGCGGGATTGCCACGTCCGTATAAAAGTCTGTGAGCACCGAACACCTACAGAGAAAATAATTTTTGTTAGTCAAATTCATGAAAAACAATAAAATCGAATATTCTGTAACAAATCTGTCAAAGATATGATTCATTTTATTAAAATCGAATAATCCTAACATATACTTTCCCACATAAAAAATCCAATTATCGAAAAATTCTATTACCAAACAGCGAGCGCACATATGGCAACGATAAACGACTAATTTCGAGAAAGAGTTTAGAGAGAGAGAGAGAATTTTTAAGTCATTAACAACTTTTCCAGGGGCAGACATAAACAAAAACTGTTTATAAGCAATTATCAGCATATAATTGAAAGTCAAACTAATGACTAATGAGTTTGTTATGTGAGGCGAGCTTTAAAATAGTTTTTTACGGTTTAGTGCCGACATTTTCCAAAACGATGAACTTGTATTCTTTTGATAAATTTTTTGTTAATAGATAGAATGATGGATACATTTTTAATTTTTCACTATATGCTTCTAATTATCAAGCACTTGGAATAATAACAAAATAATAATCTTATACAAAATGATAAAGAAGCACAATGCAATTTCTAAGCTAATTACACTTCGATCTGAATCAGAATAATTATAAACCGAGAACCTACTGTAAAAAAACCCATAAGTAAAAGAAGATACAGCAACAGTAGAAGGAAGAATATTATAGAATCTGGCATCAAGTTGCCTGTACCCAAGTGGAACGAAAGTGGAGAAAATGTCATTTGAATTTTTTTCGTCCCTTCCATGAAAAGAAGCAATACAGCAAGCTCCAGGGGCGTGGGTGAGGTAAGGATGTCTTAAAGAGCCCCTATAAGGAGTTGCTGTATCGTAGATGGTTAGAAAAGAAGACGTAGCACCACAAAAAAATCACTTGCTGCATCGCTTGTGACGCATATGGAAAAATAAAATATATTGGAAACTTGCGCCTTACCCGTGGAGGGGTAAACACTCCAAATTCAGTGCGATCGATCGAGAACAGCAATTGGTAGTCAAAAATATGATTTGCTCAATAGTCATGGTGTACGGGCTAAGAAGGGGGCAAAAAAGAAAGAGGTGAAATTTTCGCTATGAAATTCAAGGATTAAAATTTTTCCATTTTTGTACCCACATCTTGTTAATTTAATTATAAACCAACAAAAATATCTTTTGCTGTCAGAAATATGAATCGAATACTACATGATCGTGACGAAAAATACGTCACCTCACTTTGGGACAAAGGCAAAAGTGGCAGCAGAGGGGGATGGTGATATTTTATACAGCAAATGATATCAGACTTACCAGGACAGTTAAATCATTGTTCCTACTCTCAAAACATCAAGTTGGTGCCATAGAAATGTATCAACAATTGACGCCTTAGTTGCTCTGGAGGCACATATTTAAAATGCTTTCTTCCAACGCTAACATATACTAGCAGTCATGCTAGATATGCAAAAAGCGTAAAATCTGAATGGGGCTTTTGTGGTAGACTTCCTACCATCTTAACCAGCGTCCTACCTGACAGAGTCTTCCCCGTAAAGGTTGGAACACAGAAATCCACATACAAGCCATTGGAGAATGGCATTCGATGCTCCACTTGACAAACTCTTTGCAAGAGGAAATAGAAAAATTAGCAAAATCCAGAGGTTTTTCATTCTCTTCATCACATTCCCACATAGTAAATTTTTGTAGACTTAGATGACCACACCCCGAACCTTAGTTATATTTGTAAGGACAGGAAATAATTATTGAAAGCTTATCAAAGCTTTAAGAAACGATCCTTAATAGAGAATTAAAATAGGGAGAACATATAGAGTTTTTAATAACTAAATGCCGTAAAATTTTTAATGTTATAAAGTGTATGTCAAATATTAATTGGGGTTCAGATAGGGAAATTCTTTTAAATATATATGAAACTTTGATCCACTCAAGGATTGACTATGGTTCTGCTAGACCGACTAAATTAAAATCGCTAGAAAAAGTAGAAAGTGCTGCACTTAGATCAGCCTTTTAAACGAGGCATATTGAAGCTTTTCTATCTGATTCTTCTTCTTTACCACTTGAACTGTACAGAGAAATGCAAAACATAACTTATTCCTTTAAAATTCAGTCCCTATCGAATCACCTTAACCAAGGTATTTTTACCAATATGGAAAAAAATCATAAAAATTTTAAAAAAAGCCGAGAATGTTGAAAACTTAAGAAGAAAACCAAATTTTTTTAACCAAAATGTATTATAGTGATTGAAGGAAGTGCATCCGAAATGATATTATTTTGAGCTAGGCTAAAAACATAAAAAAATGGTTTTTTTGCATAGAAGGCTGTGATTTTAAATCTGAGTGTAATTTTTAATTCTAAACAACTTTCCTAAATAATTTTTTTGATATTGTCAAAAATAAGGGTACTTTACTCTTGGTCAAAATTCCTATTTTTTGCCCGTCTCTGTATACCATTTAGAAATTTGAAATTTTGACTCTTGCAATAGCAGTTTTACGGAATGCACCAACTTTTATCAAGAATAAAATTTTCTGTCAAATGAATAATAAAAATTTTTCCCATATGGTGCAGACTTTTTGAGTTGCACTGTATAGGGTAAGTTGTTATTATATTATATTATATTATATATTTACTTATTTCCCTTGTTATCAGTTTTAATTGTTTCGACGCTTTAACTTTTATTTACTGTTGTTTTTAATTCTTTTTTATGCCGGTATATTATTTGTTATATTTATTTAAAAGTTCATATTATCTATTTTATAACAATATAAATTATCTGATGTTTGTGGTGCTCTTTTAGACTCGATAACAAAAACAGAATCTATTTTTAATTTGTTTCTACCGATTGTCTTAAAATTGAATTCACTTAGATTATTTTTTATTTCATATTTTGATCTAAAAATTCATGTATTTCATATTAACATTATTCTTGTTTTATATTCTTCTTTTTTAAACAGAGACCACGAAATCTGGTTATTTAAAAGATTTTTGTCTTTATGTGAAATTTTAGGTTTTTTTTTTGAACGAGTCCTTTTTGGAGCAAGTTTTTTTTAGACTGCACGTTTTTTTTTCCTTGGAACGAGTCTTTTGGAACGAGTTTCATTTCTTACTGGATCAGAACCTGCTGTTGGGAGCTTAGAAGATATTTTTACACAAAATGAGTGGGTAATAAAAATTTTGGAAGTTGTCACCCATTTGAGAAATAAAGGAAGAAATATAACTGTTATATGGATACCTGGTCATTCGAATATTCCCGAAAATGAATTAGGAGAGACCGCTGCAAAAAATCCTACCCTATCAGTTTCAATGATTTAATATTTTATATTAAACAACGTTTTCTTATTTTATGGCAAAATGAGTGGGATAATTACGAGGAACAACTTGAAATTATCAAATCAAGTGAAAAAAATGGTTATAGAGCTCGATTATTTTGAGATGAGTACATTTAGTTTTGGCCACGCCCCAGTTGGCGCAGCACGTCATAAACTTTGTGGACCTTATTTTATGGCGCTAAGTTCAAATCTGCTGCGGTAGGGGTATCTGATATTTTCGCAGTGGCGTGTGTACATTAATAAAATATTTTAAATTTAAAATACTTTAAAATAGAAAGTAGTATTTAAAATTTCAACTATTTGTTAGTTAAATTGCTGTTAAACTTTAAAGTAATAAAACAACAACTAAAAGTTTAAATAAATAATTTATATTTTATTAAAATGTTTATAATTTTAACTGTTTTCATCACTTTCTTCGAAGTCCGAAAGGGCGGAATCCCACTCATCGGATGACCCCGTATTGACGCAAAATATGAGGGAATCTGTATATTCATCCATCAGATTTTCTTTTTGAATATATGCGTCCTCATATTTTGCGGAATGGTCCACCACGTTTGTCCATTCTTCCGACATTATGCTTTCAAATTTTTTTCTTGCTAACTTTTCAACATCATCCAACTTAAATGTTGTATTATGTTGACCCATCCAATTTTTTACGGTGGCCCATATTTTTTCGATGGGATTTAGTTCAGGGTGATACGGAGGCAACCGTAATACTTTGTGACCATTTTCTTCAAGAAGATCATCTAAAAGAAAATTCGGCGCGGGTCTGTCAGCTTTAATTAATGTGTACAGTTCTGGTTTGGTCATTTTAGCATCATACGGAATATGGTTTTTAATGAACCATCTTTAGCCTCGTTTTTCATAAAGTTTAACAGGCGTGAAATTATTTCCTTGGCTAATTTTTTTGTTCCATTTCGAACAACAAGCTAAAAATTTAGGTTTCATTAGCATAAAAATAGGATACAAATTAAAGGCTCAGAACGGATTTAAAATATTTCAGAATGTACGGTTTCGTCTCAGATTATTATTTAGTTGTATTTAAATGTACTTAGCACAATACACATAAAATGAATTAATTTAAAGTTTATATAGACACACAAATCAAAGTACACAAACACATGAAAACTCAAAATAGCTAAATAAATGCAACAAGTACAAATAAGTAACACTACGCTACTGAATCCAAATTTCATGAGCGACAGGCGACTCGGATCACAGTTAAAGCTCTCTGACCACGCCTACAAACTCAAATTGGTTTCTGCACATTATGACGAAATGTACTCATCTCAAAATTATCGAGCTCTACCTAAAACACATCGATCGCGGATAACAAGTAACCTTATGCCGAATCCGAATATACCTCACTATAGCTTTGTTTTAGTTTCGTATTTATAACTCTTCGTAAATTATTTTAGAACTGTGCAGAACAAGTTGCGTAGTGGTACATATTTATTAAACCGATTCCGAACTGATTCTAATAAGTATTTTTTTTTATTTCCCTGTCCACTTCGCCACTGGTGTTTTCTTTCTTTCAATAAATGGATATAATTTAAAAAAATATATAGCTGACCTTCCATATATTATAGCTACCTGTATAGTTTTAGAAAATTTTTTAAACATAAAACAAGCCTCTTAAAAATTAATTTTTTTATGAAAACATGGGTTTTTGACTGTATAACCTAATATAACCACGTTCTGTTTCATTTCACAAATATTGACCAAGGACTATTTGTACGATTCGGTAACTGTTATAGAATAATTTTACAGATGAACCAAAACACAGAATTCTAAGTGATGACTGATTCCGAACCGATTTTGATAAAACCAAAACACTGTGGAATTAATGCGCATGCTCGAATTATTTTTAAATTAGATCCAAAACAAAACTTATATTATTCTTCGCATTATTATTGTAGTATGCAGGACTCATACTGATCAGTACGAAAAATTCCAAAGATAAAACAATTTCTATATATCCACTTCTTGCCTCCATTATTTCTACTGATCAGCGTTAAACGGAATTTTTTAGTGTTTAAAAATGCCAAAAGTATTGGATAAATGTGTTAAAAAACGCGTGTGGAATAGAATTTTGGAATGTTCGAATTAGGAAAATGAATCGAACGCGAAAATAATAAACGGAAATTTAGTTCAAAACAGGAACAGTTTAACACGTTGATGGAAAAACTAAATAAAATAATAATATTTATATCCTTTAGAGAATCTGACACTATCTGCCCATATAATGCAGATTATTTTAAACATTTCAATAGAGAATATTATTGAGAGGGGGGACGGAGGCATAGAGGTACTGTTACGATTTTTTTCTGTGCCACCCTGTATTTTTATTATTCCCTTGCTCGGTATATCTCTCTTTGCCTCTTCAGTCAAAACAATTGACTTCTATATCGTCTGTGCAAATTGAAAATTTCCTTTCTTCCCTACATTATATATGGTAAGATTTTATTGTATTATATTATATTTTCACTAAGATCACCTGCTATCATTATTAATTATTTCAACGCTTTAACTTTTATTTACTGTTATTTTGAATTCTTTTTAATGCCGGTATATTTTTTTATATTTGCTTAAAAGTTCATATCTTATCTTTTATAATAATATAAATTATCTGATGTTTAGTGCTCTTTTAGTCTCGATTTCAAAAAGAGAATCTATTTTTATTTTTTTTACAGAATGTCTTAAAATTTAATTTACTTTGATTATTTTATATTTCATATTTTGATCTAAAAATTCATGTATTTTATATTAATACTATCATTGTTTTATATTTTTTTCAAAAACAGAGACCACAAAATCTGGTAATTTATAAAATTTTTGTCTTATATTTACTTTATGTTTCCCTACTATTTTCTGATAAAAATTTTTAAAAACACAGGAATTATTGGACATCCTAGTCCAATACCGTGACTTACACCCACCAAAAAATTTCCAGTATAAAACAGAATTTAAACCTATGCTTATTTTTGATGTAAAATTTTTCTATTCATATTGTGCAAACTTTCAATAAAAGTGTCAAATCGAAAAATGGAATTTTTGTTCCAAGTTGCAACTAGCGCAGCGCAACGAACCGTTTGAAAAATTCCATTAAAAATTTTCCATCGTGACCAAATGGCCCGCCATCATCGACTCACCAACTGCCCAGAATCACAAACAAATCAGAGTAGACATGACCAAAGGCGTACATGTTGAAGTTTATTAACTTTCAAACAGTAAAAAAAGAACAAAAACAGGAGATTATCCATAAGTCAAATGTGGTAGAATTATTCAACGAATAATTAAAACTCAAAGTCATACCACATAATTTATTACTGGTTTAGGAAGATATCAAAATGGCGACATGTTTCTGCCAAACGATGGCCATCATCAGGCCTACAATACAAATTAAAGTTGCAATACAACAATACATACTTAAAAAAGGTTACTTACAAAATTAACGACGAAGTTACATATAATGTTAAAATTTACATTTAACATTGTAAAATTAAGTATGAAAATTATAATGTTGAAAACTTTTTAAAAAACCAATAAACCCAAGCCACCTAAACTAGAGGGTCACAAAAAGCTTTATGGTAACATCAAAATGCATCCTACGATGCACTACTGAAGAAAAAAAATCGGTTGTGTCGCCCCAAAACTCTCCCGACGAGTATCCAAGAATACTTTTTTAGATATTTAAACTTAAAGTTTCAACCTTTGACATTTTTTATTTTTGACAGGTGACAGTTAGAGAAATAATTTTGACTGTTCTGAATACTTTTTCAAGGACTTTAAAACGACATATTGCATGTCCAATTCCGTGACATATTATCTGTTATTTTTCGATAGTGATACTTCCGTTTGACAGATCTTGTACAAAAACTAATGGGTTCTTCCGACAGATAACCCAAACCCATATACCAAATTTCAGCTCAATCGGATTAATATTTCTTCAGATATTTAATACTGAATTTTCAAATTTTGACATTTTTTTATTTTTGACAGGTGATAGTTGGAGAAATAATTTTGACTGTTCTGAATAGAGTTTTTCAAGGGCTTTGAAATGACATATCGCATGTCCAATTCCGTGACATATTGCATCTGTCATTTTTTGATAGTGGTACTTTCGTTTGACAGATGTCGTACAAAAACTAATGGTTTCTTCCAACGGGTAACCCAAACAGCTATACCAAATTTCAGCTCAATCGGATTATACGTGTGGCCTCTATCCTGGAAGAATATACACACACACACATACACACACAGACCGACAGACAGACTTCCATCTGGAAATGGTCTTAATCGTCTCAGGGCACCTGAAAATGGATATTTCCGTTAATACCTCGAATTTTTTTTTAGCTCGTTCACAATACTTTCCCTTCTAGGAGGTGGGTCGGGAAAGTAATTAAGTTTTAAAAATTAAATTTCAAGACGCAACTACCATACGGCAGCTAAAGGTGACAGTTGACAGACAAGCAAAACTAAAATAATTTGACATAAAGAACAGAACCAACAGGGAAACAAAATATTAGAGGCAAATTTATAATTAATTAAAAAAGAAGAAATGGTAAAAGAAGAAGATAACCTATACAATGACGAGGAGATAAACAAATTAATTAGAAACGTAAATTAAGAAATAAATAATTTTGAGTAGGACGTAATTGTAATAGTAGTTGCATTTGTTATCTTCTTCTTCTACCATTTCTTGTTTTTTAATTAATTATAAATTTGCCTCTAATATTTTGGTTTTCCACTTGTGGTCTGTTGCCCCGTTCGCTGTTGGTTCTGTTCTTTATGTCAAATTATTTTAGTTCTGCTTGTCTGTCAACTGTCGCCTTTAGCTGCAGCACGGCAGTTGCGTCTAAAAATTAATTTTTAAAACTTAATTTTTCTTCAGTAGTGCATCGTAGGATGCACTTTGATGTTACCATAAAGCTTTTTGTGACCCTCTAGTTTATCGGGCTTGGGGTTATTGGTTTTTTAAAAAGTTTTCAACATTATAATTTCATTATTAATAGTTGGATTTGGGTAATCTAACGGCATTGTATTATTAATTATTTTGATTACATTAAAATTTTTTAACCTGACTGAACTATTTTCATTTCTTGTATTTTATACTCGTTCTAGTCTTCCTTCTTTAATTTTCATTTTTAGTATATAAATTTTAGAATTTTTATCGTTGGAACTGGATCTAATTTGTTTCCGTTTTTTTTTTCTGACGGTTTCTCTTTTTTTCAACCTCCTAATTTCAATAAGGCATATGTGAAGATGATGCTATATTTAGTTACATCAAGTTCTATTTAATTTTCTGTGTTTTCTTTTTCACTACTAATAATTTCATCCTGTAGACTTAGATTTTCTGAACCCTCCTCTGTTGTACCTAGATTGTCTTAAAATTTAATTCACTTTGATTATTTTATATTTTATATTTTGATCTAAAAATTTATGTATTTCATATTAATATTATGATTGTTTTATATTCTATTTCGAAAACAGACACCACGAAATCTGGTAATTTTTAAGATTTTTACTTTATGTGAACTGTTTTTTGAGACTACAAGTTTTTTTGGAACAAGTTTTTTTGGACAAAACATGTTCTATTTGCGATCAAAAGTTTTTTGGACTGAACAAGTTTTTTGTACAGTATATTTTTCTTGGGACTGAACGTCTTTTTGGAACGAGCAAGTTTTTTTCTGCGACTGAACATCTTTTTTTTGGAACATGCAAGTTTTTTTCCTCCTAACGTCTTCTACTGCCGGATCCATGAAATTTTAGAAGAAATTCGAAATCAAGTCAAAAACCAAGCAAAGTCACATTTCCAAAATAATCGGTTGTGTCGCCTCAAAACTTTCCCGACGAGTATCCACGAATACTTTTTCAGATATTTAATGTTTAAAGTTTATTTTTGACAGGTGACAGTTGGAGAAACAATTTTAACTGTTCTGAATAGAGTTTCTCAATGTCTTTCAAATGACATATTTCAAGTCAAATTCAGTGACATATTGCATCTGTCATTTTTTGATAGTGACACTTTCGTTCGACAGATGTCCTATAAAAACTGATGGGTTCTTCCGACGGGTAACCCAAACCCATATACCAAATTTCAGCTCAATCAGTTTAAACGTGTGGCCTCTATCGTGGAAGAATACATACAGACAAATTTCCATCTGGAAATGATCTTAATCGTCTCAGGTGATCTCAAAATGAATATTTCCATCATTATCTTGAATTTTTTTTAGCTCGTTCACAATACTTTCCCTTCTCGGAGGTGTGTCGGGAAAGTAAAAACTCAAAAAATCTTAAATGTCAAAAAATCTTAAATCTCAAAAAATTTAAAAAATCTCAAAAATGAAAAATTTCATTAGGTCTCAAAAAAGGTAAAATAACTCAAAACCATAAAAAATCTGAAAAATCAAAAAAAAAAACATCAAAAAACCTCAAAAATATTCAAAAAAAATCTCAAAAAATTTTTAGACGCTTGAAAAACATCTCAAAAATCTCTAAAAATTCTTAAAATATCTAAAAATTCACAAAAAATCTCAAAGAAATTAAAACGTCAAATCTCAAAAAATTCAAAATAGTCTATATCTGAAAAACTCAAAAATTTGAACAAAAATCTCTAAAAATTTAAAGAAGTCTAAAAATCTCAAAAACTCAAAAAATAATAAAAAACTTCAAAAATAAAACCTGAAAAAACCTCAAAAAATAGCATAAAATCTCAGAAAACTTCAAAAAACTTCAAATATCTCAAAAATTCTTCAAAAACCTCAAAAAACCTCGAAAAAGCTCAAAAAACTCTAATGATCATAAAAGAATTTAAAAATCTCTAAAAATTCTCAAAGAATCTGTAAATAGTCTCAAAAAACTAAAATGATTTTCAAAAAAATTTTAAAAAACCTTAAAAAATATTAAAAAATCACAAAACAACTCAAGAAATCTAAAATAAATCTTAAAAAACGCTTCAAAAAATTCTCAAAAATAATCCTCAGTAACTTTTAAAAAAACTTCAAAAAAACCTCTAAAAATCTAAAAAACCACCAAAAAGCTCAAAAAACGTCAAATGATCTCAAAAGTCTCTAAAAATTTCAAGAATATTTAAAAAATTCAAAAAAAATCAAAAAATCTTAAAAACTAATAAAAAGTCAAAAAAAATTGAAAAAAATCCACGAATGGTTTTTCAGATATAATGTTAATTTCAAATTTTGACATTTTTTTATTTTTGACAGGTGATAGTTAGAGAAATAAGTTTGACTGTTCTGAAGAGAGTTTTTCAAGGGCTTTCAAATGACATATTGAAAGTCAAATTCCGTTACATATTGCATCTGTCATTTTTCTAAAGTGATACTTCCGTTAGACAGATGTCGTACAAAAACTAATGGGTTCTTCCGACGGGTAACTCAAAACCGTATACCAAATTTCAGCTCAATCGGATTATACGTGTGGCCTCTATCATGGAAGAATACACACACAGACAGACAGACAGACACACTTCCATATGGAAATGGTCTAAATCATCTCAGGTGACCTCAAAATGGATATTTCCATCTTTATCTCGAAATTTTTTTTTAGTTCGTTCACAATACTTTCCCTTCTAGGAGGTGGGTCTGGAAAGTGAAAAAAAAGAGAAAAAGTCAATGAAGAATTTAAATTTTTCTTATAAAATAAAATAAAATATAACGTATAATTTGTGTTTAATTTCCTTAAACCCACAAAAAGAAAGAAAAGACAGGTTCTGAAATATATCATAATTTTTTTGTCAATTGTTTCTTAATACATCAAAAAATCAATTAGACTAGCGTCCAAATTTAGTTTTTCATTTAATATTTTACTTCTGATATATTTCAAATTCTACTCGTGGAACGAACCCATAATAAAAAAATTTGATCTTAAATCACATTTATTACTAATTCACAGTTTTTTCGAGCCAAAAAAATTATTACGGGTAAGACATGTCGTTCTACTTCTAAATAAAGTACTAAAAATTGTAATCCAGTAATTTATAACCAATATCTATCGTAGATAAAATAGTGTTCGTGAAATTGTCCCAATCGATTCGCTAATGGACAAATTTCTATCTCACGAAAAAAAAACAGTATTTATAAGTTAAAGGAATTTTGAAAACTTTGTAACAAGTTTAGGTATAAATTTGGACTACCAATTCCATCATTTTACTCCATTTTAAAAAAATTTCCTCTCTAGAACTGATTTTCTTATGATACAATTGCGATAACCACATCCGCCACTGTATAACTCGGATCGTAGTAACTCAAATACACGTACTTGTTTACAGACTCAATATCTGGATATGAATCCTACATTATCTGCATTGCATACAAAATGGCTGTTGCTTAACCAACCGTTTCTCTAGCTTTTATGATTCGTCGAAGGAAAATTTAACAGTTATCATATGTTTATTGTTTGAAAATGTTATTTCAGTGCTTAAGATAAAACACTACTAGAAGTATTTTGTAATGTAAATAAATATACAATATATTAAAAAAATATGAATTAGGACTATATTTAACCCTTTAACTGCGGCTGTCGTATATACATGATTCGTAAAACATTTTTTTATAAATTTTACAAATTTTTTACAATTTTTTGAAACTTTTTGAAATGTTTAAAATTTTTGAAAAATATTTATTTTTTGAAATTTTCGAAAAAAATTGCAAAATTTCAAGTTTTTCAAAAATTTTCCATTTTGTGAAAATTTACAATAATTTTTTAGTGTTATTTGAAACTTTTGAAATATTTTAAAATATATTTCTAGACGAATAATTTTGTTTTTTAAAATTTTCGATATATTTTAGAAATGTTTGAATATTTTGACATTAACTTTTTCTTTTAAATTGCATTTCAAAGTTTTCGAAATTTTTTCTATATTTTTGAAAATTTCCGATAATTTTTTAATGTTATTTGAAACTTTTGAAATGTTTTAAATATATTTCTAGACGAATAATTTTGTTTCTCGAAATTTTCGATATATTTTAGAAATTTTTGAAAATTTTCACATTAACTTTTTTTTTAAACTGCATTTCAAATTTTTCGAAATTTTTTCTGTATTTTTGAAAATTTCCAATAATTTTTTAATGTTATTTGAAATTTTGAAATATTTTAAATATATTTCTAGATGAATAATTTTGTTTCTTGAAATGTTCGATATATTTTAGAAATTTTTGAATATTTTGACATTAACTTATTTTTTAAATTGCATTTCAAATTTTTCGAAATTTTTGATATATTTTTGAAATTTTCGAATAACTTTTTAATGTTTCTTGAAACTTTTGACATTTTCGAAATTTTTGAAATACTTTTCGAACTGATTAAAATTCTTGATATTTTTTAAAAAATTTTAACTTTTGGAAATTTTCGAAAAAAATTGCAAAATTTCAAGTTTTTCGAAATTGTTGATATATTTTTGAATTTTTCGAATAATTTTTTAATGTTTATGAAACGTTCGACATTTTTGAAAGGTTTAAAATTCTTGAAATTTTTAAAATATTTTTAACTGGGCGAATAATTTTGTTTCTTGAAATTTTCGATATTTTTAAAAATATTTGAATATTTGAACATTTTTACTTTTGAAATTTTCGGACAAAAATGCAATTAAAATTTTTCGAAATTTTTGATTTATTTTTGGTATGTTTTTCTTGAAATTTTCGATATATTTTAAAAATGTTTCAATATTTTGACATTTTTACATTTTGAAATTTTCGTCAAAAAATGCATATCAAATTTTTTTGATACATTTTTGAATAATTTTTTAATATTTTTTGAAAGGTTTGACATTTTGGAAATGTTTAAAACACTTAAAATTTTTGAAAAATTTAATGTATACGAATAATTTTATATTTTTTGAGATTTTCGATATATTTCAGAAATTTTTAAATAATTAGACATTTTTACTGTTTGAAATTTTTGAAATTATCGAAAAAATGCAAAATTTCAAATTTTTAGAAATTTTTAATACAGTTTTGAATTTTTGAATAGTTTTTTAAGGGTTTTTGAAACTTTTGACATTTTCGAACTGGTTAAAATACTTGAAATTTTTGAAAAATTTTTATTTTTGAAAATTTTCGAAAAAAATTGAAAAATTTCAAGTTTTTCGTAATTGTTGATATATTTTTGAAATTTTCGAATAATTTTTTAATGATTTTTGAAACGTGCGACATTTTTGAAAGGATTAAAATTTTTGAAATATTTTTAAATGGACGAATAATTTTGTTTCTTGAAATTTTCGATATATTTAAAAAGATTTGAATATTTTGACATTTTTACATTTTGAAATTTTCGGAAAAAAATGAATATCAAACTTTTTGATACATTTTTAAAATTTTTGAATATTTTTTGAAACGTTTGACATTTTTCAATTGATTAAAATACTTGAAATTTTTGAAAATTTTTCAATGTATACGAATACTTTTATGTTTTCTGAAATTTTGTAGGTATATTTTTTAGAAATTTTTGAATATTTTGACAATTTTACTGTTTGAAATTTTTGAATTTTCCAAAACAATTGCAAAATTCCAAATTTTTGACATATTTTTGAAATTTTCAATACTTTTGAAATTATCGAAATTTTTGCATTTCTAGACATTTTTATTTATTTATTTTTTGAAATTTTGAAATTTTTTGATATATTTCCGAATTTTTTGATTTCCTTAAAGCTCAGTTCTGTTTTTAAATTTATGAAAATTATAACAATCAAGTTTAATAATATTTTATTTAAATTGAATCAAAATTCAGCTAATACAAATATGTTTTAGTTTCTAAAGATAAAATCTGGAAAATAAGAAGAAATTAGATAAAAAAAGTAAAGAAAAAAAATTAAATTCGTTCCATTTTCGTACTTTTAAGATTTCAATGCTGTAAAAAAAATTTTTAAATATCATCAAATCGATAAAAATAAATCCATATTACAATATAACATGTAAAACATATTTCTCTATCTAAATTTTAACTAATTAAGTTAGCGCGCCACCTATTTGTAAAGATCTAACTTTAAAAATGTATGGTATAGATCTCAGCCGAATTAAATTTGTTTTCTAATCGTGTTTTACATTAAAAACACTTATCTCAACAATTCTAAATAAAAATTTATATTCATCAATAACTTCATTTCTACTGATCTAACTTTAAAAATGTATGGTATAGATCTCAGCCGAATTAAATTTGTTTTCTAATCGTGTTTTACATTAAAAACACTTATCTCAACAATTCTAAATAAAAATTTATATTCATCAATAACTTCATTTCTACTGATCATTTTTTTCCATCTTTACGCCGATATATATTTGAATGCATGACGAAATATAAAGGACTCAATTAATTTTAGCTCGTTTCTACCGAAATCGAACTAAATGAAAGCGAGAACCGAACAAAACCAGATACGAGCACAGAGATATCAATAACCAAACAATCCAGACACTTTGGATTTTTTGTTTTTGAAAAATATAGTCTATATACTTGAAAATAATCAGCTGTATCACCCCAGAACTTTTCCGGCTCGGCTGCGTTAAAAACGATTATTTTAATTACAAAATCTCTGAATAGGAAAGCAATAATTTTAATTAAATTGGAAAACAACAACAGTTAATAAAAATTGCAAAAAGTTATTATAAATAGCAACAAGTTTACGCATTAATTAAAAAAAATTGTTAAAGAGCAAAAATTAAAATTAATAAAAAAGAGTGAAAATTGGCAAAAATGGGCAGAAATAGGAAAAAAGTCAAATAAAGCAAAAACAAAGAGAAAAAAGGCCAAGAAAATAGAAAAGGTAAAAAAAATCAATAAAAAGTAAAAAAAATCCAAATACGACGAAGTAAAGGGAAAAGAGCAAAAAACGCCAAAAACGCCAAAAAAGTTTTAAAAAAAGGTAAAAATGTTAAAAAAAACATTAAAAAGGTAAAATAAATAAAAAAAAAGGAAAAAAAATGTCAAAAATGATAAAATAATTGTTAAATTTGAGCAAAATTAAAAGTAATAAAAAAAGAGTGAAAATTTGCAAAAAAAAAGGCAGAAGTAGCAATAAAGTAAAAAGGTAAAATTAAGCAAAAAAAGAAGGAAAAAGGCAAAAAACCAGTAAGCCAAATACGACAAAGCAAAGGGAAAAAAGCAAAAAAACTCCAAAAAAGTTTTAAAAAAGCAAAAAAGGGTAAAAAGCAGCAAAAAAAGCACAATATATGAAAAAAAGGTTACAACAAAAAAACCATTAAAAAGATTAGAAACATCGAAAGGGAAAAAAATTAAAAAAATGAATTGTTTTTGGGCAAAAAAGACGTAAATAGAAAATAAAAAGCAAAAAAGCAAAGGGAAAAAAGCAAAAAAAACACCAAAAAAGTAAAAAAAGGTTTTAAAAGAGCAAAAAGGGTAAAAAGTAGCAAAAAAAGGAAAATATATGAAAAGAAGATTACAAAAAAAAAACATTAAAAAGTTTAGAAAAATCGAAAGGGAAAAAAATTTAAAAAATGAATTGTTAAATTTGGGCGAACAAAGATGTAAATAGCAAAAATAGCAAAAAAAGCAAAGGGAAACAAGCAAAAAAAACCACCAAAAAAGTAAAAAAAAAGTTTTAAAAATGCAAAAAAGGGTAAAAAGTAGCAAAAAAAACATTAAAAAGTTTAGAAAAATTGAAAAGGAAAAAATAAAAATAAATTGTTAAATTTGAACGAAAAAAGACGTAAATAGCAAAAAAAGGAAAAAATGTAAAATAAAGCAAAAAAATAAAATCGGAAAAAAGCAAAAAAATAATTAAAAAGGGGTTAAAAAATAAATAAAAACTCTAAAAAAAGCCAAATAAAGTGAATAAAGCAAAAAACGCCAGAAAAAGTTAAAAAAGCAAAAAGGCAAAAAACTTAAAAAAAAACATAGAAAAAGTTAAGAAAATCAAGAAAAACTTTAGAAAAATCAAAAAGGAAAAAAATTAAAAAAATGAATTGTTAAATTTTAGCGAAAAAAGACGTAAATAGCAAAAAAGGAAAAAATGTAAAATAAAGCAAAAAAATAAAATCGGGTAAAGCAAAAAAATATGAAAAATAAATAAAAAGTCTAAAAAAAAAGAGCCACATACGACAAAGTAAAGGGACTAAATCAAAAAACGCCAGAAAAAGTAAAAAAAGCAAAAAAGGCAAATAAGTTAAAAAAAAAATTTAAAAAGTTAATAAAAACAAGAAAGGGACAAAAATTAAAAAAAAAGCCGAAAAGGCCAAAAATAAGAAAAAAAAAGTTAAAAAAAACCAAAAAAAAAAATAAATAAGGACAAAAAGGGCAAAAAATGTAACATAGCAAAAAAAGGCAAAATAGAAGCAAAAAATGCCAAAATAAGTTTTTTTATGTTTATGTTAAAGTTTCAAATTTTGATATTTTTTTATTTTTGACAGGTGACAGTTGGGGAAATGATTTTCATTGTTCTGAATAGAGTTTTTCAAGGGCTTTCAAATGACATACTGCAAGTTAAATTCCGTGACATATTGCATCTGTCATTTTTTGATAGTGAGATTTCTGTTTGACAGATGTCGTACAAAAAGTAATGGGTTATTCCCACATGTAACCCAAACACATATACCAAATTTCAGCTCAATTGGATTAAACGTGTGGTACACACAGACAGACAGACAGACTTCCATCTGGAAATGGTCTTAATCATCTCAGGTGACCTGAAAATGGATATTTCCATCTTTATCTAGAAAAATTTTTGTAGCTCGTTCACAAACTTTCCCTTCTCGGTTGTGTCTTGGAGGTGGGTAGGGAAAGTAAAAGCCCTATTAACCCTAACGAAAATTATGAAAATTCAGTCAATAATTTAGTGCAAATATGAAAATTAACTCAGAGTATGGAAATAATATAAATCTGGTAATTTTTGTACATACCGAGTGCGCAAAATTTAGTCCTGACTTGTCTTAGGTTTTATTCTTCTTTTTGGGTGCTGCCTCTTTATTAAAGCTGATATTATCAAAATTTGATTTAATACCATTTTGGTTATTCACCGTTATTTGTTTTTTTCTTAGTCCCATTTTCCAATAAATTCATAAATATTTATTTTTGCCCTCTTCTTTAAATGACTGAATTCGAAGGACCGACCTTAATGAAAAATAATAATATGGAGTAAAACCTACTATAGCGCTTTTACTATTGTTTTAACTTTTTATTTACATTATTTACAACCTAAACTTTCATACCGGCACATATTATAGTTAATTTTTATACATTTTACTTACATTGTACTTTATATTTATTTGTACAAGATTAATTTATTTTCTTTATTCTTAGAAATAAATTAAAGGTTAAATGTTAAGATTAATTCATTTTGTTTAGTATTAGAAATAAATAAAAGATTAAATGTTCAATGTGTAAATATCCTTTTTGGCCGCATATTAAAAAAACTCCCCCACTTATGGGACAGCGTGCGGTTTTTCTCTCTTCATTTCATTTTATGGTGAAAAGGGCATTTCTACGCTGACCGTGTCTAAAATTACATCGACACATGAATAGAAAACGTGTTAAAACGTGATAAAAAGATGGAATAGTCGGTTTAGATTAGACACAATGGCGTTCGTCGACGGACTTATTAAGCAATAACCATTTTATTCAGGTGATTTTTTTAAATTGTTATCTACAGACACTTTTATGTTACTAATATATTATTTTTAAGTGAAAAAGGAAAATTACACAATTTTAAAAACCGAAAATCTTATTTTCTACGCCTAGGGAATATTTGAAATTAAATTATTAGTGATATTCTTCTTACAGTAAAAATATTCCTGAATCTATATTTATGCCTTATTTCACTAATAATAATAATAATAATACTCTCTTTACATGTCACCCCCTTATAGTTAATCCCACAAGTTCAAGGCTTGTGCAGGGAAGAAGAGGAAGGTGGCTCCGGGGCGACTTACTAAAGTTTAATGGTGCCATTTGGCTATCGGTGCAGGAAAACTCGGAAAAACTCATCACCATCATAATAGTACTAGAATAAAAAAGTAATTATTTTTGTTTCAATTATTTTTTTTTACTTGTTTTTGTTTCACTTATTGTTAGGAAGTTAAATATGCGAATAAAATTATTTTTTTTACAAATAATACAAAATTGTGATACCACTAAAGAATATGATAAAATGTATTTTTTTAAAAAATATATATCTTTCCTTTTCTATTCTAAAAAGTATTAAGAAAAACTAAAAAACTACAATAATTTTGTATTAGACTTGGAGAACATTTTTCTTTATTTTTCCCCATTGTTCACCATTTCTCCATATTTTTAACTATTATTCCAGATTTTTCTCTATGTTTTCCTTTTTTACTTTATTTGTCTGTATTCTTCCATATTTTTTCCTGTTTTTTTCAGATTTTTTCTATTTTTCCTTTTATGTTTTTTCCTGTTTTCCATTATTTTTTTTATTTTCCTTGTTTTTCCCTAATTTTCCATTGTTTTCTTTATTTTTCGCTATTTTTTCCCATTTTTTTAATTTTTAATATTTTCTGTTATTTTTCTATTTTCCTTGTTTTTCCCTATATGTGTACTTATTTTTTCTCCATTTTTCTCTCTAGTTATCCATTGTTTTCTTTATTTTTCGCTATTCTTTCCCATTTTTTTAATTTTTCCTGTTTTCCATTATTTTTTCTATTTTCCTTGTTTTTACCTATTTGTGTACTTATTTTTTGTCTATTTTTTTCCGAATTTTTCATTGTTTTTTCTATTGTTCGCTATTTTTTCCAATTTTTTCTATTTTTCCTATTTTCCATTATTTTTTCGATTATCCTTGTTTTTCCTTATTTATGTATTTATTTTTTATCCATTTTTTTCCTAATTTTCCATTGTTTTCTTTATTTTTCGCTTTTCTTTCTCATTTTTTTAATTTTTCCTGTTTTCCATTATTTTTTCTATGTTCCTTGTTTCTACCCATTTGTGTACTTATTTTTGCTCTATTTTTTGCTCTAATTTCCGTTATTTTTTGCCATTTTTCAATTTTTCCTGTTTTCCATTATTTTTTCTATTTTCCTTGTTTTTCCCTATTTGTGTACTTATTTTTTCTCTATTTTTTTTTTCTCTTATTTTCCATTGTTTTTCGCAATTTTTTCCCATTTTTTTAATTTTTCCTGTTTTCCAAAATTTTTCTATTTTCCTTGTTTTTGCCTATTTGCGTACTTATTTTTTCTCTATTTTTTCCCTAATTTTCCATTGTGTTTTCTATTGTTCGCTATTTTTTCCAATTTTTTCAATTTTTCCTGTTTTCCATTATTTTTCTATTATCCTTGTTTTTCCCTATTTGTGTACTTATTTTTTCTCTATTTGTTCCCTAATTTTCCATTGTTTTCTCTAATTTCCGTTATTTTTTCAATTTTTTCTGTGTTCCATTATTTTTTCTATTTTCCTTGTTTTTCCCTTTTTGTGTACTTATTTTTTCAATATTTTGCCCTATTTTCCCCATTTTTCTCTATTACTATACAAACCCTTTACTTAATTTACAAATTCCTATTATGAATATATTATATTAAGTATGTAGATATGTACTAATTAAAAATAAATTCTACGCCTCTGTATAAGGATTATATATTAGGCCATATTCGAGCTAAAACCCTGTATTCCATGCGTGTCCTAGAATACGTCCTTTGAATAAGGAATTAAGTGAGAACAAAAATACGACCGACTTTGTGTTCCGTCTTACCATCATCCAAACCCTTATCTCACACCCTTTCTTTTTTACCCTCCATTGCTTAGTATTTAGTTTACAATTTGTTAACATTTTTTTTATATATTTATAAAAAAAATATTAATTGTTATATTAAACTTCAATCTATGTACCAAATTGGTCAAACAAACCAAACGAAAAAAATAAAAATAAAAAAATCTCTTATGTAATCGAACCGTTGTTAAACTCCCGAACATCTACTGTTACCGAAATATCCTGTAATCCCGCAAAAAAGTGACCAATTTATATAAAAAAACCTTCCTTAAGCCCTTTTCCAAACTTCTATCTCTTTTTTTTTTGTTTCACACGCTCGGTGGCCTTCAGCGGGTCCCATATCAGCCACAGGACAGCAACTAATATGTCAATAAAAGAAAAGGGGAAGCTATAAAGTGGACGATTTTAGGTGAAGGTTTAATATGGAATAAAATGTAGTAAAAACTGAAGATGCATTTAAATTTAATTTTCCACCGGTGTCGATTTAATTTAATTTATTTTGATTTTTTATTAATCATAATTAACGTATTATTTCGTCACACTATGAATTTAAAAAAATGGTGGGAGCGCAAAAATCGGTTGTGTCACCTCAGAACTTTCCTGGCTGGGCTGCGTTGAAGAGGATTATTTTAATTACAAAATTTCTGAATAGCAAAATGAAGTAAATTTCTTAAAAAATTAATAAGCATTGCAAAAATACGTAAAAATTTTAATTAAATTGGAAAACAACAAAAGTTGATAAAAATGGCAAAAAGTTAGTATAAGCTAATGCATAAATTAAAAAAAAATTGATAAACAGCAAAAATTAAAATTAATAAAGAAAGAGTGAAAATTGACAATAATAGGCAGAAATAGGAAAAGGTCAAATAAAGCAAAAAAAAAAAAAGAGGAAAAAGGCAAAAAAAGGGAAAGGGTAAAACAAAATCAATAAAAAGTAAAAAAATCCAAATACGACAAAGTAAAAGGAAAAAAGCAAAAAACGCCAAAAAAGTAAAAAAAAAGTTAAAAAAACGGCAAAAATTATTAAAAAAAAAAACATTAAAAAGGTTAAAAAAAATCAAAAAAAAATGTTAATAATGATAAAAGAATTGTTAAATTTGAGCAAAAATTAGAACTAATAAAAAAAAGAGTGAAAATTTGCAAAAAAAAGCAGAAGTAGCAAAAAAGTAAAAAGGTTAAATAAAGCAAAGAAAGGAAAAGGCAAAAAATTAGTAAGCGAAATACGACAAAGCACAGGGAAAAAAGCAAAAAAAACACCAAAAAAGTAAAAAAAAAGTTTTAAAAAAAGGATAAATGGGTAGAAAGTAGCATACTTGGATTGCACAGGGGCGCTGGTATGTGGTAATGAAAGCACCAGAAAATTCAGGAAGTCTGTATTACAATTTCAAAGGGGATAGCATTGTATTAATGGTTCTATTAATGGATAGCAAAAATAAGTACTTAAGGAGTATATTCTAAGTTATTAGCGGAGCTCTGATGTGAAGATTGCAGAATTTGTCTTTGGTCTATTTTTGTAAAATTTTCAGGTCATATCCAAATAATTCAGGGCTTGGTTGAAGCATTTCTATTAGTTCTTTCGTTTCTCATTTGTCCAATCCCTTAACTGGACCATTTTTTATGATACTGTTATAATAAACAACAACAAAATAGTTGAGAACGATAGCTGTATCCTGACAGTGTCCACTTTAGCTACACTGCTCTATATACTGGTCATATGAAAACATTCGATCTAGAAAGCTTGTGTAGACATTAAAGTGTCTACGTCTGTACATTTCCTTAGTTTAAGAAAAAAACGCATTTCAAAATTGTGGGACCAAAAATTTAGAAAAAAAATGATGAACATTGTTAAATTTAATTTGTTAAGAAGGAAGCCTGTAACATTCTCTATATGTGGCTAAATAAATATCTATAAATTCTAATTGTTTTCCTTTACATATTCCCCTAATTAATTTATTTAGAAAAAAATCAATAAAATTCTGTATTATTTCTTATTAAAAAAACACATGTTCAAAAAATATTTATAATAAATTCTAACGTTCAATAAATATTTTCCAATATCTGATCCATAAGAGTTTATTCAACCATTTCGTGTTTACATTTTAACTAAAAAAAAAATATTTTATTCGATACAGCTGCAACACAGTTCACTGGTGTAACATAATTTATCACATTTTATAGTAGACATGATATCATATGAAGTGTTGCAAATCAAAACACAAATACAAAATATAAGTTTGTATTAAACGCGTTCTTTGACTCTTGAACTGCATAATTAGTTCATTAGCTAAATATACATTGATTTTTATAATATGGAAATGTTTGATTCAAAGACTGTCTTATACAGGACGTTTCATTTTTATTTTTTTATTTTAGTGAAATAGAGGAGGGGCTTTATACCTTTGCTACTCGGTCATTGCCCTATAATAATAATAATAATGTTTATTCGCTATAAATATTATACAGAAAGTATATAATACAATGCGTAAGAGAATAAACAAGCAACTAACCACAAGGGATGGTGTAGTAAATGCGACGACTACGATCCCCCCCCCATGTCACTTTTCATTATATTTTTCCTGCGTTAAGGGAAGTGTACCCTCATTACGATATTGAGGGTTTCTTTTTCTGTATGCGTATATCTGCAATTTGCATTTTTCAAGGATCTAATGGGATTTATAGAATCTTTGGATAAGATTTTGTGGGGACTTGTAGCTTTAGACACATTCTCAATAATCTGACAGTACTTCCTCCACGACTCTCTCTTTGCCACTTTAATGGAATTATTGTAGCTCATTAGGCTTTGCCAAGTGGATATTTGATTAATAATTGTCGATAATTGAAATGGAGAAATCTTGAACCAATTTAATATAACATTTGAAGTATTTTTTCTATTCACTCTGTAGGCTACTTTGGTATGATTAAAAAATATTAAAAAATGACACGGAAGTAAAGATTTTCTGTAAAATACTGATCAAAATAAAACGGTATAAAACAATATCATAAAAAAAATTAAAACGTTAGGTCAAACAATGCTAGATCGTGACATTTAGAATTTGCTCAGATTACAATGGAGGAGGTATTTGAAATTTGCCAGATCTATTATTTACGAACTCCTCCCACTCACTTCTTGTTTGTTGAGATATTTTATCTAAAATTGCATATATTTTCATCGCAACGGAATGACTGTGTGCCGTTAAGAAAGTAAACAGAACTATTTTTGTTGTTAGTCCGAGAGCCAAATAATTATTTCTAACCTTTAATTTTGATATTTTTTTACTGAAAAATATAAAAAATAAAATATTTAAATATACATTTATAATTATTTAATTTATTAACAAAATTTCCATATGCACTTAAAAATCTTTTCTCTCGTTAATGATAAATATTTAAAATTAAATAATTTGACTTTCAAAATTATAAAAAAGGTGAACTTACGACACAAAGGGGGATACCTCACAATGGGGTGCTTGCATGATTTTAGATAAATGGGCCATTAGAAAACTGACCAATAAATATTTAATTCGTTTTTTTTAGTTTTTTTTAAAAACCTGTATTCGCACTATAATTCAAAGAAAATTAAAATCTGTGACGACTTAAGGTAGATCAGTTTAAAAATATGCGAAAGATGGCGCCACTCTGATTTATCTGAATTCAGGTTATATCCAGCAGTTTTCTCTGATGAGCCGGTAATAAACCATTATCTACATCTTAACACGATAAATCATCGCAAGAGGGAGTTAGCGTCGAAGTTACGTATTTATTCTAGTTTTTCAAAGACTATTAAAAATATTATTCTTGAACATTGGGATACAACAATTATAAGGAATTTTGTACTAAAAAGTAAGAATATAGTGAATAAATAACATCGATCGGTTTCACAGAAATAGAGAATTCATGGATTTAAAAGTAATTACAGGATACTTTTTTCTCAGCTTCCTTAAGACGTCACACATATATTTAATATTCAAAATTTAGGCACTGAACGCCAAAAAAATTCCTAAATTCTGGTCTATGCTCATCAACATGGGTAATAAACATATTAAAGTAAAAAAAATTAGAACAAAAATTATGCAAGAACCCCATTGGAGACGACATCAGTGTCAAGATAAATAGACAAATTAAAAACTTAAAAGTTAATTAAAGACCTTGAAATGGTTAACAATACAAATGGTTGACCATGAAAGTAAATTTTATTTAAAAATAATTATTGTTTTAACCCGAAAGTTACAGAAACAGGTTAGAAAATCCTTATGGAGAAATGACTTAAGACAGACAGTTGACAGTTAAAGAAAAGTGGCTATAGCGCCAATGTCTGTAAAACAACTGGTGGCTACTAACCTGAGGATGTGAAAATTAGACTGCAGACAATTTTGTAAGTATAGGTGAGGAATGATAATGCTAGGTTTTAGGATCCAGTGGCATGATCCATACATACTTGACTAGACCCCCAATCCTAGTTGGTTGGGAAACTATTGAACAACGAAGTTATGTAGAGTGAGAGTGAAGGGCTTAGGGCCGTTTTCACCAACGATTCCTAAACTAGTACTTTACCAAGTATTGCTTAGCGGTAGGTAATGCTTAACTAGGTATCTGGGAGGTTTTCGATTTCACCACCGCATCCGATACTTAGCAAAGTATTACTTAGTAAGGTATTTGATATTATGTGGCAACATTGGAAATGTCGTCATTTTACTCGATTAGGTTCGTAGCATTGTCAAAATGTTAAAAAAACTTACTGTCACTTGGTGAGTTGACAGTGAAATATTTGAATTTTTGGTTTCTGTTTTAATATTTTATTTAATTGGAGGGAAAAAAACGAGCGCCTAATTTTAGTGGCGAGGATAAATTAAAATTAAAATAAGATTCAAAATAATTCGCTCTTTCTCGTATATGACGGGGGCGCCGGATATTCTCCTCTTCAGAATCCGATGAGTCGTATCTGTCCAAATTTTGAATAAATCCAATGGCACGCATGTTTAAACAACGTAATATAATTAATGAAGGTTTAATGTTTATGACTTTTATTAATGGTTCGTAAGAAGAAAACAGCACAGTATAAATATCAAAAATAGGATTATGGTGAATTGTCAACGACAAATGTCAAAACTTAAGAACTACCTAAAAGTTAAAAACTGACCAAACAGATGCGTAAACATAGGAAGTGCTTATCTGGTTAAGCAACAGTTTTAAGCTTGGTGAAATTCAAATTAGACATAGGTAACACCTAAGTATGAGTTAGGCAATGCCTAACTTTTAGGAATCGTTGGTGAAAACGGGCATATGTCTTGAGGTTACTTAAAACTAAAGCTGGAAGGTGTTTCAGATGGCTGGATGTGAACACAGTCAAATCTAGTTGAAAAAAGGTCAAAGTAAAAAGAAATAGTAAAGAAAATAGCTGTTTTGAAAATGAAAATGACAGAAAAGATACTTTTATATCTAATCCCACATTATGCATAAACGAAGCTAAGGAAAGACACTTTTATTCGCCTCTTACAAAACAGCGAAAGCTGGATAACCTTATTCTTTATCATTGGCAGGGGAATAGTAACTATACCAAATTTCAAGGTAATCGGGTCCACTGTTTCGGAGATCTCGTGACAAGTGGTATATAATACAGATAAGATATCTGACGTCTGCCACGGCTTTAGATCCCCATTTTTTTGTCTGCCATAATTTAAATTGTTTTTTCTGTTTAAATATTGAAACAAAATAATAATAACTCATGTACCTCGTGATATTTTTTTATTACCTTTTACGCCTTTTTGGAGAGCTCTTACAGCATGTTAGCCCCTAGCAAACTGTCTGCCAATATCCTTTCGCGTTTCTTGAGTATAAAAAAATGCTTTTTTCGTAGAATCAGTTTCAATAGTAAAGAACCCATTTGCGTCATAGATAACTCGATGAGCAGAAACACAATTTTAACTTGTTTACTTCCGTCGCTTAGCGACGATGATGTCAGTGGCGCGCGGATAATTAGCTGCAATAATGTATATTTTAATTTTTTTATTTAATATTATTTTTCGTCCTAATTTAGGTATTAATAAATTATTATTTCGTCCACCTATATCACTCAGTCACCTTCTAAATGATTTGTTATTCTAAATTTTATGACCACCTTGCAGTTTCTGATAATAAAAACAATATAGATCGGCAAATCCCTTACGATTTTTAGTTTAGGACTAATATTCGATGGTTTGATTTTTTTATAGTTAGGATTTGTGATTTAAGTACGTGAACTTTTCTTTTCTTCATTGTACGATTGTTTTTGTTTAATTCGAAAAATATTTTACATCACACATTCACACAATGAATAATCATAGGTAAAGAAGTAAAATCATTTTATCTATAGACCATTTTTGATAATTAAACAATAATTTAGACAATCTTATTCTTTTTAGTAGGTATGTATTTATCTTTATTCGTGGTAATAATATTAAAATCGCCACGTCACTGGAACTTGCAATTTTCATTATGGCTGTTGTTATGACGTCACGTTCGCGCATCTAACCGTGACGCAAATGGGTTCTTTACTATTGAAACGGATTCTAATCAGAATCCGTGTACTTCATATGTAAGTTTTTTTGTACCTAAATTTGACATATTGAAGTGCACGCCCCTCCTTTAGGTCCCAGCCTCGCGATGGCAGACAAGCAAATGTATGTTCGGCTACGCCAAAAGTTTTTTTATCAATACAAATTAACCGTGTACCATATGTATACATTTTTTATGTATTACTATTATCGGTAATTTCGGTAAAAAAGTTTTGTACTATTCCCCATACTAAATCCCATAAGAATACTTTCTGGTCAATTTGTATTGTTTTTAATACTTAAAACGGGTCTGTCTATCTAACAAATCGTAGGTGGGCAAGAACACGGCTGATCGTTAGGAAGTTCAGTTATGCCCCTAACAATATAATTTATAGTTCATATTTTCTACTATATCGATGAAAATTTAAAATATGCTTTTTAATGAAAATTATACTGTTTTTCCTTATGGGGTTATTTGATGGAAAAGATATAGCTACGGTGAGTTTTTTTTTCATGGAATATAAAATTTATATGTAAGTAGGTAACTTATTTCCTTATATATGAGTTGTTACCCAAATGTTATTTATAAAATTTTATTATAAACCATTTTTAATAAAAGATTAACAAAAATTATTTAATGGTTAAATGAATTTCCTGTGATAATTTTAGAAAAATTTCTTTTTAATAGTTTAAATTTGTCATAAAAAAATTATAAAAATTAATTTACTTACGTGAAGAAAATTCTGAAAAAAAAATAAAATAATTTTAATATATTATTGCTAACCTAGTAGACATACAAATTCAGATACTTGATAATTTTTTTGTTTTCATTTTATTTCTAATAGTAAATGTAAATTTCGATTTATTTAAAACAATGTATGGAACTGAATAGAAAAACCAAATATCAGAATATGATAAAGATTTCCATATGCGTGATATTATCGAGTTGAACCGGTTCAAAAATGTCTGATTTGGCAACAAATTTCATCCCAGATTCCAAGAGAGCTTGAAATACGATGCTCGGATATGAATTTCGAGATGGCGCTGGCGATCCCTATCAAATTCCTACTTTATGCTTTTTGTCTACGGCATTGCGATGCATGGAAATCATGGAAATGAACATTTTCCTCTTTTAGCTTTTCGAGATATAAAGAAAATAAAATTGCATTTTACTTACATCCTGGATTTAAAATATGGAATGTACGAATCACTTTAAAAGCACTCTTTTAGTTTTATAATCTTAATACTTTTTGAATAAAATTTTAAATTTAGTCCAATCAAAAAATCATAATCACATATAACTTCATAACTTTCCAGTTTTTGTTAAACATTAATCTCTAATATTTCAAAAATATCCACTGATAAACGAGGTGTCATTTGTTTCATTGGACATCAAACCCATAATAAAAGATCGATCGATACGATCTGACACACATGGTAAAACGTATTAAATCACAGCCACAAGAAAAATGAAGAAATTAACGAAAAAATACGATTAGCTTTCAAACATGAACTCGATGGATAATTGCTGCAAAAACAAGGTGAGCTTATAGTCTGCGAGCTTAATTTACATTTAACTAAATAATATTAATAATATCTGTATCGATATGTATATGGAAAACTACTGGTATTAGTTTTCATAAAAAATATACGTCAAGGCGTATTTTAAGGGATTTCCACTGGACGACACAAGGGGGATACAGGGTGCATCAACTGGGAAAATTTTGAGATTTTTAAGCCTGAGAACGTGATTTTAAGTTTGATTTCAATGGAACTTTGGTATAGTAGAAAAAATTGTATGCACTGATGTACGCGGTAGTTACCCCGAGAGGTCGTTTCTGATACTTTTCCTCTCCAGATCACACGATATCTGTCCAAAAAATTGAGTTACTGTCTGCCTTCTCTAAGTGCAAAATATATGATGATGGAAACGTATTCATCACAAGAGATGATCAAAAAGGGAAACTTTAGTATTAGTGAAATATATGATCTTCCTTGTACTAAAACAGGAATAAAGATGAGTCACGAATTCTAATTAGAAAAATGATTTTAATTAAACTGCTGAAAACTTAGTTTGCTACAAATTATACATACTTGCTGTGCATTAGTAAATTTGCAGATCTTTATTTTTAAAATAAATAAAACAAGTAAAAATCGATCCAATCTAGGAAAACTCTCAAAAAAAATTCACAACACAAAATAGTAATTAATAATTAATAACTTATTTATTTTTTTAGATTTAGAAACAATATTTGAATTATAATGTCTTACTTTTTGTTTAGCCCCCGTAACTAAAAACCTGTCAACGTTATTAGAAAGTGCTGACTGTATATAGAAAGAGAAAAAAATATACTGTATGTGCAAATATTTTCAAAATTTTAGATAAAAAATTGTGATTGTGAGAATAGGGAGAGACCACAAATCTAAGGTTTTTTTTTTATTTTCCTCACTTTGATCTCTTCTTAAAATCGAGTTCGTAATTTTTACTTAAAAATTTTGAAAAAATTTCCACTTATAGTATGTTTTATTCTCTTTTTAATGGTGTTAAGCTCAGTTTAATATATTATTTATTTCGTTTGTTACAGGGTATAAAAACCATTTCTTGTCTTTAAATTTCAAGATATCATATTGTTGAAACCCTGTAACAAAAAAACTATCGATGGTATTAAGACGTACTAGCTGTTGATTGAAAGAGAAAAAAATATTCTATATATGTAAATATTTTCACAATTTTAGATAAAAAATTGTGATTGTGAGAATAGGGAGAGACCACAAATCAAAGGATTTTTTAATTTTCCTCACTTTGGTCTCTTCTTTACTTCGAGTTCGTAATTTTTGCTTAAAAATTTTGAAAAAATTTCCACTTATAGTATGTTTTATTCTCTTTTTAATGGTATTAAGCTCAGTTTAATATGTTATTTATTTCGTTTGTTACAGGGTATAAAAACCATTTCTTGTCTTTAAATTTCAAGTTTTCATATTGTTGAACCCCTGTAACAAAAAAACTATCGCTGCTATTAAGACGTACTAGCTGTTGGTTGAAAGAGAAAAAAGCATTCTATATATCTAAATATTTTCAAAATTTTAGATAAAAAATTGTGATTGTGAGAAAAGGGAGAGACCACAAATCGAAGGATTTTTTAATTTTCCTCACATTGGTCTCTTCTTTACCTCGAGTTCGTAATTTTTGCTTAAAAATTTTGAAAAAATTTCCACTTATAGTATGTTTTATTCTCTTTTTAATGGTATTAAGCTCAGTTTAATTTATTATTTATTTCGTTTGTTACAGGGTATAAAAACCATTTCTTGTCTTTAAATTTCAAGTTTTCATATTGTTGAACCCGTGTAACAAAAAAACTATCGATGCTATTAAGACATACTAGCTGCTGATTGAAAGAGACAAAAATGTTCTATATATGTAAATATTTTCAAAATTTTAGATAAAAAATTGTGATTGTGAGAAAAGGGAGAGACCACAAATCTAAGGATTTTTTCATTTTCCTCATTATGGTCTCTTCGTTTCCTCAAGTTTGCAATTTTTTCTAAAAAATTTGAAAAAAGTCCCACTTACAGTAAGTTTTATTCTCTTTTTAATTGTATTAAACTTAATTTAATAAATTATTTATTTCTTTTGTTATAAGATACAAAAAATATTTTTGTCTATAAATTTTTTGTTTTCATATTACTTAATTTGTGTTCTTAAAACGTATTAATTGTTAATAGAAAGAGAAAAAAATATTCCATATAAGTATGCGAATATTTTCAAAATATTAAAAATATTGTCTTTTTTATGTGACACAGTTTTAAAAATCAACAAAACTCTAATTTTATTTTATCTAATGGTACACAATTAGTACTATTATACTATAAACACTACATATATTAGTTCTAAAAAAAGAAGAAAAAAGGGAAGAATTATAAATTACATGAGGGGGTTATGTAAAGTAAAAGGCCAACGAATGACATTAGAACTGGAAAACAAAGTGAGGTTAGGAAAGCAGTAAACAAGAAAAATTATTTTTAAGACTGAAATTAGGTATGACATTATAAAAAGACAAGGTTGAATATATGTAAAAATCAGGAAATTAAGATAAAAAAAAATGGGGGCGAGGGAATGATAATATTCTTCGAAGTTGTTAGATAAAATACGTGATTTTCTTTTGGTCTCAGTTGTTTGTTGATACAATTAAAGTTTCTAATATATTTAGTCTAAAGCCTTTAGCACATTAATGAAGTAATGGGGACTTGGAGATTGAAAAGCAAAAGAAGACTGAGTACTAGTAAAATCTGAATTTCTATATTTGTCAATACATGTGTTCTTCAATTCTAGTTTCAAGTCTTCTACCCGATTGGCCTATGTATATAGCGTCGCAATCTGTAGTAGACACCTGTACGGTGGAGAAAAGGAACTTTATCCTTCGTGCTTATTAAGAACGATTGAATGATATTATTAGTTTTAAATTTAATGTTAGTATTGTATTTATTAAAGACTTAAAAATTTTATAAGATATGTTACCAATTTTGAGAATTAACTGCGATGAGATGGGAATTGAAATTAAATTTGTAAAAGTATCTAAGATATATTTTGTTTATTAGATCCAGGGGATAATTACTATAAATACTAATTGTTTAATATTGTTAATTTCTGAATTAAAAGCAGGTGGTGAGAGAGGAATAGAAAGTGTACGATGGAGAAAACTATTGAAGGAAGCTAATTTATGTGAGATGGGAGTAGTATACCTATGCCGGTTCTGCGCCACGTCCATCGTGTTCCATTATCAATGCGACGAAGTAGCCTCCCCTTAGCTACCCTTATCCAAAGAGAAGATACCCTTAGAAGAGAAGAGATTAGTTTAGCCTCGTTTAACCACCTCAAAGTAGCCCTAAACGACGTAGGTAAGGAATTTTGGTCATGAAACAACAACTGTGTAAGGCCTTTTGGCCACGAAACAACCCCTGTGTAGTGCCGAGACATAAACCAATCACCAGAAGCGGTAGTTGAAGGCGGTGCTTTTAGACTCCCTCTGTATAATGCAAAACTCATCGCTTATCGCTTGATCTCTTCTTTTTCCCGGAATAAGGCCTTTTGACCATGAAACAACCCCTGTGTAGTACCGAGACCTAAGACAATGACCAGAAGCGGTAGTTGAAGGCGGTACTTTTTGACTCCCTCTGTATAATGCTAAACTCATCGCTTATCGCTTGATCTCTTCTTCTTTCCCGGAATAAGGCCTTTTGACCATGAAACAACCCCTGTGTAGTACCGAGACCTAAGACAATGACCAGAAGCGGTAGTTGAAGGCGGTACTTTCTGACTTCCCTGTATAATGGAAAACTCATCGCTTATCGCTTGATCTCTTCTTCTTTTCCGGAATACCGCCTTCAACTACCGCTTCTGGTCATTGTCTTAGGTCTCGGCACTACACAGAGGTTGTTTCATGGTCAAAAGGCCTTATTCCGGGAAAGAAGAAGAGATCAAGCGATAAGTGATGAGTTGTGCATTATACAGGGGGAGCCAAAAAGTAACGCCTTCAACTACAGCTTCTGGTCATTGTCGTCGGTCTCGGCACTACATAAGGGTTGTTTCATGGCCAAAAGACCTTAGACAGGGGTTGCTTCATGACCAAAAGGCCTTATCTACTTCGTTTAGGGCTATTTTCGGGTAGTTGAATGAGGCTAAGCTAATCGCTTCTCTTCTAAGGGTATCTTCTCTTCGGATAAGGGTAGTTACTTCTTCAGATTGATGATGGAACTCGATGGACGTGGTGCAGAACTGGCGTAGGTATACTACTGATGGCGTAATTTGATGTTAATTAATTAAAGAATCGGGGGTTGCGGTTTTTCTAAAAAATTTCATGCGATAAAGTGTAGTTTTTACCGATTTAAAGATCAAGAAAGAGTAATCGCAAATTTAATTTAAGGGTGAAGAGTGTTTAGATAATTAAGATAAGAAAGGGCCTCCATTAAAACATTTGGATCACCTGCTAGATATGGATAACCTCTTCGATTTATAGATATTATTGTTTATTTGCTCCCAGTATTAGTAAAAATACCTTCACTGGAAATTTTCTTGTCATAAAATTAGTACTAAAATGTAAAGTTTTAAGGAAAAAATCATATCTATGATTAACGAAAATCATTATGCTGTCCACAAATCATATTTCATGAATTGTGGTCTGCTCTTAGACTATAAGGGCGGCTTTATAAATCAAAGCCGCCTTGTCAATATGTTTACATTACCGGCGAAATGGACGGCTGCCGGTGATTCGCCGCCATAGGGCCACGATCGGCAAATGCGCGTCTGATTTATGGATAATGTAAATTACCAAAGAGAAAAAAATGATGCCAACGTAACATGACCGACCGCTGACCACACTATTGCACTGCTGGATGATGTGTGATCATCGGATATTGGCAAAAAAATTGACTCTTCGAAATTTTATGTGTATTTATATCAAAGTAAATTAATCTAATAAGTTTGCTTTACTAATTAATTAAAACCAAGAGTTTTTTAATTAAAACAGTATAAAAATTATATTTAGTAATTTAGTCTATATAAAAAGATTCTTTAATTAAAAAATTGTTTACTCAGACCTTTTCTTGGCACCCTCTGTTTTATTTCCTAAAAAAAATCATAATCTACTAAGTTAAAGATTCATTAATTTATATTTATTTTTATTGACAATCATTTGACCCAACGAAATAAACTTCCAAAGAATATAACCTAATGTTGTGATTGCTTTCATTTCAGGAAGTTGTGACAACTCCATTGTACGTAAATTGCTTACAGAGTGAGATATACCAATAATAAAAAAAAAGATTCCACTTCCGGTTCTTTTCTATAGAATCATCCATGCTGCTAACCTGAAAAGAAACTATTATTATTATTTGGCTGTTTGGAATTTATATTGCAAAGGTCGGTCGCCAGCATTGTTATTTTCTTCCAGTCAATCGCTATGGCTCAAGTTATCTCTTTTCTACCTTCGTTGAATAAAACATTATTATGATATAGGGTATTTTTTTTTAGTTTTAAAATTTATATAAATATCAATATCTTCGTTTTTTAGACATTAATTAACAAAAATAAAATTCCTATTGTTATTGTCTCTGCGACTACCATTTTCTATTTCAGCTACGCTTCTAGAAATTGAGATTTTTCAGAGCACGATAAATTTCACCAATAAATATAAGGAACGAAGTTCCAAGGCAATATATCACTTAAGTATCTTGTGTGTGAGACTGCACAGTATTTTGTAGAAAATTTTCTGAATACAAAGTTCAGGTTGAGTTCGAGCATTTCCAAGGCCGGAGCTCGTCTCCCGATCCCTTGTCTCACTTTGCTCTGATGGTGGTTGGACACTATAATATATAAAGCTCATATAAAGGGACAAAACAGAAGAAAACATTGGCGGAGGTTAGAATTTATATTAAACTTTTTTTAACTAAAATATTTCAATATCAAACTCATTAAATTTAGAGATTTTATATCTGTTGTTTAAATTTTATTCAATTTAACCAGAAATAATCTTCTAAACTAAGTATTGTATTTAAATTTTATTTCTATATTTCATATATAAATAGTTATCAAATTATTTTTTCGAGAATACAGACAACAGTGATACAGCTAAGTAAAGCAGCTAGGTCGATTCTACAATCTACAATCAAAACCCTCATTTTTACATGTAACCATAAGAAAATCTAAGGTCCACATTGTCAAAAATTGGTTCTAAAAGTGGTGAGGGTAAAATTCATGCAATGTGCGCATGCGATACGTTATTGGATACTTAATACCACGAGGGGTAAGAGAAACATAATGAAAACAAATTATCAATCACTTTCAACCCCTAACCATCCGTATTTATGGAAAAATGTATCATATGACATATCGTATGTTTAGACTTCCAAAAAATTACTGAGACTTCTAAAAGTATGTATGGACTTCCAAAAAATTACTGAGACTTCGAAAAAGTATGTACGGACTTCCAAAAAATTACTGGGACTTCTAAAAGCATGTATGAAGTTCCAAAACATTACTGAGAGTTCTAAAAAGTATATATAGACTTTCAAAAAATTACTGAGACTTCTAGAAAGTACGTATGGACTGCCAAAAAATTACTGAGACTTTTAGATGTATGTATGAACTTCCCAAAAATTACAGAGTCTTCTAAAAGCATGTATGAACTTCCAAAAAATTATGGAGTCTTCTAAAAAGTATGCATTTACTTCCAGAAAATTACTGAGACTTCTAAAAAGTATGTATCAACTTCCAAAAAATTACGTAGACTTCTAAAAGTATGTATGGACTTCCAAAAATTACTGAGACTTTTAAATGTATGTATGAACTTCCCAAAAATTACTGAGAATTCTAAAAAGTAGGTATGGACTTTCAAAAAATGACTGAGACTTCTAAAAGTATGTATGAACGTCCAAAAAAGTACTGAGACTTCTAATGAGTGTGTAAAGACTTACAAAAAATTAATTAGACTTCTAAAAAATATGTATTAACTTCCAAAAATTACTGAGACTTCTAAAAGTATGTATGAACTTCCAAAAAATTACTGAGACTTCTAATAAGTGTGTGAAGACTTAAAAAAAATTACTTAGACTTCTAAAAAGTATGTATGGACTTCCAAAAATTACTGAGACTTCTAAAAGTACGTATGAACTTCCAAAAAATTACTGAGAATTCTAAAAAGTAGGTATGGACTTTCAAAAAATGACTGAGACTTCTAAAAGTATGTATGAACGTCCAAAAAAGTACTGAGACATCTAAAAAGTATGTATGAACTTCCAAAAAATTACTGAGACTTCTAATGAGTGTGTAAAGACTTACAAAAAATTACTTAGACTTCTAAAAAGTATGTATGGACTTCCAAAAATTACTGAGACTTTTAAATGTATGTATGAACTTCCCAAAAATTACTGAGAATTCTAAAAAGTATGTATGAATTTTCAAAAAATTACTGAGACTTCTAAAAAGTATGTATAGACTTCCAAAAAAGTACTGAGACATCTAAAAAGTATGTATGAACTTCCAAAAAATTACTGAGACTTCTAATGAGTGTGTAAAGACTTACAAAAAATTACTTAGACTTCTAAAAAGTATGTATGGACTTCCAAAAATTACTGAGACTTTTAAATGTATGTATGAACTTCCCAAAAATTACTGAGAATTCTAAAAAGTATGTATGGATTTTCAAAAATTACTGATACTTCTAAAAGTATGTATGAACTTCCAAAAAATTACGGAGTCTTCTAAAAAGTATGCATTTACTTCCAAAAAATTATGTTAAACGTTTTTATAATAACTTTAAGCAATGGTGGCTTAAGGAGTAAAGAGCCCTTCGTGGTACTAGTTATCTAATAACGTAGCGCATGCGCAGATTACATGAATTTTATCCCCACCACTTTCAAAACTAATTTTTGTTAGAGTGGACCTTAGATTTTCTTATGGAGATTTACATGTAAAAATGAGGGTTTTGATTAACATAGCTCCTTTACTGGCCTATACGACGAAACGTCAGATGGTGGTTTTCCTGGTTTGGAGATCATACCTCATTCGAAATAAAGCGTTGATTAAATTGGTCACTTTTACTATTGCTTTTGTTAGAATTTACTTACTAATTTCGCCTGTCAAATCCTGGAGCTTTTTTGGGTTAATATTATTTTTATTTTTTTCTGAAACTTGTAGATCTTCTCCGTCATTTGGCTCAAAGGTAGTTTGTTATTCTGCAAATCTGAAGCCCAAATTTCACCTGAATTTCTAAAATATATCTAAAATTAAATCCAATAAGTTATCCATATCTCAAATGTAGTCAAGTGTTAATCAGAAATAAAAATAGCTGGATTGTTTCGATTTTCACATGTTAGATAAGTCTTTGCTCATGAAATCCACTCTTGTTTTAAAAACGACAAAACTACATGTACCCCGGCCAGTTTAATCAATTCCTCTCTTAATCCGTTATTCTCTATCATACCAATATCTTTCCCCTATTTCCTCCTTATTTTGTTTTCAATTTTAATTCTATCGTTAAAAAAATTTTTCATCAATTTCTGTTTTAATTTTTTCTTACAAGTTCCTTTGGTATGTTTTTTTTTAAGTTCAACATAACCTTATCTTTTCTCCTTTTGGTAGCTATTGTCAACCACTATCTGTCATAGTAACTCTTTTGTTTCAACTTTGCTAAATTCAATTTTAACTTAAAAAAATTTTTAGATATACTTTTAATCTTACAATATTACTACTAGTACATAATTGTTTACCATCCCTATTTTCCCACTCATGTCTAAAATTTATTTATTCCACTATCTATCATCTGTTAAGTTACTTCCGGAAATAGCAACCATTTTGGTGATTTAGTACATGCGACTTATTAAATGGTGAATGTCGGTGAAATTAAAAAAAAATATCCGGAAAGCATCTGATGATCGCTTCCTATTATATAGTCCTTGATTGGACTCTCACTTCTGCCATTTACTCCAAGTGCCTATTTACTGCAGTTATTCTCTATTTGTGAATTGTTCCTGTCAACATGGGGCCTACCCATGTGGAAATCCTTCTGGGAAGTTTTCCTGCCATAAAATTTCCTCCTCATTTATTCCTCTTATTTTTGAACGTCCTAAGGGGCAAATTTTTGTGACATAGCTCACACGTCCTTTTAGTTCTTTAATTTTAAGTTTTTTATAATCTAACCCACCCTTTTTAGTTTTACTTACCATTCATGTAGGTGCCCCTAATTTTCCCTTACACCTTCCTCCTTTCCTTCTTAGTAGCGGTACCCTTAAGTTTAGCAATATGATAACTTAAGGTTTAATATTTTGTTAGTTTGGTAATTCATTATTCTCATCATTGTAAATTTTTTCTCTATCGTATTTGTATCTATTATAGGCCTGAAGATGGCTTGTTACCAGAAACTAGTTGCCTGCTAATTGTATAATTAACTTTATTGTGGTACATGATTTCGAGTTGTTTTTATTTATGATTATATTTGAAATTGTTATTATATCATTCCATATATTTTCAGCCAATCAAAAATGCCGCGAAAAAATGCCGGTAGTAATACTAAAATAGATGTTGCGTACTGAATGTATTAATAATAACATTTTTTAACGCACAGAAATATACATTGTACAAAAGTTATTCCCTTTAATTAATTATAATTTGGTCTAATAAATTTGATCAAAATATGTAACTGTTTAAATGTATTACTAATTGCCATGTGCACAGACTTCCTTTACTCTAAGTACTACTTTAAATGTCTTAAGTGACAGTTGTTCTTTTGCACCAACTTGAAAGTGTCCCTTAAAGTATCTAAAGTTGCACTTAAACTAAGCCGCAGATTCTCTTCGGCTTATGAATTTAAGGTACGAAATCTAACCTCAAAATTACATTATTTGTTTCTTATGTACTTCTCGACGTGTGGTTTTAATACCTAATTTTGTAAACAAAGCTGTGTATTTATAGTACAAAATGGATTGTCGGAAAATCTGCAGGCGTATTTTCTTTGTCTAATTCTATTGGTCAATTTTGAAAATTAATTCGATATTGGCCAATAGAATTGCATGCAAAAAATCCGTCTACAGATTTTCCGCCCAGTGGGAATCCGTCTTAACTTCCCAATAAACACGGAATGACAATAAAAATAATAAAAAATGACACTTATTATGACAGTCATGACGGATAGAAAGTTAAATTTCTGTCAAAAAAGCATCAAGCCAGTGGCTTTGAAACAATAATCTCAACCCTTGTTAAGCCTGACATTTATTAAAATGGTGCAGTTAAATTCAGTATTAACGACAACTTAAAGTAAAGTACAACTTACATAAGTGTATGTTTTATGGAGATTCTGTGCACATGGCAGTAAATGTTTTTAATACTAATAAATAAGCGTGGAAAAGCTCTTCAGAATTAAAATAGTAGTTTATTCATTTAATCATAGAGTCTCAGTTCTGCAACTAACTTAGTGGTTCTTCGACATAAAATATTTTCAAGTCTACTTTGATAAAAAATAAATCATAATTTTGCTATTTACCCCCACCCTCCTAGAATGACATCCGTTCATAATTTATTTATAAACAAGGAAGCTTTGATTTTATTTTCACATGATAAAAATTCTAGCCTTATTATGCAAAAAAATTACCCTATTATTTCAAAATTACAATTATTTTAGCCTTTATGTCATAAAAATCGGTATAGTATAACAAATTAGTTATTTTTTAAAAAAAATCTCAACGCTATGGCTATTTGCATTGGTAATTTAGTGTTTCAGGATGGGCAGTGATATTCTGGGCGAGTACAGTATAATATTTCTTGTTAACATGGTATTTGCGGTTTTCGTATTGCAACCATAATTTCTCAACAGTGTACATACGCCATTAATATGTATCAAACCTAACCTCAACCATTTGTTTCCAGCTGATTTGTGCACTATATTCTCTTCTATTCTATTCTATGAAATTGCTTCCTGTATACGGAGAAGTGGATTGTAAAGTATTCGAGATTCCTGATGCTTTAAAAAGGTCAAAACTTAGCATTTTTCTGTTAAAATTATATTTAATAAAAACACGATTATCCAGTGAACACAAAAATACTAACAATTTTTTTTTGAATAGTTAAATTTTTTTGAACCAAATTTGTATGTATATTTTTGGTTCCTCTCTTTTTTAATTAAATTTTTGTGTTTTGTTCAAGATCATTTGTACCAAGTTTTATGTTATCAATTATAAATAATAACTTTTTCAGGAATGTGTTTCATTATTTCTCTACCTAGGAAAACAAGTTATTATGATATATTTTTCAACAAAAAATTAAACTTTCTGAACTGTATATGAGATCGCATAAAGATATTCATTTTTATGTACTACATAGTTGTAGAATTATTTAAATTACTTTTTTATACAGTGCCGTCTTTATATTATTTTTCAAACTTTCAAATGAACTGACCTATTGGTTTCCCTTAAATTTCTTGGTCACCGAACAGCCCCAGTGAATAAATTATGAATATTAGTATTCATAACTGTTGAAACAATACTAGGCTGCAAACGTGTTAAAATAATTCCAGGATTTCGAAGGACCAACCTTCTTGGGTAAAAGTTAAACAAATATGAATGTTTAAATAAAAATAGCATTTGAAATTGGAATGTAATTTTTTATTCCAATTTTTTTAAGTACGGAAAATGAACAGCAAAAATCATAAAGTTAATTACCCGCCATTTTATGTATATAAAGAAACGTTCTTGCTCTAGTAAATGTATGACTGACTTGATTCACTGTCTGGATGCGAGAGAGAGTGTATGATCTGATTTTTAACGGAGAGGAGGGTTGGTTGTTTTTTATTGGTAGGTGACGTGTGACGTGGTATGTAAATAGCCTTGAATTAAGCATTATAGCAGGAAGAAACATACCTATATTTTTGTCTCTTGTAATGACGGGATAATATAACAGAAAGATAAGCTTGCATAGCAACAGTCGCTTATTTATTTCATTTTTGTAAACTGTATTTTACAAGTAGACAGAAAGAAGTTTATAAGAGAAAGACGGAATAATATTGTGTTGATTTTAAATCTATTTTTAGATTATAAAATATTAAAATATAAAATAATAGACATTAATATGAACTGGAAGATTAATAACATTAATTTTAAATGAAATATGATTTAGTTTGAATTTTCTGGATAATATTTTGTAGGAGGGGGTCAACCTGGGTCAAGTACAGTTCTATAGGCAACCTTATCAGTGAAAAAAGTAGGAAAATGTTTTAATAAAATTAAAAAAGATCACACAAATCTAAATTACAAAATCGGATGATTATTTTCGATACATCTGGGGTTATCTCGGAATGTACATTTAAAAGGACTAAGCCCGTTAGCCTCTCTTCTGATATACTTTCTCTAAGTCAAGTTTTTAGGCGCCTTAAAGTTCAAAATTACCTTTATGAAGTCGCGGCTCTTATGGGAAGCGTTGCCAAAGTTTTAAGTAAAAAATTTTTTAGGGAATTCCATATTTATGAAAATTCAGGATTCGACATTTCTTCGACTTTTATATTAAGAGCAAAAATTCTATTTTTTATTTTCGAACATTAACTAGTCGATATTTTTTCAATAATTCACACTTTTACCTTTTTTCAATAATTCACAATTCCATATGGCAAGCAAAAATTTTAAGGGAATTCCGTATTTACAAAATTCAGTATTCAACGTTTTTTGGATAAAATGCAATTTTGTCTAATTTTACGTTTTTTTGTTTTTGAAAATTCAGACCAATTTTTCGATAAATGCACTTTTACTTTAAAATCCCAAATTTTAATGGAATTCCATATTTTTGAAAATTTAGGGAGTCGACATTTTTTCTATAAGATGCACTTTTACCTCACGGGCAAAAGATTTAATGAAATTCTATATTTTTTCGAAAATTCACTAGTTGACATTTTTTCAATAATTCACACTTTTACCTCGAGCGCAAAAAATTTGACGGAATTCCATATTTGTGAAAATTCAGTATTCAACGTTTTTTGTATAAAATGCATTTTTACCTCATAAGCAAAAAATTTTAATTAAATTCTATTTTTTTTTTTTTTCGAAAATTCGTTGGTCGATATTTTTTCAATAATTCACACTTTTACCTCACGAGCAAAAATTTTAAGTGAATTTCAGATTTCTGAATTTTTAGTATTGAACATTTTTTCGATAAAATATACTTTTACCTCACGTGCAAAAAATTTAAATGGAATTCTATTTTTTTTTTGAAAATTCGCTTGTCGGTATTTTTTCGATAATTCACACAGGGAATTCCATATTTCTGAAAATTGAGTATCCGATATATTTTCAATAAAATACACTTTTACCTCACGTGAAAAAAGTTTTACTGAAATTCTATTTTTTTTTTTCGAAAATTCGCTTGCGATATTTTTTAATAATTCTCACTTTAGTATCACGACCAAAATTTTAAGGGAATTCCATATATATGAAGATTCGGTATTCGACTTTTTTCGATAAAATACACTTTTATCTCACGTGCCAAAAAATTCCAAATTTCTGAAAAATCAGTTTTCGACATTTTTTCGATAAAATACACTTTTACGCAAAAAGTTTTACTGAAATTTTTTTTTCGAAAATTCGCTTGTCGATATTTTTTCAATATCACTTTTTACCTCACGAGTAAAAATATTAAGCGAATTCCATATTTCTGAAAATTCAGTATTTGACATTTTTTCGACAAAATACACTTTTACAACACGCGCAAAAAAATTTAATGAAATTTTATTTTATTTTTTCGAAAATTCGCTTGTCGATATTTTTTTAATAATTCACACTTTTACCTCACGAGCAAAAATTTTAAGGGAATTCCATATTTCTGAAAATTCAGTATCCGACATTTTTTCGATAAAATACAAATTTACCTCACGAGCAAGAAATTTTAATGAAATTGTATTTTTTTTTCGGAAATTCGCTAGTCGATATTTTTTCAATAATTCACAGTTTTATCTCACGAACTACCATTTTAAGGGAATTCCATATTTCTAAAAATTCAGTATTTGACATTTTCTCGATAAAATACACTTTCACCTCACGTGCAAAAAGATTTACTGAAAATTTTTTTCGAAAATACGTTTGTCGATATTTTTTCAATAATTCACACTTTACCCTCACGAGCAAAAATTTTAAGGGAATTCCATATTTCTGAAAATTCAGTTTTCGACATTTTCTCGATAAAATATACTTTTACCTCAAGTGCAAAAAGTTTTACTGAAATTTTTTTTTCCAAAATTCGCTAGTCGATATTTTTTCAATAATTCACAATTTAACCTCGCGAGCAAAAATTTTAAGGGAATTCTATATTGCTGAAATTCAGTATTCGACATTTTTTCGATAAAATACACTTTTACCTCACGAGCAAAAAATTTTAATGAAATTGCAGATTTTTTCGAAAATTTACTAGTCGACATATTCTCCACACCCGAGCCGGAAAAGTTCTGGGGTGACAAAGCCGATTATTTTTCCGAATAAGCGACATCTTACGGTCTATGAAAAAAAAACTGGGCACCTCATAATAAAAACCAACATATTATATTAATAAAAATTATAATATTTACATTTTAACATAAATATTAATTAATAAATAACAAAAAAAAAACTCCACAACAGGTTTAGTTTATTTAATTTTTTGAAAAAAACAAACTTGGCGACTTTCGACTGTTTTTTATTTATTTAAAATGTTCATCGGCCAAAAACCAAAACACAAAACATGTTTGTTTAGCTGCCGGTTTTCCACAACAATAAATCAAAAAGTTAAAGAGGGCAAAGTTTTAGTTAATATTGCGAGCAATTTTTAGGGGTCTGTTTACACTTATATGTACAACCGACGATGCGAGTTTGTTTAGGGTCTCGAAACGATTCATTTTATTTGTTTTATGAATAATAGATCATTTGTTTCACGTAAAATACAGGTTTTTTGACAGAAAATTTGTTTATTATAAACTTCCAAATATGAATAATACCACTTTAGTAGATATTTTTTATTTTCATATTTTATTAATTAATTTCTAGCAAAATAATATAAAGAAAATTTTAAATTATTGTCGCATACTTGAGTACAAATTTAACTTTACGTTTACTATTTTATCCACAAATAGACCATAACGTGGCGGCACTATTTCCATTTAAAAGAATTTTTAGGAATTTGTTGTGTCTAATTTCGTTCATGGAGTAATTTATAACTTTGCTTGACTGTGACTAATTTCTAGTTAATTATTCCTGTTAATACTTCTGTGGCGTTAAAATGAGCGTCATAATTTTTTGGATTTATTACTTGTGAACGGTAAGATATGTATCCGTTTCTTTTAAAAATTTTAAAATAAGTCTGATTTGGAAAAATGGAAAAACATATGAACAAAAAGGACAAACAGGGAAAATTAAGGAAAAAATAGGGAAAAATGGGAAATAGTAGAGAGAAATGGTTTAAACAGGGCAAAATATGAAAAAATAGGAATAAATAGGGAAAAAAAATAGAACGAATAAAAAATATGAAAAACTAAAAAGAAATAGGAAAATTAGTGAAAAATAAGAAATAAAATTGGGAAAAATATGGAAAACACTAAAAAATGGTGAAATATTAGAAAAATAGACAAAATAGGGAAAGTACGAAAACAAGAAAAAAAAATCGGCTGTGTCACCCCAGCACTTTCCCGGCTCGACCGCAGAGAATAAAATAAATAAAATCAATTGTGAAAACTATTGGGAATTCGGGAAAAATTTTTCATACAATAGTTGTAGGGAATTTTAAGCTTTACAACTTTGCACTGAAACATTTTGCACTAAAGAGCATAATTTACCTCCAATTTTAAAAAAATTGAAAATTTTAAATGTGTATATTTCTCACCATCTAGCGGCGAAACTATGAGGAATTCTATGAAAAGTTAAACATAAAAGTTAAAGAAAATTTGATGCTTTACAACATTGTACCAGAAAATTTTGCACTAAAAGGCTTTGTTTATCCTCAAAATCAAGAAAAACTAGAGAAAACCTACATGCACATTTTTTACGCGCTCTCTAGTGGTGCAACTGTTTTAATTCTAGAAAAAGTTTCAGACAAGAGTTGTAGAAAATTTTATGCTCTAAAACTTTGTACTACAACATTTTTCACTTAAGTGTATTATTTGTCCTCAAAATCAAGAAAAACTAGAGAAAACATACATGCACATTTTTTGCGCGCCCTCTAGTGGCGCAACTGTTGGAAATTCTAGAAAAAGTTTCAGACAAGAGTTGTAGAGAATTTTATGCTCTAAAACTTTGTACTACAACATTTTTCACTTAAGTGTATTATTTGTCCTCAAAATCAAGAAAAACTAGAGAAAACATACATGCACATTTTTTACGCGCCCTCTAGTGGCGCAACTGTTGGAAATTCTAGAAAAAGTTTCAGACAAGAGTTGTAGGGAATTTTATGCTCTAAAACTTTATACTACAACATTTTGCACTAAAGTGTATAGTTTGTCCTTAAAATTTAAAAAAAGTAAAAAATTGTCACATATGCATTTTATCAATGTCGGTCTTGGGGACCTTCTACTGTACCAATTTAAACCAAAATGGTCGCATTCTAGGCACACACCGATCCTCCATACCAAATTTCAGTTTGATTGGTTAAACGCTTCGGCAGTTATCGTGGAAGATTACACACAGACACACAGACACACAGACACACAGACAGACCATGCGCTGGAAATGGTTTCAATCTTCATGGGGGACCTCAAAATGGATATTTCCATCGAAATCTCGATTTTTTTTTGCTCGTTCACCTTACTTTCCCTTTGATGGGTCCGGGAAAGTAATAGGATAAAATGGGGAAATAGCGGAAATCGGAAAAAAATATAAAAAATAAGAAAAAAAGTGAAATTAGTCAAAATAGAGAATAATAGGGATAAATAAGGCAAATAGGGGAACACAGGAAAATCTAAGGAAAAATAAAAAAAAAATGAGGAAACAGAAAAAAATAGGGAAAAGGTTCAAAATAGGAAAAAAGGAAAAAAAAAGGGAAAAGATATGGATAAACAAATATCAATATAACTAGGTAAAAGTAAAGAAAAATAAAGAAAACAGAAAAAACTAATGGAAAATAGGAAAAGTAGAAAAATGGAGAAAGTAGTGAAAAATAAGGGAAAATATGAGAAAAAATAGAGAACGATAAGATATAGTGAAAGATTGAGAAAAACAGGAAAAAATAGGAAAAAATAGGACAATTGTGAAACAGAGGAATTTGGGAAATAAAATGAAAAATACTGAAAACAGGGAAAAATAGAGAAAAACAGAGAGAAATTAATGAAAAATTGGTAAAAAATAAAAAAAATTAGGGCAAAATTTGGAAAATAAGAAAAAACAGGAAAAAGAATATGGAAAAATAGAAAAAATAGAGAATAGTGAAAAATGGGGAAAATAATTAAAAATAGGGAAACCGTAGGGGAAATGGGGAAAATGAGAAAAAGCAAAATAGGACAAAATATGGCAAAATAAGTACAAATAGGTACAAATATTGAAAAATAAGGAAAAATAAAGAAAACAGCAAAAACTAATAAAAAAACTGGAAAAAATAGAACGATTTAGAAAAAATAATAAAAAAGAGGAAACATAGAGAACATAAAAACATACAAAAGGGGAAAAATACAGAAAAAAATATAGAACAATTGTGTAAAATTGGGAAAAATAGAGAAAAATGGAAACAAATATGATAGAATAGTGAGAAATAGAGAAATTTAGTTAAAATAGAGAAAATAGGGGAAAAATAATAAAAAATTGGGAAATTAGACAATAAATATGGGAAAATAGTGAAAAATAGAAAAATATAGGGGAAAATGAAAAATAATAGGCATAAATGGGAAAAAGCAGAAAAATATGGAAAAATATATAAAATTAGGGAAATATGGCGAAAATATCGAAAAATAATTACAAACAGAATAATATAATGGAAAACAGGAAAAGTTAGGAAAAACAAAGTACAATAGAAATAATAGGGGAAAAATATGACAAATTAATAAAAATATAAAAAAATTAGGAAAAACACGGAAAAATTGGAAAACATTAGAAAAAGATAGATAAAATAGGAAAATTAGAGATAAATATAGAAATAAATGGGAAAATAGTGAAAATGGTGGGAAATAGTAAAAGTAGGAGCAAATAGTGACAAACAGGAAAAATAGAAAGAAATAGAAAAAAACAAGCAGAGCTCGGTCGTCCAGATAATAAAGAGACTGTAAGGTGCGTTCAGTAATACCACGTGAATGGACGTATAAATTACAATATACAGAGTTACGTTCGAAAATATTATCTGCAAAATAAAATCGTGTTTTAAATATTATTGTTGTTTGTGGATCAAGAATAGAGTGACAAACACTAGAGATTTCTTATGGTTTGTTTGGAAAAACAATTTTTCATACAGATTTAAAAAAATTGGTTTGTCACACCAAAACTTTTCCGGCTCTTCTGTGGAAAATAGTTACAGAGAATTTAAGTTACAAAATACAAAATTCCTGAATGGGAACATAAAATGCTGTAAAAATTAAGTAAATTGCTCAAAAAAAATGGGTAAACATTGCAAATATGCGCAAAAAATTAATTAAAATGAAAAACGATAAACGTTACTGAAAATGGTAACAAGCTAACGAATTATTTCCAAAAAATTGTTAAAAATGATAAAGAATTGTTAAATTTCAGCAAAAATTAAAACTATTATAAAATAGAGTAAAAATAGGCAAAAATCAAAAATTCGATAAGAATCTTAATACAATTTGCAAAAATTGGAAAAAGCGGCAAAGATGCATAAAAAGTAAAAAAAGAAAAAATGCACCTGACCAAAGGAAAAAACGTAAAATAAAGCAAAAAAGGAAAAGAGGCTTAATAAAGGAAAAAATAGGAAAAATGGAAAAAAAAATCAAAAAAAGCCAAATAAGACAAAGTAAAGGGAAAAACAAAAAACGCCAAAAATCCAAAAAAAGGTCAGAAAAGAACAAAAAGCCCTATTAAAAGAAGTTTTAAAAAGCAACAAAAGAAAAAGAAAAGCAAAAATGCAAAATAGAGACAAATAAAGGAAAAATAGGCAAAAAGCTCAAAAAAGTCCAAAATAAACAAAAAAATTTTAAAAATCAAGAAAAAGGGCAAAAAGGGATAAAAAGGTCAAAAAAGAAAAATAGGTAAATAAGGCAAAATAAAGGCAAAAACATGGCAAAAAAAACAAAAATTGAATTCAAGCATTACGTATACCTAAGCGTTCCAGCAATTGTATGTCGGGGAATGGTGGGAGCGAAGAAAAAAATTAACCCAAGAAAATTTCTAAAATATATATAATATACAGGGTGCTTCATTGTGAAACTTCAAGACGGAAATAAAATTAAGTTTCCGGTTTTTTGGTTGTTCTTTGGTTTTTGCGATGTTTTTCGATTTTTCTCGCTTTTTTATCATGTTCCTGATTTTTTTCGATTATTTCCAATGTTTAATCATTTTTTCTATTTTTTTTTTCATTTCCTAATTTTTTCTCATTTTTTCATATTCCTTTGATTTATGATGATAATTTTTTTATCATTTTTTTGTGATTTGTTGCGGTTTTTTGCTAGAATTTTACGATTTTTTGTGATATTTTTCGGTTTCTTGAGTTTTTTCCGTCTTTCACAATTTTATTTTTCATTTTTTCCCAATTTCCCTCTCAATTTTTTTCTTTTTTCAATGTTTTTTGTTTTTTTTTTATTATTATTTTGATATTTTCTGATTATTTCCATTCCTTTATTTGTTTTCCAATTTTTTCTCATTATTTTCCATTTCATTGATTTTTTTTTGATAATTTGCGATTTTCATTGCGGTTTTTTTGCGATTTTGGGTAAAGCATTTATTTATTATTATTCATTTTGATTATTATTTTTTATTTATAGTGTTCTACCATATTTTTATTATTTCCATATAAAATTCTTTATCTGTTATTTAATAAAAGAAATAGTAAGGTCGCTAACTATAAAATTTACATTTATTATAAACACCGTGTATGTTTCAGTAAAAACTAAGCTAAGTAGAAAATTAAATGAGATATGAACACACGGTTTTCACTAGTGCAAAGAGGAGAAAATTTCCTACTAAAAACATATTTTTCGGGGGAAATTACTGAAAATTTTTTAAATTATTTTAAAATTGAGAAGCTATTTTGAGAAAAGTGGAAGAAAAATCATTGACAATTGTTGTCAAAACTAAAATATTACGTAAAATTACTAAAAAACTAAAGAAAACAGAAACAGGCGGTTTTTACCAGTTCTAAGTTGGGAAATTTTTATACTAAGTGTGTGAAATTACTGAAAAATTTTGCTTTTTTTTTAAAAAATATATTAGCTATTTTGAAAAAATTGAAAGAAATATCATTGAAAATTGTTGGTAAAACTAAAATATTTTGTAAACTTACATTCTAAATAAGTAAGGTCGCTAAAGTACAAAATTTACTTTTTTTATGATAATTTGTGATTTTTTTTCAATTTTTTTGTGATTGTTTTGCGATTTTTTGTGATATTTTTCGATTTTTTGTAATATTTTTCGATTTCTTGCATTTTTTCAGTATTTTACAATTTTTTTTTATTTTGTCCCAATATTTTCTAATTTATCTCTCAATTTTTTTCTGTTTTTCGATGTTTCTTGTTTTTTTTTTATTACTTTATCCGATATTTTATCCTTTTTTTCATTGTTTTTTGTTTTTTTTTTTTTATTATTTCTCCCGATATTTTCTGATTTTTTTCCGATTTTTTCGATTCTCTTAATTTTTTCTCGTTTTTTTTTTAATTTTTATGACTTTTTGTTTTTTTTTCCGTTTTTTTACTGTTCTCAATTTTTTCTAATCTTTCCTCATTTTTTCTTATTGTTCTGTTTCTGTTTTCTACTCTTTTTTTTATTTTCTATTTTTTATTTCATTAATTATTTGTGATAGATAATTTGTGTTTTTTTTGTGCATCTGTTGCAGTTTTTTGCGATTATTTTACGATTTTTTGTGATATTTTTCGGATTCTTGCGTTTTTTGAGGTTTTTTTTTTCGTTTTTTTTTTGCGATTTTTAGCGTTTTTTTCGGTTTTTGAATGCTCCTTTTTTCTGTATTTTATTTATTTTTCATTTTTTTCCCAATATTTTCTTATTTCTCTCTCAAGTTTTTTGTTTCAATTTTTTTTCCCGATTTATTCTGTTATTTTTTTAAATTTTTTTGATTCTATTTTTTTCTCGTTTTTCCCCATTCTTATGACTTTTTGTTTTTTTTTTGTTTTGTTTCTTATTTGAAAAAAAATATTAAAAACAGCGTCCCGAATTTCGAACTATTTTATTTTTTTAAATCGGATGCTGCGTTGCCAAGATATTCAAATTTTTATTAAATTTTCTGAAAAATCGCTACATTTCAAAATCATTCAAAAATTAATGTATTTTTCGAATTTGAAATTGAAACTTTGGTTAAAGTTAGTTTAGATATGGATCTACCTCGTCCATATTTCATAATTATTTAAATATGTACAGGGTGTTTATAATATAAGGTTAAAATTTCAAAATTGTAATTATAAAAATCTTTGTTTTTTTAAATGAAACACCATATATATTACTTAATATTTAGAAAGTCTAGTATGTGGTATGTATAGAAAGCGTGTAGGATAGGCTTTATAAATATTAAATAATATACAGAATGTTTCATTTAAAAAAACAAGGATTTTTTTAATTACAATTTTGAAATTTTAATCTAATATTATAAACACCCTGTACATACTTAAATAATTATAAAATATGGACGAGGTAGATCCATATCTAAACTAACTTTAACCAAAGTTTCAATTTCAAATTCGAAAAATACATTAATTTTTGAATGATTTTGAAATGTAGCGATTTTTCAATAAATTTAATAAAAATTTGAATATCTTGGCAACGCAGCATCCGATTTAAAAAAATAAAATATTGTCATTAAAGGCCACTAAAGTAGTAATCCTAAAATATAAAAATATATAGGGTGTGTTATTTAAAAAATTATAATTTTTTTAGCCGCCCGTATATGGATCACTCTGTATAAATGAAAATATTTTCTGGTAGTAGGGATTTTCGAACCAAATAAAACAGTTTTTTTTCATTTTGATATCTTTACTAGTTTCGACGCCACAAACCACGGGAAGGTAATTGGCTCACCCTGTATATAGTAGCCATTGTACCATCTTTATTATTTTCAAAAAACGCCTTTGATAAACACTCAAGTTTTATCGGGAAATATTGGCAGAAAATTGTTTATGGTTTTCTCAAGTATTAATTTAAAAGTTTGACCTCTTAGCTATAATCGAAAGCAATTCCATAAAAAAAATCTGGTGTTAGATCCAATTGTAAATGTTGATATTCTTTAAGCATTCTTTGACTATGTTTCTACAATCTTTTTGTAATCCACTATTTTCTACCAACTAATCTTTCAACCCTACCCAAATCTTCTAAACTCATATATAAAGTTTACTTCTCGTCAATATAATTGGTTAAATCTCTTCAAATCCTGAATTTTCCTTCCTGCAGGCTTTGGATCTTTCATTCAATACAACTTTAGACAAATGCCGGATTCGAAACTCCTCAGACCGAAGTTTTCGAACTTGTATTAACTATTGTTGAAACTTTCATGTAGGTAATAATCGAATCTTAAATTAATTAGACCTGCCCTCGTTGCATGGCTAACTTTAATAGATATTTTCGATAATGGAAATAGGTATTGAGTATTAAGACATTTATTAGTCACAAAATATTTATTATTTCATCTATTTTATAATTTGGACGCCTCTGGACTTTTACGATTAATTTATTGAATATTCAAATGATGCACTTTTTTCACTTCCGCATCAAATCGACAACAGAGTTGCCTTCATCCAAACCATAATTTATTATTTAGTAGAATCAATTAATTAAAGTGGAATCGACAGTAAAAAATAGATGAAAAGCGGGATAGATATCGAGCACCGGGAACTGATTGCAAAAAACGAAAATGAAAAACCCGACAATAAAATATATAACGGTCGCATTAAAGTTCGACAACTTTCATTTAACTTCATTATCGATTGTTGAATAATTAAAGAGTTATAGGAATAATATATTATTATTATTATACAGGGTGTTTCATTGGGAAAGTGACATACGTTAACTGCAGATAGGGGACAATTAGGCGATCTTAAAAACCCCATACTTAATCGGTCTAACTACTTTAATAACCAAGATACAGGGTGTTTTATTTATTTTGCCAACATCTTGCATTATTTATAACTTTCTAACCACAACTTATATATTGTGTAGCGCTTTCGGCAATACATTGCCATCATCAGGACAACTGTAAAAAAATTTAGATAGTAAGAAAAGATGTTGAATACAAAATTAATGTCATACTTACAATTTTTTTTATAAAAAAGGCTAACTTAAGATTACATGAAGGGGTAACAGCAATTTTTAATTAATAATACGAATATGAATGCGAGGCATCTTCCAAGCTGTGGAAGGTTCGCATAACGAAAAATAATTCATTTTAGCAAATAGAATAGGCGCATCTATAGGCCCAGGCCTGTAGGTTGTTCCTGACAGAAACAACATTAGCTTTTTAAGCATAAGCGAAAATGATCGGATTTATATAAATTTGAACCAAGATTATCGAACGTTACCATGCGTGGTTTAACAGTGAAGTGACAGAATTAGGTTAAGATTTAGAAAAAGGTGAGAGGAAAAGGAGGTAGGAAAAAAGAAGAAATAATCAATATGACTGGACTACTGGAAAAGGCGTAGGGTGATTGGAAGAAAAGAAGAAGAGGAAAGACAGGTGACAAGTGGCTAAGAGGACAAGAAAAAGGTGACATAAGGAGAAATTAGGGAGTGACTACCTATCATAAACTTAAAGGTTCTTGAATGAAGGATTAAATTTATTAACATTTAAATTGATTAGAGTATTGACACAAGAAGAAGAGGGGTTGTTTAATTTGCGGAGAATCTCGAGGTCCTCTAGTAAATCAAGTTTAAAGTTGCAATTGAAGATATTGTGAAGAATTTTAACGTTTTCAGTTGGAGTGAAATTATGATTGTTAAATTTTAGGTGATGACCAAAGGTTGACTTATCTGGGTATCTGATGTGTTCTTTAATACTAGTGTCAAGTTTGATATTGGTTTTACCAACGTAGGTGGCGTTGCAATCAGCGCAAGAAAGTTTATAGATACCACTTTTATCAAGAGTAGGTAAGGGATCTTTAGTGGAACTAAGAAAGGATCTAATGGAAAAATTAGTTTTGTAGGAAATTCGGATGTTATCAAAGCTTCGAAAAACTTCGATTGTAAGTTTATTAATCGATTGGACACTTTAAAGAAAACATGCCCGCGAAATATCATTAAAATATACAGTGTGGTTAGAAAGTTATCAACCATGCAAGAAATTGGAAACATAGATAAAACACCCTGTATCTTGGTTATTAAAGTAGTTAGACCCATTAAGTATGGGGTTTTTGAGATCGTCTACGTGTCCCCTATCTGCAGTTAACGTATGACACTTTCCCAATGAAACACCCTGTATCATTTTTTTTTTTGAAAAGTTTGTGTCTATTAAAAAAGTTATAATGGTCAAAAATTTTAAAATCTATGATTATTTTTTATTTGTTTAATTTTTTGATAAATTCTATTCTTTTTTTAAACTTTCTCAATACAATAATAATAAAATAAAAATAAAATAAAATATACAGAGTAAAAAAAGAAGAATATGGTTATTGCTCCGTATCGCTCGTGAATTTGTAAAAACTGTGATAAACAGATTTCTTTTATTTTTTATAATTTTTTTTTCTAGCCAAAAATCAATTTATATTGTAGCGGGAAACTAAAAATAAAGAAAAAACTAGATAAAATTTTGGTTAAAGCATTTATTTGGTTTCTTCTTGTTTTTTTTTCAACTTTTTCTAATCTTTCATCATTTTTTTCTCATTGCTCTGTTATTCTATTCTTTTTTTTGATTTCTTATTTTTTTTTCATTGATTTTATGTGATAATTTGCGATTTTTTTGTGCTTTTGTTGCGGTTTTTTGCGATTATTTTGCTATTTTTTTTTGATATTTTTCGAGTTCAGTTTTTATTTTTTTCCCAATATTTTCTAATTTCTCTCTCAAGTTTTGTTTTTTTTTATTTTTTTTCCTTTTTTTCTGTTTTTTTTTTCAATAATTATTTTTTGATAAATTCTACTCTTTTTTTAAATTTTCAGATTCCAATAAACGTTAAAATAAAAATGAAATAAAAAAATATACAGAGTAAAAAAAGAAGAATAAGGTTGTTAACACATTAGTTAAAAAAAAATTAGTTAAAAAAAAGAGCAAAAATTAAAATTAATAAAAAAAGATTGAAAATTGGCAAAAATATGCAGAAATAGGAAAAACGGTCAAATAAAGCAAAAAAAAAGAGGAACAAGGCAAAAAAAGGGAAAAGATAAAAAAAATCAATAAAAAGGAGAAGAAAGCGAAATACGACAAATTAAAGGGAAAAAAGCAAAGAACACCAAAACAGCAAAAAAAAAAAGTTTGTAAAAATAGGCAAAAAATGTTAAAAAAACCAATAAAAGAAAAAAAATGGTAAAAATGATAAAAGAATTGTTAAATATGAGAAAAAAGGCACAAGTAGCGAAAAAGTAAAAAGATAAAATAAAGCAAAAAAAAAAGGCAAAGGGCAAAAAAATCAGTAAGCCAAATAAGACAAAGCAAAGGGAAAAAGCAAAAAAACACAAAGAATTTTTTTTTTAAATAAAAAGCAAAAAAGGTAAAAAGTAGCGAAAAAAGTAAAATAGAAGCAACAAAAGTAAAAAAAAAGCCATTAAAAACTGTAGAAAAATCAAAAAGGAAAAAAAATTAAACATGATAAAGAATTGTTAAATTTGAGAGAAAAAAAACATAAACAGCAAAAAAGGAAAAAATTTAGTAAAATAAAGCAAAAAAAAGGAAAAAAGCAAAAAAAAAAAAAAATGAAAAAAGGCCAAAAACAAGAAAAAGGCTTAGTAAAGGCCAAAAAAGAAATAAGGGTAAAAAACAAAAAAAAGCCCCAAAAAAGGCAAAATAAATGTGGTTAGGCAAAAAAAAAACGCCAAGAAAGTAAAACAAAAAATCGGCTGTGTCACCCCAAAACTTTTCCGACTCGGCTGTGGAGAATAGGATTAGAAAATGAAGTCAACATTAAAAAGGTTAAAAAAAGCAAAAAAGGTAAAAAGCAAAAACCGCCAAAAAAGTTTAAAAACAAAAAACAAAAAAAAAACAAATAAGGACAAAAAGGCCAAAAAATGTAAAATAGTTAAAAAATCGGTTGTGTTGCCCCAAAAAACTTCGGCGTATCCACGAATATTTACTTACATTTTTTAGTATATTTTTATTATTTTCATAAAAAAATCTCTATCTTTTATTTATTTAAATAAATAGTAAGGTCGCTAAAGTATAAAGTTTACATTTTTTATAAACACCGTGTCAATTTCACGTTGATAACTAAAAAACTAAAAGAGACAGAAACACACGCTTTTAACCAGTGGAAAGAGGAGAAAATTTCCAACTAAAATCATATTTTGTGCGGGAAAATACTAAAAAATCAAAATTTTGCAAATATTTAAAAATTGACATGCTATTTTGAAAAAATTGGAAAAGAAATCATTGAAAATTGTTGTCAAAACAAAAATATTCTGTAAAATTACATTGTATGGTTTTCTAGTGTATTTTTATTATTGTCATATAAAAATCTCTATCTGTTATTTAATTAAAGAAATAGTAAAGTCGCTAAAGTATAAAACTTGAAATTTTTATAAACACGGTGTCACTTTCACGTTGATAAGTAAAAAAATAAATGAGATAGAAAAACGCGGTTTTCATTAGTGCAAAGAGGAGAAAATTTCATACTACAAACTTATTTCGCACACGAAATTACAACGAAATAAAAATTTTTCAAATAGTAAAAAATTGACAAGATATTTTGAAAAATCATTGCAATTTCTTCCCAAAACAAAAATATATAGTAAAATTATATTGTATATATTACTACGTTGTTTTTAGTTTCAAACAAATTATTTATCCTGTACATTGTCGTCAAGCGGATCTCGGACATTAAATTCTTTCTTAATTGCATCCAATTTTCCAGAAAACAAGTCTTCTTTTGTTTTATTCGCGTAGAATTCGATCTCTAGAGACCCCTGACCAACAAATAAATAGGAAATACCCGTCTATACTCGGTCACAAGATGAATAGCGACATTCACAGTGCAGAGACACACAGACAGAACTTACTTTTCCTTTATTATTTCTTTTTCAGTGGCGTATGGTGTTTTTTACTTTCCGAACAACAGAGTTGTATAGAAGGAAAGTATTGCGATCATGATATTTTGACCATACCCAGATTTTAATGGATCTTTACGTTTTAAGATCACCTGAATCCATTTATACCATTTTTAGCATGATGTCTGTCTGTGTGTGTGTGTGTCTCTGTGTGAGTGTGTGAACACGATAGCGTCTAAACGCCTGAACCGATTTAGGTAAAATTTTATATACATATTTAGAGTAGCAGGGGGATGACCTGTATAGATTTTGGTCTTAATCGGACAACTGGAAGTGACAGTTGCTATAAGTGATGACGTCATTACTAAACAAGATGGCAATAAAGTTTTACACATATATTTTTTATACGTTATAGTTTAATTTCGAATGATTAAAATTTTCAAAAACTTTTGCCATTGTTGCCAGATTTATCAAAAAGTATTTTTTTTTATATTTTTCTTAAATAACCAAAATAATGAATTTTTGTAAAAGGTTACAAGATATTAAAGTTGTAGAACATAAAATTTTCTACACATTTTGTCATTAACGGTTTTTTGAATTCCTCATAGTTTCGCCGCTAGAGGACGTGAAAAAAATTTATATAGACATTTTTGTGAAAACTATGGATTTTTATAAAAACTATGGATTTTTATAAAAAATTACATGGTCTCGAAATTAAAAAATTGAGGTTTTTTCTCGACTGTTTTCCCACTTTTCTTCATACTTTTTTGTCCCGTTTTATTTTTCTAAATTTTTTTTACTAATTTTTTGTTTTTAAAATTTTTCTTTTCTGTAAAAGAAGAGAAACCGCGTGATGGAGGGAAGATAATTGAAAGGAAAAAAATGTATGCGTGGGTTTCTCCAAATCTCACTTGACCCACTTTTTCTTCAATTTTTCGCCACTCTTTTTCCCCCTACTATTTTTCCCCTACATTTTTTACTAATTTCTTTGTTTTTTAACTTCTTTTTTTGCTTTTTTTCACACTTTTCCACCCACTCTTTTTGTTCCCTATTTTTTACTCTTTTCTTTGTTTCTAATTTTTTTTTACTTTTTTCTACTTTTTTTTAATATTTTGTTGCCTGTATTCATTTGTTAATTTAGATCGATTTTTTGGCACTTTAACTTTATTCACTTTTATACTTAGCAAAACAGTTCCACAAAATATAAAATTTTCTCTGATGATTTTTTTATTAACTTTATCATTATTTTTTGAAACATGGATAATTAAATTAAAAAGAATATTTGTAAAAAATCACTAATAACTTTTTTATTTTAATTAGAGTTAAAAAAAATCCTTCTAACTTTGCTATTTGTTTCACTGTGGCACGAACCAATTAGTTTACACAGTGGGACACAATATTAAATATTAATTTTTTTCTGAGGATCTGTTTTTTTTTAAATAAACAGAAATTATTAGAAAGTAGGAAAATTTACAAATCATTTTTTTATTTAGAAAATTCAAGTTAAAAAATAGAGGTTTTTTCTCGGCTGTTTTCCCACTTTCTTCATAGGTTTTCTCCCGTTTTATTTTTCTATATTTTTTTGTATTTAAACTTTTTCCTTCCTGTAAAAGAACGGAAAACGAGTGGGGGACACAAAATTATAAAAAGTTAAAAAAAATTTTTAGAAAAAATTAATCTTTTTTTTAATTTTGTAAACCAATTTTATTAATGCAATTTGATGCAGAAAAACTAAGATAATCGATTAAACAATTACTTTACTAGGAGTGTTCGGAAAGTTAGGTGGGATTACCCCTCATTTTTTGTGTCAATGAAACTGTTTCTCAAGCTTTAGTTAACCACGTATGGTATTATATCATTAAAAACAAACAAATTAATGAGCAATTAACATCTATGACCTTTAACTATGTAATACATAAAGAAAATTAGTTTGTTTTTTGACTTTTTAAACATGGTAATAAAATTCATTACAATGATACTTTTATTAAACCCATTATTAATGTTATCAATACCCTGTACAATTCCCATTACACCGTCTCGTTAATATTCATATTTATGTCTTCAGCAAAGAAATTAGAGTCGAATTTTCTCTTAATTCCACTAATTACTCAGTTAATTCGCGCCTCTTGTCCCAATATATTAAAGAGCAGGCTTTCTAAAACTTCTAACTAAAAACTTTCTGCTTCGTTAAATACTGATGATGAAATATAATTAGGACCGAAAATTTAAAATGTTACGCTATACCAAGAAGGAGAGAGAGAGAGATGAAGTCGTAGTAATTAAAGCAGAAATGTTATAGAGTATTGAAAGTACATGGTATATTTCCTTTCTGTACTTTTTTAATATCTGATTCAATACTAAAAATTATTAATAAACGTTGAAGTTAATTAATTAAGATATTTGCTCTATTTAAGGGATTACTGATGAGAAATAAAAAATAAAAAATGTTCAGTATGATATTTATTTATATATCATACAGAAGGAGAAGAGGAAGAAGTAGAAAAAGAATAAGGAGAAAAAGAAAAATCAAAAGAAAAAGACTTAGAATAAAAGAAGATGGGAATTAAATTTTTTAGGGTTTTTCTTCCTATTTGTTTTTAACTTTTCCTGTCTTTCCCCATTTTTTCCGTCTGTTTTTTTTTCCATTTTTATGTTTTTTTTTAATTTTTTTCGATTTTTTCCAATTTAGTCGCGATTTTTGATCATTTCCAATATCACCCCTTTTTTCCATTTGTTTCAAATTTTTTCAGTTTTTTTCGGTTTTTTACGGTTTATTTCGGTTTTTTTTACCATTTTTTACAATTTATTATGATATTTTACGATTGTTAATTTATGAAATATTACGACTTTTTACCAGACTTTTACCAGTTTTTTATGATTTTTTTACGATTTATTACGATCTCTTACAATTTTTTTACGATTTTTCACGATTTTTTACAATTTTTTATGATATTTTACGATCATTTATCATTATTTACGTAATATTACGTTTTTTTTACCAGTTTTTTACCCATTTTTTATGATTTTTCTACGATTTTTTTTTTGATCTATTACGATTTTTTAGAATTTTTTATGATGTTTTACGATTAATCAGCATTATGTATGTTATGTTTCGACTCTTTACCAGTTTTTTAACAATTTTTTACGATTTTTAACGATATTTTACGAATTTTTTACGATTTTTACATTTTTTACGATTTTTTACGATTTTTTACAATTTTTCACGATTTTTTACGATTTCTTATAAATTTTTTTACGATTTTTTACGCTTTTTAACGATTTTTCACGATTTTATACGATTTTTTCAATTTGTTTCGTATCCTTCTTATTCCTTTTAAAATTCGTAAAAAATAGTAAAAAATCGTAAAAATTAGACAATTAATTTTATAATAATTAGAACATAAAACAAAAGTTATAAAGTTTATTTATCTAAAATCTCTCTATTTTACCTTTTGTCCGGAAATGTATAATTTTACCGGAAAATTGGAAAAATGGCGATAAACCCCAAAATGTTATATACAGGGTGGCGCAAATTTAATTGAATTGAGAGATGTCATGAAAAGGACAAACATTTTTTCATTGACAGGTTTGAGTGGTTAAAGATGAATATTTTTACATGGACAGGTTAATGGCGAAAAATTTAAAAAATTACAAAAATTAAAAAAAAAGAAAAATTTTCTAAAAAAAGCAAAAAATTTTAATTTTAAAAAATTAAAAAAATTTAAAGATGAAATAAACCTGAAATGGTTAAATGAACAAAAATTTTCACATGGGCAGGTTTAAGAGACAAAAATTTTTAAAAAAATTCAAAAATTTCAAAACCAAAAAGTTCCAAATATTCGAAAAATAAAAGATTCAAAAATTTGAAATATTAAAATTTTCAAGAATTTTCAAATATTTTCACGGTTTTTACGATTTCTTACGATTGTTTTACGATTTTTCACGATTTTTCACGATTTTTACGATTTTTAACGATTTTTTCCATTTTTCTTAATTTTTTAAAAATCCGTAAAAAATCGTAAAAATTAGAAAATTAATTTTATAATAATTAGAACATAAAAACCTGTTTCGATATTTTTAAAAATGGCGGATTTGAATTTTTTGAAATTTCAACCCCCTACAATTCCACCCATGAAGGTTAAATCGAAAAAAGTTTTAAACGAATTAATTTTATAATAATTAGGGCATGAAAAATGTCTTATTACCTGTTTCGATATTATTAAAAATGGCTGAGATACGAATTTTTTTAAATTTATAAACCCCCTCCAAGTTTTCACCCCCTTATAGGTAGAATGTCTAAAAATAATAGGGTTCCTCTTGTGGATACGAGAAAACGATTATCAAAAGAATTTTTGAAATCGGACAGGACATCAACATTTTTTTTTCACCTAATCGTATTGTGGGTGGCTCGAAATGTCGAGAAAAGTCATTTTAAGCAAAAAAAAATTTCTAATTTTTTTTTTATGATTTTAATAATTCCGGTCCGGACCGAAGTAATTATCTATGTTCTACTTTTATACTTAATCAAGATTTTTGGGTAAAACCCTTCCAATTGACTGTCAGGCACTCTAAATATGTATGCCAGTAGAGCAAACCTAATAATTTTTTATTTTACTATCTGAATAAAGAAAAATTAGTAAAAAATGGTAAAAAAAATAGGGAAAAAATGAGAAAAAATTCAAAAAATAAAAGAAAAACAGAAAAAACCAGGAAAAAATAATAAAAATGGGAAAAACAGGAAAAAATCAGAAAAATGAGAGTAAGTTTGAAATAGTAAAATATGGGCAAAAATTCCTTAAAATAAAAAAAAAAGGGATAAAAGGAAAACCCCAGAAAAAAAAAAAAAAAAATGGGAAAAATCAGAAAAAATGAGCAGCGTATGAAAAAATAATAAAATAGTAAAATTTGGGCTAAAATTCGATTAAATAAAAAAAAACAGAAAAAAAATAGAAAAGACCAGGAAAAATAGTAAAAAATGGGAAAAAACAGGAAAAAATTAGAAAAAATAAGAAAATTGGAAAATATGGGCAAAAATTCGAGAAAATAAAAAAAAACAGAAAAAATATGAACCAAAACCCAGGAAAAAATAATGGAAAATGGGAAAAATCAGAAAAAATGAGGAAGTTTGGAGAAATAACAAAATAGAAAAATATGGGAAAATATTCAAAACAACAAAAAAATGGAACACAGAATGGGAAAAATAAGGAAAAAATAATTAACATGGAAGATATACAAATAATTAGAATTTACTTACATTGTATAATTATAAGGTTATTTTTTTTAGCTTGTTTCTCGTTTTAAAAATAAATGTTTTTTTGTTAATATTCAACATTTTTGTATTATTTCCTACCACTATCTTAATTAATTATTGTTCACTTTTATTTTAAGGTTAGTAGTATTATCTACATTTTTTTTGCTAATTCTCAACAAAACATGGTGAGTGAAACTTATCGAAAGAGTTCTTATTAAAATTTTATCTTTACACTTTATGTCTCACTTCTCGTTTGTACTCTTTACTTTTTGTTTAATGTATATTTTACCTATTTTTGTTTATTTTGTTGCGGAATATAGCATAATAATGCTAGGTCAAATTTATATCGGTCGTATCTGAATTCAAAGAAACATTATAATAATACAAAATTTCTAACTAATAATTATAAATTAAGTAGTTTGTTCCGAAATATATTCTCTCCCTTTGTACTTTTTTTCTCTTCCTTCTTATATCTTTAAATAATATATTTTTATCTTTAACTAATGTGACATCCTTTAATATCTTTATATCTTTATTGATGAATATTTTCAATTTTTTTTATCTTATTAATTAGCTTCCTTAAAAAGGGTTAATTGAATTACGTTTATCTGTATCGTAATGAATTGAATTTGTTGTAAAGTTAATCATCATTCATTCAATATTAGGTGCTGAGCTTCGTTTTTTTCTACCCCTTATTGTTAGTAATTATCATTTATCTTTTAAGACGTGATGTATTACGTTATATCTTGGTGTTTGGATGTGAGCAGTCCAAACAACCTTTTTGTCCAGTAACAAAGTTGTTACTATTTATCTTATCTTACTTTTTAATTATTTATAATAATAATTCAGTTTGGCTATTTTCAAACTTCTTTCCCTTATAATAAAAGATGTTTGTTTTTTTTGGTCGAGTGACCTTCTGTCCTGGTACCGTTTTTTTCATAACGTAGAGTCACCATTTTAGAGTTAGCGTCCTTAAGAGCGCTGGAACCCAACCAAGCTGGGGTTCCCTACCCATGGCTTAACCTTAGGCGGATCATTAAATTAGCTTGCCGTTTTTGTGTTTGTACCTTTTTTTTCTCTTCTTTCGCTTTTTCTATTCTCTTTAAATTTTTTTTTTATATATATCAGTCCATGTCCATTTCTCCCTTTTTCATTTAACCCTCTTGAAGTTTTTAGTCCCCTGGTACATTTATAAAAATTGCTCTCTTCTTTCGCAATTTTTCTTACCCACTTTTAGGGGTGTGTTTCATTATTTTAAGCAACCCTGTATTTTCATTATGCTTTTATTCAATATATTTTAGTTTCATACTCGCTTGATATCCCCTTCTTATTTCCTCGCGTCATGTCCCTCTCTTCTCTTGGTATTACTATAAAATGTCTTTCTCATGGTAATAATGTTCTTTTGTTTACCTACTTAGTCAAAATAATCAACTTTATATCGTCCGTGTTGCTTACCAAAGATTTCTTCTTTTTTTTCTCCCCCTCATCTTATAGGGGTTCTGGTTCTTTTCTTCTGAGCAGTTTTTTCCTCTGGAAAGTTTCTTTTACCTGTGCCAAGAAGTTTTTTTTCCTCAACCGCAAGAAAAGCCAAGTTTTTTTAAGAAAAAAAGAAAAAAATCTCTGGAACTTTCGCTTATCGTGAAATAAACAAATATAACGTTAAATTTTAGTTTAATTTCTTTAAACCGAAAAAAAAAGAAAGGACGGAGTTTGAAATATATCGTAGTTTTTTTGTCAATTGTTTCTAATTACATCAAAAAATCAATTTGACTGGCGTGCAAAACTTTTTTTTCACTTCTGATATATTTCAAATTTTATTCGTGGAAAGAACCCATAATAAAAAGATTTGAGCTTAATCACATTAATTATTTATTATCAACAAAATATCGTTTCATTTAAAAAAAAAATACAGTAATATACTGGCACGTAGCCACACAACGCCTATCTTCCTATCCAGTTGACGAAATTGTTCTTTAACAAGCTCAAAACCTTTAGTCCCTAGCGAATTCCATGAACAGCCTCGGATCATTCCAACGTTTCGATCTTTTTGCCCATAATTCACGGGACATTAAGCGATTTGGGGTCTTTTATACTTGTACAGGATCGGATTAGAAGAGCAATAATATAAATTGAGTTAATATTAATCTTTAAGAAATATGACGAAATAATACTTAAGCACCATCAATAATTTAGTATTAAAAATTACATTTATCTTTTGGTTTTTATTTTTGTTAATATTAATCTTCAATAAAACAATTTTTTTGTGGTTGAAAAATAAATGTATCTACTACGGTCCATGTAAATTTCTTTTCCTTTCTGGCGAGTCGATATTTGAATACCATCCAGCGTATCCGACCAAATCATCAATTATGTATATGACATATCTATTTTGCGTCAGTTCGTCTTGTTATTTGTCAAAGATTGATTCACTTTAAAATGTGCTTTGAACTTAGAATTTCTATTACCTACTTAGATGTGCTTATACATATTAATTAATACTAGATGTATGTTTACATCAAATTTCTGATGCTCTAGTGCATATTTTAATACTTACGTTTTTATTTTAAGGTATTACAAGGTATACCTATTAATGGAAAGCTCGAAAAAAGCTCGAAATTTCTGTTAAAAAAACTTTTTGATTCTCCACATTTATACGGCTCAGATATTTTACCTCGCAGCTTTAACAGGCTCTTAAAGTTAAACGTCAAATTTTTTTGATGTACTCCAGTAATTTTCACTCAGTATCCCTAACAACAAATAATAGATTATAATGCATTTCAAGGGTTTCTTCTGGTTATCGGGAATACATGAGACACCATCAATAACTAATTATTTATTTACTGGTCAATGTTTTACTATAATATAATTAACATATCTATTGAGACAACAACCTATGTTCCTAAATTTAACAATAAACATTACTTGATCCGATACAATATCGAACTTAAACCGTTACCTTGCGGCATTACTGCATTAAATAACAACACGTCTTAACCTCTATATTATTTAAATCACAACTAATTTAATGAACTGCAATATTTAATTATTTAAAGGGTTATTCTATGCTGTCCAAAAGGCACCATAAGATAACTCTTCTTCTTTTAGTTTACCATGGTCATGTTTCGGTTGAGTAGAATTAGCTGTTTATAGATTTCAAAAAGAATTACAGTGAATTGTTAATTAAAAATGAAACTATTTGTAAAAGCATTTTTTTTTTATTAAAATTACCTAACTTGGTTGTGGCTATGTGCACGAAGCCTATATAGGCAAAGAAAATTCGTATTTCGTTATATATTTCTCAAAGCACTTTAGGCTAATTTTTTATAAGGCTAAATTACCTCGAGATACAGCGATGGAAAGATGAATATTTTTCAAAAACATCCAAATTTTGTTACATTTTTATATAATTTCAAACTATTCATTACAATTATAATAATTTTGTAAACCTATTTCTACATCACTATAAGACAGAATAAATGGAGCGCTTTTTTCCAGTTTCGCGATTTTTTTTCTCTGTGGTATCCCAATGAGAAAATTTTCACCCTTGCTCTCCTTGTAAACGCCTGATGTTTAACAGTTTCAGAATCCACAAACAATAGAGCAACCGGACACGATTGGTTAAGGCATCAGATTTTATACTTGATCGATGTCTGGGAGGTGGGTTCAAATCCAACTAAAATTCAAGTGGGAAAAAGTTTGGATAATTGCAAAAATTTATTTGTGCCATGCACAGTGCCATAAACGCCGGTAACCTGAATTGATGAGATCAGATATCTCGTGGAATTGATAGGGCTTGGTGGTATAGTAACACACTTGCTATAGTAAAATCCAGATTTAGAATGCAGTGTTTCAACTCAACTCCAGGACCAAGGGAAACTTGAGTAAAGTGACTAGTAAAATAAGAAATATATGAATGTCTTGAATCATAAAGTTTATTTATCTATTTTCCAAAAAATGGATTTGAGTTTCTTTGTTTTTTAATTTCAGTAGAAAAAAATAGTATTTGAATGAGGTTTTCCCACTTCGGCCGTTCCCATTATGGCCGCTTTGACAAATCTACATCTTTTTGTTCCATTTCGACCTCTTGTCCTCTTCATGCGTTTCAGGTAAAACGGACACGATGCATTGCGGTCATTATAAATTTCCCCCATTATCATCCTTATTATCGCATATTTAAAAAAATGTTTGAAATGAAAGTTATGTGCTTATGATTGAATTTTGTTAAACAGCTATCAAAAACACAGTGACGTAAAGATTTCACAGGATACAACAATAAACAATATTTTTTTAAATAGGATACCCTGTATATTATTCGATTTTTGAAATGAAATTTTTTTTTCTGGTTTCAAAAATATACTATATGTTATACCGTTTCCGAGTTATTAAACCCCGAATATAAGCTAGTTACTGTAAATTATATATAGAAATGTTAACGTTATTAAAGTAATAAATTAAATTAATTAATCAATAGTTAAATTATTATATTATTAAATTACAAAAAATAAATCTGTATATACCAACTCCAAAAAGATTAAAAAATACTTTGGTACCAAAATGAGAATTAAAAAAATCGATTGTGTCGGCCCAAATCTTTCACGACTAGTATCTACCAATACCTTTTCAGATATTTAATGTACGAAATACTGAAATATAGGAAAAAATAGGGAAAAAATAGAGAAAGTGGAAAATATAGTGAAAAATAGGAAAAATTGGGAAAAATAGTGAAAAATTGGGGAAAATAAGAAAAAAATATAGAAGAATGGGAAAATAATGAAAATTTGGGAAAGATAGGAAAATTAGAAAAAAATAGAGCAAAACAGGGAAAAATAATCAAATTTGGTAAAAATAGTGAAAAATAGGAAAAATTGGAAAATATAAGAAAGTTTAGAAAAAAATATTGAAAAATAGGGGAAAATAGAGAGAAAAAAAAGAGAGAAATCTGGAAAATAGTGACAAATAGGAAACGTTTGGTAAAATATTGAAAAATGGGGGAAAATATGGAAAAACTAAAGAGTAACAAGCAAAATACTAGAAAATAGTAAACTGTGAAAAATAGTGAAAAGTAGGGAAAAAAATGGGGAATAAAGCGAAAATTTTGAAAAAACAGGAAAACTTAGGAAAAAGCAGTGCAAAGCAGGAAAAAATCGGTTGTGTCGCCCCAAAACTTTCCCGACGAGTATCCACGAATACTTTTTCAGATAATGTTAAAAATTTTGAATTTTTTTTAATTTTTGACAGGTGATAGTGTAAGAAATAATTTTGACTGTTTTCAGTAGAGTTTTTCAAGGGCTTTCAAATGACATATTGCAAGTCAAATTCAGTGACGTATTGCATCTGTCATTTTTTGATAGTGATACTTCCGTTTGACAAAAACTAATGGGTTCTTCCGACGGGTAACCCAAACCCATATAAGAAATTTCAGCTCTATCAGATTAAACCTGTGGCCCCTATCGAAGAAGAGTACACACAGACTGACAGACAAAATTCCATCTGGAAATGGTCTTAATCATCTAAGGTGGCCTCAAAATGGATATCATCTTTATCTGGAAAATTTTTTTTAGCTCTTTCACAATACTTTTCCTTCTCGAAGGTGGGTCGGGAAAGTAAAATATGAAATGATTTAAGGGACAAAAATATTGACATAAAAAATGCGTTGAACAAATTCATCTACATTACTAAAGAGTAAAATGGTGTTAATTTAAATATGCCAAAAACGGTGACCGTCCGAAATGCAACTTGTTTATTTACCGGCCAAAAAGGGAACAGCCGAAATGGATTAAAGAAATCGTGTTAAATAAGTCAAACCTTATTATGCACTGCGCACGAACTCTTGTTTTAAGCTTAACCACATATAAAAATAAATTAAGAACAACACAAAATTTTATCTTTCCACATAATATATTTTTGTTCCTTTAGGTTTCTCGTCCATTGAAATTGGGTTTGGCCGGATAAAGTTCCGCCGTGGATGGCCATTTGACGGCTGACCAACAACACGGCTGAACGTTCGTCCACTGGGTCATTATATTCCGGTTCATGTTTGTGATCTCCAGTAAAAATGGATTAATTTGATGAAATTGTATTGTTGGAAAATACAATCGCTAAATAATTTTTTACAATTGTACAAATAATATCCAACATTCAAATTTTCCGCCACAATTTAAGTTGGTAGTATCCTGATATTTGACATTTGGGTGTAGTGGGAAGAGTTTGTTTTTTGTCATTAGTGTTTTTTGATATTTTAAGGTCCGGTACTTTGTGCTCTTGTTAAATTTTTGATTAATTAATCATATTGTTAAACTAATCATGATCAAATTAACAGAAAAGTAGTAAATGGGTACTTTATAAGTAACTTTGACAACGATTAGTTAATCAATGTTTGATTTAAAAATTTTTACCTCTCGCCCTTCAGATAAGAGAGGTATAGGAATCATGCTAAAAATTGGGTAGTGAGTTTTCAATGGATAAACACGTTTTGGGGTCCCTAGAATACGATTTTAATATTTTCGCGATGATGTCTGTGTGTGTGTGTGTTAGTGTGTGTGTGTGTTAGTGTGTGTGTGTGTGTTAGTGTGTGTGTGCGTGTTAGTGTGTGTGTGTGTGTTAGTGTGTGTGTGTGTGTGTGTTTGGATGGATGTTGTAGTAACGATAACTCAAAAACTACTGAATAAAAAAATTTGAAATTTTGCATACAGGGTTCAGATACCCTAGATTAGATCTGATTAGATTTTGGTGCCAATCGCAAAACCGGAAGTGGCAGTTGCTATGGGTGATGACGCCATTATTATAGAAAACGGCAATAAAGTTTTACACATATATTTTGTACACCTTACAGTTTATTTTCATCTCATTAAAATTTTCTAAACTTTTGCCATTGTTGCCAGATTTACAAAAATTTAATTTTTTTTCATACTTTTTTGTGTCAACCTGTAAATTTTTGTTTCAATAATGGCGAGAGGTCATGTGCTGGCCACATCAGATTTTTTTATATTAAATTGCATTTATTCAAATTTGAAGTAAAATGTTAAACGTACGTTTTAAGATAGGTGTCATGTATTAGAAAGAAAAAGTTTTACACATCGTGTCGAATTTTAAATATATGTCAGTTACCAGTTTTAGGATATTTTGAGATTTTTTTAATGTTCACTTGACTTGGTGTATATTGTTGTGATTTTTATTTTATTTTAAGTAATTTGCATAAAATAGACGATATTTTTGATGATGATGATGAACTTATTGATTATATTCGTAATCAACGAACTTATACTGTGAACGAACGTGTAGACCCCATGAATAAGTGGGATGATATAGAATTTTATAAAAGGTTTCGATTTTCAAAAGAATCAGTTCGATTTATTCTTAATGAAATAAAAATAAATTGTCGTCGAATGTCAAATCAAAATTATGCACAGAACAAGCCAAATCAGAATTCTAAACCATGAAATTATAAAGTTCAGAGTCAATATTCTGATTAAAGCTTAAATTCAAGAAAAAAGATGATGTTAAATTTAACAGAGACACGCCCACATTAAATCATGATTAAGGTATAATCATAGCATAAAGTACCGAAATTCTCTGTTAAAATTTAATTTTCTGTTAAGTTAACTTAATCAGCTTGCAAAGTACCGGGCCTAAGGTTAGTTAAGTAATGGCGACATGTGGTCAGAGAATAAATGAATGTAACTTTTTATTTATTTATATGTTAAAATAAACAGTTTCTACAGATCAGAAGTGGGATAGGGGAAAGAGACAGTGTCAACTAGAGAAGTAGAGGCTGGAAAAATAAAGGCTTCTCAAAAATATAATAAGAGGTATTTCGATAAAAGTAGAAAAAAGCCTATTTCATATAAAATAGGAGACTTAGTTATGATTGTTATTACAGATACCACACCAGGTGTAAATAAAAAATTACTACTTATATAGTAGAAGAAATTTTAGATCATGATAGATATCCAGTAGCCGATGTTGAAGGGTAGTAGAAAGTCTACACCACTACTGGCCTAGATATAAAGAATTCAAGGTGTTAGAGTGAGAGGTATGGGAAATTCAGCATATCAGAACGAGTGAACACGACGTTTTTTTAATATTCAGTATTTTGAAGCGTTAAAAAACGTTCGAAACGTCACATTTTACGGTTTCAACGCTTTATTTTGAATCAAAAAACAGAACGTGAAAAAACTTTTGAAACGTCACATTTTCCGATATTTTTTTAACGCTTAGAATTTTGATGCGAAAAAATACGTCAAACAATGTCATTTTTCATCAATTTTGACATGTTATTTTCACATATTTCCTTATGGGAAATACATGTATTTGATGCAAGAAAGTGAAAGTTTTTTTCGCAACAAAAAGTAAACGTTAAAATAATTGAAAATAAAAACAATACAAAACTGACCTAGCCCACCAAAAAATAATAAAAACCACAAAAAGGAGTTGGTCCACTAAAAAAAATCTCTTTCAGGTAACTCGACATACACAGACTACACCCGACAGGACCAAAAAATCAGACAACCGGGGATAGAGGCTTCGGTCATCCCCAAGTCTATAAGAATACTGACCAAGAATCCACCAATGCCCTTTAGGGTAGAATACTGTCAAAAAGAGGTAACAGGACAGGGGAATTAGTTCTTAAGAGCATGATTTACTTGACGAACAGATACACCTGAGGGGCAACGGTGTGGTGGGAAGAAGCATATTTTATGATAGGGGGCGTGTCTTATCCCTTTTGACCACGTTTCTCGGTCTCTACCAGGGTAGCTATAAAAGTTGGTGGAATTGTATCGACTGGATTTATCAGAATAGTTACATTTTTACGATAGTTTTGGCTTTAATATAAATAAGTAAATTAAATAAATAAAATATTTATTTATAAAAATAAATTTATACAATAAATTAATTATGAATGATAATTTTTACAAGATTTTAAGCCATAATTAATTACTTGTTTGGCTATAACTTCTACAAATATTATTTTAAAATTAGGAAATAATTCAAACACATAGTAGTTTTTACTCTTTCGGATCCTCTATTAGGGTACACATCGTTTGGTCCGGTAAACCCCTAATAAAATAAAGGTAGTAATGATTGTTTACCTAATGAATAATCAAAATGTGTTTTTCAGAAAATAGCATTATTTTATTTAAAATTGTATTACGTACGTACTTTCTGTTTTGAAAATTATCAATGCGAGACATATATACAAATTCAGAATATTTGTAAACAAAAAATCTCGAATTCTAAAACCCAAAACGGGCAAATTATTTAATAAAAAATTAGGCAATTAGATAATAATGAAATACATTTATTGCACTATGTAAAATTGAGTTCCGAATATAATAGTTTTATGTAGTTACTTATAATAATGTTATCTAATTTTGTATTTGTGTCTCATTTAAAATATTTTTAAAGTTATTAAAAATATTTAGTGAATTAGTATTTTCTTTAATATTGATGAAATTTTAAAAAATTCCGTTTAATAATTGTTAATTCTTTTTCTTTGGTTATCTCCAGTTCATCAAGCAGGTATTAAGTCTTATAATATTTTCACTATTATTGTCCATAATTACAAATAACAAAAATTAATCAGTTAATTTTTATGAAAATTTTTTGGCAGTTCTAACAACTAATCAAATTTTGTCATTTTGTGTCATATGAAACAATTTCACCGAATCATGTCAACATTACACTGAGAATTTCATAAATTTATTTTCAACCAATTAGAAGGCTCCTTTTTGTTTACGTTGCTTATAGCAACGGGAGACTATCGCGATAATTTTGTTAGTTCCTATTAACTTAATGGAATTAATAAGTGATAATTTTTCTGTGAAAAATGAAGCGCCTTATATTTATTTGCAAAAGTCACTCAGAATAAACATTTTGTTGCTAACTTATAATTTTTATTGATACGAACCAATTTGCTTTACATATCGAACACCGGGGCTAAAAGAAGACACAAAAAACGTATTATCAATTTCTCCTCATTTGTAAAATTAATGTCCGTCACATTTTAGTAACAAAAAAGTGTTACATAACGTGAAAGTAAAATTTTCTTGTGAAAATTCATATTTCTGCATAGTAACAAATAATGGGATCATAAAATCTTCAGTTATACATATAATGGTATTATAGGTATTTCCGTTTTTGTTTATAAACAATTAAAATGTGAAAGGAATTTAAAAATGAAACATAAGCTTCGAATAGAAATTGGGGTCTGTTTAAAATGCACGAAGCGAATTAGGGGGTAGTTTGAATTTATTTTAAAATGCATTTTTATGAAAAATTACTTGTTATCAAAGTTGTAGAACATAAAATTTCCTACAAATTTTGTTTTTACTTTTTCGAATTTCGCCGCTAGTTTTTATTTTAATTTTTAAATAACTTTTATGTTATTAAATTAATTTTTTTAGTTAAATTCTAAATTAAAAAAATATTTGTAGAAGTTATATATCCAAAAATGTAAATAGTTAAAAAACTCAAAGATAAGGGTAATTATTGATAAAAAATTTGATTTTTTTAATTTTTTTTAAACTAACTTTATTAATGTACCTAAAAACTAAAATAATTGATTAAATAATTACTCTACTAGGAGTGTTCGGAAAGTTGGGTGGGATCACCCCCTCTTTATTATTTTTAATCTGATTTTTATTGTCTGCGGTTGATGTGAACGCATCTTCTAGTCCGTGCAGGTATGAAAAAAAAGTTACCGCATCTCCCACTGACCGCATCTCGGAATGGCCTCATCTCACACGACCACTAATTTTTTTTGTAATTAAATCCGTTGATTTAATAAATATTTTTACACTTACTTTTTTTATCCAGCAAATCCTATTTCGTTTTGATAATCGCTTTGACGATGTGAATAAACCAGTTTTTAGTCTTTTACGGGGCATTTTTAAATATCCTAATTGATATTAATAATAGTCCCTTCACTTCACGAGAACAATAATTAATAGTTGAAGAATCGAAATAATCAGAACACTAAAATCACCACACTTATCTCTAAGAAAGATCAAACTAGTAACAAAATGTGTCAAAAATAGTCTAACTTAAACTTTTATCCCCAAAGTAAGTACCGACAAAATATCACACCCCCACCACCACTGATTTTTGCTGACAAAGTTCTTTGCATTCAAAACATACCGATTGTTGGTAATTAAACCGTCAAATTCAAATTCAAATTCAAAATTCAAATTCTTTATTGGTCCATAAATACAAAATATTTAGAGCCAAAGGGCCATTGGACAAGTCAAGTAAGTAAGAATAAATTAAATAGCTTTGTACATATATATAAACATTAATAATATAAATAAAACAAAAAATACAATAAAATAAGACAAACAGTTTAGCGTTTAAAATGATCATAAAACTCTTCTAGAGTATATGGAGTTATGTCCAACAGTATTTGATTTACTTTCCGCTTAAATAAATTTAAAGATTTAATGTTTCTCAAATCATTTGGTATAGTATTGTAAAGATGGGATCCTTGATAATTAAAAGACTTTGTCGAAAGTGTCAGCCTTACATTTCGGATATGAATTTCATTTTTATTTCTCGTGTTATGATTATGTATATTTGATTTTGTCATAAAGTTTTCTTTATTTCTGTGAATATATATAAGGAGTTGCTGTATATACAGTCCCATAACTGTAAGTATATTAAATTGTTTAAATAAAGATCTACACGAAAATGTTGGTGGTTTATTTGTAAGAGCCCTTAATATACGTTTTTGTGCTAAAAAAACGTCGCTAATATTAGGGGAGCATCCCCAAATTGTTATTCCATACAGTAGTTTTGATTGCACTAGTCCAAAGTAGAAGGATAGAAGTCCTTCTTCTCTAAGAACCTCTCTTAGTACTCTAATCTGGTAGCACATAGAATTGAGTGATTTTATAATTTTAATACATTGCGAGTTATATGTCATATTGCTCTCCATAGTAATACCTAAAAATGTAACAGAGTGATATGCCAATGTTGGGTAGCTAGAATATATCTTATTATTTTTTACTACTTATTAACCGTGCGATGTGTAAAAGTACCAATACATTTGTAAATTAAATCTCAATTTTAACTTACTAAATAAATTAATTAAATACTTATTATATGTTGTTAAACTCCTGTAAAATTTTAAAAATGATGAGTAAAATTAGTTTTATTGTAATTTTCATGTTGAAAATTGTAGTTCATAAAAACAAAAATTGTCATCCAAATAATAAAATTATTTTGATTAATTAAAAGAAAAATATTGTCCGAAAAATTATAAACTCTATAATTAAGTTTAAATTTATTTCGTACTGTTTACCCTCGTAAAACTCTGCTAACAAGAGAATTTATTTTATTTCAATTTACAAGCTGTGTTCCCTAAATTCTAACGGTGGCGCCACTTCCTTGGAGCAAAATCTTCAGTTGCAAGGGTTTCGCTTTACTCGTCCTATACGTTTGTTTTTTATTTTTAATGAATGAAAAAAATATAGGTGTATTGGAGAAGATCTAATCTGTGCTCCTCTGCAGCTACTTTTTGAATATTTTACTTCGTTTTTTGTAAAAAAAATTTAGAAAAATGTCTAAAATGAACAATTTTTGGATTTTTTTTGAAAAAAAATGAAGCCAAATTTTCAAAATGTAGCTGCAGAGGAGCACAGATTAGATCTTCTCCAATACAAATATATTTTTTTCTTTTACTAAAAATAAAAAACAAACGCGTAGGACGAGTAAAGCGAAACCCTTGCACATACTATTTTGTCGCAAGGTAAATCCTCCTCTTAAAAGCCCCCTCTTAATATGCTCTCTATCGCGTACATATTGAGGGGATAACCGGCAGTGGGATCAAGTGCTTATTCGGTACAATATTCCCCACACTCGGGCTTGTAGAAAAGGATAGATGGATAATCTTCCGTCGTTCACTGGCCTTGTCGTCCTTTGAGTTTCTTGAAACTCTAATTATATGTAGTCTTTATAATTTGTCTATGTCCTTTTATATATCCTTTAACCGCACATAATTTCTATTTATATTTTTAATCATATTTTGTGTAATACCTCAGTTAAGTAAATTTTAACTAGTTTTTTAATTACAACATTACTATTTTTACAATTTGTTTAAAAAAGTATAAACCAGTTCATTTTGAAATCTAACCTAATAAAACACATCTCACTATATTTCACCCACATATTGATAAAACGTGCCAGAAAGCCTTAAAAGCGAAAACATAAAATCTGCACTCTATCAAACACCGTTCGAAAATGGCTACTAAAGCAGAAACGGCCCCATTTATCGGACCCAACCGACCCTGCTTTCATATAAGGTAATTTATAAATCTCATGACAAACAAAATCTTTTTCATTTTTCATTTTTTTCTGCCTACCTTCTGATGTAACTACCGATTTCATAAATTCAACCCTTTTTGGTCATTTAGTCACATTTTATTTTCTAACTTCTAATATTTTTTTTATCAGTGATAAACGTTTTGAACATAAATCATCTAGAAAATATTTGGAAATAATAATAACAACAATTTCAGTTACATTTATTAATTTTTCATAGTTCAGTTAATCTCCTTGTTTTTTTGTGATGCTATTAATAACAGTTAGAAATTTAGTTTTTTTGGTATAATAAAATTTTTAATTAATTGTTCTAATCATCTCCTAGTTATTTTTAATTAATGTGTCTTTTTTTCAAAACTTCGTTTGATAATAAGGAAATTCGTATGCGGATCTTTGTCTCTTTTAGAGCTTATCCATAATGAATAAGGGTGAAGATGTTCAGTTTTGTTAGTGCCCTCCCGGCACGCCAATAAACTTCTCTTCGACCGATGCACAGTCACCCTTAATAGGAATATATACGGACAAAAGTGGATAAATGTCACTGAAAAAATATCCAGAATTTATAATATATCCTATATATATTATTACAAACGACTAATATTTTTCTTCAAGTCACGGCTTGCATAGCTACATCATTCCAATTCCTAGAAAGATCTAACATACTTCATTATAAATCTTTCTTCTCAGTTGCTCTCATACGAGAAATATAGTTTTAAAACTTTATTCTATATGTGCAAAGGAGTCAAATAGACCGTCATACTATTAATTCTTAACCTATGATAGTCGGTACATCCTGACACATCGTTAGCTTGGATTTTATGGGTTGGGTAAATAAGATCAGCCGCTACACTTATCACTGTTTCATTAACTCTCAAAGAGAGCAGTCGCGTTTTGAACTGGGCAGCTAGAGAAAATAATTCTTATGTTTCACTTCAATACACGTGTTTTTGTTTATATTAAGTACAATATTAAAAATCCTTCGATAATTACTCGATTCTTAATCATATTTGTTCAAAAACTAATATTTCTAATATTCAGGATTTGTATAAAATCAATAATGAAAAAATTTATTAATGAATAAAAATTTTTGTTGGTTTTTTATTCTTCATAGTTTATCAGCCCTTTAAGGGGAACAAATTTTATTTATTCTTCATATTTTTATGGATTTTAAATGAATTAAAAAAAAAAATTTTCAAGTAAGTATTTAAAAAGCTGTAATAAGACAAATGACACTTAACATGTGTCAATAACTGAAGAGATTTTTGGTCAAATAATTTCCGGGAAAATTCAAAGAGTTAAATAAATATTGCCTGGTAAGATAGAAAAACAATATTTTGGTTATGGATATTAGATGGACCACCGATTTTAAATTTTATATTTTCGGTGTTGCCAAATATACAGATTCTGAGATATATGAACAACATGTTTATTTTTAAATAGGACAACCCGTATATTTTACAATTTTCTGTTACAATTTTTTATTGCCGATGCAGCGTACAAACTGTTAATGGCCAATATTGATCATTGATTTAAAGAATTTAGGAAAAACATTTTTTTGAAAATAATATTGTGTTATAAACAGAAACAAATACCTATAGAAAAAAAAACATAAAATTTAAAATGCCTGGTCCATCTAATATACATAACCAAAATTTTTTTATTGTCTGTTACGGAGTATCTTCATGTTTCCATCCTTTAAGCACACACTGTATAATAATATTTCGTCCATTTAAAACTAAATTTGGACCATTTTACAATGTGGATAGCAATGGTTCGGGAGTCGTAAAAACTTTTACGGGAGTTCAGCTAGAAGTTTTGCACCCAACTCCTTTTTCTCTAAACCATGTCAACGGTAATTCGGTCCTTTTCTCCTGATCTGTTGTCAAACAATGACGTCACCTCTTACTTCGAAGAAAATGATTTTCTCACGGAATTACAAATACTGTCATATTGAAAAAAAAATTGGTACACATAAAAAAAATTATTCTAGATGAGTATACTAAGAAAATGATTTATTTGTAGTAATTAAAGTGTATTATTATGTTAAAGAAAATAATAAAAATATTTAAAATTTTTTTTGCAAGAAATTTTAAGTAAGAGGTCACCTAATTACGGTAAAAGATACCATCAGTTATCCTAATAAAAGAATAAACGTAAAATAACGGCTGAAACTCAGAATCTAATATGATGTGAATTTGTATATTTTTTTTACTTTTAGAGAGACCTGCAATCTGTCTGAAGAAGCAATACGCTTTTGGTTGTGATAGTTAAGTTGACATATAGAGTCTCCAGTGAGTGATCTCTTCTACTACTTAAATCTAATTTCAACCTAGAGTTTATCTGCTGGCGCAAGTTAAATTAAGTATTGCACGACTTAAGGCTAAGCTCATCTGATATCCGTAATTAGGTCAGTAGTAGAAGGAAAGACATTTGAGCCCACACACCCAGATTTTTATCCAAATCTGGGTAAATTTATAGAGCAGATCTGGCAACGACGTTTTGTGCACATTTTCGCGTAGCTAGTAGAAGACAAAGACTAGACCAGACATATCTGATAGAGCTGAAGACCATACCAGACGTATCTGACAGAATTTTTATGGAATTATCTATCGTACTTAACACGGCATACAAGTATATTTCCATCTAATTAGGTTCACCGGCAGCAGACGTTTCAGCCTACAGACTTCATTGATTTCACTACCCCTAAACTACCCCATTGGGATACTATGTCCAATTATCCCATTGGAAACGTAGTAAGGCGCATCGGCGATGGCTTGCAAAACTTTATTTTGGAACCTCTGAAGGATTGCTATATTAGAATTGCTGGCTGCTCCATAATTGGATATCGTATGTCTACACAGGTTTTAATATTGTTTTGTAGAGCAACACTTTGTTATCCAGTGATAGTTTAGATTTTCGCTTGATAAGCCAGTACATTTGTCCTAGTTTAAATACATGTTGTTTACGCTTGGTGAATACATACTTTTTCTACGTAAGGCGTGGGTCTAAAGTTAGGTTAGGTATTTGGAATCCTCAGCTTGGGGGAGTTGACAGTTATTAATACATGTTTCTCTGGGTAGTATGAACGTCAAATGGATGCAATTTGTTTCGTTGACTTTAATTCGCCAAGTTTTTAGTTAAAGTGTTTTGTAGGTTCTCTGATGCCAGTATTGGGTTTAGTTCTAGTACATTTCCCTGAGAAACGCCAATGTGGGCGGAATATGAGTCTCTATATTCACTGCCTGCTTGGATAGAAAATGTTCGTCTGTTAAATATGATTTAAGTAACTGACAGTGGTAGTTAGTTTGGCTTGTAGGCCGCTGTGCCATACTTTATCGAAGGCTTGAGATATGTCAAGGAAACCTGCTATTTTGGCTTAAAGATCTTGATTAATTGCTCTCTTTTTCCATTTTTACTGCGAAAGCGAAATTGATGGTTCGGGATTATTTTCCTCCTTTCTGGTATTATTATATTTAGTTGTAGAGCTTTCCAAAGATTTTTGAGAGATTTGCTAGCAAGCTTATGGGCGTGTAGGGTGAGACATCTTTAGGATTTTTCCTAGGTTTTAAGATCGTGATAATTTGAGTAACCTTTCAGGTGCTGGGAAAATAGTTCGACCTCAATATTGTATTGTTTATAATTTTCAGATAGTCTTGGATTCCAGAAATGAGATCTAATCCTGGTGCTTTTTGGTGTGTATTTATATTATGACCTGTTTTATTTCCTCATATTTGAATTTACGGTGAGGAATTTCCATTTGAAATGAAATACCGAGCTCATTATCTAATTTTCTTCCTTGGTGGATATCGCAGAATGAAAGCCTTAGAATACATTTTTTAGATGTTTCAAGAAAGCTTTAGATTTTCTTTATCATGTCTAACCAAGGAATTGTCCACAATTTTAATTGAAGGATTGTGTTAGTGAGGTCGTTTTAGTCTTTTTGTGGTTTTCCAGAGTGAGTACTTACTTTGCTTCTGTTGGTATCAGGCTCTCTAAGCATTCTGGAATTCATTGATTTTTTTCTTCTTGGATCAAGTCTAATAGTTCTTTAGCGGCTTTATTTAGCCTCCTTTTGTTTTTCTCAGTTCTGGATTGCTACCATTTCCCTGCAATTTTGTCTGAGACCATAAGTAATATATTACTTTTCCTCAAAGCCGCTTCGCAGATAGGAGTAGCAACCCATGCATCTTCTTGTATATTCTTTGTCCTCTTAGGTCTTTAGTGGTTGATCTAGCGAAATTAGAGAAACTAACTTATCTCTAAATACATCTTAGTCTGTTTTATTGTTATGCAAGGAGGGATGTCTTTCTTTGTTTATTTTTGAATGAACTGCTATCATAACTACTGCATGGTCTGATGACAAATCAAAGCAGGTTTTCGTTTTACATTTCTTATTGTCAATTCTATTTGTTACGTAGAAGTCTAAGGTGTCTAGAATTTTATTTCTAGCTATTGGTCGGTACGTCTGTAGATAAATGTGTTCATTGCTTTGCAGAGTTCTATAACTTTTGTTAATATTAACCTTCAGCTCCATGTTGGATGTTTTGTGTTGTAGTCTCCTCTAGCGAAAATGTTATTGCCTAGTGTTTTGAAGAATCCTTTAATGTGCTACTTTCTATTCAAGTGTTTAGGACAATAGATGGCAAACATAGTTATTGGTCCGTAAACTTTTTCGCTAGTTACACTGGTGATTCTTAATAGAACAACAATATTATGAAAAAGTCAGGTTATGTCTCCAGCATTTCTGTTATTTGTGAGTGTACTTATAATTTCCTTGTCATTTTCTTCATTCGATTCATTTCGTTTTAGTCTTAGTGTATTTGATGAATACTGAGTAAATCTTTTCTGCTATCCTTTCGTATGTTTTACCTAGAATCCTTCTTAAGCTTTTAAAATTCTTGTATTTCTCTTAAGTCTTCTAATACTTTTTCTGTTTTCTGCTTTACCCAATCTTACGTTCTCTTCGTATTATTTAAATATTTTATACTTATAATAAAATGATAACTAATCTATAGAAAATCGGAAAATAGGCATTTTGTGATATGCACTATAAATAATATTTGTTATTAACGAAGTCACATTAGCGGAAATTAATTAACGAGATTTCAATACCCAGGTAAAGCTGGATCAAATGAATAACTATTGATCTATAGCTTCTACATCAGAGTAAATACATTAGTGGCAGAATATTTACCATGATAGCTTGTAAATTAGATTCTGTAAATTGAATATCTGCTTTTGCTCTTTATCTTTACAAACATACATAAACCGCGTTGCTGGTATATATCCTTTATTCTATTCTATCGTATTCTATTAATTAGGTCCACACTGCTAGATAAATAGATAGTGCATGCGAATTGTGACAAATTCTAAAACCATTAGCCGTAAATGATATACGAGGTTTTAATGATTATTTGCGGATAAAATAATATTCTAAATGAATTTTTATGAATGAGAATACGATCGGCACGTCCAAAGAATAAACGAAAATATGTATGAAAGAAATTAGCAGTGCTTATCACTTTTCTCATTTAAAAAATGGGATCTCACTAAAATCTGCTGAACTGGCCTTTTTGTCACACATTGTAAATTATAACTTTGTGGAATTGAATAATTCCTCATAAGGTAAGCCATACAGTGGAACCGATTTCGGCCGAATGCAGCATCGGCCGTGCATTTCCAAATTGGCCCGCATACAACAGAACGATCCCATACTGAGAAATTAAAAGGAACCGCGTCTATTGGTTTAGGTTTGTTCGGGGGTGTACGGCCGTCTTCGGCTGAACCTTCTTCAGATCCGAAATGAATGATGTTTGGTTTTTAAATATAATTAGGAAATTTAATGTTAATTACTATTTTTGTTATGGGATTAATCTAATTTATTCGTGTATTTTTCGTTGTCTATTTGTGTTTTAATACTTTTGATACGGTTCGGTTGTAGTTTGGTGTAAAATGGTTCATTGCAAGTAGGTGCCTACACACAAAGCACGATTCGCATTAAATTGGTAAGTCCTAGAATTCCAATATTCGTACACAAAATAACAAATTGGATTTTCCAGATCATTCGGCCGAACTCCATTGCCCACACTTCATTGTATAGGTTAGGTCTAATTTCCCTTTTTTCTTTCGTTTCCCACTTTTCTAATTTTTAACGTAACGGTCGGTTTAGTTGTTGAACAAAGTTTATTCATTCTGTTATAAAGTTGGATTGTGTAAAAACTCTTTATTTTAACATATAAATACATAAAACGTTACATTCATTTTTTCTTTGGCCACATGTCGCCATTACTTAACTAACCTTCAAAACTCCCAAAAAAACTCCTCCCTCCACCCACAAATGACAAATGTCAGGATACTACCAACTTAAATTGTGGCGGTAAATTTGAATGTTGGACATTATTTCCATAGTTCGTCCATTCTGACAAAAATCTAATTTTATACTAGGAAATTGGATAACTAATATCTCCAAGATTCAGAGTCACATAAGAGAAAGTAAATCAACATATATATAAACAATATGCACAAAATCACAAGTACATTAAGATACATAATACATAAGTAAATTAAGAAACCTAAAACATAAGTAAATAATACATAAGACATAAGCAGAATACATAATACATAAGTACAATACATACGACATAAGTAGAACACATAAGACATAAGTTCATAAATTATATGTCAACATTTTTGTAGAATATAACCTAGAATAGGAAAAAATAGGAACAGAAAAAACTGAAAAAAAATGGAAAAAAAAAATGAAAAAATAAAAAAGATAATCGGTTGTGCCGCCCCAATTTTTTTTTTTAATTTTGACAGGTGACAGTTGGAGAAATAATTTTGACTATTCTGAATAGAGTTTTTCTGTGACATATTGCATCTGTCAGTTTTTGATAGTGACACTTCCGTTTGACAGATGCCGTACAAAAACTAACGGGTTATTCAGACGGGTAATCCAAATCCATATACCAAATTTCAGCTCAATCGCATTATACGTGTGTCCTCTATCGTGGAAGAATACACACAGACAGACAGACAAACAGACCGACAGATAGACAGACTTCCATCTGGAAATGGTCTTATAATCATCAAAATGGATATTTTCATCTTTATCTTGAAAATTTTTTTAGCTCGTTCACAATACTTTCCCTTCTCAGAAATGGGTCGGGGAAAGTAAAAATCAGAAAATAAAAGACGTAGAAAAAAAAGAACAGTGAGAAAAAATGAGAAAAATTACAAAAATCGGAAAATGAGAATAAAAACGATAAAAAAATGGGAAATATAAAAAAAATGGAAAACAGTTGAAAACCCAGAAAATATTGGAGAGAAATTAAAAACAAATTGTATAATGCGAAAGAAACAACGAGAAAATCAAAAAAATTGTATGAGGGCAAACAAACCCAAAAGAGCAAAAAACAACGCTAAAATAGCAAAAAATGAAAAATAGTCGCCAAGAATCGCAGAAATAAAAACGAAAAATATCGCAAAAAATGCAAAAAAAAAATCATAAAAAATTAACAAAATCGCTTAGAATACCAAGAAAAATTTCAAAAAAATTGGAAAAAGAGGAAAAAGTAGACAAAAATTTGAAATAAATCTCAAATAATGCCAAGAAAAATGAAAAAAAAAAATCGGAAAAAAGCGTAAAAAATCGAAACAGAATCAAAAAAAAAAAATTGCAATAACGCAGAAAACAACAAAAGGATTTTGAAAAGCGCAAAAAAAAATCACAAAAAATTACAAGTGCAAAAAAGGAAAAAATCGCAAAAAACTACTAAAAACCAAACGCCACGTTTGGTGGAAAAATAGGATAGAAAAGACAGAAAGACAGAAAGACAGAAAGACAGAAAGACAGAAAGACAGAAAGACAGAAAGACAGAAAGACAGAAAGACAGAAAGACAGAAAGACAGAAAGACAGAAAGACAGAAAGACAGAAAGACAGAAAGACAGAAAGACAGAAAGACAGAAAGACAGAAAGACAGAAAGACAGAAAGACAGAAAGACAGAAAGACAGAAAGACAGAAAGACAGAAAGACAGAAAGACAGAAAGACAGAAAGACAGAAAGACAGAAAGACAGAAAGACAGAAAGACAGAAAGACAGAAAGACAGAAAGACAGAAAGACAGAAAGACAGAAAGACAGAAAGACAGAAAGACAGAAAGACAGAAAGACAGAAAGACAGAAAGACAGAAAGACAGAAAGAAAGACAGAAAGACAGAAAGACAGAAAGACAGAAAGACAGAAAGACAGAAAGACAGAAAGACAGAAAGACAGAAAGACAGAAAGACAGAAAGACAGAAAGACAGAAAGACAGAAAGAAAGTCATGAAGAGCAATTAGCTACACAGAAGAAGTACTTTGTACTTTATGGATTCTAGAAAATACTAAAACCAGACAAAGTATTCTAACCAAAAATCGAAGGATATGTCCAATAGATCTGAAGGGAGGCTTTATGGTCCACAGACCTAATTAAATCTAATAAAATTGCAAAACTGTCTTTTTTTTCAATTGTGTACCGCCGCATACAATCTATAATTTCAATTTTCTAATATTTACTATAAAAATTGTTTTTTTTTCAAAAGATAATGATCAAAGTTCATCCGAGAATAAATTCTAATAGTCAACTATTTCTCATTACATTTCAATCATATTAACAACCTCAAAAAGATTCTATCTCGACAAGGCGCTATTAAGTTCGCCTCTTTGAATTTTAAAAGCCGAATTATTACGTCACTGAGTAACTATAGTACAGTGACGTACAATATTTTTAATAAAAAATCAAAAATCCAATAAATTACAGTACTACTGACATTTTGATATTGTTTTACAATTTAAAACCGTTACTACAATTTTAATATTATAAAGATTTTTTTATTTCTTGTTATTTTATAGATTTTATTCACAAAAATTTTATTTTTTCGTTTTTGATTCCTCCGCTGCTGGTTTAAAACTATAAGTTTTAATCTTTCGATGGTTGATGGCAGATCCGGTAGGAGGATAACTTTTAAGAAGGTTTCAAATTTGTTTCCCAAAGTGCCAGGCGAAATACATCTTTTACGTTTAAAGCGAAGTATAAACTCGTTTTGGGATTATTCTTTAGTCGGCAAAACAGCAAGCTTTAGCCGGAACGAAGGATTGATGGATGACTCGAAGGAAGTGTATTTTTGGTTTAGTAAAAGTTGCTGATCAAATTGTTACACTGGAAATGCTTTTGATGCATCGCGACGATGTATTCAGAAACGCATATAAGCTTTTTAAAAATTTAGGAACGAGAATATGCGCTAAAAGTTTACTATATAGATTATTTGTGATAAACTTCATAATCTGGAAAATTGTCAGTAAAAGATTGTGTGCGGAATATTGTGAGCAAGGAAATTTGTCCAAAAATTTCTATTGATGAGCATTTTGACCTAATGCAAAATGTAACAAGATCAAACCGAAAAAATCCAAAAAAATTAAAAAGTACAAAAACCAAAAAAAAAAAATCTGATGTGGCCAGCACATGACCTCTCGCCATTTTGGAATCAAAAATTTACAGGTTGACCCAAAAAAGTACGAAAAAAAATTATTTTTTTGTAAATCTGGCAACAATGGCAAAAGTTTCGAAAATTTTAATGAGATGAACATAAACTATAGGGTATACAAAATATATGTGTAAAACTTTATTGCCGTTTTGTATAATAATGGCGTCATCACCCATAGCAACTGCCACTTCCGGTTGTCCGATTGACACCAAAATCTAATCAGCTCCAATCTAGGGTATAAGAATCGTGTATGCAAAATTTCAAGTTTTTGAATTCAGTAGTTTTTGAGTTATCGTTACTACAACATCCATCCAAACACACACACACACTAACACACACACACACACACACACTAACACACACACACACACACTAACACACACACACACACAGACATCATCGCGAAAATATTAAAATCGTATTCTAGGGACCCCAAAACGTGTTTATCCATTGAAAACTCACTACCCAATTTTTAGCATGATTCCTATACCTCTCTTATCTGAAGGGCGAGAGGTAAAAAAGCAAAAAATCAATAAAAAGAAAAAAAAATAGAATACCTAATCGAAAAAATCAGAAAAAATAGAAAACGCTTGAAAAATTTGAAACAAAAATCTAAAAATATCGGAAAAAAATGACAAAATTAAACTATAAAATAGTGAAAAAGATAGAAAATCAAAAATTTTTTTATAAAACTAGAAAAAAGAAAAAAAAATCGAAAAACGTTAAAAAACTGCATAAAAAACGCAACAAAATAGCAACAAAAAATGAAAAAAAAAGACGCACAAAACGTAAGAAGTCAAAAAAATTTTATTGGACAAAAATAACATAAATGGCAAAAAAATTGCAAATGTAAATAATCGCAAACAAATTGCAAAAAAAAACGCAACTAGCAAAAACACGAGTAATCGAAAAACATCATTAAAAATTGCAAAAGATCGCAAAAATTTACATCAAATCAAAAGAATTGCAAAAAATTGAAAAAACTCAATAAACAACCAAAAAGCTGGAAGCAATTGGAAGCATCAAAATAAATTAAAAAAAAATTAAAAAATTCGAAAAGATTGAAATAAATCGGAAAAATCGCAAAAAAAATCGAAACAAAATGGTAAACAAAAAGTCGCAAAAAATATCGCTAAAAATTGCAAAAATTTGCAAAAAATCGCAAAAAAAATCGAATAAAAACGCAAAAAATCGCAAGAATTCAAAAAACAACCAAGAACTGGAAGCAATTGTAATCATCAATTTTTTTTTTTATAAAAAATGAAAAAATTCTAAAGAATTGAAATAAATGGAAAAAAAATCGCAAAGAAATCTAAATAAAATTCCAAGAGAATGTGAACAAAAATTTAATGGGCAAAAATAACATTAAATGGTAAAAAAAGAAGAAAAAAGTATCAAAAACGAAAGAAATCAAAAAATATCACTAAAACTTAAAAAAAATTACAAGAAATCGCTAAAAATAGCAAAAAAATCGAAACAAAACCGCACCAAAAAAATTAAAAAAAGTTGCAAAAACCATAAGAAATTGTAAAATATCGCTTAAAATTGCAAAAGGTCGCAAAAATTTACAAAAAATCGTAAAAAAATCGAAGAAAAACCGCAAAAATGCGCAAAGGTTCAAAAAACAACCAAAAAATTGGAAGCAATTGTAACCATCAAAAATTTTTTTTATAAAAAATGTAAAAATTGGAATAAATCGAAAAAAATCACAAAAAAAATAAAATGCTAAAAAAATGTGAAAATAATCTAAAAAAAATGCAAAAAATCGCAGAAATAGCAAAAAATTTAATCGGAAAAAATAACAATAAATGGTAACAAAATGGCAAATGTACATAATCCCAAAAAATTGTAAAAAAACCAATACAAGATATCAAAAAAAAAAAGAAAAAAATAGCAAAAAATGTAAGAAATCAAAAAATATCGCTAAACATTTGCAAAAAATCGCCAAAAAACTTGAAATTTTTTTTAAAAACAATAAAACAATTGTAAACATCAAAATAAATAAAAAAAAAATGAAAAAATTTGAAAGGATTGAAATAAATCGGAAAAATTCGCAAAAAAATGGAAACAACAAAACCGCATGAAAAAAATAATAAAATAAATATAGCTTAAAATTGCAATAACAAAAAAAAAAACAAAAAAAATCCCAAAAAATAACAAAAATTAAAAAAAACAACCAACAAACTGGAAGTAATTAACCATCAAATTTTTTTCATGAAAAAAGAAAAAATTCGAGAGAATTTACATAAATCGCAAATGCCAAAAAAATATGAAAAAAAAAATGTAAAAAATGTAAAGAAAATACAAAAAAATCGCAGTAATAGCAAAAAATTTACTCGGAAAAATAACACTAAATGGCAAAAAAATTGCAAATGGAAACAATCACAAGAAATTGTGAAAAGAAAAATAAAAAAAGTCGAAAAAAACCGCAAAAAATTTAAAAACTTCAAAAAACAACCGAGAAACATGGCAATTGTAGAAATCAAAAAAAAAGATTTTAAATGAAAAAATTTGAAAGGATTTAAAAATTCATAATAAAATACCAAAAAAATCGCAAATATTAGCAGAAATAGCAAAAAATGTCAAAAAATCGAAAAAAAAATGACATTAAATGGCAAAAAAATTGCAAATAATCGCAAAAATTCGGAACAAAATTGCAAAAAAAACTTCAACAAAAGAGCAAAAGAAAAGAAAAAATAGAACCAATAACCTGGATGCAATTGTAATGACCAAAAAAAAAATAATTTTTAAATGACAAACTTCGAAAGGGTTCAATTAAATCGCAAAGAACGGCAAAAAATCTTAACAAAATGACAAAAAAATTTAAAAAATCGTAAAAAATCGCAGAAAATAGCAAAAAATTTGAAAAAATCGTAAAAAAAATCGTGAAAAATCATCAAAGTGGCAAAAAATTGCAAGGGCAAATAACCGAAAAAACCAAACCCAACCAAAAAAAAAAAAAAACAAAAACAATTGCATAAAAAAATGGAAATGGTTTTGACGCATCGCGACTCAGAAACACATATAAAGTTTTTAAAAATTTAGGGACGCGAATATACGCTATGTATATAGATTATTTTTGACAAACTCTATAATCAGGAAAATTGTGAGTAAAAAATTGCGTACGGAATATTACGAGCATAAAAATTTATAACCTAATACAAAAGGTAACAGGATCAGAAAAGAATTTTAAACCATTTTGTATATTGTTAAATATTTTTAGTGTATTTTATAATTTAAACAACGTTATTATTATTATTATTATAATAGTTCCCGACTTAAAGATTTTAAATTAAAATACCAATGAACATTAAAACTATTCTATATGTAAATTGACCCATATCCTAAACTAAATGAGCTTATATTAAGAGCCTGTAGCTATATTCGGTCCGACCTTTTAAATATTCAAATTCAAATAGAATATTTTGGAAACGGTAATAAGGGTACCTGCACGTTTTAAATCTTCTAAAGATTGAAAAAGTGATAAGTGGTATTTTTTTTTTAGGATAGAACCAAACTGGTTTCTTCATTCGGATTCAGATGGCGATGATCTTGATGATAGAAATTAGCTGTGATTTATATATTCCAATGATTAACTGGTGTAAGTAACTTGATATATTTGATTTAATTATAAACTACTGATTGTTTAAAATTTATTGCTTTTAAACCTCTTAAATGAATTAAGAAATTGAAAGAAGATAAATAATAGGCTATACAGAAAATTTTAAATATATAAAACTTGCATAAAAAGAAGTTATAATGGGATATAGACCAATGGCATTAATAAAATATGAAAAATGTTAATTAAATTAGCTAAGGCTTAAATCGAGACGTCTCCTTAAATTTTCAACATTAAAAAGGAGGAGTAGTCTGAAGTTTAGAAATAACTTATATTTATTATCATCAGTTGAACATTTAGCGAAGACCACTTCAATACACCATAAAATAGGTAATAAATCGGCTAAATTATCGTTAAAATTGGAACATAAAACTGTTCCAAAACTCAATAATAGCTCCATAAACATGAACATTTGTTTTCCAGTAAAGTAATAATATGTAATTCAGTTGGAACGATCCGAGGCTAATTTCTGTCCATTACCCAGCAATATTTTGAATGTTATTAGTGCAAAACCTCATTTCTGCAACTATTACTGTCATTTTATGGGTCGATGATGAGCCACTGAGTGTGTCTCTGTTTCTCATTTTCTATTTCGTAAAATGTAACCAATATTAATATAAAATTATTATCCATATAGAAATTTAATAAAAGGATTTTTTTAAACATTCTTCGTGATTAAAAAATAAGTTAAATGTTTATGTTAGTTTATTTTTTCCCCATTTAAAATTTTAAAATGAGAAAAAAGTCGGAAAAGCTGAAAAAATCGGAAATACTGAAAAAATCAAAGAAATTAATAGAAATCGTATAATAAATCGAAAGATATCGACAAAAATTGAAAAAATCGAAAAATCAGAAAAATGAGAAAAAAAGTTGAAAACAAAAGAAAGAATTGGAAAAAAACAGAACAATGAGAAAAATAAGGCAAAATAGAAAACGAAAAAAAGTAAATAATACAAAAAAATACAAAAAATCACTGAGATATTTCGCAAAAATCGATTGAAAACGCAAAACATTGCAAAAAATTGAAACAAAATCCGAAAAATCGCAGATAATTGCAAAAAATCCCAAAATATACGTGAACATACTAATAAACAGCTAAAAAAAGAAAAAAAATTCGCAAAAAAATGAAAGGCATCCAAAAAAACTGCAAAAAGTTGCAAAAAAATCGCAAAAAAAATGGAACAATACAAAAAATTGCAAAAAAAACGAAAAAAATACGTAAAAAAGTGCAGTAAATGGCAAAAAAAATCGAAAAAAAAAGTGCAAGAAATCGAAAAATTTTGCAAAAAATTCCAAAAACAACGCAAAAAATTGCAATAAACAACCAAAAAGCTAGAAACAATTGTATCCATAACAAAAAATAAAATAAAAAATTTGAAAGAATTGAAATAAATTGCAAAAAAGCGCTTAAAATCGCAAATAAAAATGAAATTAAATGTCAAAAAAAAATGGCAAAAAAATCGCAAATAATGGCAAAAATCTCAAAATAAAAAAGCAAAAAATCGTAGAAAATAGCAAAAAAATTCAGAAAATCGTAAAAAAAATAAAAAAATTATAACTGCAAACAATCGCAAAGAATCAGAAACAAAGTATCAACAAAAAAATCGAAAAAACGATGGCACGAAAGACAAAAGAAATATAAAAATATCTCAAAAAATCGAAAAAGGCAACCATAAAAATGAATAAAAAAAATGAAAATAATTCAAAAAATTGAAATAAAACGAAAAGAAGGCCCAAAAATCGTTAAAACAATCAAAACAAAATCCGAAAAATCCGAAATAATCGCAAAAAAATATCAAGAAAACGCAAAAAATCGCAAAAAAATAGCAAAAAAACGTAAAAAAAGTCGCAAAAAATCGTAAAATATAGCAAAAAATTGCAAAAAATCGCCAAAAAACGAAAAAAAAAACAATAAAAAAACTGGAAACAATTGTAACCACATCTATTTTTTTTTAAAGAAATAATTCGAAAGAATTAATAAAAATTTCAAAATATCACAAAAAAATCTCGAAATGAAAATCCAATAAAATGGCAAAAAAATTGCAAATAATCGCACAAAATCTCAAAAAAAAAACCCAAAAAATCGTATAAAACAGCAAAAAAATTAAAAAAGATGTTAAAAAATCAAAAAAAAAGAGAAAAAGGACAGAAAAAAAAATGGAAACAATTGTAACCAGAAAAAAAATTAAAAAGTTCGAACGAAATGAAATAAATAGAAAAAAAACAGGAGAAAAAACGAAAAACAAAAAAATAGAACAAAAAAACAAAATAATGTGAAAAAATTAGAAGAAATCGAAAAAAATCAGAAAACACCAAAAAAAAACAACAAAAAATGAGTAACAAAACGAGAAAAAAATTATAAAAAATTATCGCAAAAAACAAGTCTCAAGAAACCGAAAATTAAGACAAAAAATTGCAGGAAATCGTAAAAAAATTGTAAAAAAATTAATAAAAATACAAACAAATTACTGAAAGCAATTAAAAACATTTTTAAAATGAAAAAATTGAAGGAATTAAAATAAATCGCAATAAATCGAAACAAAATCTCAAAAAATCGCAAAAAATCTCAAAAACACAAAAACTCGCTGAAAATAACAAAAAAATTTCAAAACACCGTGAAAAAAATCGAAAAATAAATTCACAGAAAAAATTGCAAAAAAAGAATGGAAAAAAATAGCAAAAAATCGGAAAAAATGGCAGAAAAACAAAAAACAATAAAAAAATGCGAAGAATTGTAACCATCAAAAAAAAAATTAAAAATGGAAGGAATTGAAATAAATCGAAAAAAATCAGAGGAATCAGAAAAAATGTGAAAAACGGAAAATAAAATAAATGAAAATAGAATAAAAAACAAAACAATGAGAAAAATTTAAAAAAAATGAAACGAAAAGAAGTTAAAAAAACAAAAAATGAGAAAATATGAGAAAAATCAGAAAACATCAATAAAAAATATAAATTATTAAAAAAATTTTAAATAAATAAGAAAAAATTCTTATTGTAGAAAAAGACAGAAAGTAAGAAAAAGACTAACTGAAAACAATTGTAACCATAAAAAACATTTTTAAAATGAAAAAATTGAAAGAAATAAAATAAATCGCAAAAACTCGAAACAAAATCCCAAAAAATCGCAAATAAACGCAAAAAATTTGAACAAAAACGCAATAATTCGCCGAAAACAAAATTCAAAAAATTGTAAGAAAATCAAAGAAAAATGTAAATGCAGATAATTCCAAATAATTAGAAAAAAAAATGCAAAAAAGAATGGAAAAATAGCAAGAAATCGGGAAAAAATCACAGAAAAACAAAAAACAACAAAAAAATGGGCAGAATTGTAACCATCAAAAAAAATAAGGAAATGGGAAAAATTGAAATAAATCGAAAAAAACCAGAGGAATAAGAAAAAATGAGAAAAAACGGAAAACAAAAAAAAAGAGGTCGAAAAAACAAAAAAATGTGAAGAAACGAGAAAAAATCAGAAAAAATCGGAAAAAATGAATAAATTATATAAAAATGAATAAATTATATAAAAGCAATTCTAAAAAAGAAAAAATTCTTATTGTAGAAAAAATATAACACAAAACTATTTTTAACAGATTTAACCAATTTTTGCAGAAATTTCTTAAAATTATCTTAAATTTCAAAACGTTGCTGACCATTTAGAAATTGCATTAAAAATAATATGTTACATTTTTCTCCTAATATATAATACAATAATCAAATTTTTATATGGTTTTAATATTTTTTAGATACTTTCATGACTGAAATAAAACTAAAATTTCGATTTTTCTCAACATCACCGTTATTTATTTTTGAAATCAGTCACAAATATTCTTACAACTTAAATCCACTACGTTTCGTACTTATTTTTTATTCAACATTCGAAGCTGAGAGATTTCTGTGTATGACAGAAACCATCTCTGATTCTGAATAAATAACTAAAATCTTGACATATCCACAGGAATGAGATTTTACATACATATCTATGTGTTTATTTTTAAGAAAAATAAATATAGTTCGCGTAAAAGTTCTACTTCAGTAATTTTTGGATTCGAATAATAACAAAATATTCAATTTCCAGGTCAAAAATGTACTCTAATCTAATTCTATTCCTGAATCCAACTTCTGATTTCATTAAAAATTAAACCATTAATTGGGAATGTGCAACGTTCGCTCTTTTCATACATTTTGTGATATTCACTGGTCGGAATACAAAATTCAGAACACAAAACACTCATGTGTGCTTATACTAACGTACACATAGGTACAATATGAATGCCACTTTTGTATCATTTGTTGGAATGTTGATACCTCTGAAAAGCATTATTTCGAATTATTGTTACGCTGTAAGCTTAGAGCTTTATATTTGTTTTAAATGGTAGCATTCGTTTTACAATATAAAAAAGCCTAATTTGTCAAATTAATATCTGATCGTAGTCGTCTTAAAAACCCTAAACAAATACAAAAGAAAGACAAAGATAACAGAGAGGGAAACATTACAATAGCAATTAAAAAATATTATAAAAAAAACGAGGGTTAACCTCATTATTCCAAAGAGTTTTTTTTATTACTATATCAGCAGGACACTGACGGAAGAATAATTGGGTTATATTTCTTAATTTTTTTGTAGTTAAAGATAAGAATATTTTTTTGTTTCTTGAAATTAAATATATAAAAAATAAATACTATTTTTCAACAAGAAACTCCCATTTTTATATTTTCTCCAACAATATATCACTTAAGGCGTGGCAGTGTACTATCCTACTTTTTGTAACTTAACAAATATGAAAATTAAACCAGCATAAAGTTTTGACTAACTTTTGAGATATTTTCTGATTTTCGAGAACTTTACTTTAAACAAATTCAACTTTGTAACGGAGATAATAACCCGTAATCTAGTTGTGTAGTTTCAGCTACGTTGCAGCAAACAGGATGACCCGAAAAAAATTTTACATTCATTTTTAAACAGTATGAAAGAAATTTTCGACTTATTAATTTGATTATTTTAAATTTAAAAGCCACACTGATAATTATATTCATAGGGGGGAAATATGGTGGCACGATAAACCTTTCCGAAAAAATTTTCTTCATTTTTCACAAATCTCAGAAACTTCTTCTGTAGACAATTTTTCCCAGACAATTCGTCCCCACGAAAATCCATTTCCACGAAAATTCTTTTCTGCGACAATACTTTCCCAGACAATCCTTTCCTGATAACCCTTCTCCAATCAATTTTTTGGGCATTTCTCCATATTTATAATTCTAGTCAAATCCTTTTTATTCTTTATTTTTATTATATACATAAAATTAGTGACCGATTCCCATTGCCTCCTCTAGTAAGAATTGTCACATGGGAAGAATTGTCCAGGAAGGATTTTCCATGCAGGACTGTCCGGGAAGGATAGTCCGGCCAGGATTGTTTGGGAAGGATTTTCCGGAGAAAGATTGTCCGACAGAATCATCTTTCCTCGGAACTTTTTTTATGTTTCCCCTTTCTGTGCAAAAACCCAAACTAATAATTACATTAATAGGGGAAATAATTATGATGGTGGATCGACAATCCTTCCCGGAAAATTTTCCCCAGATAATCCCTCTCGGAACCTTCTTACCTAGACAATCCTTCCCAGACAATTCGTACCCACAAAAATCCTTTTCCACGATCATCCTTTCCTGCGATAATACATTCCCAGGCAATCCTTTCCTGACAACCCTTCTCCAATCAACTTTTTGGGCATTTTTCCATATTTATAATTCTATATAGTTCAATCATTTTTATTTTTTATTATATACATAAAATTAGTAACCAATTCCCATTGCACTCCTTTAGTAATAATTGTCATTTAGAAGAATTGTCTGGGAAGGAGTGTCCAGGAAGGATTTTCCGTTTCATGGGGGGGAATGATCGGATGGGTGATCGACAATCCTTCCTGGAAAATGTTTCTTCAGACAATCCGTCTCGGAACCTTCTGGGAACCATTGAATTGCTCGAATTATAATTGCCATATCTAATAATTGTTTCCGAAAGATTGTCCAGGAAGAATTTTCCTGGCAGGATTATCCAGGAAGGATTTTTCGGGCATGATTATCCGGGAAGGATTATCAGGGCAGCATTGTACGGGAAGGATTGTCAGGGTAGAATTGTCTGGGAAGGATTATCCGGGAAGAATTATCCGGGGTAGAAATGTCTGGGAAAGATAATCTTTCCTCGGAATTTTTTTATGTGCTCCAGTTAATTGCTGTTATTGCCGTGTTAACCTTTAATTAAGTAATTATGAATTTGGTTATTTTAAATTAAAAAGCCATAAATTATATTCATAGAGATGATGGTGGCAGGACAATCCTTCCCGGAAAAATTTTTCCCTGACAATCCCGGTCGTAAAATTCTTCCTTAAACAATTCTTTCCGGACAATCATTTTCCACTACCATCCCTCCCCGCAATAATCTTTCCCATCCACGATTTTACAACATTTTTGTCAATGATATTCCTTAGCTCTGATTCATTCATGATTTCGTAAGGACGTTTAGTACGATTTTTTCAGGATTTTTTAAGAATTTTTCAATGAATTTTTAGGAATTTTTCAATGATTTTAAAGATATTTTCAAGAATTTTCCTTATACTTGATTGTTTCAGGATATTTTTAGAATTTTTCAACGATTTTTGAACGACTTTTTAGGGATTTTTCAACGATTTTTTCAAGCAGTTTGTCAATAATTTTCATTAGCTTTGATTATTTCAGGATTTTACAAGGAAGTTTAATACGAATTTTTCAGGAATTTTTAAGAATTTGTCAATCATTCTCCAACGATTTTTTAGGTATTTTTCAAGATTTTTCAAGTTTTTTCAAGATTTTTAAGATTTTTCAAGGTTTTTCAAGTTTTTTTAGGATTCCAAGATTTTTCAAGAAATTTCCAAGGACATTTAATAGGAATTTTCCAGGTTATTTAAAGAATTTTTCAACGACTTTTTAGGGATTTTTCAACGATTTTACAAGATATTTTCAAGAATATTCCTTAGCTTTGATGGTTTCAGAATTTCCAAAGGACGTTTAATAGGAATTTTTCATGATTTTTTTTAGAATTTTTTAATGATTTTTCATCGATTTTTTAGGGATTTTTCAACGATTTGACAAGATTTTTTCAAGAAGTTTGTCAATAATTTTCATTAGCTTTGATTATTTCAGGATTTTACAAGGAAGTTTTATAGGAATTCTTCAGGATTTTTATGGATTTATAAGGATTTTTCAATGATTTTCCAACGATTTTTTAGGAATTTTTCAACGATTTTTCAGATTTTTCGGGATTTTCAAGATATTTCAAGATTTTTCAAGATTTTTCAAGATTTTTCAAGAATTTTCCAAGGACATTTAATAGGAATTTTCCAGGTTATTTCAAGAATTTTTTAACGATTTTTCAACGACCTTTTAAGAAGTTTTCAACGATTTTACTAGAATTTTTACTTTGGCTTTGATTATTTCAGGATTTCATAAGGACATTTGTAGGAATTTTCCAGGTTTTTCTATGAATTTTTCAGGAAATTTTCAACGATTTTAGTAGAATTTTCAATATGGCTTTTGATTATTTCAGGATTTCATAAGGACATTTAGAAGGAATTTACCAGGTTTTTCTATGAATTTTTCAGGAAATTTTCAACGATTTTAGTAGAATTTTCAATATGGCTTTTGATTATTTCAGGATTTCATAAGGACATTTAGAAGGAATTTACCAGGTTTTTCTATGAATTTTTCAGGAATTTTTCAACAACCTTTTAAGGATTTTTCAACAATTTTAAAAGATTTTTTTGACATTTTAGGGATTTTTCAACGATTTACAAGGGGGAACGATGGTGGCACGTAAATCCTTCCCGAAAAATTTTTCCCCAGACAATCGGTCTCGGAGCTTCTTCCCTAGACAGTCCTTCCCGGACAATCCATCCCCACGACAATTCTTTTCCACAACCAGCCATCCCCGCGGCAATATTTTCGCAGACAATCCTTCCACAAACAACTTTTTGAGCATTTCTCAATTTTATAAGTCTACGAAGACAGTTAAATCTTTGGTCATATGGAAGAATTATTCCGGAAAGATTGTCCAGGAATGATGTTTCTGTTAGGATTCGCCAGGAAGTCAGGGCAGGATTGTCCGGTTAGGATAGTCACGGCAGGATTAACTATGACAATCCTTTTTTCGGAAGGATTGTCCAGGAAGGATTTTACCAACAGGATTCTCCGGGAAGGATTGCCAGGATAGTATAGGCCGTGCAGAATTGTCGAGAAGGATATTCCGGGCAGTATTGTCGGGAAGAATAGTCTGGCGAAGGATTGTTTGGGAAGGATCATCAATTTTTTTTTTCCAGATAAACGATTAAAATTGACTGCGCCAGTTAGTTGCTTTTATGGTTAAGCTTTAACTAAGTAAATAATAATTTGGTTAATTTAAATTAAAAAGCCACACTGACAATTATATTCTCAGCCGGGATTATGGTAGCACGACAATCCTTTCTGGAAAAATCTTCCCCAGAAAATCCATTTCAGAAAATTCTTCTCCAGACAATTCTTCCCGAGCAATCCTTTCCCAGGACAATCCTTTCCCAGGACAATCCTTTCCCAGGACAATCCTTTCCCAGGATAATCCTTTCACATGACCATCTTTCCAGCGGCAATCTATTCCCAAATAATTCTTCGCGGACAATCTTTCTCCAAACAACTTTATGTCGAGTAAGAATTGTCATGTGGAAGAATTGTCTTGGAAAAATTGTCCGGGAAAGATTTTCGGGACAGGGTTGTCAGGGAAGGTTTATCAGGGCATGATCGTCCTTGAAAGATAGTCCGGGCACGATTATCCTGGAAAGATTATCCGAGAAGGATTGTCTGGAAAAGATCATCTTCGGAATTGTTTTCGTTTTCCCTTTTCGTGCCATATAAACGATTAAAATTGACTGCTCCATTTAATTGCTGTTATATCTAAGAATTGTTTCGGGAAAATTGTCCTAGAAGGATTTTCCTGGCTGGATTGTCGAGGAAAGATTTTCCGGACAGGATTGTGGGGGAAGGATATTCCGGGCAGGATTTTCCTGGCAGGATTATCCGGGAAGGATTGCCAGGGATTGTCTTGGAACCTTCTTGGGACCATTGAATTGCTCGAATAAGAATTGTCATATTTAAGAATTGTTTCGGAAAGATTATCCGGGAAGGATTTTCCTGGCAGGATTATCCAGGAAGGATTTTCCTGGCAGCATTATCCAGGAAGGATTTTTCTGGCAGGATTATCCAGGAAGGATTTTCCGGGCAGGATTATCCGGGAAGGATTGTCAGAACAGCATTGTCCGGGAAGGATAGAGGGCAAGATTGTCTGGGAAGGATTATCCGGAATGAATTATCCGGGGATGAATGTCTGGGAAGGATCATTTTTACTCGAAATTTTTTTATGATCTAGATTTTCGTACCAGATAAACGATTAAGTTAATTGCTTTTATTGCCATGTTAACCCCTAATTAAGTAATTACTAAATTGGTTATTTTAAATAAAAAAATCATACTGATAATTAAATTCATAGGGATCATGGTGGCAGGACAATCCTTCCTGGAAAATTTTTTCCCCAGACAATCCGTTTCGGAAAATTCTTCCCTAGATAATCCTGTCCCGAGAATCTGTCTCTACAACCATCCTTCTCCGCGACAATCTTTTTCCAAACAATCCTTTCCGGATAATCCTTCCCCAAACAACTTTTTGGGCATTTCACAATTATGTAATTCTACGAGGACAGTAAAATCCTTTTTTTTAATATAAAACTAGTTACCGATTTGCATTGCATTGCTTGAGTAACAATTGTCATGTGGATTAATTGCGTCGGAATTATTGTCTGGGAAGAATTGTCCTAGAAGGACTGTCCGGGAAGGATTTTACGAGCAGGATTGGCCGGAAAGGATTGTCAGGGTAATTTTGTCTGGGAAAGATAGTCTGGGCAGGATTGTCGGGAAGAATATAGTCTGGAAAGGATTGTCCGGGAAGAATTCTCTAGACAGAATTCTCCGGAAAAGATTGTTTGGGCAGGATTGTCTGGGAAGGATTATCCGGGGAAGGATTGTCCGGAAAGAATTATCTTTTTCTGGATTTTTTTCTTAATTTTTCCCTTTCCGTGCAACATAAACGATTAAAATTGACTGCGCCAGTTAATATAATATAACACAACAAACAATTTTTTTTGACTTTTACTATATGACCGCTAATAAATAAGTAAATAATATTTTTAAAATATATAAATACTACGTTGATATAACTTAATTTATTAAATTTGCAGCTTAACTTATTCTTGATCCAGGGAAATTAAATTCAACGTACATTATTATGCATGTATTTCTAAATATCAAAAAGGTAATGGATTAGTTCATTTTTAAAAATGGTATGGGTCACCCTCTTTATATGGTACAGAAACTGCAGGAGCTCCATCTCGGATTTGAAAAGGGAAAAAACCTTTTAGAGCATTATGCAGTGAGTTGAGCGCTACTTTTTAATGAAATTGCATGAAATATATTTCGTGTTTTAGCGTCTCGTATTTTAGTATACAAATACTTTTCTATGAATATTTCATTTTATGATTTGTTTTTTATTGTTAATGAAAAACAGATTGCTATATTTAATAGAAGAAAAAAATAATTCCAAATATTTATAAAAATACACAAGTAATTAATTATTATCGATTGGAAAATACCAGATTGTACAATCATTTACAACGAATGAAAATTAATGGAGCAGACCTAGAAACGGAACCTGTGAAAATAGAAAAAGTCACTTTTGTCGGTTTTTCTTTTTTTTTACGAGATTCCCGTTGGGATTTAACGAACGATCTGCGACCTAATTGTTTTGAAGAGCTTAAGCCCTGTTTATTTTTTCGACCGAGGAAATGAAAACAAATGACGATAGCAATGAAAAGCAGATAAATTAAGGGGGTTCCGGAGTCTTTAAGTACAGGGAGTGATTTTCTAATTCTTACAAAAATAATCCGGTCAAAAATTATTGAAAAATAACGGTCAAATCGTGTTATGTTAATGTCAACAAAATCAATAAGAAAATTGATTTCGCTGTCAATTTTAACTTATCATGTTCAAATTCAATAACAGTTTTAACAATAACAAATGACTCGCTTATAGAATTACATCGAAAATTCCATAACAACCTATTACAAGGTTTAATTGGACCTTTTCGCTACAATACAAAAAAAAAGCATTGTCATCGTGATTTCCTTTCCCATTTTAAAATGAACCAAAATTAGTCTCTTTCAAGATTGCCAGCTTGTGGTCTGTTTATGAATGGACTTCGACAGTGATCCTTACAAATCGTTGAATAATATATGGGTTATAACTTCCTAGAAAGGTGAAAACCCCACGCTTTTTTTCTACAGAGTGTATCACCAAAATTTAAAATTTATGAATGATTAGAATTGTTTATTTTAATACAAAAATATATTTAAGATTAAATATTGGGTTATATTTGTTATGGATATAAAATATTTTATTACAATTTATGTAAATATATATGAGAAATAACAAGAAGATCTACTTTAGTATTCCACAAAAGATAAATAGAACTAAAGTGTTGCTTTAAATTTGTTTTTCTTTGCTTTAAGGAAATTAACTAACATTTGCAGGATATTGAGCTACTAATAGTCAAATTACTTTATTCTGTTTACTTAACTAATTTTCTAAGAACTTTATAAAGTTTTACATGTTTAGAATTATTTAAGCAACGAACCTATTTTAATTAAAAATAAAATTATTATTAATTTTTATTTTGTTATAGTTCACCTTGTATATATTTAGAGGTATTCAGATATATTGGATTCTAATATTTCTTTTTTTGTGTAAGTTTGTGCAGGTGTGGCTCCTTCGCGCTAGGTATAATTCCGATATTAATAGAGATATATCATGTCTTGGATATTTCCTATTAACTGAACGGTAGATATTTTTAAGGATTAATTTAAATAAATCTTACATAAATAACTTGGCCTGGATATTTTAAATTGAAATGTATTAAATATTTTTCTTATTATAATATATTTGGTTAGTACTCAATGGCTACGAGTAATGGAAAAGGTAGTACTAAGGAAAAGGACATGGAACAGAAAATTAAAACAAAAGGAGAAGTAGAAGGAATTATCAAATTGGGATCTTGGAATGTAAGAGGTACCTACTTACCACATTTTAAAGCTATGTAAGATGTCTGATTAGATAAGAAAACGTGGAGACTCCAAAAATATTCAGGATCAGTTGAGATTGGGTTTCAGAAGACAGCATAAATTACCTACAATCAGTGTATGTTTTCGTATTTTTTTTCATTTATTTTTATTTTTTTGGTTTTAGTTACTTCATATACATCAATATCTATTGCAAGAATCATGTGAAATTGAAAGTGATCAAATGTTATACAATGTATTTTTGGAAATTCTATTTTTCTTTATGATGAGAAGACATACAAGCCAGTTGATGTTTCGTTTTTTTGTGCCACCCTGTATTTTCATTATTGCTCTACTAAATATATTTTAGTTTCATACTCGCTTGATATCCCCTTCTTAATTCTTCGCGTCATGTCCCTCTCTTCTCTTGGTATTCCTATAAAATGTCTTTCCCTCTAAGGGGTGAGAGTTGCAGGGGGTTGAAATTTCAAAAAATTCAGATCTCCGCCATTTTTGAAAATATTAAAAAAGACCATTAGACTTTTTTCATGCTCTGATTATTATGAAATTAATTTATCTGAAACTTTTTTTCATTTGACCCACGGGAATAGACCTAGAGGGGGTTAAAATTTCAAAAAATTTATATTTTCGCCATTTTCAAAAATATTGAAACAGTTCACAAGACTTTTTACTTTCCCGGACCCATCAATGGGAAAGTAAGGTGAACGAGCAAAAAAAAAAAAATCGAGATATCGATGGAATTATCCATTTTGAGGTCCCCCAAGAAGATTGAAACCATTTCCAGCGCATGGTCTGTCTGTGTGTCTGTGTGTCTGTGTGTCTGTGTGTCTGTGTGTCTGTGTGTCTGTGTGTCTGTGTGTAATCTTCCGCGATAACTACCGAACTGTTTGACCAATCAAGCTGAAATTTGGTATGGAGGGTCGGTGTGTGCCTAGAATGCGACCACTATATTTTGGTTTAAATTGGTACAGTGGAGGGTCCTCAAGACCGACATTGATAAAATGCATATGTAACAATTTTTTACGTTTTTTAAATTTTAAGGACAAACTATACACTTTAGTGCAAAATGTTGTGGTTTAAAGTTTCAGAGCACAAAATTCCCTACAACTTTTGTTTTAAACTTTTTCCAGAATTTCCAATAGTTGCGCCACTAGAGGGCGCGTAAAAAATGTGCATGTAGGTTTTCTCTAGTTTTTCTTGATTTTGAAGACAAATAATACACTTTGGTGCAAAATGCTGTAGTACAAAGTTTTAGAGCATAAAATTCTCTATAACTCTTGTCTGAAACTTTTTCCAGAATTTCAAATAGTTGCGCCACTAGATGGCGCGTAAAAAATGTGCATGTAGGTTTTCTCTAGTTTTTCTTGATTTTGAGGATAAACAAAGCCTTTCAGTGCAAAATTTTCTGGTAGAAAGTTGTAAAGCATCAAATTTTCTTTAACTTTTATGTTTAACTTTTTATAGAATTCCTCATAGTTTCTCCGCTAGATGGCGAGAAAAATACACATTTAATATTTTCCATTTTTTTAAAATTGGAGGTAAATTATGCTCATTAGTGCAAAATGTTTCAGTGCAAAGTTGTAAAGCATGAAATTCCCTACAACTATTGTATGAAATTTTTTCCAGAATTCCCAATAGTTTTCACACTTGATTTTAGGAGATCATAATTGTAGCAGTGTGATATACAACGTGCGCATGCGCAGCTTATGTCATTATCAATATTGAAATATCAATTCAGTGGACATATTCACCATCGGCTCGCTGTTTTTAATGTGTTCCATAAATTATTGTAATGCTTAGAATTTTGTAATTAAAATAATAATAATAAATAACATATTCTCTACGGTCGAGCCGGGAAAGTCCTGGGGTGACACAGCCGATTTTTTTGTGTTCTAATTATTATAAAACTAATTTGTCTAAAACTTTCTTTCATCCACCCACGGGGATGGAACTGAAGGGGGTTGAAATTTCAAAAAAATTATATATCTGCTATTTTCAAAAATATTGAAACAATTCATGAAGCTTTTTTTATGTTCTAATTATTATAAAATTAATTTGTCTGGAACTTTTTTTAATCAGACCTAAGGGTAAGGGCCTGGAGGGGGTTGAAATTTCAAAAAATGTATATCTCCGTTATTTTGAAAAAATTGAAACAGTTCATAAAACTTTTTTTATGTTCTAATTATTATAAAATTAATTTGTCTGGAACTTTTTTTAATCAGACCTAAGGAGAAGGACCTGGAGGGGGTTGAAATTTCAAAAAATTTCTATCTCCGCTATTTTTAAAAATATTGAAACAGGTCATTAGACTTTTTTCATGTCCTAATTATTATAAAATTTATTTGTTTAAAGCTTTTTTCGATCTGACCATATCGTGGAGTGGGGAAGGATGCTCAAATTTAGACAATAGAAATCTACCTCCCCTGTCGACCCTACCGACAGGAATTTTTTTTTCTCCTTCGCATCTTGTAGGAGTTTTGGTTCTTTTCCTCTGGACAGTTTTTTCCTCTGGACAGTTTTTTCCTCTGGAAAGTTTTTTTACCTGTGCCAAAAAGTTTTTCCTTTTGACAGTTAATTTTACCTGTGCCAAGAAGTTTTTCTTCCGGACAGTTAATTTTACCTGGGACAAGAAGTTTTTCCTCTGGACATTAATTTTTACTTGGGCCGAGAAATATTTTTTTCCTCAACCGCAAGAACCTCAACCGCTAGAAAAGCTAAGTTTTTTTTAAGAAAAAAAGAAAAAAAAATCTTTGGCACTTTATTATCATAAAATAAACAAATATAACGTTTGAGTTTAATTTCCATAACCCGAAAAAAAAGAAAGGACGGATTTTGAAATATATCGTAGTTTTTTTGTCAATTGTTTCTAATTACATCAAAAAATCAATTTGACTGGCGTCCAAAACTTTTTTTTATTTAATATATTACTTCTGATATATTTCAAATTCTATTCTTGGAACGAACCCATAATAAAAAGATTTGAGCTTAATCACATTAATTATTTAATATCAACAAAGTAAATTATCGTTTCATTGATTTGTTCAGTACGAATGGATTTTCTGTAATCGAAATAAACGATATGGGATTGCCATGGATTTCAAAAGTGTCAGTGTCAGATAAAAAATGGCGACGATAATAATTATTTTCGAACAAGTTTTAATTTAAACAAAATAATGAGTGAAAAATCAAGTGAAGTAGATATAGAATTTAATAATATCTAAAATTGCAAATTATGAAAAAACATCAATGCACCAGATTTTAATTTCGGTAAGTGTACCATAACACTATAAATATTACTACAATGTAATACAAATATGTCAACAAATAACTTGTGTTCATATTTAATTTAATTTTTATTCATACTTTTTGATCGTGGAGAAAATATAGGCTGTTACTCGGTTAGAATGAAAAAATTCGACACTCGTGGTTCCTCACACTCGCTGACGCTCGCGTTCGGAGTTTTCCACTCGTGTCGAATTTCTCATTCTAACCTTGTTACATAATCTACTATTCTATTAAAGTTATTAAATGATTTAATTATAATATACTAATATTTGTGTAGTTTTGCTTTTGTGGTTTGTTGTATAGAGTATTTTTTTTTCTGTTTTAGGTAGAGATTTTATGGCATTTAAAACAAATCTCTGAAAAGCAGTACATACAATAAGCAGTAATGAATCATAGAAGATAAAAAGATATTTAGACATTTAGCAGATGTGTTAATGAACAGGACAAATTAAAAATTTTAATTTTATGATATTAATTATAATGTTTATAATTTTTCATTAGAATCCACCCCAAATTGAGATTTCATATCATAACAAATGTCGCTGGCCAACGTAAGGCTTACCAAAATTAGTATAAATTTCTGATTAACGTTGAGTTTGGTTTGATTACAACAACGTGGTGTAGGGTAGGGAAGGATAAAAAAATATGGTAAAATTATTTTTTATTTTCCACAATTGTTGATATTTTGATCTGAAAAGTAAGAAAATATAACACATCATTTGAATGTACTAACTTTGAGATTATTAAATTCATACAAAAATAAATTTGACATTACTAAATATTCTGACGATAAATAATTACATAAAAGTGACATTTGTGACAAAACCATAATATAAAGTGTGGAATAAAAAAATATGTACGTGGTAGTGAAATATAATGGGTGTTAGTGTAAAAAAAATAAAATGGATCTAAGAGATGTTAAGAAAGTAGGAAAATTAGAAGAAGAACAAATACAAGATAGACTAGAGATCATGATCCAAATGATTATTCAGAATATAGATGAAAGTAACAAGAAAATGGATAAAAAATTGAATGAAAATAGTAAGAAATTTAAAAAAACCATGCAAGATAATAGAAAGAAAAACAAAGAAGAGCGCCAAAAAGAAATGCAAGATATGAGGAAGAAATTGGATAATAGTCAAAAAGAAATGCAAAATATGAGCGAGAAAATGGATAAAAATATTAAGAAAATTGATGATATGAAAGAAGAAATAATACAGGAGATAGGAAATAAAATAAAAGGAACAACACAAAAATAAAAAAAGTAAAGCAGAAATGATTGACAAATTAGAACAAAAAAACAGAAATAAAAATGGAAATGATTGAGAGAATTATACAGTAGAAAAGTTACAAGATGTTAAAAGTGGAATTTTACAAGAAAAAGAATTCTAAAAAGAAATAAAAGATAAAGTGGAGAAAGTAAAAAATGAAATATTTACCAAGTGGTTGTAATCCATTAAAATAAATTTTATTTCTATAACTATTTTTTCATATTTTTCTCTATTTTCCTTTATTGTTTCCTGCTTTTCAATATTTTTCACTATTTTTTCCTATTTTTCCTCTTAGCCCATTCGGCTATCATACTGATATTTAAAAAAAGTAATGTTTGAGATAAACAATGAATGTTATATTAAACTTATTTGTAATACATATTATATATTAATTTTGGCTTAGTCTATATGAACTTTAACTATGACAAATCTCACACTCCTTCATTTTAAAACAAAAAACTTTTAAGAATTTCATTGAAATTTCTACCGACAGTCACTGGCCTTTAAATAACATTTAATCTGATTTCCACGGGCAGTCAACAGAAAATTAAAACGGAACGAAACGCATCTAGCACTGTCATCTTCTTTCGCTTTTTCTTCTTCTTTTTCTATCAGTTACCGACACTCGAGATGCAGTCAGAAAAACAAGGCCCACTTGATATTTGATCTCTTGACGTCTTTTTCGTCTTCATCTTAATAGATTGGATATTAAAAATTCTCACCTGTGTTTAACTGACTGATTGGTAGATACAAGGAGTGATCAATAATTATTTTTGGTTTAAGATAAAAATGATTTTTTTATTAATTTATATTCAGTAATCTAAGAAATATAATATATTAGATAATTATATTGATTGTCAATAAATTATGGTATACTCCTTGTAATACAAATCTAAAAAATACCATCATCTAATAACTTATTAAGATCATTCTTTTTGTGAACCTTAATCTGATAAAAATCGACGGATCGGATACAATCCACGATAGTTTAATGCCCTTGATGGATTGCTTTTGTATTCAAATTATGTTTTGAAAATGTCTACGAATAAATATTCTAGCTAATACCAGTATTAATGGCCATAGATCAAAAATTCTAACTAGCTACTTGATATTACTAAATTTATAATTTATGATAGATCGCCTAAAGCTGAGATATAAAAAAATACAAATCGTTTTTTCTGTATAGTTTTTATAGTTTTATATTAATCAATAATTAATAATTAATAATTTATATTTTTTTTCGCTTTAGAAACAAAATTTTAATAAAAATTTTTAGTTAAATATTGCTTAGTTCCTATAAAAAAAGCATGTTATTAAAAAGTGCTGAGGGTAGATAGAAAGAGAAAAATAAACTATATACGCAAATATTTAAAAAAATTTATTGTGAGAATAGTGAGAGACCACAACTGTAAGAATTTTTTAGTTTTTCTCATTTTTGTCTCTCCCTTTACTCAAGTTTACAATTCTCGCTTAAAAATTTGGAAAAAATTCCCACTTATAGTATGTTTCTTTCTCTTTTCAATGGTATTAAGCTAATACTGAAATTTTACGGATTTTTCGTTTTTTTTTAGATGTAGAAACAAAATTTTAATTACAATTTCAACTTACATATTGTTTAGCCCCTGTAACAAAATAACTGTCGATGTTATAAAAAAATACTGATTGTAGATTGAAGGTGAAATAAATTTACTATATAGGCGAATATTTTCAAAATTTTGGATAAAAAATTGTGATTGTGAGAATAGGGAGAGACCACAACTATAAGGATTTTTTTATTTTTGCCAATTTTGGTCTTTCCCTTTTCTCATGTTCACAATTTTTTCTCAAAATTTATGAAAAAATTCTCACTGATAGAATGTTTCTTTCTCTTTTTAATATTATTAAATTCATGTTGAAATTTTACGGATTTTTCGGTTTTTTTTAATGTAGAAACAAAATTTTAATTACAATTTCTATTTACCTATTGTTTAACCCCTGTAACAAAATAACTGTCGATGCTATAAACATTAACTGATTGTATATCTAAAGAGAAAAAAATCTACTATATAGGCGAATTTTTTCAAAGATTTAGATAAAAAATTATGATTATGACAATAGGGAGAGTCCACAACTGTAAGGATTTTTTTATTTTTGCTCATTTTGGTCTCTCCCTTTTCTCAAGTTCACAATTTTTTCTCAAAATTTTTGAAAAAATTCTAACTTATAGAACGTTTCTTTCTCTTTTTAATGGTATAAAGTTAATAATAAAATTTTACGGATTTTCCGTTTTTTTTTAATGTAGAAACAAAATTTTAATTTCAAGTTAAATATTGTTTAGCCCCTGTAACACAATAACTGTTGATGTTATTAAAAAATGCTGATTGTAGATCGAAAGAGAAATAAATTTACTATATAGACGAATATTTTCAAAATTTTAGATAAAAAATTGTGATTGTGAGAATAGGGAGAGACCACAACTATAAGGATTTTTTATTTTTGCTCATTTTGGTCTCCCCTTTCTCATGTTCACAATTTTTTCTCAAAAATTTTTGAAGAAATTCTCACTTATAGAATGTTTTAAATTCATATTGAAATTTTACGGATTTTTCGGTTTTTTTTAATGTAGAAACAAAATTTTAATTACAATTTCTAGTTTCATATGGTTTAGCCCCTGTAACAAAATAACTGTCAATGTTTTAAAAAAGTATTGATTGCAGATATAAAGAGAAATAAATCTACTATATAGGCGAATATTTTCAAAATTTTAGATAAAAAATTGTGATTATGACAATAAGGAGAGACCACAACTGTAAGGATTTTTTTATTTTTGATCATTTTGGTCTCTCCCTTTTCTCACGTTCACAATTTTTTCTCAAAATTTTTGAAAAAATTCTCGCTTATAGAATGTTTCTTTCTATTTTTAATGGTATAAAGCTAATATTAAAATTTTACGGATTTTTCGATTTTTTTTTAGATGTAAAAACAAAATTTTAATCAATTTCTAGTTACATATGGTTTAACCCCTGTAACAAAATAACTGTCAATGTTATAAAAAAGTACTGATTGCAGATCGAAATAGAAATAAATCTACTATATAGGCGAATATTTTCAAAATTTTAGATAAAAAATTGTGATTATGACAAAAGGGAGAGACCACAACTGTAAGGATTTTTTTATTTTTGCTCATTTTGGTCTCTCCCTTTTCTCAAAACCACAATTTTATCTCAAAATTTTTGAAAAAATTCCCACTTATAGAAAATTTCCTTCTCTTTTTAATTGTATTAAATTCATATTGAAATTTTATGGAGTTTTCGTTTTTTTCTTTATTGTAGAAACAAAATTTTAATTACAATTTCTATTTACCTATTGTTTAACCCCTGTAACAAAATAACTGTCGATTTTTTTATTTTTGCTCATTTTCTTCTCTCCCTTTTCTCACGTTCACAATTTTTTCTCAAAATTTATGAAAAAATTCTCGCTTATAGAATGTTTCTTTCTTTTTTAAATGGTATAAAGTCAATATTAAAATTTTAGGGATTTTTTGTTTTTTTAGATGTAGAAACAAAATTTTAGTTACAATTTCTAGTTAAATATTGTTTAGCCCCTGTAACAAAATAACTGCTAATGTACTGCTAAAAAGTACTCATTGCATATTGAAAGAGAAATAAATTTACTATATAAGCGAACATTTTCAAAATTTTAGACAATAAGTTGTGACTATGACAATAGGGAGAGACCACAACTGTAAAGATTTTTTTATTTTTGCTCATTTTGGTCTCTCCCTTTTCTCAAGTTCACAATTTTTTCTCAAAATTTTTAAAAAAATTCCCACTTATAGAATGTTTCTTTCTCTTTTTAATGGTATTAAGTTAATTTTAATATATTATTTAGTTTTCATACTACAGGATATAAAAGGCATTTTATTGTACAGTAATAACAACGAGTTTTAATATTTTAATAAGTTGGTGTAAATTTTTAATCTAAATGGAAAGTAATTTAACAAATTAATTATTGATGAGACTTCAGAAAATGCATTTTTAATTAATTCAAAAAATATGCTAGTTAAAGTATTAAAAATAAAGCAGTAAGTAGAATAAAAGTGGCATTGAAAAATTCCTATTAACCATATTTTTGACAAGAATTAAAAAATATTGCTTTTGTTTATCAATAATAACTTAAATTAATAAACAATAATAATAATAAATATTGTAATACCATTTGTGTAAATAGATTTTAATTAAATATAATTTAAACCTTATCCGGAAAAATTCGTTTCCATTTTTAAAGCTGAAATCTCCAAGAAAATTGAGGCTATCCGTCAATATTTTCCCTACAGATTCTAAAACATTGGTAGTAAAGTGGAAATGGAATTTCCTCTCTCAGATCACAAATCGAAAATGGAACTTGCCACTTGTCACTCTAACCAACGAGTCAGAAGGATCTAACGAGGGACAAAAACCAGAGGACACGCGTTTTCCAGACTGTTTCCATAGGATTAACGTATATGTCACTATTCATAGGCGTACATATAATAATATATTAAAATTAAGATTATAAAGTATGAAAATAATTCATATTAATTTTAAGTTTTCATTAATGAACGAGTTTTGAAAATTTTTTGATAATAGGTTATCCTTTTTAGATTTTTTTCGATGTACGCCTTTGCGGATAATGTTCACAGAGATCCAGACAAGGAGTCACATAATGTGCCGTGACACCATCAGCCGGTGGCACGTAATATTTAGTCATTGTCACTCGAAAGCACAGTGGACAATTTTCAGCTTCAGTAGGGACAAAATTTATAGAAAAAAACAAGATAATAATGAAGCAAAAAAATTAATTCAAATCCTTCTATTACATTGTTTAATCTTTTCTATAAATATTTTGAGCTGTATAGTTATTTTTTATTGTTTCAATATATACAGGACATAATTTAAGTCTTGCCCCCCCTCCCCACTTCCGTTAACTTGTTTATTTTAAAGAGCAAAAAAAAATTCCTCAAACACATCAATTTTTACACTTATCTAATAAAAGTTTCTTGATTTAGATAAACCTCTAAAGGTGTTAGCCACCCTTTCAATTTTTTTAAATAGCAAGATGGGTCATGTGACACTTCATCTGAAAGATTTTAAAAATATTATTAATAATATATAGAAATAAAATTATTCATGTATATAATTAATACAAATTTATAGTAAACAGCAAATATTAGGTATAATAGGATGAGACAGTCAGACGAAGAAGACAGAAAATGAGAGAGAAAGGTATTGTCAAATATTAATTTATCGGTGTTATTTTGTTACTGCTTCTGATGTTGGTCTACCACCTACAGTGAGTGGTTTGCAATTTGGTGACACTTGAAGGGACGAATCTGTTGCTGAATATATTTCATCATGCTTTCTTATAAAATTTACTCCATAACATTCCAAAAGCACAATCTATACTTTTTCGTACACTTGCAAGTGTAATAGGCCTACTCTGTATATCTATTTTTTATATGGTGGTTCCGAGAGGGTACCGACGAAGTGGGAGAACACCCCAGTACTGGTGAGGGGTTCAGTGTTGTCAAATGTAGCACAATTATGCCAAAAGTGGCTATTTCGTTCTGTGACATTTTTCGACTGCAATTCGAGTATTATTGAATATATTTCTTGGCCCATAGATGAATTTATTCTTGAGAAAATCTTAGAAATGTTTCAAATTAAGCGCAATTAAATCGTGCCATTTGTGTGCTATTTTATGAAGTCGCAAACCATGAAACCATTAAACGGCTCGAGATGGACCATTTAGCACTATTTTGTGACCAACTTCAGCACAGTCAAAAGTTCCTTCATAATAACACTGGTCAGAGAATCCCCACATAGGACTATCAATCCTAACACTAATCACATTGTATGCCAACAACCGCCTTATTGCCTTAGAATATATATATTAGTGTTTGGCCAAAATGGGTCGTAGTAATAGCCGATTGTTCGCAAATTACATTACCAAGTATATTTGATGGTAAATGCTCCTTTGCCCACTTCCCATATAGCTGAGTTTGGCTTGAAGAATTAGGAGCGATAGGAGTAGAGTAACTAAACCGAACTCACCTTAAATATTCTAAGTTGCTACGCTAAAGGGGCATCCGCCATTTGCAAGCCCATTGCGTTCCACCGAGCGAAAGTGACATATGCTCCGTTCTACTAACTATAGGCGCGTTCGGCAATTATATCTAGATTCAGACCGATTTGTGATCATGTGACTATGATTATGATCATGAGAACGAGCAATCGGCAATAAATGAACGGAATAGATATAAATATATAACCTAACTTTTTTGTTTACATTTTACCTACTTTTTGTGTTTTTCTCTTATTATTTAAAATCTATCGTATATTGATGGGTACCAACCGAGCAAGCCCCGTAGTAGGATAAAATCCGGTATAAAAGCGACTAACCAAGTACAACTTGGTGCCGGTTCAAGAAATAGCTCAAAGTACAGAAGTACTATCAACAAAAAAAAAATAGGACAAAACAGCCAAATAATGGAAGTTGGAAAAATGCTGTAGTACAATTCTTAAGTGATTTGAGTACCAAATACAAAACAAAAATAAATTAATCAACTAATGAAGAAGAGTTTATTGTCTGATTTGAGAAAAGTAATGATTCTATACCAATCCTACGCCATGATGGCGGCGTTTCCGGTAATAAGGCGGTATTAGAGTGACGCCAGACCGGTGATAACGGGGTATGAGCGATGACTCCATCCGGTTTAGATAAGGGATTGTGGGCGTGTCCGGGGCCCGTGACCAGTGACTCATGGGTTAAGGTCAAGGTTAGTTATAATGAGGTGTATTACCAGTGACGTGAGCTGCTGAGTACCGTGGGCGCTTATCTATTTATATTTCTTTATAAAAGCATTATTACCGGTCTGGCGTCACTCTAACACCGCCTTATCACCGGAAACGCAGCCATCTTGGCTAGGATTGGTATAGAATAACTACTGAGACTCTTGAATGATGCTCAGAACCGGCATCACAAATAAAGAATTTTGGGTCTTTACGACGAAATTATAAATTAACGGTATTCGCCAGCTATATCCAAATATTCTTCAGTATCATCCATATCATCGTAATTTACTAAGGCCAATAATCAAGCAAGAAATATATATATATCAAACGGATAGTATCATCGTATGCTTCTCTTGTGTCTGATGCTATTAATACGATTAAATAAATCAGAAGCGCGTGCGCGTTAGGATGCAGGTGAGGCTTCTAAACAAAAATGCGGTTATTTCAAGATAGGACAGACAGACAGCCGTATTATAAAATTTCTCTACACTTTAGGGTTTAGAATAATAAAATTAGTTATAACGTACCTTACTGTTATCAGTAGTTTTTCTTCAACACTGAGTTAGTATCTTTTTTCATTAAACTAGGACCCATAATAAAATATAAGGTTTTAAATGTTTGTATACTCATTCTATAAAATGATTGAAATCTGACAGAATGATTTGTAACAAAGTTACTTTTTTCCGTATTAAAATATATAAATAAAATCTAGCACGGAATTGCAGTAAAATTCACTTAAAATTATGGAAATGTGAGATGCTTCGAGTATAGGGCCAGTCGTATTAGTTGTAAATCCACGCCAAAAGATGGAATATGGTATACGGCAGCCGGAGACGATCAAGTCAGCTGAAGTGGCAGTCCCAGTTGGAATTCCAATCCAGTCCGAGTTCGACCTAAGAACCAATCAGCGACCTTTAGAGATAGGTCAAGCTAAGGCTGAAGCCAAGTTCCTAAGTACTTGTACCGCATCGGCACCGTCAACCTAGGAGACGTGCCAGTACTGTCCGACATCACCGATAGAGAGCGTTACACACCTTTTTCTTCCTCTCCGGAATTTAGGTATAAATAAAAGTCTTATTTTATTGAACATTATTATTGTTTTATCCCAATAGCTCATAACCAGGTACTTAACCCAGTAGGGCAATTAAAGACCGCCTTTCTGGCCGCCAGTGATTTTGGTCGATACCATAACGACCCCTGGAGTAATTTCTTTCTCCACTGAAGCTGTCCGTGCAGTGGCCTTCACACTATAAACGGAAGGTGGCGCCCGAAACCTGGACTAAAGTGCCCAAGTGACCCGTAATGACCGAAGCGCGTTACAAATTGTTTAATTCCTTTTCAACCACATATGTACTATGTTTAAAATTTATATTATTGTATGGATGCATCCAGTAAAGTCGTTCTCTTTTTTTTTGTTTTTGGACAGTAATCAAAGAGTTACCACAACAGCAACAACCTCGTTGTCATCACTTTCCATTGTTGATTAAACAAATTTTATTTTTGTTTCTTTGATTAGTATGTAAATTGAAACGGTTTCGTTTACACAATTTTATTGTGTCATGTTTTATGTTTCATGCTTTATGTTTCAGCTTTCATGTGTATTACGGTCACAAAACATATAAACATGTGTTATTTGATTTATTGTTAGCCCTAACAGTTTTAAATGTACGCCTATGTTTCGGTTAAAGATTGGTACGTGGTATTGTTCAATAAAATAATAAATATATTTCTGTTGCTCTGATAGCAACATTAGAATGGTCGACTTGAAGTAATGTCACTTCTTTTCGGGGATGTATAAGAGGATCTGTTGTATTATTTTTAAACAACAATTTTAGGATTTACAGTAGACAAAACATAAATAGCACTCAAGGTCAATAAGACGAAGGGAGTTTTTACAAATATTTAATGTGAGTGTCCGGTCTTATTAAATGACTAGTCTTTGTTAATAAAATGAATTCAAGTTCTGTCCACCTTAAGTGTGATTTTCTTTATGGCGAGGAAAAGGGACGTATCGGCAGTCGGCGTGGACTGGGGGTTTGCAAAGGGTGTTTTTAGGGAATATCCGGGATGGTGGCGTCGAGGATGGTCGTGACAGCGGACGCCTGGTGGTGAAAAGTGCACGCACTGGCAAGCAGGACATCGCGACGCTACTATCCCGCCGGCGACAGAACAGTTTGGGTCTGTGACAAAAACAGAGGTGTCAATGGGTATATAGAAATTTTAGAAAATAAACATAACAGATATATTGTATAGGATTAATAAACTATTCTATTTTACTAAAATATTTAAAAAAAAAGTTTCACTATTAAGCGAATAATAATCAAGTTTATAATATTTATTAACTAATTAATTATTAATATTTATTATTATATATTTATGATTTGCTTTTTGTCTGTTAAATTTTCTAATTAAAGAAAATTTGCTAAACACAAATTTCTAGTAAACATCATTCCCTTCGTCTTACCCCATCACACATATATACTATACAAATAAATTATCTACGGCAGTTTCGGTTCGAAGCCATCTCAAAATTCAATATGGCGTCCTATAGGAACGGAACTCAGTCATCACATCATCTCATCATTTGGCGAATTCAATTCTTCCCTGCAAATATTTGCATCGTTTGTAGTCAATTAGTCAGAATGGCGGGATCCGTAAAAGCAAATAGAAAGTCTCGGGAACGCAAGGATCTTCCCGAATTTCATACTCTCGCGGAATATTATTATGACTCAACTATTTTAGACTATTCTCCGTAATTTGTCACGTCGTATCTAAATGATTTAGGACTCAGACGCCTTCCTGAATTTATACATTTATTTTTGAAATGAAAGAGTAGATGCGCTGTTTGTTATAAGTGGTAGGAAAGACTTTTTGAAATGAAATGGATAGCGCCACATTAGAGTCATTAGTTGAGTGTCACTTATATTACGGTTTTAAAGCAGCAAATTCTAAAATTAATATTATTAATAATGTTGAGCAATCCTAAGCTTCATATTTTAAAATTATTTAAAAATATGTATCCACAATCCTTCCCACAATAATCCTTTTTGCTGGGGCTTCACACGAGACGAGATAAGGCGAGAATTTCAAAAATCTCGTCTCGGTCTCGTTAGTTGAGAAAAAAATAAGTCTCGTTTCAGTCTCGGTCTCGTCCCGTAACCATTTATCTCGTCTCGTTTCGTCAAATCTCGTTATTGCTAAAACTTATTTCTAAGATAGTACAAAACGAGATAATTATTAATTCTATTGTATATAATAAAACACAATTTTTTTTCATTTATACGCGTTACAATATTTTCGCAAACATACATTTTACATTTCGTCAATGATAAATGTTAATTAATTTAAAAATATTATTATATTATAAATTATTTTTTATATGTGAGATAACTGAACGTCTAACCAGACACCATTTGAACAAAATCACAATTGTCGAATTTGAACTGGAGAAGCATGTTAATGTTGATTTCGTTACTCCTATTTTCAATAGAATTGAAAATTTTATTTAAAATGATTTATTCTGCACATATATTTTCAACCTTCAACAACAAATGTAGTTTCTAGGTGCCCTTTCGAAACACATTGAGAGTGTCATTTTATATAAGATAAAATATTGCACAGATGATTATCAGATTTTAGAATTCGTAAATTTATCGTAACCTATGCAGGTTTTTTTATTATAAAAAACATCAAATGTTTATACGGCTTGCTAGTTTATTTTTCTCGGAAATTCACAAACAACTTCTGAAGAAATATGAACGAGACTCTCGGGTCTTGGTATCGCCTCAAAAAGGTCTCGTCTCGTTCTCGTCTCGGTTTTACGAGACGAGACGAGTGGAGTATCGTTATCGCGTGAAGCCCTACTTTTTGCTAAGATTGTAGTGCAGAAGAAATGTCACTGAGAAGAATTGTCATGGAGAAGAATTGTCCGGGAAGGATTATTCGGAAAGGATTGTCCGGGGAAGAATTTTCATGGATTCTGGAAAAAGATACTACATATATGAACTAAAATTCTTCTGTATTTTAAAATTTATTTTAAGTAGTAAACTCTTGTTTTTATTATTATTCATGAAAAAAAAATAGGATTTACTGCTCAATGCAAAACGACAGTACACTTAACTAAGTTTACTGCGTGATTATTAAGCACGTCATAAAATTTTACTATGTACATTTATTTAAATTTCACCATATAGAACAAAGATCCAAGAAACTCTAAAGAAAAATGTTCAATGTGTGTTAGTATGTTTAACACATTAATTATTTTTTTTAATGGAACTTAATTAATGCTATACCGGGTGAAAAAGATGTTAGGGTACTCTCAACAACTTCGTTAATTTTAAAGGTAAATAATTGAAATTTGGGATACCTATATTAGATCTAATTATCGAATTGAAAGAAAAAGTGCTTTTCCTATAATGACCTTGAAATGAAAGGGCGTATATTTCTTATCTAGAAAATATTTTTTTAAATTTTAAGTTTGATTTAAAATCCAAACAATTTTAATTTCTTATAATTTTTGAAATAATTCATTAAGACATCTTTGATTTTTTCTGAATGGAATTATCCATTTTTAATTTTCGTCCCTTAATTCGGCATATTTTAAATTTTAAATTTCAATTTCATCAAGGACGAGAAGTGTGTGTTTACGTCTATCCTTGTTGGTTTTCTTCGAATTCCTCTTAAATTCTTCTGTCTCGGTTGTTTATTGCTACCCTTATGTCCTTATAGACGAATTGCAGTTGGCTGAATGACATAAAGTCCATGCTATAAAAAAAAAATCTCAAAGTACTTTTTACTAATATTTTACAATTTTTTAATTCATCAAATTAAATGTTCAATGTGTTGGCCATTATGTTCCACGGAAAGGTTTGCTCTTCTGATTTCCTCTTGTAAAGTACCTTTTAAGTGTGCTTCTGTTATTCCATTTATGGCTTCTCTAACTTTTAATTCTAATTATTCTATATTATTTGTAATGACTACATATACTTTTAAATATCCCCAAAAAATAGTCCATAACTGTAAGGTCTGGGGATCTTGGCGGTTATTTACATACTGGGGCATGGGTTCCAATTTCCAATCCATTGGTGACCAAAAATTTGATTAAGATATTCACTAATTATCATTATGAGGGAGAGCCCCATCCTGCTGAAACCAAACATTTCTATTTTCATCTTCTGGGATATTATTTAAAAAACCTTCTACTTTTGTGAATAAAAAATTAAGATAACCTGATGCTGTCAAATTACCATTAAAAATAAACGGGTACCCAAAATCTCGAGCCAAACATTAAATCCAAAAGTGTCCGCTGAGCCGATACTTTATTTTGTTGATAATAAATAATTAATGTGATTAAGCTCAAATCTTTATATTATGAGTTCGTTCCACGAATAGAATTTGAAAAATATCAGAAGCAGAATATTAAATAAAAAAAAATTAGAAGCCAGTCTAATTGATTTTTTGATGTAGGTAATTAGAAACAATTAACAAAAAAAACTATGATATATTTCAAAATCCGTCCTTTCTTTCTTTTTGTGGATTTTAGGTAATTAAACTCAAATTATATTCTAAGTATTCCAATTCTTTTTGCAACTCAGTTGGCTGTGATTTAGTTTTATCAAGTTTAACATGCTGAGCTTTTAACAAAGTTGGTACGATGATACGTGTCAGATTAAAACGTCATTCTCTTAGATGTTGTCAGATGAATTAGATTCAGATTACTCCTATAATATGGATAACGACTCGAATGATTCTGAATCTGAAAGTGAAATAATAGAGGTGGAATAGTGATGGTGAGGGTGGGCAAGTATAAGTATTACATATATCTTCAAATATGCAATGTAAACTGCTCATTAACTTAAGTCCGCCTGTTTTCAAATTCGGGCCTTTCTCTTCTAATTACCTTAAGAATATATTAACACCCAAGGAAGACCACTTCATGTGCCTCATTAAACATTCCCAGTTTCATGCCTTATTAAATTTACAAAAGACGCTGTATTTTTCTAAATAAAGTAAATAATAATATCTGTTAAATATGATGTTCTAGCTAAAAAGTTTAGTTTATTTATAAGAATTTCATAAATTGACTTATCTTTCAGTAATAGTGGCAACGCAGCCTGCGTGAACATGTCAAAATACTTAACCTCAAATTTTTACATGCAGCGACAGTTATATATCGGGCGTAATTTATCACCCTCACAGCCAACTGAGTTGCAAAAATAATTGGAATAGAATATAAACGTTATATTTGTTTTCCTACGGCTGCTTATAAAATACACAAAATCGCACTGTCAACTTGCTTCGAAAAACGTCAATTTCAAACAGCGTGTGTAAACGTTTACGCACGCAGTGTGCAAAGTAAAATGACAATACAACTACTCATAATAACATACCATATATCAATGAATTGAGATGAAATCTAGCATGCGGACACTGTCACTACTGACAGTTCTCATTTCTCATTAAAATGAATTCAAATTTATTGCAAATTTAGAAAATAAAGTGGCAGCCGTAGGAAAAGTATAGTGTGTAACTCGTGTGAAAAAGCGCTTTTCATACTTTGTGATTTGTGGCACATGCGTGTGAAAAGTGCCATTTTCAGCACTCGTTAAACAATATACTATTTATTAATAGATAAAAATTTCAGAGATCTTTCATATTTTTTTGTTGTTGGCTTGACTTGTTCTTGAGGGTTTTTTTCTTCTATTTTTCTTCTTCCAAGGAAACTTGCATCCAGATTTTCTTCGAAAAAAGATGGTTTGGTCCACAGAATTAGACTATTAAATTGTCTATTGTGGTCCAGGAAATAACCAAACTTGGTCCAAAATAAAAAGATACTCCAAGAAGGAAAACGTAATCCCAGGAGAAAAAAACTTGGTCCACAGGAAAAAAAAGTAATTCCCAGGAAAAAAACCTCTATAAAATGAGGGGGACAAAAAAAAGGAAATATTCAATAAGCGACACGAACGATTTAAAGGTCAATTATTTTGACTGAATAGGCAAAGAGAAGGACATTATTAACATGGAAAAGGCATTTTATAGGAATATCAAGAGAAGAGAGGGACATCTAGAGAAGGGAAATGAAGTGAACTGAAATCAGATAGACGGAGTAAAGGAATAATAAAAATACAGGGTAGCACAAAAAACGTAACTCTGCCCAAACAGATGTTGATTTTGCGTAGACCAGTAGCGATTATTATTTTGATTAAATAGTCCTTAATTTGTAAATCAAGATTCGTTAGACCATAAAATTTGGTGTGCAAAATTTGAGGTTAGATTATTTTGGGTTATCCAATTGCAGATATTGACTATTCTTTCAAAATCGTTTTCATAAAGATGCTGATTTAGCTGGTATCGAAAACTTTTATAATCGTGTTTATTATAAATTTTGCGTGCTGACTCTACTTACATTAGGTTTGTTCGTGTTCTTTAAAATGGAACTGTTCTAAAATTGCGCAGAACTAGTTGATCACTGATACAAATTTAAAATTAAAAACAGATTTGAATTAAGAAATTAACACGAACACCTCAATAATCAACTGTCAATGTCAATTGTAATTCATGATTTGTCAAATTGTAATACTAGAAAAATAAAAAAATCGGTTGTGTCGCCCCAAAACTTTCCCGACGACTATCCACGCATACTTTTTCAGATATTTAATGTTAAAGTTTCAAGTTTTGACATTTTTTATTTTTGACAGGTGACAGTTGGAGAAATAATAGAGTTTTTCAAGGGCTTTTAAACGACATATTTCATGTCCAATTCCGTGACATATTGCACCTGTCATTTTTTGATAGTGGTACTTCCGTTTGGCAGATCTCGTACAAAAACTAATGGGTCCTGAAATGAAATTTAAAATTTTGACATTTTTTTATTTTTGACAGGTGACTCTTGCAGAAATAATTTTGAGTGTTCTGAATAGAGTTTTTCTAGGGCTTTCCAATGACATATTGCATGTCCAATTCCGTGACATATTGCATCTGTCAATTTTTGATAGTGGTACTTCCGTTTGACAGATGTCGTACAAAAACTAATGGGTTCTTCCGACGGGTAACCCAAAGCCCTATACCAAATTTCAGCTTAATCGGATTAAACGTGTGGCCGCTATCGTGGAAGAATACACACACACAGACACACACACACACACACACAGACCGACAGACAGACTTCCATCTGGAAATAGACTTAATCGTCTCAGGGGACCCGAAAATGGATATTTCCGTATTTATCTCGAATTTTTTTTTAGCTCGTTCACAATACTTTCCCTTCTAGGAGGTGGGTCGGGAAAGTAAAAGTTAATTATTGTGTGGTTACATGGAGTTTTCCCTTTTGGAAAATGGTAAGTAAAACTAGTTTAGTTTGAAGAAGACGAACTTGGGCTTTTCCAGTCGAATTCCAAAAATTCCATAATATATAATTGTATATAATCTGAGATAAACAAAGAATTTACACAATATAAACATAACCTTAAACCTTGTTTATTATCCTTTTTTTATAAAATGCCTTGCAATGCGCATGTGTGACCAGAACGGTTTTTGTCAGTTCACACTTTTAGCTATAATCACATAGAATTATTTGAAACAGTTCAGAGTTCTGAAAAAAAAACTAAAACACAGGATTCTTAGTTCAGAACTTAGTTCCAGAAAACACGAACACTTTTAGTCTACTACGCATGTTTGGAACTGTTTTACATAAGCAATACCAAAAACACCAACAAAGCTATTATATTCATATTCAAGTTGTCTTAAGGATGCAGTTTTGTCATATTCTACATAAGCCAATATACGCTCTTCAGCTTCTTCACTATAGTGATAAATCTTTCATTTTCTTCTTCATTCGGTTACTTACTAAATTGAACTTCCAACTTAGGAAAATAAATATTGCCAGGCTGTTGAGTATTTGGATACCTCCCTGCATATAATCAACAAATTAGAAAAACATCCACTTTCTCGTCTCTTGTAGCCATAGAAAATTTACTAAAAATTTGGTTCCAAGTAACGAATATTGAAGAAATGTCAATACTAAGTCATATTATTTACATAGCCATCTAGGCATGATTTGGAAAGTGATATTTTCGATCTAAGATGGTAGAAATGTCGATAATTAGATCTAATTCAATTATCCCAAATTTCAATCTTTTACCTTTAAAATTAACGAAGTAATTGATATTATCCTAAGATCGTTATAAATATAGAGCAATTTTGGTTTTTAGGAGTTAGAGAATCCTATTTTTTTTTGGTAATTAAAATTAATTTCATGTTTGGGGTATTTTATATAAGTAATAAAATTTGTGCTTACCATAATAGTTTTTCAGATTCAATTGGGATATTTTTGTGGATAAAGTAATAGTTGGATTTTTTAATAATTATAATTGCGGTGGTTGGAAAGGTTTAAATATTTTTATTATCCTATACAGATCGTGAGATTTCATTTATTCACAATGTATTTTATGTTCAAATAATCATCAACTTTTTAATTATAAAGTTACAATTTTTCACACCAAAGGCATATGTTTCTTTTAACCAATATCTCACAATGTATTTATTTTCTAGTACCAAGCATATTATAGCTTTTTTATATTTTATAATATACTTTTACGACGCATAATTTACGACTTCAAGTTTAAAAAAAAAATCATCATTTTATGAGTTGACCCATTAAAATGCGAAACATGCATTGTCTCGTTATTAATTCTTATAAAAATTCCAGCACTTTAAAAAATAAAAAAGCAATTACCTACACGTACATACTTTTTATGCAATGCCTTCAAAGTAAAAGTAATTTAGTTTCTGTAATATTTTAACGTATAACAACCTTGCATAATTCGCCTAATTATTTTTTTAATTGACGGTAAGACTCGTTAGTTTTAATACTCTTGAGAAACTGAGTTATAAATGGCTTTTTTAATAACTGTCAAGTCAAAGGTTTAACTAAATTAAATGTAACTGATGTGGGTACCTATATGATTATAAAGCTAGTTATAGTAAAAAAAGATGCGATTATACTTAATTATTTACAATAGAGAATAAAATCAAAGCAAATTTCTTGTTGTCTTCATAACTTTAGTCAAAATATCATACAGGGTGTTCCTATGTAAAATATACATACGTTACAGGCAGATAGGGGGCATCAAAACGAATCTAAAAACTCCACTAAAGGTTGGTCCAATGTCATTTTTTACCGATATACAGGGTGTTTAATGAATTTTGGCCAAAACTTCTTTCGCCCATGTTTTAGAAACCACCTTATATATTTCATTCATATTTATCACTTATATTTTAAAAATGTTACTTGAAACAACAAATATATAATCTATAAATTAATTCCAGGTCCGTGCTCAAAAAAATCTTTCAATTTTATTTGGGTCAAACAACACCCTGTATATCAAATTTTTTAAAAACGATTAAAATAATTGAAAGTCTCATGAATAACTGAGTCTTCTCCCAAATTTTCAAGAATGCTGCACTCATCGTATTCTTACAGTATAATTTTCATTTTTACAATTCAAAAATAATAACTCCGTTGAGAGATCTGTAAAATTTTAATATTTATTATAACTATCGTTTTTAATCAACCATTCACATTAAATAGAACAATTCCAAATCTGTATTCAAAAATTAATATTTTATTTAAAATTACCAATATTAACGCCCTGTATATAAAATTTTCAGTGTAAGAAGCACTTGAAAAAGTCTGAATAATTAAATTTGTGAAGTTAGTTTTATTTTTAATCTTGCTTATAAGAATCTGTAAAATATAAAAAATGTAACTATTCAGACTTTTTCAAGTGCTTCTTACTTTGAAAATTTAATATACAGGGCATTAATATTGGTAAATTTTAATAAAATAATAATTTTTGAATCCGGACCTGGAATTGCTCTATTCAATGTGAATGGTTGGATAAAAACGATAGTTTTGATTAGTGATAATTTGTTGTTTCAAGTAACATTTGTAAAAGATAAGTGGTAAATATAAATAAAATATACAAGGTGGTTTTAGAAACATGGGCGAAAGAAGTTTGAGCTGAAATTCATTAAACACCCTGTATATCGGTAAAAAATGACATTGGACCAACCTTCAGTGGGGATTTTAGATTCGCTTTGGCGCCCCCTATCTGCATGTAACGTTTTATGTTGGAACACCTTGTATATACTAAAAAATGTAATAATGGAAATCCAAAGATCACTTCACTGTGGTAAATTGAAGTAATTGAACACAATTTCATAAATGATGAGTTGCAATAGCAGCACCTGAATAAGATCCCGATCTCTAAGTTTCTTCTTTAATATTTCTACTGAAGTCTACTTTCGACTGGTCCTCATCAATTGCGCATACTTTTTTTGCATTTTGCTTCTTCCCCCACTAGTGGGCAAGTGCGAGGGTAAAGAGCAGGTACTCTATAGGTTTGTTCCCGAATCGAGTTCCTAACTTCTTATGAACATACTGAGTTGCGCAGTATAAAATAATGGATCAGGAGTTTGCGTAGTATAAAATAATGGAAGAGTTATTTTATACTGCGCAACTCAGTATGTTCATAAAAAGTTAGGAATGCAATTCGGGAACAAGCCTATAGAGTACCTGCTCTTTACCCTCGCACTTGCCTACTAGCGGGGGAAGAAGCAAAATGCAAAAAAAGTATGCGCAATTGATGAGGACCAGTCGAAAGTAGACTTCAGTAGAAATATTAAAGAAGAAACTTAGAGATCGGGATCTTATTCAGGTGCTGCTATTGCAACTCATCATTTATGAAATTGTGCTCAATTACTTCAATTTACCACAGTGAAAATAATTCTGCGTTTGCCTTCGTATGTGGAAAAAAATTAAGTAGTTTTGTTATTTGTTTGATATTTTATGAGGGCCAGTATTTAATTTGTTCTCTGTATAAATGTCGTTGTAGCTGCTACTTAGCTCGTTTATATTTGAGGTAATAATATTCGTAGTCAGTACCACAATATATGTATGACATCCTGAATTTCCTATACCTCTTTCTCTCTAACACGTTGAATTCCCTATAGTTGCGGTCAGACTCAAGTAGACTATCTACTTAGTTCAAAATCTAAATACATTGAAATTTTGGAAAACTTTATACGAGATTCTGTTAATAAATGAGAAATTATTTTCAAGTTTTTAAGAAGGGACGAAATGTTATCAGACCTTTACTAAAAAGCTTTCCCTTCCACCCTTCATATACTTTTAAGAGACAAACTAGGATTAAAAATCTACTTTATTTTTAATTCTACTAGAACTATTGGGAGTGGTTGTTTGTTTGCGGATTTGGGTCACTTTTGTCCTCTGGTAGGTTTTTCTTATGATGCTTTTTTCCAGTGTTACGTATCTTTAAGCGACTCAGTATTTTTTATCAATAACAACTTTTTTTTTTGGAAAAGTGTATTAATCTACAATTGTTGAGATAATTTTTGTATGAAACTTTAATAATTTTACCTATAACAGAAAGTAACGGCAGCGCTATTATCACCAGAGAAAAAGGTTACGGCCTTGAGAGTAAGCCAAGGTTCTGGAAAAATAGTCGTGTTCCCTTACTGAACTCTCTGGGGACGTAACGGCCACTTTTTAGACGAAATGGCAGTTCGTGCTCTTGCGGTGTTGGAGAGTCTTCACCTTATAGACAGGATTAGGCGATGAGGAAGGTTTTCCTTTATAACGTGAATATCAGTCACTTATTCAAAAATATTGTTGATTCTTTTAGATGGCTTCTGACCCCTTTCTGTTCCACCTTATTAAAATACGCAAATGGAATTTTAAGTGTTATTTATTTAATAAAAAAAAAAATTTGGAAGGAAAAAATTGAATAATCTGACAAAAAAATAAGATTAAAAAATTTGACTACGACTGATTAAAAATACAAAAAAATGATTAACATTCGAATTTTGACACCTACTAGACTATCTAAAATAAGGAAACTGACTTCGACATTTCTTCAAAAGGAACTTAACACACAAATATACATTCACATAATGGCACCCTAAAGACTAAAGTCTCAATATATATCTGTCTTATACTCAGCCCTATAATTTAACCCAAAAATAATATTTTTCCCTTTCCCGTACAAGCCCTTGGCTTTCTGGGGTTCACTCGTAAGAGGGTGAAATGGAGGGCGAGTATTATTATTATTATTTATACAAAAAAAACCAAAATTTCTGTCTAGTAAAATGTTAGTAAAACAAATGGATAAGTTAGTCGAACCTTTTTGTTTTTTATTTTCACAGAATCTTTCTTTTTTTTTGGTTCTTGACCAACGCAGCATGAATTACCGACCAAAGAATTTTTTTCGTGTCAAAAAAAGGATGCGCCGTGTTTTTTCGTACTAATGTTGATTCTCAATACGTTACGTGACAGTGTCAAACCTGGATTACTTTTTTTTTGTATACTGATGGTATGAAAATAATTTATACCGGGTGGATGGTTGTTTTACAGTAAAAAAATTATATTTGTATTTGTTTTTTTTATTATTTTCTATTTACGAAATTTTTAAATATGACTTTGGTCTTATTACAAAATTAATACAGGGTAATATATTAGAAAATAGTAACTTAAATATTAACTCTATTTTTTTTATCTGACAAATATTTTATAACGATCTCGTCTACAAGCTTAGTACGAGAAAGAAACATTCTAGAGACAGGTGAACCAAAAAGGCATTTGTCAAGGCTTAGAATGAATTATGAACAGCAGCGAAAAACTCAATAGACGTATTTTATGTCTAGAAAAAGTGTCTTCGGACTCTCGAGCCCGTATAAATGTGTAATTTTACCTCTCTTTCTCTATCTCATACGCACGTTTCTTAACAGGACCGAAGTAAATATTCTTTCACACTAAATAAAAATTAATTAAAAAAATGTTAATCTTTTATTTTCATTTTAATCCAATATTTTTTTAAAATTTACTTTGAAGTGTTCTAACTATAGACGTTTTCAGATAAAAATAAAATTGAACTTTGTAAGTAAAAATTTTCTATTTCAGCTCTTGGATGGTAGCTTTTTATGGACCATTAAAATGATATTAGGGTCCCCAAAAAGGAATTTCCAAAGTTACTATTTAAGTTAACACCAAATTGTATCCAGAAGGGAATGAAGTGTCAGCAAAAATGCAAGTTGGTTTTAAGGCGTGTCGAATTTATCCAATATACCCTAAAACGTTCAGCCTGAGCAAAATCAAGCTAATACCAGACAGAAGAAAAAAAAATTAATGTCCCACTATCAAAAAGGGTGTATGTACATGACCTCATAGAAAATGAATGATAAAAATATGGTTGATGAAGATATAGTTCAAGAATAAACTAAAAATGAAGGGTCTGAAATTTTAGAACTAGATTAGGAACCGAAGTCATTTTATTTATACCAAATTGTATCCAGAAGGGAATGAAGTGTGAGCAAATAGGCAAGTTGGTTTTAAGTCTTGTCGAATTTATCCAATAGACCCTAAAACGTTCAGCCTGAGCAAAATCAAGCTAATACCAAACAGAAGAAAAAAAATTTAATGTCCAACTATCAAAAAGCGTGTATGTAGATGACCTCATAGGAAATGAATGATAAGAATATGGTTGATGAAGATATAGTTCAAGAAGAAACTGAAAATGAAGGGTCTGAACTTGAAGAACTAGATTAGGAACTGCAGTCATTTTATTTATACCAAAATGTATATCTAGATGACCTCAGAGGAAATGAATGAGGATACAATTCAAGAAGAAACTGAAACTGAAGGGACTGAAATTGAAGAACCAGAATAGGAATCGAAGTCATTTTATTTGGTTCAGATTAAAGTGAAAACTGTTGGAAAATTTATTTCTATTGAAATTGCATTTTTAAGAATATTATTTAATGTGAATAAATTCTTCTAGCTACAACAAGTCAACGAGTGAATTATTAACAGCTTTACCTGACTCCAAATGGATAAGAAAGTGGAAATCATTTGCTCCCATATCTGAAACAAGGAGTTTATGAATTTGAATAGTATTTTAGAGGTTACATCAAAGTTATCGTGAGATGACTTTAACCACCAATTAATTAATTAAAAAAAGTTGTTATTGGTCATTTTGACATCTAATTTTTTGCAAATAGAAAGCTAATATGCGTGGCATTAAATATAAAGAAAGAGGACCTGAATCCGATTGGTGGACCAGAGACTTTTCTACGAAAAGATAAGAGGTCAGCAGACTTTTCAACTAGTCTAAAGAAACTGGCAACTGGGAAGTCTATAATGCATCCAGAAGGGCATAAAATTCTGTGAGAACATAAAGAGTATTAATTCCAATATGTTATCCATATTCTCGAATGTGGTCAAATAATGAGGTAGTAAAACTCTATGTCCAGTATCATATCCATAATATAAGCGGCAAAGTCCTTACTGATTAATTGACAACGTAGAGCTAAATCTACTTAAGCTCGCATGACATGGAGCAATGCAACCTGCAAGAAATTGCAGCAAGTTCTTGCAAGGTCAAATTATTGCCGATGTTGAATCTTGCATGTTGTTTGACATTATGTAAATCTCTTGCCAGTGCAACATGGCTGCCAACCCAGACAAAAAAAGCGGTTGCTATTGAACCGCTGCCGCCGCCGGCTTCATAAACTATTTTAAAGGACCGATACGGTGGTTTAATAGCAATTTTCTAACCTCAAAAAATATGAAAAAAACAATTAAAATAAAAATGACAATCCTGAATGACAAGTGAAGTGACATTTGGTGAGTTGCTAAACCAAAAGTAACTAGATTTCTCCCTAGAATTGCAACTTCCAGGCAATAGAAATCGCACCAAACGGATAAAGTTGCAATTGCAAGCTTTTGCAAAAATCGATCAGCTGGGCTTTAACTGCGCATGCCTTTGATCAAGAAAATTGCGTCTTGCATGGCGTTGCAGGTTGCATTGCTCCATGTCATACGAGCTTAAAAACAGAGTCTTGAAATTTAGAGAGTATGTTCTGTTCAAAATACAGTGGCTTACATAGAATAAGTATATGCCAGATGTCCGCGCGAAAACTTTAAATGGTATTATATCTGGTGGTTTAGAAAATATAAACTTGAAATTTTGGAGTGATATTAAATAATATATCCCATACCACCCCAACCATGATATTTCCCGCCCCCAAAAACAATGGAGCTGCGTTCATGATTTGCTTTTATTTTTTGTTTAGATATTATTACGGTACTTCATTTTTAAACCAACTTGGTTCTTCACATATAAGAATTCCAAAATCTGCCAAAAAAAAATACAGGGTGTCGGTCCGCGTCGGATGATAGCATATTAGGGTGGTAAAGAATATATTATTAATTTTTTCCCTATTTCGGTAATGACCAACCAAAATTCCAAATTTATATCTTTAAAGATATCAGATATTCTATTTAAACTTTTCGCTTGGACACCTGGTATATACACGATGGTAAAAAGGTATACCTATAGACTGTTATGTCTTGTATCAAATTTTTTCTCATTTTATTTTTTAGGAAAAAATGGGTAAAAACCGGTAAACAGGAAAAAAACTGGTAAACATGGTAAAAAATAGGAAAAAATGGGAAAATTAAGGAATAATAGAAAAAAATAGGAAAATATAGAAAAAATTCAGAAAACATGGAAAAAAGTGGAAAAATAGTAAAAAATAGAGAAATTTGGAGAAAAAGAGTGAAAAAATAGGGAAGAATAGAAAAAAAAATAGGGAAAAATTGCGAAAAATAAAAAAAAAATGAGCAAAATAAAGAAAGAGGACCTGGATACTGAAAAATTTCGGAAGAATGTTGAAAAAGATGGAATAAAGACGTCATAATTCCGTCTCGTTCATTACATTATTAAGAGATAAAGTTGGACAATGTATGACATAACTGCAGAGGATGGTTAAACAAACTGTACTGGATTTTACTACTTCATAAAGAGTATTATTGAGTGCTACAGAATTTTATTTTATCGGGTTGAAATGTCCCAGCCCGATTCTGCGTTTTCTTTTATTTATCTCTTCTCTCCTCCACAGAAGCAGAGTAGATGTTTTTGTTGAAGGCTTTTGTAAATTAATCCAACTCATATTATTCGTGATTTATTAAGAAATATTTCTTGTGTGTATTAAGGAATTACCTTTTATGTGAGAAGATTAGAACCATTTCATCATTTCGTTTAGGCCACGAATACGTTGTATGTTTTTTTTTTCTCTTAATGTTGTTTGGAACAACAAATTTCATAACCGGTTAAATTAAGAAGATTAGTAAAATTTATGAAAGTATACTAAAATATTTTTTAGTTTTTATTATTGCTGTAGACATACTAATAGTTGCGAATTTCTCGTATGAAGGAGGCCATTTTTCAAAATTTCTGAGCTATCAAATTAGTAATATTTCGGATAGGAATAAATACACAAAAGTGGGCGTGGCGCCTTTACTATGACATCCCATCCCTTCCCCGCACAATCGTTTGGCTTCTGGGATTCACTCGTAAGGGGGTGACATAGGATGAGTATTATTAATATTATTATTGTATCTAAGGCGAAATGATGACTTAAACTTATAAAAATTGTTGCATTTTGTACCCTTATTTTCTCATTAAGAAATGCCACTGTTTACCCCATTTGAACCCACCAAGCATCAAACCGAAAGTTAGAGAACTGTCAAAATCAAATGAGTGTCGCCAACCGACGATTAGCAACTGTTCTGACAAAGGTCGTCAAACCGTCCGGTCGTAGTATGTCACGAACATTCGGATGTTATTAGACCTAGAGGGTGGAAGAGTGTTTGTTGTATTGTAACTAAGAGGGTGGCTGAGGGACTCTTAAACAATTGGTTGATATGGGCTTAGTTTGTGTTTAGATAAATAATTATATAGACGTAGTATATTAATATCAAAAAAGGTATTTAAAAACAATATTTCCCTTCCTCTTATGTCATTAAATTCATAATAACAATAAAAACAATGTAAAAATTTTTTTGTCACCCCATATAAAAAGTAGTGTATTTTTTGTCCTCAAAATTGGAAAAACTGCGAAAAACCTGCATGCATATTTTTTGCGCGCCCTTTAGCGGCGCAACTATTGGAAATTCTGGAAAAAGTTTAAAACAAAAATTGTAGAAAATTTTATGCTCTAAAAATTTGCACTGGAATATTTTGCACTTAAGTGTATTTTCTATCCTCAATATTTAGAAAAACTGCGAAAAACCTACAAGCATATTTTTTGTGCGCCCTCTAGTGGCGCAACTGTTGGAAATTCTGGAAAAAGTTTAATACAAAAATTGTAGAAAATTTTATGGTCTAAAAATGTACTCCGGAACATTTTGCAGCAAAGTGTATTTTTTGTCCTCAAAATTGGAAAAACTGCGAAAAACCTGCATGCATATTTTTAGCGCGCCTTCTAGTGGCGCAACTGTTGGAAATTATGGAAAAAGTTTAATATAAAAATTGAAGAAAATTTTATGCTCTAAACATTTGCACTGCAATATTTAGCACTACAGTGTATTTTTTGTCCTCAAAATTGGAAAAACTGCGACAAACCTGCAGGCATATTTTTTGCGCGCCCTCTAGTGGCACAACTGTTGGAATTTCTGGAAAAAGTTTAATATAAAAATTGTAGAAAAGTTTATGCTCTAAAAATTTGCACTAGAACATTTTGCACTAAAGTGTATTTTTTGTCCTCAAAATTTGGAAAAACTGCAAAAAACCTACATGCATATTTTTGCGCGCCCTCTAGTGGCCAACTATATGAAATTCTAAAAAAAAGTTTAATACAGAAATTGTAGAAAATTTTATGCTCTAAAAATTTACACTGAAACATTTTGCACTAAAGTGTATTTTTTGTCCTCAAAATTTGGAAAAACTGCGAAAAACCTGTATGCATATTTTTTGCGCGCCCTCTAGTGGCGCAACTGTCGGAAATTCTGGAAAAAGTTTAGTATAAAAATTGTAGAAAATTGTATTATCTAAAACTTTGCACTGGAACATTTTGCACTAAAGTGTATTTTTTGTCCTCAAAATTGGAAAAACTGCGAAAAACCTGTATGCATATTTTTTGCCCGCCCTCTAGTGGCGCAACTATTGGAAATTCTGAAAAATGTTTATTACAAAAATTGTAGAAAATTTTATGCTCTAAAAATTTACACTGGAACATTTTGCACCAAAGTGTATTTTTTGTCCTCAAAATTGGAAAAACTGCGAAAAACCTGTATGCATATTTTTTGCGCGCCCTCTAGTGGCGCAACTGTTGGAAATTCTGGAAAAAGTTTAATATAAAAATTGTAGAAAATCTTATGCTCTAAAAATTTGCACTGGAACATTTTGCAGTAAAGTGTATTGTTTTTTAATTTTCTTGCTCTTTTTTGGACTTTTTTGAGCTTTTTTCTTGTTTTGCCTTTATTTGTCTCTATTTTGCCTTTTTTGACTTCCTTTCATTTTTTTGACATTTTTACCACTTTTTGCCTTTTTTTTAATAGTATTTAATTTTGTTGGACTTTTTTGTCCTTTTCTGACCCTTTTTGGTTTAACTTTGCCTTTATTTTCCTTTGTTAGCTTTTTTTTCTTTTTTGGCCTTTTTAACCTCCTTTTTGCCATTTTTCTTGGTTTTTTATTTTTTTTTTATTTTTTTGCCCTTTTTTGGACTTTTTTGAGCTTTTTTCCTTTTTTACCCTCATTTGTCTCTATTATTCCTGTTTTTCTTTCCTTTCTTTTTTTTCAAATTTTTACCACTCTTTGTCTTTTTTTTTTGCATTTTTAAACTTTTATGTCGTTTTTAATTTTATTGGTCTTTTTTGTCCTTTTCTGACCCTTTTTGGCTTAACGTTGCCTTTATTTTGCCTTTGTTGGCTTTTTTTGGCCTTTTTACCTCCTCTTTGCCATTTTTCTTGCTTTTTTATTTTTTTTAATTTCTTTGCTCTTTTTTGGACTTTTTTAAGCTTTTTTCTTTTTTTACCCTTATTTTTTTCTATTTTTCCTTTTTTGCCCTCCTTTCCTTTTTTGGCATTTTTACCACTTTTTGCCTTTTTTTTGCTTTTTTCAACATTTTTTTAATAGTTTTTAATTTAGTTGGACTTTTTTGTCCTTTTATGACCCTTTTTGGCGATTTTTGCTTTTTTCCATTTACTTTGTATTATCAGTTTTTTTTTCACTTTTTGTTGATTTTTTAAACTTTCTTTTAATAGTTTTGAATTTTATTGGACTTTTTTATATATTTTTTGGCATTTTTTTGGCATTTTTTGCTTTTTGCCCTTTACTTTGTCTAATTTGGTTTTTGGGACTTTTTGTTGATTTTTTAAACTTTTCTTAATTTTGTTGGACTTTTTGTCCTATTCTCACCCTTTTAGGCGTTTTTTGCTTTGTGCCCTTTACTTTGTATTACTTGTTTTTTTTTTGGACTTTTAGTTGATTTTTTAAACTTTTTCTTAATAGTTTTTAATTTAGTTGGACTTTTTTGTCCTTTTCTGACCCTTTTTGGCTTAACTTTGCCTTTATTTTGCCTTTGTTGGCTTTTTTTACTTTTTTTTTCTTTTTTTGGCCTTTTTACCCCCTTTTTGCTGTTGTTCTTGCTTTTTTATTTTTTTTCTCTTTTTTGGACTTTTTTCTTTTTTTGCCTTTATTTGTCTCTATTTTGCCTTTTCTTCTTTCCTCTCCAATTTTTGGGATTTTTACCACTTTTTGCCTTTTTTTTGCTTTTTTTAACATTTTTTTTGTCCATTTCTGACTTTTTTTGGCGTTTTTTGCTTTTTTCCCTTTACTTTGTCTTAATTGGTTTTTTTCTTATACTTTCTGTTGATTTTTGTTTTACCATTTTTTCTTTTTTTTGCTTTTATTAGGCCTATATTTTTTTGCTTCATTTTATGTTTTTTTCCATTTTTTTATGCACCCTATTTGCTCTTTGATTTTTTTCTACATCTTTATCTTTTTTTTTAAATTTTTACAAATTGTATTAAGATTTTTGTCGTATTTTTGCCTATTTTTACTCTTTTTTTTATAAAATTTAAATAAATAAAACAACGTTTTAAGATTTCCACAAAATTAATAACAAAAGTTATTAATTTAATAGTGACTAGTTTCGTTACAAAGTAACTTCATCAGACTTTTTTTATTATAATTTTAATTTTTGCTGAAATTTAGCAATTCTTTATTATTTTTAACAATTTTTTGGAAATAATTCGGTTCCTTATTTAGTATTTATAATAACTTGTTTCCATTTTTAGTAACTTTTGTCGTTTTTAATTTTAAATAATTTTTGCGCATTTTTACAATATTTACTCATTTTTTTCAGCAATTTACTTCATTTTTACATCATTTTACTTCAGGAATTTCGTATTTTTTTAATTAAAATAATCCTATTCTCTACAGAACGGCCGCAAAGTTCTGGGGTGATACATCCGATTTTTATTTTGTTTTTAATACGATTTTAGTCATCTGTTTCACTAGATAATAATAATGAGTGTATGATCTGCATTAGTTAATTTAAAGCAGTCCATGCACTATAAATTTTAAAAGTATTATAATATAATTATTAACAGAAATGTTTTGGAGTACATAAACCTCAAGAGAGAAATTCACATAATCTATAATCAATAATTTATTACTCTTGATATACAATATTTACTTTTAAGATTTCACAGATATACAATAAACTTTTTACCCCTTCACCGTCACTGTAATTTATACAAAGGGTTACTTCCTCGTAAATGCGGTTAATTTTCCTATTTATTGACAGTTGTACTGGCTTTTATTGTTTTATTGGAATAAAGCACGATGTAAAAGCTGCCATTATTTAAATTGCTACTTACTTGATTATTGTCTGCCACTTCATTGTGGTTTATGATATCTTTTCGGAAGGGGTGTTAATTGGATGTCGAATACTTAAACTTTAGATAAAGGGTTAAATAAATGGAAGTTTACAATTTTCTTAATGGGATTCGGTTACGGTATTTATATCTAACTATTCACGATCATAAATTATCACTTCCCTTTATTCAATAATAAAATAAACCATTTTTAAATATTTCTAAGCTTTTTAAGATTTATTAATAAATTATTAATGTCCTATTTAACATAATTTAATTATCAAAGTACTAGAGTCTCAAATAAATGCGTTGACTGCCACTGTCTTTGACTACTGCAGCAAAATCTTGTACAGATTCAACAGAAGTGGTATGTAAATGTGTCAATTTTCACGCCTCGATTAATTCAGAAAGGAAACAGAGACTTCAGTAAAGAGGGTGGGGGTGCCTTTGAACTCTATAACACCCTAGAAATTACTCCCCATTTACCACCCTCAAGGTTAAATAATAGAAATAGAGTACAATCATTTAAATATTACCTCAAAATATATAATAGTATCAAAAAAGAAAATATAAAAATTAAGCCATGATAATAGTTATCATAATATATTTAACCTCTTTATGAGTAAACCCCAAAAGCCAAAATTTGTGTGGGGAAGGGACCGTTATTATTATTATTATTATTTGCCGTTAAACTCAGGGTATGGATCGCACTATTTGGCTATAGGTGTAGGAAAACCCGGATAACCACACCATCATCATTACCATCATCGTCATTATATTCACCACCATCATCACCACCATTACCATGTTGATTTTATTTTTTTATATAATTCATTCTTCAATAGGACTGTGTCGTAGTGTCGTTTTTAATACGAATCTATTTCTTAAATTCTGGTTCCGAGATCAATTAATGCTTTTAGAATTGAATTGTAACTATATATTTTTTACAGAAAACAATTTTCTAGGTATAATGACATATATGTCCATATCCGGCTCGAAGGACCAAGAACGAATACTAGGAATCTGCAGCCCACAGTCTGCGTCGTAGTGTCGTTTTTAGGTAGTGTTTGACAATCTTTCTCTTTTAGACGTATTTTGCTGTTTTACGTTTGTCGTATATTATTTTAATGTTATTTTATACTTAATCTCAAAATTAAAATATAACTAATGACATATGTTAAGGATTGTTTTCAATGACGCATGTTAAGGTGTGTTCGTAATAATAAATGGGTAATGACAAAAATTGTATTTTGCTTTATGCGTTGCGAACCTTTTTACATAATTTAGTAATTTTTTTTAACTTAAAACCTCTGTTTTTTTAAATGATTTGTTTCAAATTTCTAGTTTGGGGATATTTAAAGGCCCTGAGCATGAGCTTAACTAAATTAAAAAAATTACGGATGATCGAATCATGATTAAATGGCGAATTATATAATGTATGTTAAAAATATATTATACTTATATTTTTGGGGTGAACCCAAAGTTTATTAATTTTAAAAATTGTATAGTAATTATTGTCTTTGTAATTATTCCTAATAAATGCAAAAAAAACCATGTATGAGAGAAAACAGGCAATAAATAAACTTATTTCTGAAAAACCTCCCAAAACAAATGGGAAAAAGGAACGAAAAAATGGATAAGAAACGTAAACTAAAATAGCATGTAATGAAATAAAATGCAAATCTAAGCTTCGTCACTGACAAAATCATCTTCATCATCACTCTTGGAGTCCGATTCATTCAGATCTATGATAACAATAACATCTGAAAAAGGCTTCGGCTCTGGTCTTCAGCTCCGCCAGCTTTGGTCTTCTCGTCTTCAGGCTTCGGCTCCGTCGGCTTCTGTCTTCTGGTCTTCAGGTAGTTCAGCTCCATCGGCTATGGTCTTCTGGTCTTCAGATACTTCAGCTCCGTCTGGTCTAGTCTTCGGCTCTGTCAGATACGTCTACTATTTGGTCTATCTTGGTTATTACTGATCTAAATTGAATTCGGAATATGACGCTATGGACATAGTAGTGATACAACCTTCGTACGAGTCCACCCTGGGGAAATATGCTATACCGATGTATGGAGTGACGCCACGATTTCCATAGATCTATGTATTTATTATATGACCCATTTCAAATACATTACCGTTTTTCGCGTTCAAATCTGGCCAATAGTAACAGAGATAGACGTTAAGGTCCCTTTGGCGTTTCTTCTGCGCAGAATTTTTTATATGCAATTATTCTACGACACATTTCAAATATACCGCCATTATTCGCGCTTAAATCCGGCCAATAATAACGGATATAGAGAGTCAACGTTCCTTCTGCGCATATTTTTTTTTGTTAAATAAAATTTTTTCAATTTCAAATACATTACCGTTTTTCGCTTTCAAATCTGGCCAATAGTAACAGAGATAGACGTTAAGGCCCCTTTGACGTTTCTTCTGCGCAGAATTTTTTACATGCGATTATTCTACGTCACTTTTCGCGCTTAAATCCGGCCAATAATAACGGAGATAGAGAGTCAATGTTCCTTCTGCGCAGTTTTTTTTGTTGATTTAGATTTTTTTGTAAATGCTGTGACGTTAATTGATAATGCTGGCACCTTCCGCGCCCCCCGGCGGAGCTCCATAAACTTTTTTCTTCAGGTCTTCAGGTACTTCAGCTCTGTCGGATTTGTTCTCCAGATACCTTATCTCCATCTGGTCTAGTCTTCAGCTCTGTCAGTCTATCTTCATTATTATTGGTTTAAATTGAACGCAGAACCAAAGACAAAAGGGCATTATAGACCATCTTCATTATCATTGATCCAATTTGAACGGGGAAAATGGTGCTATATTTGAATTGGGGCAAAATGATATACGGAGTGTGTCGAAAAAATGGGTAACGCTATATTTGAGCTCATGTAATACAATCTCTGTTTTGTTTTCGTTCATTACGATCTTGTTATCATTTAAATAGGGAATCTCCACCCTGTGCCGTCTGTATGACATTACTCGTAGGCAAATCATGCGTCATATTGTTGTACAGTTGAGGAGAGAGCAGGAACCTTGTGTGACTCCGAATTTGATGGTGTATCACGCGGTCAGCGTCTCCTTAATTTTTTTTTATTGAACATTGTATCTTTAAGTATATGGTGAAATTGTTTTTAGTACGTGAAGGGTATTCGGTTCATAAACATTTTGTGGAGAAGATGGTCTATCCAGACCTTGTCGAATGCCTTAACCATATCCAGTGCTACTAAGACTGTTAGAAGTTCTTTTTCATGTGGTAAATCAGAATTAAGATTTACATACATACATACATACATACATACTTTTTAGAAATTTCAGTAATTTTTTGGAAGTCTATACATATTTATTAGAAGTCTCCGTAATTTTTTTTAAGTTCATACATCGTTTTAGAAGTCTCAGTAATTTTTTGAAGGTCCATACATACTTATTAGTAGTCTCAGTAATTTTTTGGAAGTGCATACATACTTATTTGCAGTATCAGTAATTTTTTTGGAAGTTCATACATACTTTTAGAAGTCCCAATAATTTTTTGGAAGTCCATATATACTTATAAGCAGTCTCAGTAATTTTTTGGAAGTTCATACATACTTTTAGAAGTCTCAGTCATTTTTTGGAAGTCCATACATACTTTTAGGATACTCAGTAATTTTTTGGAAGTTCATACATACTTTTAGGATACTCAGTAATTTTTTGGAAGTTCATACATACTTTTAGAAGTCAAAGTAATTTTTTGGAAGTTCATACATACTTTTAGAATACTCAGTAATTTTTTGGAAATTCATACATACTTTTAGAAGTTCCAGTAATTTTTGGAACTCCATACATACTTTTTAGAAGTCTCAGTTATTTTTTGGAAGTTCATACATACTTTTAGAAGTCCCAGTAATTTTTTGGAAGTCTATACATACTTTTTAGAATTCTCAGTAATTTTTTGGAAGTTCACACATACTTTTAGAAGTCCCAGTAATTTTTTGGAAGTCTATACATACTTATTAGAAGTCTCAGTAATTTTTTGGAAGTTCACACATACTTTTAGAAGTCCCAGTAATTTTTTGGAAGTCTATACATACTTATTAGAAGTCTCAGTAATTTTTTGGAAGTTCATACATACTTTTAGAAGTCCCAGTAATTTTTTGGAAGTCTATACATACTTATTAGAAGTATCAGTCATTTTTTGGAAGTTGATACATACTTTTAGGATACTCAGTAATTTTTTGGAAGTTCATACATACTTTTAGAAGTCAAAGTAATTTTTTGGAAGTTCATACATACTTATTAGAAGTCTCAGTAATTTTTTGGAAGTTCACACATACTTTTAGAAGTCCCAGTAATTTTTTGGAAGTCTATACATAGGTACTTATTAGAAGTCTCGGTAATTTTTTGGAAGTTCCTATTTTTCATTTATTTCACATTTTTAACTATTTTATAATATGTTTTTCTGTTTTTCCTGGTTTTAACTAATTTTTAACCATTTTTCTACTTTTTCCCTATTTTTCTCTATTTTTGCCTATTTTTCCATATTTTCCCATTTGCCCTACTTTTTCCGTTTTTTTCTTATTTTTCTCATTTTCCTTACGTTTTTTTCTATTTTTGCCTAAATTTTGTTTTTTCCCTATTTTTTTCCTATTCTTCAAATTTACTCAATACTTTTTTACTATTTTTCTCATTTTGCTCTATTTGTTCCTATTTTTTCATTGTTTCCAGTTTTTCATTTATTTTTTGCTTTTTTTGCTTTTTCTCCTATTTTTCCCTGTTATTTCAATTTTTCCCTATTTTTTACTATATTCCGTGGTTTTTCCTATTTTTTACAATTTTTCCCTATTTTTCTTTTTTTTTCCAGATTTTTTCGCTATTTTGGCCAAATTTTTTTTTTTTTTTTTTAAATTTTTCCCTGTTTTTCTTTATTTTTTCAGATTTTACAATATTTTCCCCATTCTTTTTGCTATTTTCCCATATTTTTTTGCAATTTTGCTTTATTTTCGTATTTTTGCCCATTTTCCTTTATTTTCTGTTTTCCAATTCTTCATATTTTTTATTATTTTTCCATATTTTTCTCCATTTTCCCCTAATTTTTCCATATTTTTCCCATTTTTTCCATTTTTGTCTATTTTTTCTAGTTTTTCCAACTTTGTACCAATTGTTCATTTTTTTCTCCATTTTATTTATTTTTCTATTTTTTCCAATTTTTTCCCATTTCTTTCTTTTTTCCAGATTTTCATTAATTTCGATATTTATACTCATATTTTCCTATTTATCCCTATTTGTCCCTATTTATCACAATTTATCCTTATTTTTCCCTATTTTTGCCTATGTTTCCCAATTTTTCTATATTTTTCCCTATTTTTCCTTTTTCCAATTTTTTTTTTTGGGGCGATACAACCGATTTTTTTTTTGTTACTTATAAATTAAATTTTGGAGTCATCTCTATCTGATTTTATAATTTTTGTTCATCTTATAGTCCATATTGCTTTGTTTTAAGTCAACAAGTCATCTTTTTACTACAGAGGTGGAATTCTTATGATTAATGAACTTAATTCTTGTCTAAGAAGAAGAATATTATTCAAACCAAGTAAATTGCGAAAATTCCTTCATACTTCATAATAATAATTCGCATAATCTTATTACTAGAGCTACGAAAAAATCCAGTGGCGTATCGAAATCACAATATAATAATTAACTAAATAGAGGTTATGACCAATATACTATTTTCCGCTTTATTAATATTCTTCATCATTGCACTTCTTTTAGGCTTAAGACACCAGTGGTGTATAATTGTCTATAAATACCTACCCGAAATATACGTACTCTTAATAATTTTCTATTAGTACGCCGCTGATAAAGTAGAGTAAAAAGCTGTTTACTACAAATGCCAAAGTGTTAATTAACTTAAAATATGCTCAAACCTTCTTGTTAACATTTTTAATAAGGTTTACGTAGTGAGCTTCAATTTTATAACTCATTGCGAGAATTTGAATTCGCCGTTTATAATTACTCAGAAGTACTTACACGCAGAAAAATAATTTTAGGTTTATAATTTTCGGAAAAAAAATTGTTATTAAAAGTATAATAAATGATGTTTCAGTAAGGAAATATTACACGGGGTAAAAATATATGATGTTTTTAGTACTTCGTTGAGAAAAATTCACTTTAACAATTAACACAAGAACTATACGCAACGCGAAAATAAAAAATTGATTTTATTATACGTTTTTATTAAAATTAAATTTTTTACGGTTTTTCCTCCAATTTTTTTTAACTTTTCCTATCTTTTCCAATTTTTCCATCTATTTTTTATTTTTGTTCTATTTTTTCAGATTTTTTATGATCTTTTTTTAGTGTATTTAATTTTTTTTTTTTGATTTTTTTTAATTTACTGGAGTTTTTCGACCTTCTCCGATATTATCCTTTTTTTTTCATTTGTTACAGATTTTTCCAGTTTTTTTGGGTTTATTACGATTTTTTACAATTTTACACGATTTTTTTAATATCCTTCACGATTTTCACGATTTTTACGATTTCTTACGACTTTTTTATTATTTTTCACGATTCTTCACGATTTTTTACTATTATTTCCATTTTTTTCTTTCTTAATTTTTTAAATATCCATATAATTTTTGTATGATGTTTTCCTATTATTTAGAATTATTTACGAACTTTTAGCAGTTTTTTCCGATTTTTTAACTGTTTTCACGATTTTTTACGACTTTTTGTGATTTCTTTCGATTTTTTTACGATTTTTCCATTGTTTCCTCTTTCTTAAATTTTTAAAAATACGTATAAATTTTTTATGATGTTTTACTATTATTTGGCATTACTTACGAAATTTTATTACGTTTTACCAGTTTTTTACCATTTTTTCATGATTTTTTTACTATTTTTCACGATTTTTTACGATTTTTTTTATTATTTTTCACGATTCTTCACGATTTTTTACAATTTTTTCCATATTTTCCCTTTTGTTAATTTTTTAAAAAACCGTAAAAATGTTGTTATGCTGATTTACGATTATTTAACATTATTTACGAAATTTTACTACGTTTTACCAGTTTTTTAGCATTTTTTCATGATTTTTTTACTATTTTTCACGATTTTTTACGATTTATTACGATTTTTTTAAGATTTTTCATAATTTTTCACGATTTTTTACAATTTTTTAAATTTTTTCCTTTCTCTTAATTTTTTAAAAATCCTTAAAATTTTTTTTATGATGATTCACTATTATTTAGCATTATTTACGAACTTTTACGACTTTTTACGATCTTTTACTGTTTTTCACGATTTTTCACGATTTTTTTACGAATTTTTAATTTTTACGAATTTTTACGAATTTTTCCATGATTTCCTCTGTCCTAATTTTTTTTTAAAATAAGTAAAAAAATCGTAAAAAACCGCAAAAAATCGTAAGAAATCGTAAAAACCGTAAAAAACCGTAAAAAACTGGAAAAATCTGGAACAAATGGAAAAAAGGGAAAGATCGAGTAAATTAGTAATAAATCGAAAAAAACCGTAAAAAATCGTAAAGACTCTTAAAAAACGTAAAAAATCGTAAAAAACCGTAAAAAGTCGTAAAAAATCGTAAAAATTCGGAAAAAAACGTAAAAAATTGTATATAGGTAATCGTAAAAAATCGTAGAAAACCTTAGAAAAAAACGTAAAAAATCGTAAAAAATCATAAAAAACCGTAAAAAACCGTGCGTGGTTCAAAACGTCGAGAAAAGTTATTTTAAGCAAAAAAAGTTTAAATATTTTTTTTTGATTTTTATTTCCGAACCAAAGTAATAAAAATAAATATTTTGGGTAGTCTTCTAATAAATTTGGAAATCGTAAAAAATCATAAAGGCTTCTAAAAAACCATAAAAAAAAAACCGTAAAAAATCATAAAAAATCGTAAAAATTTGGAAAAAATCGGAAAAAACCGGAAAAGTCGAAAAAAATCGTAAATAAGTGTAAAAATCGTAGAAAACCCTACTAAACCGTAAAAAATCGAAAAAACGGTAAAAAACCATAAAAAATCGTAAAAAACCGTAAAAAACCGTAAAAAACCGTAAAAAACCGTAAAAAACCGTAAAAAACCGTAAAAAACTGTAAAAAACCGTAAAAAACCGTAAAAAACCATAAACAAGCTTAAGAAACCAGAAAAACCCAGAATAAACCGTGGGTGGCTTAAAACTTCGAAAAAAGTCATTTTAAGCAAAAAAAAAATTTTCAAATTTTTTTTCCGATATTTGTATTTCTGGTCTGGAAAAATAATAAATATTTTGAGTAGTCTTCCAAATAGAATTGGAAATTGGAAAAAATTCTTTTCTACTTTTTTATAATTTTAAAAATTAACGCAAAAATAGTTAATTTTTAGTAAATCAAGCAACAATGATAAAATTTCTGAAAATTTTATTCGTACTAAAAAAAAAAAAATTCTAAAATTGGTCAAAATGGATTAAGGGTTCAGAAGGTAAAAATATTGTTATCTTAAAATCATTAAAATCAATTTTTTTAAAAGAATTAAATGCGATTTTTTTTACAATTTTTTATGATGCTTTACGATTATTTGTCATTATTTAAGAAATTTTATGACATTTTACCAATTTTTCACGATTTTTTTAATATTTTTCACGATTTTTTACTATTTCTTACGATTCTTTTTACGATTTTTCTCGATTTTTTACAATTTTTTCCATTTTTTCTTAATTTTTTTAAAATCCGTAAAAAAAATTTTATGATGTTTTACGATTATTTAGTATTATTTACGAAATTTTTACGTTTTCTTACAATATTTTTACGATTTTTCACGTTTTTTCCGATTTTTTCATGATTTTTCACGATTTTTTACGATTTTTTTAAGATTTTTTCTTTTCCCTCTTTAGTATTTTTTATAAAAATAAGTAAAAAATCGTAAAGAAACGTAAAAAACCGTAAAAAATCGTAAAAAATTTTAAAAAATCGTAAAAAATATTAAAAAAATCGTAAAAATTCAGAAAAATTTTTTAAAAAATCGTAAAAAAATTGTAAAAAATCGTAAACGCTCTTAAAAAAACTTAAAAAAACATAAAAAACCATAAAAAATCGTAAAAACCTAAAAAATCGTAAAATAATGTAAAAAACCCTAAAAATTGTAAAAAACCGTTAAAAAATTTAAAAAACCGTAAAAAATTGTGGGTGGCTCGAAACGTCGAGAATTTTTTTTTATTTTAATACATCCGATCCGGACCGAAATAATAAAAATAATAAATATTTTGATTATTCTTCTAAATAAAATTGGAAATTGGAAAAAATTCTTCTATATTTTTTTTATAATTTGAAAATTAATTAATAGTCATTTTTTAGTAAATCAAGCGGCAGTGGTAAAATTTCTGAAAATTTTATTCGTACTAAAAAAAAATTATTCTAAAATTGGTCACAAAATGGATTAAGGGTTCAGAAAGTAAAAATATTGTTGTCTTAAATTTTTTTAAATAATTAAATACACCATTTACCAATTTTTCTTCTTCTATATTTTAAATATTTTTTCTCAGTGTTTATAGTTTCACCTTTTATAGGTATCCATCTTACCAACGTAATATTTCCTGCAGAGTCTAATAATAAAGCTTCATTAAAATTAATTAGTGCACACTTCGTAGGGTTATAAATGGGCCTGAACGTTTTCAAAATTAAAATAAATAATTCACTGTAATAGCCTGCCTTACTAAATTGGCTATAGCTCGAGAACTATTTCTCAGGTATTACCTCTTAAGAAATTCTCTGTTTCTGCTTATTTATTACTTTCAAATTTTAACTTCTTGCTAGGTGTAAGAATTATATTTAAATTAATCCGATTTTGTTAAATTAACAGTTTCATAGCAAACACTATTTACTTACATTAAGTAATACATAGAGAAAAAATCATATAAAAATCAAAGAATAACATCACTCAAATATGATATTATTTATTGAAACTATTATGTACATTAATAAAATTTATTAAACATTAAATAACAATACGTCTCAATTTTTGGAACGAAGTTACTCAGCTTGGTATGAGTTAACTGGTAGAAAGTGTCACGTACGGAAAAAGCGTTATGCCCCTTCCAAGCGATCATCCCTCTCTTTCTTTTTCTCTCTTATTTCTATCTACAACATAATGATAAGATTTAAAAAAAAATTGTTCTTATTTATATTTTTTTTAAATAATTTATAATTCATTATTTTGTATTTAATGTTTAATAAATGGAGAGAGAGAGATTGATTTTTACAATTTTTTTTTGGTTTTTCTAATTTTTCTCGTTTTTTTTTGTTTTTTTTTTCTGGTTTTTTAATGTTTTTTTTATACTTTATAATTTTTCGTCATTATTTTTATTGTTTTATTGTTTTAAAGTTTTATTCCTTCTTTTATTCTAATTTTTTTTTATTTATCCGTTGTTTGTTGATTTTTCTATTTTCCTTTCTTGTTTCTTTTCTCATTTTTCTGATTTTTATTTGTTATTTTTTTCGATATTTTTCAATTTTTTGCTGTGATTTTTTAGTTTGTTTCGATTTTTTTCTTATTTTTTTTTTATTTTTTTTTTCGATTTGTTTTGTATTTTTCTGATTTTCTCGTTTTTTTATTTTATTATTTTTTAATGTTGTTTTTTTATATTTTATAATTTTTCTTAATTTTTTCTCATATTTTGTTGTTTTAAAATTTTATTCCTTTTTTTTTCTAATTTTGTTTCTTTCTCCGTTTTTTGTCGATTTTTTCTATTTTTTCTCGTTTTTTTTCTCATTTTTCTCATTTTTTTTTGCCTTTTCCGATACTTTTCAATTTTTTCATCTTTTGCAATTTTTTGGTTTTTCTCTCATTTTTCTGATTTTTTTTATTTTTTTCAGATTTGTTTTATATTTTTCCTGATTTTTTTTTGAATTTTCTCATTTTTCTGATTTTTTTTTTGATTTTTCCGATTTTTTTTGGATTTTTCTGATTTGTCCTCAATTTTGTATATTTTTTTGGTATTTTTGTTCTTTCCGATGTTTTTGGATTTTTTTAATTTTTCTTTTTTCTCATTTTTATGTTTTCATTTCTATTTCTTTCGTTTGTTATCTGTTTTTTTTTTCGATTCATTTCAATTCTTGAAATTCTTATTTTTTTAATTTTTTTTTGATGGTTACAATTGTTTCCGATTTTTTGGTCGTTTTTTTTGGTTTTTTTGCGATTTTTCTCTTTTTTTTTGCCATTTTTTTCAATTTTTTTCAAATTTTTGTGATTTTTTTTAGATTTCTTGCGACTTCTTTCTTATTTTCTACCGTTATTTTATTTTTTTTCGATTTCTTGCATTATTTTGTGTTTTTTGTACTTTTTTTGCGATTTTTTCGCTTTTTTATATTTTTTTTGATTTTAATAAACGGAGATAGACTTTGATTTTTCCCCATTTATTGTTGGTTTTCCTGATTTTTTTCGTTTTTTTCTCATTTTTTGTTTTGTTTTTTAATGATTTTTTTCTATATTATATACTTTTTCATTCATTTTTTTTTCATTGTTCTGTTTTATTTTTAATTTTATTCTTTTTTTTCGGAATTTTTCTATTTTTTTTTATTAATCTGATGTTACATTTTTCCAATTTTTTCTTTCATTTTTTCTCATTTTTCTGGTTTTTTTATTCATTCCAATGTTTTCCGATCTATTCGATTTTTCCAATTTTTTTAATATTTTTCGTTTTTTTTTGGATTATTCAGATTTTTCTCTAATTTTTTTGCCATTTTTTGCAATTTTTTTGTTTTTTTTTTGCAAATTTTGGTGATTTTTTATTTAGATTTCTTTTGACCTTTTTCGTGTTTTCTACCGATATTTTTAATTTTTTTTTGCCTTTTTTTTGATTTCTTGCGTGTTTTTGTGGTTTTTGAATATCTCGTATTCGTGATAAACAAGGCAGGAAAAGTTTTAATTTTAAAATTTTGATTTCAGATTTGAATTTGGCATAAAAAAGTTTGTGCGGTGTCAGGAACCCAGTTTTTCAATATTTTCAATTTTTTCCCAATTTTTTCCAATTTTTTACAATTTTTTCCAATTTTCCCAATTTTTCTAATTTTTTTTTCGATTTCTTGGATTTTTCACATTTTTTTTAAATGTCTCGATTTTTTCGATTTTTCCCATTTTTCCGATTTATTTCGATTTTTTCCGTTTTTTCTGGATTTTTCAGATTTTTTATTTTAATTTCTTGGTTTCTTCTTTCTTTCCAATTTGTTTTTGAAATGTCTCGATTTTTCTTGATTTTCGATTTTTTTTTCGATTTTTCCAAATTTGTTCCATATCTTTTCCATTTTTACGAGTTTCCCAAAATTTTTTTTGACTTTTTCTGATTTTTCCTGTATTTATTCGATTTTTTTTTAATCTCCCCATTTTTTTTGTTTCAATCTTTATTTCCACATTTTTGTCTCCCCACTTCTTTCCCATTAGTTTTTGTTACTTTTTGCGATTTTTTCGGTTCTTTTTATAATTTTTTTGATTTTAATGGAGAAAGACATTGATTTTTTCCAATTTCTTCTGTGTTTTTCTGATTTTCTTTCTTTTTTTTCTCATTTTTTGTTGTGTTTTCGGAATTTTTCTATTTCTTTTTCGTATTTCTTTATTCTAATTTTTTCTCGCGCTTTTTTCACATTTCTCTGATTTTTTATTTCTTTATTTCTGCTTTTTTTCGATTTTTCTCATTTTATAGATTTCTCTAATTTTTCAGAGTTGTTTCTCGTTTTTTTTGGATTTAATCAAATTCTTTTAGTTTTTTCTAACTGCTCATTTTGTCTTATTCTTCTGATTTTTATCGATTTTTTAGGTTTTTTTCCCGATTTTTTTCGATTTTATTCGATTTTTTTCAGTTTATATCGATTTCTTTGGGTTTTTTGGATTTTCCGATTTGTTGGTTTATCCAATTTTTTCGATTTTTAGATTTTTCGATTTTCCGATTTACCAGGGATGGCCCTACCACACAATACACAATTTTTTTTTATATTTAATTTTGTAACACCATCTAGTCACTTTAACTAATTATATCAAAAAAAATTTATACAATGTACTTACATAATCCTGTTAGAGAACAAAAAGAAAGAAAAAGAATCCGATAGTGAATAATTAATCGAATTTGAACCCAATTCGTCACACAATTTCCTGTAATCAGAGAAAGAAAACTCAATTGAATTGAAGGAAATAGCCCCAAAAAGGACGAAGGATGAACAGGGTAACAAATAGTCAGAGCGCCAAAACATTTAAATAATATTAAACCATTTTTATCAAAATAAATATGTTATTTATAAAAATTCCAATTATACTTGTACAAATCAATAATTCATCAATATTTCCATCAATTTAGATTTTAAATCCTTTTGTCCCAGAACTAAATAAAGGACTAGAACTGTAACCGCCGAATATCCTGACCGTCGTCCTAGCAGTTGTGCAAAGGACAAAATCCTTCTAACAAATGGAATTAATAATGTTCCTTTTGTCCTGGAAACCGACCCTGATGGGGTAGATTAGATGGGGAAAAACGGTAAGATCAAACGTGTGTTTGCCGGTTCCTCTTTCATTGAACTTTGTCTACTTTTAATCAAACTAATGCGTGAAATGTGAATAAAAGAAGTGAAGGGAGAAAACAGTGACAGTGGTAAAAAATTATTTTATTACTAGAAATTAAAGTCAATCTTGCAATAAATTAAAACATAATAAAATAGTAATTTTAATTTAACATATAATTAGTTATAATGAACTTAAAATTTACCAGAAAAAAATCTATCTAACAAAGTGTAACAGAGTGGAAAAACACCCAGTAAAATATATTTATGGGTAGTAATTACACTTGATTCGTCCAAATAAATAACAAGAATCAATCTGTTTCAAATTTAAATTCTTTATTAGTCCATAACTGCAAAAAATTTAGACCCAAAGGGCGATTGGACAAGTCAAGTAAGAAAAAAAAAAAAAAAAAAAAAAAAAAAAAAAAGGAAAACACGTTATATATTTTAAGTTCCATTGGCAGTTGCAGTTTTTGGGCCAGTTTTCTGTCATACACATACAAAAACAAAAACTTAAAAAAAACTATTTGATATAAAACTAAATAAAGTTGTTTATAAAAATTTAATACTAACATAAAAATTCTGATTCAACATTATATAATATTGCAATTCTGAAACAACGCCTTTTCGAACAAAAAAAAAATGAAATTAACAATAAAAACCGTCATAAAATACATCACTTAATTAAAATTATACGAAAAATGTCAAATTTAGCACAAATTTTAAATAAGTACCAAGTTTTTTCAATATTTAGCAATTTTTCACAATTTTTTAGAATTTATTCCAATTGTTTCCAATTTTTTTCAATTTTCACAAGTTTTCCAATTTTTTTTCGATTTCGTCCGATTTTTCCTGGACTTTTAAAATTTTTTTAAGTGTCCCGATTTTTCCATTTTTTTCGTTTTTTTCCGATTTTTTCTGGATGTTCCAGATTTTTTTTTAATTTATTGGTTTTTCCGTTCTTTAAAAATTTTTTCCGTTATTTTCGATTTTTCCATTTTTTTTTTCAATTTTTTCCGTTTTTTTCCTGGATTTATTTTGGAATGCCTCGGTTTTTTCGATTTTTTGCCGTTTTTTCCAACCATTTCCAATTTTTTATAATTTGTTCCACTTTTTATTTTTTTTTTCTTTTATACAATTTTTCCGGCTTTTCCTGGATTTTTCAGATTATTTTTAAATACCTCGATTTTTTCCATTTTACTCGATGTCCCCAATTTTTCCGATGTTTTCATTCTTCCGAATTTCTCAAATGTATTTTTACTGTTTTTCGAATTTTTCCTGGATTTATACTATTTGTTTTTAAATGTCTCGATTTGTTCAATTTCTTCGATTTTTTCAATTTTTTTAATTTTTTAATTTCTTTTTCAATTTTTTTCCATTTTCTTCCAATTTTTGCCAATTTTGTCCATTTTTTTCTACTTTTTTTAAATTTTTTTTCCAATCTTTTAATTTTTCCGAGTTTTCCTGGATTTTTCAGATTAGTTTTAAAGTTCCCGATGTTTTCGATTTTACTCGATTTTTCCAATTTTTCCGATACATTCGCTTTTTTCAGTTTTTCTAATTTTTATCAATATTTTCCGATTTTTTCTGGATATTTCAGATTTTGTTTTCTTGTTTATTTCATTATTTCCAATGTTATCCGATATTTTCGATTTTTCCAATTTTTTTTTTCGATTTTTTCCGATTTTTCTTGTGTTTGATGGATTTTTCTTTAATTTTTCAGTTTTTTCTCGTTTTTACAATTTTTTCAATTTTTCCAATTATTTCAAATTATTTCCAATTTTTTAAAATTTTTTCTACTTTTTCCTAATTTTTTGTAATTTTTTTCCATTTTTCCAATTTTTTTTCGATTTTTTCGATTTTACTCGATTTGTCCAATTTTTGCCGATCTGTTCGTTCTTGTCCGAATTTCTCTAATTTTTTATTTATTTTTTTCAAATTTTCCCGGATTTATATTTTTTTTAAATGTCTCGATTTCTTCGGTTTTTTGAAATTTTTCCATTTGCTTTTCAATTTTTTTGAATTTTTCGAATTATTACCAAATTCTTACAATTTTTTCTACTTTTTTCTTTTTTTCGACCTTTACCGATTTTTCAGATTTATTTTTGAAATTTCTCGATTTTTCTCGATTTCCTCGATTTTTGTTTTCGATTTATCCAATTTATTTTTTGGATTTACAGTTTTTTTTAAACTTGTCGATTTTCTTTAATTTTTTTAATTTTTTTGATTTTTCCCAATTTCCTCTATTTTTCCCATTTCAGCTATTTTTTCCAAATTTCTATTTTTCCAATTTTTTCCATTTTTTTTCGGGTTTTACTGATTTTTACACATTTTTTTTGAAATTCTTCGATTTTACTCGATTTCTTCGATTTTTACAATTTTTTTGAATTTTTCGGTGTTTTTTTCAAATTTTTTTTCTATTCCCATGATTTTTTTGATTTTTTCTAATTTTTTTTTCGTTATTTTCTTCTCATTTTACTGTTTTTTTTTATTTTGTCCGATTTTTTCGATTTTTTTTTTGCTTTTTACCGATATTTTTCAATTTTATTTTTTCTTCGATTTTTCGATTTTTCTTCCTTTTTTTGTTTTTCTGATTTTTTCGATATCCTCTATTCTCTCCCCATTTTTTTTCACTATTTTTTTTCTAATCATTTCATTTGATTTCTAATTTTTATCAATTTTTGTTTATTCCTCTGATTTTTTTCGTTCCTTTCGTTCCCAAATTTTTCCCAATTTTTCCAGTTTTTCCAATTTTTTTCCAGTTTTTCTTATATTTTCCCCTTTTTTAATTAATTTCCCTGTTTCAATTTATTCTTTCTTATTTCTCCTACTTTTCCCAATTTTAATTTTTCCTTATTTTTCCCTATTTTTTCTTATTTTTCGTTACTTTTTCATTATAAAATTGCAATAATTCTTTAACGTTTTCCAAATTTTTTTAATGACGCTGTCACTGCTATTTCTTCGACTTATTTTAATTCATCGCATTTTCAATTTATTTTCGAGGATTATTTTGGTTGATTTTTACTAATTTTTTTTCTTATTCCACTGACTTTTTTTTATTTTTTCTAATTTTTTTCTCGTTATTTTTCTCTCATTTTACTGTTTTTTTCCGATTTTTTTGTTTTTTTGCGATATTTTTCATTTTATTTTTTATTTTGGATTTTTCGGTTTTTTCGATTTTTATTTTTTCTTCCTCTTTCTGGTTTTTTTGATTTTTTGTTTTTTTTTCGGTTTTTTTTATGATTTTTTTCGATTTTTCCTATTCTCTCCCATTTTTTTCCCTATTTTTTGTTATTTTTCCTTACTTTTCCATTATAAAATTGCAATAATTTTTTGTCGTTTTCCAAATTTTTTAATGACGCCACTGCTATTTCTTCGACTTATTTTAATTTATGGTATTTTCAATTTATTGTCGAGGATCATTTTTTGGGTGATTTTTTCTAATTTTGTTTCTTATTCCTCTGATTTTTTTTGATTTTTTCTAATTTTTTTCCAGTTATTTTTCTCTCATTTTACTATTTTTTTATTTTTTCCGATATTTTTCGTTTTTTTTTTTGTATTTTGCCGATATTTATCAATTTTATTTTTTTCAATTTTTCGTTTTTTCTGATTTTTTGTTTTTTTTCTATTTTTTTTTTGTTTTTCTGATTTTTTTTCGATATTCTCTATTCTCTCCCCATTTTTTTTCCCCATTTTTTTTCTCATTATTTCATTTGATTTCTAATTTTTATCCATTTTTTCTGATTCCTCTGATTTTTTTCGTTCCTTTCGTTCCCAAATTTTTCCCAATTTTTCCAATTTTTTTCTACTTTTTCTAATTTTTTCCCTATTTTTAATTATTTTCCCTGCTTTAATTTATTTTTTCCTGTTTTCCTAACTTTTATCAATTTTAATATATTTTCTCTATTTTTTCCTATTTTTTGTTATTTTTCCTTACTTTTTCATTATAAAATTGAAATAATTTTTCGTTTTCCAAATTTTTTTAATGACGCCGCCACTGCTATTTCTTCGACTTATTTTGATTCAACGTATTTTCAATTTATTGTCGAGGATCAGTTTGGGTGATTATTAAATTTTTTTTTCTTATTCCTCTGATTTTTTTGATTTTTTCTAATTTTTTCTCGTTATTTTTCTCTTACTCTACTGATTTTTTTTTGTTTTTCGCCGATAATTATCAATTTTATTTTTTTTTTGACTTTTCGGTTTTTTCGATTTTCCTAATTTTTTCTCGCTTTTTCTCATTTTCTGATTTTTTGTTGTTTTTCTGTTTTCTTTTTGATTTTCTGATTTATTTTCGATATTCTCTCCCCATTTTTTTTCACTATTTTTTTCTAATTATTTCTTTTGATTTTTATCTTTTTATCCATTGTTTCTTATTCCTCTGATTTTTTTGGTTTTCGGGTCGTTTCGTTCCCAAATTTTTCCCAATTTTTCCAGTCTTGTCCAATTTTTTTCCAGTTTTTTTCCAATTCTTTTCCAGTTTTTCTTATTTTTTCCCTATTTTTAATTATTTTTCCGGTTTTTTTTTTTTTTTTTTTTTTTTTTTTTTTTTTTTTTTTTTTTTTTTTTTTTTTTTTTATTCTCTATTCTCTGCCCATTTTTGTTCTTTCTTTTGGTTTCTTAATTTTTATCCATTTTGTCTTATTCGTCTGATTTTTTTGTTCCTTTCGTTCCCACATTTTTCAAAATTTTTCCATTTTTTTTTATTTTTTCCCTATTTTTAATTATATTCCCTATTTTAATTTATTTTTTCATATTTTCCCTACCTTTCCCAATTTTTATATATTTTCTCTATTTTTCCTTATTTTTCCCTATTTTTCCTAATTCTTCCCTATTTTTTCTTATTGTTCCTTTCTTTTTCATTATAAAATTGCAATCATTTTTTGTCGTTTTCCAAATTTTTTAATGATGCCGCCACTGCTAGTTCTTCGCCTAATTTTAATTCATCGTATTTTCAATTTATTGTCGAGGATCATTTTGCACAAAAGGGCAATATTTTAGATGCACGCCCGGCTGAGTGGGTGATCTTGATATTATCACTGGAATTTTTATTTTAATTAGATCTATTGAGGGGATATAAATAAAGGGCGTAAAATACTTGAATAGTGACTCATTTTATTTTTATTTTGTAACGATTTATTTCACTCCTATGTAACATAAAATATCTCGATTTCAACCATAAAAAATTATAGCTTTAATTTAAATCCAAAAACCACCCTTATCTAAATAAAATGGAAACTTTCTTACCCTCTGCGGACGCGAACATATTTTTAATACGCATTTGAAGTTTCCCCAATGACACGAAAGAAAAATCAAGTCTGGAAAATCTGGGAAATCCCCGGCAAACTTTCGCGTTACGTACAACTTGTAAATTTACATGTCGCTGATATATATAAGTTGTCGACGTAAAATAAATCTAAGTTAAAAAAGGAATATTTTGAGAAAAAAGGTAAATTGCACTAATATAAAAGTATAATCTGGTATAAAATATTAGAAATTGTGTTATCACATCGTTTATTTTTGAAAGTAAGTTCCTTGCGGTTGGATTTAAGAAAAAAATAAAAAAATATGGAAATATAGGAAAAAATGAGGAAAAATAGGGAAAAATAGTTAAAATATAGTGAAATAGGGAAAATAAAGCAAAATAAAGAAAAATGGAAAAAAAGAGAAATAGGAAAAAAATAATGAAAAACAGGAAAAAATAATAAAAAACATGGAAAAATAGCGAAAAATAAAAATAGGGAACAAATAAGAAAAAACGAGGAAAATAAGAAAAACGGTAAAAAAGAGGGGATAATAAAGTAAAATAGGGAAAAATAAAAAAAAAATTGAGAAAGATAGGAAAACATATTAAAAATTGGACAAAAATAGAGAAAAATAAATAAAAATAATGAAAATTTATAAAACTATGAAAAAATAATGAAAAATAAGTAAAAAAAATCTGATGTGGCCACCACATGACCTCTCGCCATGTTTGAATCAAAAATTTACACGGTGGCACAAAAAAGTATGAAAAAAATTTACTTTTTTGTAAATCTGGCAACAATGGCAAAAGTTTCTAAAATTTTAATGCGATGAAAATAAACTATAGGGTATACAAAATATATGTGTAAAACTTTATTGCCGTTTTCTATAATAATGGCGTCATCACCCATAGCAACTGCCACTTCCGGTTGTCCAATTGACACCAAAATCTAATCAGATCTAATCTGGGGTATCAGAATTCTGTATGCAAAATTTCAAGTTTTTTAATTCAGTTGTTTTTGAGTTATCGTTACTACAACATCCATCCAAACACACACACACACACACACACACACACACACACACACACACACACACACACACACTAACACACACACACACACTAACACACACACACACAGACATCAACGCGAAAATATTAAAATCGTATTCTAGGGACCCTAAAACGTGTTTATTCATTGAAAACTCACTACCCAATTTTTAGCATGATTCCTATACCTCTCTTATCTGAAGGGCGAGAGGTAAAAAACAAAAAAAATTCAGGAAAATAGAAAAAAATTGGCAAAAGTATACAAAAAATGGAAAAACAGGGAAAAATACAAACTATAGGGAAAAGGGGGGAAAAATAATGAAAAACGGAGATAAACAAAATAGGAAAAAATAGGAGAAATTGAGAAAATATTGAAAAATATGGAACAATAGGAAAAAGTAGGAAAAATATGGGGAAAACAGGTAAAATAAGGACAAATGTAGGAAAATAAAGGAAAAGATACAAATGGGACAAAAAAGGGGAAAATATGAAAAAAATAATGAAAAATAAAGAAAAATGGAAAAAGCACTCAAAAATAGAAGAAATAAAGAAAATATGCAAAATAGGGAATAATGGAAAAAAGTAGGAAAAAAGAGGAAAACAGTTAAAATAGATACAAATAGGGATAAATGGAGACAAATAAGGGAAAATATGAAAAAATAATAAAAAACAGAGAAAAATAGGAAAAAACAGAAAAAAAAAATAGAATAAATAAAGAAAATATGGAAAAATATGGAATAATAGTGAACAAGTAGGAAAAAAAATATGGAAAACAGTTAAAATAAATACAAATAGGGACAAATGGATAATGAAAAATAGGAAAAAAATAATGAAAAATAGAATAAAAAAGGAAAAAATAGGATATGTTGAGAAAATATTGAACAATGGTAAATAATTGGGAAAAGTAGAAAAAAAATAGAAAGTACTTAAAATAGGGACAAATAGGAAAAAATGTGAAAAAAGTTCGAAACTCAGGCAAAAATAGGAGGAACAGAGAAAATAGGGAATAATATTAAAATGTGAAAAAAGAAGAAAAATAGTTAAAATAGATACAAATAAAGACAAAAACAGGAAAAAATCGGGGATATAGAAAAAATATGGAAAAATATGTAATAGAAAAAAGTAGGGAAAAATAGGTAAAATGGTTAAAATAGATACAAATAGGGACAGATGGAGAAAAATAAAGGAAAACAGGAAAAAATAATGAAATAAAGGGAAAAATAGGATAAAATAGGAAAAAGAGGAGAAATAGAGAAAATGGGGAAAATAGGAAATAACAGGAAAAAGTAGGAAAAAATAGCGAAAATAGTTAAAATAGGGACAAAATATAGGGACAAATAGGGGAAAATATAATCAGGATAAATAGAAAGAAACTGTAAAAAAGGAAAAAAAGGAAAACAGGGAGAGAGATGAAAACAAGAAAATAATTTTACAGGTGAAAAAATAACGTAACGAATCTCGTTCCTGACGGGGGTTCCCCGACTTTTTTATTTTGAATAATATTTAATAAAATATTGATGAATTAATTTAATTTTTTTTCCTACATTTTTGTCCTCTCACTCTTTTTCCCTAAACTTACTTACATTTCTTTCCCACTTTTTCTCCCTACTCTATTTTTCCTATTTATATACTGTTTTCGTCACACTTTTTCCCAATTTTTCCCCACTTCTCCTACTTTTTAATATCTCTTTGTTTCAATTTTTATTCTCACATTTTTGTTTCTCCACTTTTTTCCTTAACCTAACTTATATTTTTTTCCCACTTTTTCCCCTACTCTTTTTTCCTACTTATATACCCTTTTCGTTAGACTTTTTACCACTTTTTTCACCACTTCCCCTACTTTTTAATATCTCTATGTTTTAATTTTTATTCCTACGTTTTTATTTCCCCACTTTTTTCCCTAACCTGACTTACATTTTTTTCTCACTTTTTCCCCTACTCTTTTTTTTTCCTACTTATTTACTCTTTTCGTCACACTTTGTACCACTTTTTTAACCACTTCTCCTACTTTTTAATAATTTTTATTCCAAAATTTTTGTCTTCCCACATTTTGTCTTTAACCTAAATTATATTTTTTTTCCCTTTTCCCCCTACTCTTTTTTCGTTCTCATTAAGTGGTTTTCATTAGACTTTTTACCACTTTTTTCCCCATTTCTCCTACTTATTAATATCTCTATGTTTTAATTTTTATTCCCATATTTTTGTTTCCCCCCTTTTTCCCTAGCATGACTTACATTTTTTTCCCACTTTTACCCCTACTCTTTATTTCCTACTTATTTACTCTTTTCGTCACACTTTTTCCCATTTTTCTCCCCATTTTATCCCACGATTTTTATTACTTTTTCCCCACTCTTTTATCTGTACTGTTTTCTTTATATTTCAAACTTTTTCTTTAATTCTTTTTCGGTTTAAAAAATCGACTCGTAACGACATTTTCAATAAAATAGTTTGATTTTTTTTTATAATTTTAACTAATTTTTCCACTTTGTAGCTTCTTTTCTCTACTTTTTCCTGTTTTTCCATATTTTTTTCTATATTTGCCCTTTTTTCGCATTTTTGCTTCTTTTCTCTATTTTTCCTTTTTTTCCTATTTTTCTTTATGTTTTCCTATTTTCTTCTATTTTTCCCTATTTGTCTCTATTTGTATCTAGTTTTTCACTATTTTTTGTCCCTATTTGAATGTTTTTTTCAATATTATTCTATTTTTTTCCATTTTGTTTATTTTTCCCAATTTTTTCTGATTTTCTCCTGTTTTTAATTGTTTTTTTCTAGTTTTTCATATTTTTACTATTTTTCTTTATTTTTCCCTATTTATTATTTTTTTCAGATATTTTTTCCTATTTTCCCATATTTTTTCCTATTTTTTCTCGTTTACCCTATTTATCACTATTTTCAGATATTTTTTCCTATTTTCCCATTTTTTTCCTATTTTTTCTGGTTTGTCCAATTTTCCCAATTTTTTCGTATTTATCATTATCATTTTCTATTTTACTTCATTTTCCCAACCTTTTCTCCGTTTTTTCCAATTTTTCCTATTTCATTTATTTTATCCCATTTTTCCCTACATTTTCGTGTATTTCCTATTTTCCCCTACTTTTTCCTATATTTCCTATATTTCCCTATTTGTACCTATTTTTTCTATATTTCCTAATTTTTTTTTTTGCGTATTTCTCCATGTTTCCCTATTTTTGCCAATTTTCTCTATTGCAACAATTTTTTCCTGTTTCCCTATTTTTCTTAATTTTTTTCCTATTTTTCCCTATTTGACGCTATCTGCACGTATTTTTCCCTATTTTTTGTAGTTTTCAAAATTATTTGTATTTTTCCCAATTTTTTCTTATTTTGTCGTGTTTTTCATTATTTTTTCCTAGTATTTCAAAATTTTCTTAATTTTTATTTATTTTTCTCTATTTTTCCCCTTTTCCCATATTATTTCCTATCTTTTCTAATTTATCCGATTTTACTAATTTTTTCGTATTCGTCATTATTATTTACTATTTTACTTTATTTTCCTCTGCTTTGCTCCTTTTTTTCTTATTTCATTTATTTATCACATTCTTCTTTATTTTCCCTATTTTTACCATTTTTCCTTATTTGCCCCTATCTTGCTTTACTTTCCCTAGTTCACTTAATTTTTCCCTATTTTACTTTATTTTCCCATATTTCCCCTACTTTTCTTCATTTGTCCCTATTTTCTCAATATTTTGCTATTTCCCCTAGTTTTCCTTATTTTTCGTAAGCCGCGTTAATGAACTTAGTTACAAAAAGGTGACTTTGACAACAAAATTATATTTTTAATAATTCCCGAATCTGGAACACGCACCAATTTTTATTTAAAATCCTGTTACAAAAAAAATTAAAATCTATATTAACTTACTCTAGTGCAATTGTCCACGCCCTTTAAAAAAGTTTGTTACGCGTTCCCGACACAAGCGTAGGCAATTGGCAGCAGTTTTTCGGTCGAAGGAAGTGATTGATTTCTCTAGGGAATACCACCCTGTCATCCATCAGGGCTGATTAAACGAACGGAGGGCATCAACATCAGAGTCAGGATCAGACTATATCAGAAAGATCCATGCCCTATGCCGATGTCAAGTCATATCTCTGTTCTTTTTCAGACTTTTGTTATAATTTAAAACCAGAACTGTTTTCCTGATTTTAGGTTATTTATAGAAAAGAATGATTTAGATTTTTTTTTGTTTTTTTTTAGACAAGGAAAAGTAGTTGTACATTTTTATCAGGGTTCGAAAATATCATGATATTTATATAAATATCATATCACATGATATATATCATTTCTTTAATTTAATTATTTAATTAAAAAACAGTATTGTTTCTTGCACAAATTAAATTTTAACAACACATTAACAAAAATTTATATTCTAAACAACAAAACCGTTTATTCTAACTCAAATCAAAAATAAAAAACAAAATAATTAAAAATAAACAAATATCACTGGGCATTTTTTTTGGTGTGTTAAAATACAGTCAAAATATTTCTAAACAGAATGCTTTGGATTTGGCATAATATTGAATCAAAATCAGAAATAACTTAACAAACAAAATCTACTAATTATCTAAATCTAACCTGTGTATTTTAATCTATTTTATTAAAAGAAGTCTTTGACTATCTAAATGGAACCTTTGTATTAAAAAAAGAAGAAAATATAACACTATTTATATTTATTTTATTAAAAGAAATCTTGACTGTCTAAATCTAACCTGTGTATTTTAATCTATTTTATTAAAAGAAGACTTTGACTATCTAAATGGAACCTGTGTATTAAAAAAAGAAGAAAATCTAACACTATTTATATTTATTTTATTAAAAGAAATCTTGACTATCTAAATCTAACCTGTGAATTTTAATCTATTTTATTAAAAGAAGTCTTTGACTATCTAAATGGAACCAGTGTATTAAAAAAAGAAGAAAATATAACACTATTTATATTTATTTTATTAAAAGAAATCTTGACTATCTAAATCTAACCTGTGTATTTTAATCTATTTTATTAAAAGAAGTCTTTGACTATCTAAATGGAACCAGTGTATTAAAAAAAGAAGAAAATATAACACTATTTATATTTATTTTATTAAAAGAAATCTTGACTATCTAAATCTAACCTGTGTATTTTAATCTATTTTATTAAAAGAAGTCTTTGACTATCTAAATGGAACCAGTGTATTAAAAAAAGAAGAAAATATAACACTATTTATATTTATTTTATTAAAAGAAATCTTGACTATCTAAATCTAACCTGTGTATTTTAATCTATTTTATTAAAAGAAGTCTTTGACTATCTAAATGGAACCGGTGTATTAAAAAAAGGAAGAAAATATAACACTATTTATATTTATTTTATTAAAAGAAATCTTGACTATCTAAATCTAACCTGTGTATTTTAATCTATTTTATTAAAAGAAGTCTTTGACTATCTAAATGGAACCGGTGTATTAAAAAAAGGAAGAAAATATAACACTATTTATATTTATTTTATTAAAAGAAATCTTGACTATCTAAATCTAACCTGTGTATTTTAATCTATTTTATTAAAAGAAGTCTTTGACTATCTAAATGGAACCAGTGTATTAAAAAAAGAAGAAAATATAACACTATTTATATTTATTTTATTAAAAGAAATCTTGATAATCTAAATCTAACCTGTGTATTTTAATCTATTTTATTAAAAGAAGTCTTTGACTATCTAAATGGAACCTTTGTATTAAAAAAAGAAGAAAATATAACACTATTTATATTTATTTTATTAAAAGAAATCTTGATTATCTAAATCTAACCTGTGTATTTTAATCTATTTTATTAAAAGAAGTCTTTGACTATCTAAATGGAACCTGTGTATTAAAAAATGAAGAAAATATAACACTATTTATATTTATTTTATTAAAAGAAATCTTGACTATCTAAATCTAACCTGTGTATTTTAATCTATTTTATTAAAAGAAGACTTCTAAATGGAACCTGTGTATTAAAAAAAGAAGAAAATATAACTCTATTTATATTTATTTTATTAAAATAAATCTTGACTATCTAAATCTAACCTGTGTATTTTAATCTATTTTATTAAAAGAAGTCTTTGACTATCTAAATGGAACCTGTGTATTAAAAAATGAAGAAAATATAACACTATTTATATTTATTTTATTAAAAGAAATCTTGACTATCTAAATCTAACCTGTGTATTTTAATCTATTTTATTAAAAGAAGACTTTGACTATCTAAATGGAATCTGTGTATTAAAAAAAGAAGAAAATATAACACTATTTATATTTATTTTATTAAAAGAAATCTTGACTATCTAAATCTAACCTGTGTATTTTAATCTATTTTATTAAAAGAAGACTTCTAAATGGAACCTGTGTATTAAAAAAAGAAGAAAATATAACTCTATTTATATTTATTTTATTAAAAGAAATCTTGACTATCTAAATCTAACCTGTGTATTTTAATCTATTTTATTAAAAGAAGTCTTTGACTATCTAAATGGAACCTGTGTATTAAAAAATGAAGAAAATATAACACTATTTATATTTATTTTATTAAAAGAAATCTTGACTATCTAAATCTAACCTGTGTATTTTAATCTATTTTATTAAAAGAAGTCTTTGACTATCTAAATGGAATCTGTGTATTAAAAAAAGAAGAAAATATAACACTATTTATATTTATTTTATTAAAAGAAATCTTGACTGTCTAAATCTAACCTGTGTATTTTAATCTATTTTATTAAAAGAAGTCTTTGACTTTTTAAATGGAACCGGTGTATTAAAAAAATGAAGAAAATATAACACTATTTATATTTATTTTATTAAAAGAAATCTTGACTATCTAAATCTAACCTGTGTATTTTAATCTATTTTATTAAAAGAAGTCTTTGACTATCTAAATGGAACCTGTGTATTAAAAAAAGAGGAAAATATAACACTATTTATATTTATTTTATTAAAAGAAATCTTGACTATCTAAATCTAAACTGTGTATTTTAATCTATTTTATTAAAAGAAGTCTGTGACTAAATCTAACCTGTGTATTAAAAAACGAAGAAAATATAACACTATTTATATTTATTTTATTAAAAGAAGTCTTGACTATCTAAATCTAACCTGTCTATTAAAAAAAAAGAAAATGTAGCTTTCTTTTTCTACTTAAAACTTATTCTCCACTACGTTCCCTATTGTTTTCCACTTCCCCTATTTTTTTATTTCACTCTTTCCACTTCTTTTTTTCTATTTTTTTTTCTACATTTTCTCCTATATTTTTTACTAATTTCTTCGTGTCATACTTTTTTGTTAAACTTTTTCCCGTTAAAACTTTTTTCTACTTCTTTCCCAATTTTTTCACTTTTCCCCTATTTTGACCACTTTTTGCCCTACTTTTTCATTGATTTATTTATATTTTAAACTTTTTTCCACTTTTTCCCCGACTCATTTTTTCTCCTTTATTTTTATTATTTCAATTTTTTTCTGCAATTTTTCCACCATCCTTTTTTTATATACTTTTTTACTAATTTTTGTATCTTTCAATTTTTTTTTTCCAATTTATCTCCCCATTTTTTTGATATAGATATTTTTTTTACATTTTTTGCCCTACATTTTTTAGTTTCAAACATTTTTTCCCCTTTTTTCCTAACTTATTTTTTCTCCTGTTTTTTCAGTAATTCTTTTATGTTTCCAACTTTTTTCCCATTATTCCCCCACCCTCTTTCCCCTACTTTTTTAATAATTTCTTTGTGTTCCATTTTTTCTCCTCAAAAACTTTTTCTACATCTTTCCCTATTTTTTTTTTAGTTTTCCCCCACTTTTTTCCATGCTTTTTTATTCCACCCTTTCCTCTACTGTTTTCCAGTTTTTCTCACACATTTTTTTACTAATTTCTTTGTTTCAAACGTTTTTTGTTCCACTTTTTCCCCTTAAAACTTTTTTTTAATTTCTTCCTCTATTTTGTCACTTTTCGCCTACTTTTTTATTTTATCCTTTCCCCACTTTTTATTGTCCTTTTCCTACTTTTTCCCTCTTCTTCTCATAAATTTTTGACTAATTTTTTTGTGTAAAATTTTTTTTCTTCCACTTTTTCTCCTTAAATCTTTTTTTTCACTTCTTTCCCTATTTTTTTTCATTTTTTTCTAATATTTTTCCACTTTTCCCTACTTTATTATTCCACCCTTTCCCCTACATTTTTTTCACTTTTTCTCCTACATTTTTTACTAATTTCTTATTTCTTTGTGTCAAACTTTTTCCACTTTTTCGCTAATTTTTTTTTTATTTAAACTTTGAAACTTTTTTTACCGATTTTTCACCTACTTTTTTTCCACTTTTCGCCCCAGCCTTTTTCCCCTAATTTTTTTCCACTTTTCGCCCCAGCCTTTTTTCCCCTACTTTTTTAGTTTCAAACTTTTTCCCAAATTTTTTTTATATATAATCTTTGTTTTTTATTTCCAATTTTCTCCCTCTCCCTTTATATCAGTACCAATGGAGTGGTAAGGGGGAAATTAGAAAATAATTACTCAAAAAAAGTGATTTTTTCGTAAAAAAGTGGAAATTTGACAGAAACTGACAGTAATGAGAAAAAATGGGTAGTTTTAGAAAAAACGGGAAAACGGGGTAATTTCAAGAAAAAAAGTGACAAAATTTGAAAGAAAAGAGGGGACATTTAAGAGAAAAAAGTTCGAAAATTTGAAAGAAAAGAGGGGAAATTTTGGATGAATAGGGGAAATTTGAGAAAAAATATCAAAAATGAAAAAATAAGGTAATTTTAAGAAAAAAATGGGGTAATTTTAGAAAAAACGGGGTAATTTCAGGAAAAAGTGACAAAAATTGAGAGAAATGGGGGGAAATTTGAGATAAAAAGAGACAGTATTTGAGAGAAAAGAGGGGAAATTTTAAAGCAAGAGGCTTTATGACAAAAATAAGGGGTAAACAGGGGTAATTTTAAAAAAAAAGTTATTTTCAGAAAAGTGACAAAGTGAAAAGAGGAAAAATTTTGGACAAAAAAAAATAATACCCTCATTTTTCTTAAAAATCTACTAATTTAGTTGGAAATCTACTGAAAACGGTAACCCTGATTATTTGGGATAGAGGATAAGTAAAAGCAATAACAAAATAAATTGTGAGACATTTTCGGATGTTCAAAATGGTGGAAAACATTTTTAATTTAATAAATAAAATTATCGATTATATCGGATATAAATATCGGATATATATCCTTCGAACCCTGATTTTTATTATATTTTATGTTGTTTTTAAATCATCCTATATATTTTTTTTTTTCATATTAACTAAATGTGTTTTTCGATATTTTTTATTTATAGATTTAAAGTGTTGCCAGAGGGCGACAAGGGCTTTAAAAGTATTCGCTTCTAAAACTGGATTTATCTTTCAAGAAAATAAAGTACCTACATTCTGGGGATATTTTGTACATTTAGAATTTTTCAGTAACCGAAAAGTTTGTTACCAAAATAATAAAATAATTTAGTATTTCCAATAAAATTTTTCTTACATAAAATGGTTGACATAAAAGAATAAAAAAAGCATTATCCCGCGTCCCGCAGTTATCAAGTCAGCTATAACGTGACGTGTAGATTAGGTTTGTCGCTCTAACATTGTCACAATAAATCCAGAAAGTCGTCGGTAAGAATAAGTGACATTTAAAATTGTGGATTTACGCAATAGAATAAGCCGAAGTCGTTTAATAAAAAAAAAAACGCCAGGTGAAAAATTTATATCATTAAAAAAATATCAAAAAATGAGGGGGTAATCCCACCCAACTTTCCGAACACTCCTAGTAAAGTAATTGTTTAATCGATTATTTTAGTTTTTCTGCATCAAAATATATTAATAAAATTAGTTTTCAACAATTAAAAAAACTTAATTTTTTGTAAAATTTTTTTTTAACTTTTTATAATTTTGTATACTTTCTACAAGTATTATTTTTAAATAATGAAATATTTCACATATAATGTACTTTTTGATCCCGTTCGGATGTACTATTTACTTTTTTCATTTGTTTTACCATTTTCGATAAAACAAAAGGACAAAAAATTTATTTATTTTTATTTTGGTTATAATAAATAATAATTACAATGTTAAATTCGAAGAGACTAAAATATTTTCTGAACTTAGAGTTTTATATTACCTATCGAATGGTATAAATCCCATTTTAATATATTTAATATTTTTAAAGTTATTCAATTTTTTTTTAAATTTAAATTAAATTTCAAAAAAAAATTATGAATTCTAAAATTTTTTGAATAAAATTTTGAAACAAAACCACAATTATAGAGTTATTTACTACAAATTTAATAGTATTATTTTAAATTTTAAATATTAATATTAACCTTAAAAAGAAATAAAACCTTTTTTGAATAATTTTAAAATCAATAAATAATATCTCATTAAATTTTATTCAAAATGGGAAGCAGACCTTTTTTTTTGGTTTTCTGAATCAAAATGCATTAATAAAGTTTAGTTTAAAAAAACCAAAAAAAAATCGAAATTTTTTGTCAAAAATACATGGGTATCCATTGAAGTGTTTTATTTTTTTTTCATTTTTTGCCATAACTTTTACAAATACTATGTTAAAATTATGAAATAATTTACACATATAGAACTTTTCGATCCCTTTCGGATTTGATATTTACTTTTTTCATTTATTTTATACTTATTGATAAAACGAAATTACAAAAAATTTAAAAAAAATTCTTTATTTTGGCTATAATAATTACAATTCTAAATTTTAAGAAACTAAAATATATTGTAAATTTAGTTTTATATTATCTTTCGAATGGTAAAAATCCTATTTCCATAACTTTAATATTTCAGAAGTTATTCAATTTAGTTTAAAATCGTAATATAATTTTAAATGTTTCTTGTCAATTTTTAAAAAATTTCTAAATTTATGTAATAACATTTTTGAAAAAAATTATAGCTTTAAAATTAATTATTACAAATTTAAAGAATTTTTTTTTAAATTTTTAATATTAAAATTTAATTAAAAGATAATAATTTAATAAAGATAAAAATTGCTTAAAAAAATGAGGGGGTAATCCCACCCAACTTTCCGAACACTCCTAGTAAAGTTATTGTTTAATCGATTATTTTAGTTTTTCGGCATCAAAATATATTAATAAAATTGGTTTACAAGAATTAAAAAAAATTTCATTTTTTCTAAAATTTTTTTTTAACTTTTTATAATTTCTACAAGTATTATTTTAAAATTATGAAATATTTCATCCATAATGTACTTTTTACCTTCGAATGTACTATTTACTGTTTTCATTTGTTTACCATTTTCGGTAAAACAAAAGGACAAAATTTTTTTTTTTAATTTTGGTTATAAGAATTACAATGTTAAATTCGAAGAGATGAAAATATTTTCTAAATTTAGAGTTTTATATTTACCTATCTTCAATATTTTTAGTTATTCATTTTAAATTTTAAAACAAAAATTATGAATTCTACAATTTTTTGAATAAAATTTTGAAAAAAATCACAATTATAGACTTTTTACTACAAATTTTAGGGTAATTTTTTTTTAATTTTTAATATAAATATTAACCTTTAAAAAATGAATATTTGAATAATTTTAAAATCAATAAATAAATATCTCATTCAATTATATTCAAAATGGGAAACAGGGAAACAGACCTTTTTATGGTTTTCTTGGTCAAAATGCATTAATAAAGTTAGTTTAAAAAACTAAATAAAATCAAACTTTTTGTCAAAAATTCATGGGTCCCATTGAATTGTTTTAACTTTTTTCATTTTTTGCTGTAACTTTTACAAATTTTATGTTAAAATTATAAAATAATTTACACACATAGTAATTTTAGATGCTTTTCGGATATGCTATTTAATTTTTTCATTTATTTTACACTTATTGGTAAAACGAAATTACAAAAAAAATTAAAAAAAGTTCTTTATTTTGGCTATAATAATTACAATTCTAAATTTTAAGAAACTCAAATACATTTTAAATTTAGAGTTTTATATTATTTTTCGAATGGCGAAAATCCTATTTCGATAACTTTAATATTTTAGAAGTTATTCAATTTAGTTTAAAATCGTATTATAATTTTAAATATTTCTTAGCTAATTTTTAAAAAATTCCACAATTTTTGTAATAAAATTTTGAAAAAAATTATAATTATAAAATTAATTATTACTTATTTAAACAATTTTTTTTAAAACTTTTAATATTAAAATTTAACTAAAAAATAATAATTTAATAAAGATAAAAATAAAAATTAAGACAAAATTTGTAGAAAATTTCATGTTCTACGATTTTAGTATCATGTAGTTTTTCATAAAAATCCATAATTTTGTCTCAAAATCTAAAAAAGTCACAATAATGTCTTTATAAATTTTTTTCACGCCCTCTAGCGGCGAAACTATGAGGAATTCAAAAAACCTATACCAACAAAATGTGTAGAAAATTTTATGTTTCACAACTTTAATATCTTGTAATTTTTCACAAAAATTCATTATTTTGGTTATTTAATAAAAATATAAAAAAAAATTACTTTTTGATAAATTTGGCAACAATGGCAAAAGTTTTTGAAAATTTTAATCATCCAAAATTAACTATAACGTATAAAAAATATATGTCTAAAACTTTATTGCCATCTTGTTTAGTAGTGACGTCATCACGTATAGCAACTGTCACTTGCGGTTGTCCGATTAACACCAAAATCTGTACAGGTCGTCTCCTTGCTACCCTAAATATGTATATAAAATTTCATCTAAATCGGTTCAACCGTTTAGACGCTATCGTGTTCACAAACACAGACAGACATCATGCCAAAAATAGTATAAATGGATTCAGGAGACCTCAAAACGTAAAGATCCGTTAAAATCTGGGTATGGTCAAAATATCATGATCGCAATACTTTCCTTCTATACAACTCTGTTGTTCGGTAAGTAAAAACACTAATTTAATTAGTTTATTTTCAGTTATAATCTCTAACTAGTAAATATTATCATTAAATATTTAATTACCATTACAAAATCCTCTAATTACATGTTAACCCTTCTCTAGTAATAATAATTATTCCCAACGAGTATCCGTATACTTACCCTAATAACAATAGCCGTGGGTAAACTTTTATCTAAAGGGTGCAGTCGAGTGATAGGACAATTGGCATGATACCGACATAAAATATACATTACCCTAAAATTTTAGTATAATCTTTGCAGATCCGATCTTAACAAAGTTTGTCGTTTTCTATGAAATTGAAGTACAGGGTGTGAAGTACACGCACATATTAAAACAAAATGGATTAATGTAGAAGTTTCATAGTAGGGATAAGATTTTTTTATTTAACTAAAATATAGATAAAACTAATAATTTGGTAAAAAAATTACAAATCGGTCAATAAATAACGGAAAAACATAGTATTAATTGTTAATTTTAAACGCGGATTGTGGTGTGTGTGACGTCACGTCTCCGCAAAGCCAAAGTGCTGTACTATATAGCAAACTCTTATTCTATGCCACGACACGATTGACGCATGTCTGCCTTTTTTATTTTTATATAAGTTATTGTAATTTATTAACCGCCACACAACTAAACCGCTGGAACCGAGATGTGTCCGGCTGTCAGTAAAATGGCTTGTCAAGCAAATAAAATTGGTTCAAAAGAGTTTTGGTGAGTCATATGGTTAGAAAATGATCTTACTTATATTTTTAGAAAATACTATTCTACATAGTCTTGAAAAAATCTTATAAATATTAGGAAGATAAAAACAGTAACAATTAAAAGTAAAAGTGAGGATATTTTAAAGAAAGAAGAAGATGTAATGGACCATTGGAAAAAATATTTCCAGGAATTATTAAAGGATGAAGAAATGGAGAATAATTAAATAAACGAAACAGAAAGAGGAAATATAGATAATAATGAGGATAACATAACTGCAGAGGAGTTATTAGAGGCTATCAGTGAGCTAAAGAAAGGGAAGGCACCAGGAGCAGATAAGATGACGTCGGAAATAATAAAAGCTATGGAAAAAAGTAGATTTAAGTCGTTACTTGAGATGTTGAAAAGAAATTGGGTAGAAAAAAGAATGCCTGCGGATTTTGAACTCTTTATACACAAAAGGAGACAGCAGTGAATGTAATAACTACAGAGCTATTACTTTATTAATTACTGTTTTAAAATTGTTTGAGAAAATAAAAGAAAAACGACTGAGACGGGAAATAGAGGTACAGAACAGCTTCAGAAAAGGAAGATGTATTTTCAGATAGGGCGCTAGCTACAGGAAAAGATATATATGTTTCATTCATGGATATGGAAAAAGCGTTCAACAGGGTACCTAGGAAAAAAAATTAATGTACATTATTAACAAAGGTAATGGTAATATCATGACAATGGAGAAACTTAGAAATTATAATAGATGAGAAGATAGAACAAGTTAATAGTTTTTAATATTTAGGAGTAACAGTGGAGGAGAGAGGAAAGTACGAAATAGAATAGAAAAAGCAAATAGATTGTACTATTCCCTAAGCAAAGGCATTTTAATTAAAAAAGAAGTATCGTGTGTTACTAAGTTGAACGTCTACAAGGCTATGCCTATAATTCTAATGCATGGGTACAATCCTGGACATTGATAAAGCAAGAAAAAAGCAAAATAGGAGCAGCCGAGATGAAGTATTTAAGAAAAGTGAGAGGAATAACAAAGTTAGATACAATAAGAGCATAGACAAATATATAGAAATGAGACAGCTGGGTTGGTGGGGAAATCTACAGAGATAGAATAGTTCAACACAGATCAAGAGAGTATGGGAGGCAAGAATACAATATTAACGAAGAAGAGGTAGACCAAAGTAATCTTGAAACAATGTAGTTGGAAAAATAATAGAAAATGACGAAGATTTTGGCATAAAACAGAAAGGACTAGAACAAGTTCATTAAGAAATAAGGAAAAGACCAAACAATTATACCTTACACCCTATGGTTAAAAGTGTTTGGTTATGTATATACTGTTCAGGGTATTTGAATTTCTAAGAAAAACAGGGCTTAATTACATAGAGTTAGGGAAAAATTTACTGGGTGTTTCTGGTCTATCTAAAAAGACGATTATGAATGGTTTATTTCATTACAAAATTACTATCGCTTGTTTAGGGCAGGTATTTTGTTTTTAAAATTTATCTTTGTAGATTTTGAATTGGTCATACAGAGATGTGTTTTATAAGTGGATTTTTGTAGCATTAGAACCCTTAAATATTTTCATCACAAACACCTTGGCTAGAGACCATCTGAGCTTCGCCGAAAATAGTTCTCATCAATCTCCAAGAACTGAGTACTGCCGAAGACACGGCATACTCATTTGGAATGGCATACTATTCACCTTCACACTCGTCCCCCATAATTCGACCCACTGGATGTCTCTAATGGATAACACCATTACGTTGTATCTCATTCTACAATTACCCCATCTAAATCCTATCGAGGCATTGTTTGAGTACTTCTCAAACCTCTCAAGAACTGTACTCCTAGGAGAAATGAATTTCAGACATACTCATTTTATCAATCGTGCCTTCAATGCGAATGGAGTCCTCTTATCCAATCTGCTGATTGATCTCCACATATTTCAGGTCACCAACACATCCCCCACATGTGTAGGGTACCAAGGAAGCTCACAGATAGACGCAGAGGTCAGGTCGAGGCTAGATGCTTTATTGCCGCCTCTACAACTTCTGGTCACCAAACACTCTTATGGTAGAAACTACAATTTTCAACCCCATTCTTCCAAGATCAAGACAATACCAAGTCAGAACTTATAAAAAAAATAGATTGGCCACATTATCCCATTTTCGACTCCAACATGGACATCGATAACCTGGTAAATTCGATCAGCACTACCGTCTCCCAGGCCCTTGATGTTATTGTCCGCCTAGTCACACTAAACACTGAACAAAAACCTCGCAGTCCCTACATCCCCTCCAACATGTGTCAGAAAAACCTAATGTTATGTTTTTTCCTGTGCTCATTAATCTTCTGCTCAGTATATCTTAATTTCAGACTCACTTGATATCCCTTCTTAATTTCGTTGCGTTGTGTCTCAAGATCTCTCTCTCTTCTAGGTATTATTATAAAATGTCTTTCCCATGTTAACAATTCTCTCTCTTTGCCTCTTCAGTCAAAAAAATTGACTTTTATATCGTCTGTGTCGCTTATTGAAAATTTCTTCTCTTCCCCTCGTTATATAGGGTAAATTTTATTGTTATATTATATTTTGACTTTGGCCCCCTGTTATCATTATTATTAATTTCGACGCTTTAACGTTTATTTACTTTTTTTTATGCCGGTATATTTTTTTTATATTCACTTAAAAGTTCATATCTTATCTTTTATAATAATATAAATTATCTGATTTTTGTGGTGCTCTTTCACTCTCGATTACAAAAAGAGAATCTATTTTTAATTTATTTTTAACAGATTGTCTTAAAAATTAATTTATTTGATTAAACTTATACTTCATATTTTGATCCAAAAATATATGTATTTTATATTAATATTATCATTGTTTTATATTCTTCATTTTTAAACGAAATCTGGTAATTTATAAGATTTATATCTTTAATTTATGCGAACTTTTAGGGTTTTTTGGTACAAGTTTTTCTGGAACATGTATTTTTGGACAAAACGTTTTCTTTTTGAGACTACAAGTTTTTGGACTCAACAAGTTTTTTTTGGAACGAGCAAGTTTTTTTCTCCTTTGGGACCAACATCTCTATTGCCGGATCCAGGAAATTTTAGAAGAAACTCGCAGACAAGCCAAAAACTAAGCTAAGTAACATTTCCAGAAAAAAAAAAGAAAAAGTCTCTGAAACATTTAATTTTTTTTTATAAAATTTGAGTTTAATTTCCTTAAACCCACAAAAAGAAAGAAAGGACGGATTTTGAAATATATCGTCGTTTTTTTTGTCAAGTGTTTCTAAATACATCAAAAAATCAAATAGACTGGCGTCCAAAATATTTTTGTTTAATATTTTACTTTTTGATATATTGCAAATTTAATTCGTGGAACGAACCCATAATAAAAAGAGATGAGCTTAACCACATTTATTACTACTTATCAACAAATTAAAAATAACGTTTCACTAATTTTACTGGACTAAAATAAATACTGGGAATAATTGGAATAAAGAAGCGCGGTACGTCGCTTTTTTTACAATCCCGTCTTATACACTACTTAGGAGAGATGACGTAAGCGCAACTTTAAAATTTTATAAATTTGTTAATTTCACTTTCACACTTTTGTTCAGTTTTGCTTAAATTTTCATCTCCATTACATTACTCGTTAAATCAGGCGTACGTCACTAAATTTGACAAAAATCATGTTGAACTTGATCTGAATTAGACACGGTTTATTAACAAATTCATTATAAATATTTATTTTCCGATATTACTATACGATATTTGTAGCTTAAAATTCAAAATATACATCTTAAAAAACTAATTTACTTGTTCATTTTACAAAACTACAATATTAAATATTGCCCGTGTATACTTCGAGTAAATTTACTTCACTATTATTTTTTTCATTATATGATTCATTATTTTCCGCAGGAAATACCAGAGCAACCAACTAGCTGAACAAGCACTAAAAACTGAAAAGAACTTTATCTCCGATCCGGACGATAATTCTATTCAAAGTAAACTATTCCAACTAATAGAAATGCGTTCGTACAAAAAGCATAAAAACGACGTTCAAAAAAACAAGAAGAATAAGAAGAAAATGACCGCACTTTACGACCTCGAACGACTACCGAGTGTACTTAAACATTTACCGAGAGGCTCAGTCTTCAATGAATACATAGACGTAACCTTTATTGAAAATTTTTATTAAATAATAAATTTAAACAAATCTATTTAATATATTGTGTTCCTTTATCTTATATTTTGTTCCTATATATGTTTCCTATATCTTATTCCCATATTTTGTTTCTATATCTGGTTACTATAATTTGCACCTGTATCTTGTTCCTATATCTTATCATCCCTATATCTTGTTCTTATATTTTGTTCCTATATCTTGTTTCTACATCTCATTTCTATATATTGTTCCTATATCTTGTTTTTGTATCTTGTTTCTATATCTTGATCCTCTATCTTGTTCCCATTACTTGTTCCTATATCTTGTTCCTATAACTTGTTCCTATATCTTATTCCTATATCTTGTTCTTATATTTTTTTTCTATATCTTGTTTCTACATCTCATTTCGATATATTGTTCCTATATCTTGTTGATATATGTTATTCCTATATATTGATTTTTGTATCGTGTTCCTATATCTTGATCATATATCTTGTTCCTATATCCTGTTCACATAACTTGTTGCTATATCTTGTTTCTATATCTTGTTTCTATATCTTGTTTCTATATCTTGTTTCTATATCTTATCCCTACATCTTGTTCCTATATCTGGTTCCTATATATTTGCACCTGTATCTTGTTCCTATATCTTATTCCTATATCTTGTTGATATATCTTGATCCTATATCTTGTTCCTATATCTTGTTCCTATATCTTGTTGCTATATCTTGTTTCTTTACTAAGTGATCTCAGTGTAGTTACCAATGGCTATTATACCGAGTGTTGAATTTTTTATTACATTACGTTACATTACTTTACATATAAAACAAAAACAGAAATATAAATATCCTTTTAGTATCCTTATTGTACCTCCCTGTTTGATTGAGTGAAAGTTTATTATCAAGTTGATCTATTTCATTTGAGATGAACTCTAACTGCCAACAATGTTTCCTCTGTTACAGTGTATATATATATACCTATATAAACCGCCCGTAGAATGGAAGAGATTGTCAACATAACGTTCAGTGGTCAAGCTTAGCCATGAGATGCATACTGATGATGATCGGTAGACGTTGATACCGTAAAATATGGTTCGATGGCATTCACTGCACAATCAGTTCGTTCACTTGAATCATTTATGTCGTTAATTTGATTGATAGGTTAAATACGAAGAGTCGTTTTGATTATAATTATTTTAATTGACCTTTAAATTAGTACTTAATATGGTAAAATTGTGCAATTATTTATTTATAGTAAACAAGTTAATTTACTAATAGATTAAATATACTTGACGACATACAAATAAACACATCGGAAAATAAAACGAAACTCTCAAAATTCTGAAGATGCAAATATTTGTAGAAAGATTTTTTCATTTTCGGTTTTTTTAGATTATGCAGAACTTTTTATCAAGAATAATTTTTTTTATAAAACCAATAATAAATAGTTTTCTATATGGTCCTAATTGAAGTAGACACACTGTATATATAATCTTAATTATTTTGGCACAATTGAACGTTATATCAATTATCTTTGTTGCAAAGTAATTAACCCTTATATGGCCTATAATAATAACAGCCGTCCCTTGACCCCACAACCCTTGGGTTCTGGGGTTCACTTGTATGGGGGTGAAATGTAGGGAGAGTATTATTATTATTACATTTAATGTTTTTTTTTGATATGTCGTCACATTGGTATTGATATTAATCACTCTAAAAGAAAATAAATGTAAATGTATAAATTTTCTCAAATTTATATAATACTGCACCGCAGCTAAATAAGATTGATGTATCAAAATTTTGGAAAAAGTTTTATTGGAAATAAACCAAAAAATGAATATTAAAAAAGTAACTGTATTTTGTTTTAATAACAATTTTTGTGAACTTTATCCACAATAAAAAAATATAGCTAAATTTCCTTCCTATTTTCGCATGAAAAGAATTTTTGTTTAAAAATCAATTTTTTGAAATATTTTTGTCGAAAATGATTAAATAATGATTTTTTGGCATTTAAGGTATTTTTTTATTTTAAAATGGGTAATCAATTATTAAACATAAAACAAAAATAAATTTTACCAAAAATTAGAAAAAAAAATTAAGTAATTTAAAATCTAAGTAATAAATTACACCTGTTTAGTGTACATTATCTAAAATGCATACAGTTACCCGTAGTTACTTCAGTGCTTTTTTATACTTACAAGTAATTAGGTACACGCTTATTAACTCAATTAACTATTCAAATAACTGTTTGTAGCTAGAAAGCTTTATAATCATCGTGTCACTAAAGAAATATCTAAATTACTCGCTTCATTTTTAAAATAGCTTAAAAAAAGCTTTTAGTAGTCATTTTTGTAAATTTGCTACTTAGTTATTAAAGTTACAAGTTGTAGAAAAAAATTATTATGCAGTTTTATTGTAACCGGTTTAGACAATTTTTTACTATTATTTAGTTCGATATCGAAATTCATATATTGTGTATAAATGATTAACACGAATCCATGACAATCATCCGGACAATCCTTTCTGGATAATTGTTCCTGGATAATCTTTCACGGTTAATCCTTTCCGGATAATCCTTCCCGGAAAAATCTTCCCGGATAATTCTTCCTGGACAATCTTTCCCCGATAATCCATCGAAGATAATCCTTTTAGAATAATCCGTCCCGGATAATCCTTCCTGGACAATATTTCCTCCCGGATAATGCTTCCTGGACAATCTTTCCCGGATAATCCTTCATAGATAATCATTTCCGGAATATCCTTCGTGGACAATCTCTTTCGGATAATCCTTCCTGGACAATCTTTTCCCGATAATCCTTCATAGATAATCCTTTCCGTATAATTATTTCCGGCTAATCCTTCGTGGACAATCTTTCCCGAATATTCCTTCCTGGACAATCTTTTTCTGATAATTCTTCAGAGATAATCCTTTCCGGAATATCCTTCGTGGACATCTTTTTCGGATAATCCTTCCTGGACAATCTTTTTCCAATAATCCTTCATAGATAATCCTTTCCGTATAATTATTTCCGGCTAATCCTTCGTGGACAATCTTTTCCGAATATTCCTTCCTGGACAATCTTTTTCTGATAATTCTTCAGAGATAATCCTTTCCAGAATATCCTTCATGGACAATCTTTTTCGGATAATCCTTCCTAGACAACCTTTTTCCGATAATCCTTCATAGATAATCCTTTCCGTATAATTATTTCCGGCTAATCCTTCGTGGACAATCTTTCCCGAATATTCCTTCCTGGACAATCTTTTTCTGATAATTCTTCAGAGATAATCCTTTCCAGAATATCCTTCGTGGACATCTTTTTCGGATAATCCTTCCTGGACAATCTTTTTCCAATAATCCTTCATAGATAATCCTTTCCGTATAATTATTTCCGGCTAATCCTTCGTGGACAATCTTTCCCGAATATTCCTTCCTGGACAATCTTTTTCTGATAATTCTTCAGAGATAATCCTTTCCAGAATATCCTTCGTGGACATCTTTTTCGGATAATCCTTCCTGGACAATCTTTTTCCAATAATCCTTCATAGATAATCCTTTCCGTATAATTATTTCCGGCTAATCCTTCGTGGACAATCTTTCCCGAATATTCCTTCCTGGACAATCTTTTTCTGATAATTCTTCAGAGATAATCCTTTCCAGAATATCCTTCATGGACAATCTTTTTCGGATAATCCTTCCTAGACAATCTTTTTCCGATAATCCTTCATAGATAATCCTTTCCGTATAATTATTTTCGGAATATCCTTCGTGGACAATCTTTTTCGGATAATCCTTCCTGGACAATCTTATTCCGATAATCCTTCATAGATAAACCTTTCCGGATAATTATTTCCGGCTAATCCATCGTGGACAATCTTTCCCGAATATTGCTTCCTGGACAATTCTTCTTGGACAATCATTACCGGACAATTCTTCCCCATGACATTTCTATCCCGTTGCATATATTCCTCACATATGCTCAATCCAGTCACTATTTTTAAGTAAGCATGTAAATGCAAATATTGTATATAAATGATTAACACGAATCCATGAAAATCCTCAGGACAATTCTTTCCGGATAATGGTTCCTGGACAATCTTTCCCGGAGAGTCCTTCCCAGATAATCCTTCCCGGACAATCCGTACCGGAAAATTCTTCCCCATGCCATTTCTATCCCGTGTTGAATATATTTCTCACATATGCTTAATCCAGTCATTATTTTTAGGTAAGTATGTAAACGAAAATATTGTATATAAATGATTAACACGAATCCATGAAAATTATCCGGACACTCCTTTCCGGATAATTCTTCCTGGACAATTTTTCCCGAATCATCCTTCCTGGACAAACTTTCCCCAATAATCCTTCTTAGTTAACTTTTCCAGATAATTCTTCCTAGACAATCGTTCCTTCCGGATAATCCTTCCTGGACAATCTTTCCCGGATAATCCTTCATAGATAATCCCTTCCGTATAATTCTTTTCGGAGAATGCGTCCTGGACAATTTTCCCATATAATTATTCCTGGAGAATTTTTCCCGAATAATCCTTCATAGCTAATCCTTTCCGTATAATTCTTTCCGGATACTCCTTCCTGGATAGTCCTTCCCAGATAATTCTTCTTGGACAATCCTTACCGGACAATTCTTCCCCATGATATTTCTACCCCGTTGTATATATTCCTCACATATGCTCAATCCAGTCAATATTTTTAAGTAGGCATGTAAATGCAAATATTGTATATAAATGATTAACACGAATCCATGACAATCCTCCGGAAAATTCTTTACGGATAATCGTTCCTGGACAATCTTTGCCGGATAATCCTTCACAGATAATCCTTTCTGTATAATTCTTTTCGGGTAATCCTTCCTTGACAATCTTTCCCGGATAATCCTTCCTGGAGAATCATTCCCGGATAATCCTTCATAGATAATCCTTTCCGTAAAATTCTTTCGGGATACTCCTTCCCGGATAGTCATTTCCAGATAATCCTTCCTGGATAATCTTTCCCCAATAATCTTTCTCGTATAATTCTTTGCGGATAATCCTTCGTGGACAATATTTCCTGTATAATCCTTCCTGGACAATCTTTCCCGGATAATCCTTCATAGATAATTCCTTCCGTATAAATATCAATCTTAATATGGGAATTAATGTGAAAAAAATAATTGGGGATACATTTTATCTAAGTTAAGCATTGTTTGGAAAATAATTATCCGGGGAGAATTGTCTGGGGAAGGATTGGTGCCCGGAAGGATTGTAGTGGGAGGGATTATAGTCGGATAGAATAGTCAAGAGAAAGGATTATTGTGAGGAAGGATTATATTATTATGGGGAAGAATTATCCGGGAAGGATTGTCCGGGGATAAATTTTCCGGAAATGCATTTTCAAGGATTAACACTTTTTATTGCTACGTTTTAAAAAAAAAACTCTGTACTTATTTCCTGATTGTATTTATATAAAAATATTCCTTGTTAAAAACTATTTTATTGTTGGATTTTAATTCATTCACATATTTAAATAAAACTGTTAATTTTTATATTATTATTATAAATAATTAACACATATGTTGCTTAAAAATAATAACAATGTGTTCATTTTATACTTGTCTCTCATAAACTGACTGTATTAATTAAAACCATAATAATTAAAAATAATTATACCATCTTCATCTGAAAGCTTCTATTTCCTTCTTGTTCCTTTTATTTTGTTTCGTTTTTTTTTGAGGCATGCCACTCATGTCGGATTTAATATTCAAATTATGTGGCGAGAAACAATTGCAGGGCGTGGTTAGAGTTCCCTACCGAGATAAGCATTGTTTCTTTGGGCAAATAACAAGATGAACACGCTATGTACTTAGCATAGCTATGATGTCGATGTCGGTAAATTACAAAGTTTTTTTTGATTCGTAACAAATTTTATGTACACTGAAAAATGAAGCGGTTTTTTATCAAGTCAAAATAAAAATCTTAACTTATATTTGTAAGGTAAATAGTTGAAATCTTCTTTTTTGAGGAGATAATAAATCTCGAAATCTAGCACAATATTTAAATCCTTCGATATTAAATTAAAGAGTAGGGATCGGCAATTAGTTTCGGCAATAATACCATCATCAGGCCTATAATACAGAGTACAAAAATCGGTTGTGTCGCCCCAAAACTTTCCCGACAAATCCACGAATACTTTTTCAGATATTTAATGTTAATGTTTCAAATTTAGACATTTTTTTATTTTTGACAGGTGACAGTTGAAGAAATAATTTTGACTGTTTTGAATAGAGTTTGTTAAGGACTTTCAAATGACATATTGCATGTCCAATTCCGTGACATATTGTATCTGTCATTTTTTGATAGAGCTACTTTCGTTCGACAGATGTCGTACAAAAACTAATGGGTTCTTCCGACGAGTAACCCAAAACTCTGTACCAAATTTCAGCTCAATCGGATTAAACGTGTGGCCTCTATTGTGGAAAAATACACACACACACACACATACCGACAGACAGACTTCCATCTGGAAATGGTTATAATCGTCTCAGGGGACCCGAAAATCGATATTTCCCTTTTTATCTCGAATTTTGTTTTAGCTCGTTCACAATACTTTCCCTTCTAGGAGGTGGTTCGGGAAAGTAAAAATTAACTAACTTAACAAAATTAATTCTTGTAAAAATCGGAGAAATTGCATATTAAAGATACATGGTTGGTACAACAATTCAAAGTGATTACAGCACCCTTTGTGAATTTCGGACAATGATATCTCAAAAAGTAATTTTGTTAAAAAATTTAAATTTTCGCAAAATAAAATAGGGATTCTTGCATTTTTAAATTTTAATTCCTTTCAGTTTCCGAGAAAAGAAAATCAAGGAGCTTTAAATTTCAAAATTTCATAATGCAAATGCATGAATCCATCAATAGCACTATTTTGAATATAATAGCCAAATTTGAGCTCTTAATGTATTTTTTAACGATTTTTTAAAATTGGCCAAAATTAATGTCTAAAACGCCTCGTTAAGTGCTGCCTCCTGGTGTAATGCGCTTGTATTTAGCGTATCGTACACATCTTATTACCCGTGATAGTTTTTAATCTACGTCAGCATTACAAAGGTCGCAGTTCATCTCTTTTCGAACTATATGGGTGCTTCCGACTTTGAATCCACAGCACAGTGCTGTACTTACCTTAATGTTTAAAATCAAAATGGAGAGAGGAGAAAATGGGTGGTACTAGGAAAGATTATAAACATTATAACATATAAGAAAGTAATAAAAACCTTAAAAAGGTAAATATTGGTCTCAAAGACATCGTGGAACTATGGTAAAAGGATAAAGAGTCGAACACAGCCACAAAAAAAGGTTTTAGGAAACCAGTACCATGTCGAAGCCCGGACAATCATAAAATTAGTATTATACATTAGGAGTCAACCCTAAAGGTGACCAACCACGTAACGAACCCATAATGTGCTCAAACAATAGTGTTAACATTAAATAGGTATACATCTTTTCAATTATAACGCAAAACAACGACATTAAAATATTTGACTCAAATATTGGCCTCCAATGATTGACTCAAATGTTGGGCAATTGTCATGTCGAGTATCCTGCTATATGGTGGAACGAAATGGGGGGAGAGAAAAAGAAGAACTGTCATGTAGGGAAAAAAGAAGAAGACGTTTAACATAAAGATTATCAAAAATAAACAAAGGTTTCTTTAACATTGAACATGAAAACAAAAGGAATAAGAAGTTTAACATTGCTACAAAATTAAATAGAACATAGACATATGAAAATAAGGGAAGGGAGGATGAGAAAAAAAAGTTAGTTGAAGGTTGAGAGGTGCAGCAAGTTAGTTAAAAATGGTCTCTGAAATTACCTGACAAGAACATGTGGTTATCTTTAAGTCTAATTTTATCGTTCAAATAAGATACAAAATTATTAATAGAAAGGAATTTATCTCAAATATTACAAGGAGGTTGAGTTTGTAACCTTTACCAACATTATGTAGGAGTTCGGAATGGTTCGTAGAGATAATATGGTTTGCAATCGAAGAAGGAGTATTAGTAATATCTGCGCCACCTTCCGTTTATAGTGTGAAGGCCACTTGCAAGGGCAGCTTCAATGAATAAAAATACTCTAGGACCTCTATTCTTGAATATCGGGAAGTCGAAATGATGAGAGAAAGTAACGTAACAGTGGGCGTGGCTCTCCGAAACTGAAAATACTGTATTTCAATTTTTCTACTGGTCCCAAGTAAGAGAAAATAAAAATGACAATGGAAATAACAAATCATAACCGAAAATTAAGTCGAAACCGTGTTTTTTGTGAGTGATTTTTTTTGTATAAAATGGATGTAAACAATTTTGCTTTGCAATTTTTTATGTCAATCCAGGTCTACAAAAAGACCAAATGTGGGAATAGCTTTTTAAGAGTCCCTAAAGTTCAAAAAATTATTGTATAAGTAATAAATAGGTATATTCTATAATTTTTACTTTCCCGACCCATCTCCTAGAAGGGAAAGTATTGTGAACGAGCTAAAAAAAAATTTCGAGATAAAAACGGAAATATCCATTTTCGGGTCCCCTGAGACGATTAAGACCATTTCCAGATGGAAATCTGTCTGTCCGTCATCTGTTTGTCCGTCTGTCTGTCTGTCTGTCTGTCTGTGTGTGTATTCTTCCACGATAGAGGCCATACGTTTAATCCGATTGAGTTGAAATTTGGTACATGATTTTGGGTTTTTGTACAACATTTGTCCAACGGAAGTATCACTATCAAAAAATGACAGATGCAATATATGTCACGGAATTTAACTTGCAATATGTCATTTCAAAGCCCTTGAAAATCTCTCTTCAGAACAGTCAAATTTATTTCTCTATCTGTCATCTGTCATAAATAAAAAAGTCAAAATTTGACACTTTAACATTTTACAATCTTTTCCATGTCTGTCCAATTTTTTTTTTCAATTTTTCTTTGACCTTTTAATAGTTTTTGAGATTTTTTGTTTTTTGAAATTTTTTAATATTTTTGAGATTTTAGAGATTTTTGAGATTTTTTGAGATTTTTTGAGATTTCTTGATGTTTTTTGAAATCATTTGAGGTTTTTTGGGATTTTTTGAGATTTTCAGTGGTTTTTTGAGATTTTTAGAGGATTTTGAGGTTTTTTGAAATCATTTAGGATTCTTTGATACTTTTTAGATTTTTTAAGAATTTATAGATTTTTGAGAATTTTTTGAAGTGTTTTAATATTTTTGGAGATTTATTTGAGATTCATAAAGTTTTTTTTGTTATTTTTTAATATTTTTTAAGATTTTTTTAAATTTTTATGAAATTCGTTTCAGTTCTTTGAGATTCTTTGAATCTTTTCAGATTGTTTGAGAATTTTTACAGACTTTATGAGGTTTTTTCATTTTTTTATGATTTTTTGAGTTTTTTGATCTTTTTTGAGTTTTTTTGAGGTTTTTAAAGCATTTTTGAGATTTTTTAAATTATTTGAGATTTTTTGAGGTTTTTTGAGATCTCATGATATTTTTTGGTTTTTTGAGGTTTTTCCGACCCATCTCCAAGAAGGGAAAGTATTGTGACCGAGCTAAAAAAAAATCAAGATAAAGATGGAAATATCCATTTTGAGGTCACCTGAGATGATTAAGGCCATTTCCAGATGGAAGTCTGTCTGTCGGTTTGTCTGGCTGTGTGTATTCTTCCAGGATAGAGGCCACACGTTTAAACTGATTGAGCTGAAATTTGGTATATGGGTTTGGGTTACCCATCGGAAGAACCCATTAGTTTTTGTAGGACATCTGTTAAAGGGAAGTGTCACTGTCAAAATATGACAGTTGCAATATCTCACTGAATTTGACTTGCAATGTGTCATTTGAAAGCCCTTGAAAAACCCTATTCAGAATAGTCAAAATTATTTCTCCAACTGTCACCTGTCAAAAATAACAAAATGTCAAAATTTTAAACTTTAAATATCTGAAAAAGTATTCGTGGATACTCGTCGGGAATGTTTTGGGGCGACATAACCGATTTTTTTGTTTTGTTCTCCTGGCTTGTCATTGCAGATACTATACTAACTATACAATAAAAAAACTAAATAACTATATCTACAGAACAACAGTAACACCAAGTACAAAGATTGTAAAAAGAAAACTTTTTAGGTTATCCGTGAAAAAGTGTTGAAAAACGTCACTTGATGACATTGATACCACCCAAAAATACATAAAATCCCCTAGGTACGTCCGGCGTTGCCGTATTCTTACGTAAATAAAGAGCTATTAGTTAAAATTCGAAAAAACTTGGTCGATTCAAGTGATTTAAAATTAATGGTCCCTTAAAATTTAAAGGGCCTTTAGTCAATGGGCCCTTAGAAATAAGTCTGCAAGTGACTATAAATCACATGAAATTTTAAAGTATTCAAATTTCAAGACATTTTTCATAATACGGTGGAGAGAAAAGGATAATTTGGAAGCAGGAGAATTCTTCTTTTTTTTGTTTATTTCATATATTTAAAATCTCCATGTAAAATGCAATAATAACTATGCGCGATTTTGACCGAGATCTCGCCTTATATTAGCGGTTTTTTATGATATAAAATATTTATTAAAAGTGCGCGTCTGTGCTTTTTTTTTCAAATTTATCTATAGAAAAAAGTTGATATCACTTTTACTAAATTAAAAAATGCCGCCGACACGCTAAAAAGAATTCAGTACAAAATCGATTTGTGAAAATCGCAGCTTCCTATATTTAATATTAACGCAGCGTCCGTTAAAATCCATAAGCACAAAATTTTTGTTATAAAATTTTAGGATAATTTTTTTATGTTGAATCGAAATCTAAAAATCCAAACTTTTATACAAATAAGAAAAAAACTCACACGAAACGCTTTAACGCATTTACAAATTTATGCGGCAAAAAAATATATTAATATAATCAATATTATATCCATCCTCAGTATTAAAATAATATATTTCTCGTAAAAACTTTTCAGAGGTCCCGTAGTGTAGTGGTTATCACGTCTGCTTCACACGCAGAAGGTCCCCGGTTCGATCCCGGGCGGAACCAAATTTTATTTTTACTGAAATTTCATTATTTGTTTTAAATGGTAGAATTTATTTATTATATTATTTGTTCAAGGATTATCAAAAAGATTAATATCAATTTGATACATTACAAATATTGATGTTTCTAGCAAAAAATTATAATTTTGGAAAATGCTAACGATATTCTTCAATAGAAATTTTTGGTCAAAATTCTTAACATTTTTGATCAAAATTCTTAAAATTTTTGATCAAATTATTTGATTTGCACTAAATAACATTATAAATCTTTATTTTTTTAACATCGTTACAATTCCTCTTCATAAGGAAATTTGTAGGTTGTAACTTTCTCATTTTAGGGACTAAAGTGCCACTTTTATTAAAATATTTAGTAATCTCTTTGTAGAAACTAAAATGTCACTTTAACCTAATTGAGACTAAAAGTTTGCCGTGCAAAAAAATAGCGTATGCACCTAGAGACTAAACTGAATTTTAGTCCTTCGAGTTATTGTTTAATCTTCACTACCAGGATTTAAAGTAACACTTTAGTCCCTTGGTACTTAATATACTATTATATTTCTTTCGGTCAATATCTTTTTTATAATGTCTTTAGAATTCACTATACTGGGAGATTTTATTTTAATTAAGAAATTTTGCCATACACTAAAATAAGTGTAATCTTATAATTTTAATTTCTTTATTTTATTTTGCATTACTATTATTTTATTACACATATATCTTTTTGTGAATATTAAATATCATATATCTGTGTGTAGATCGAAAAAGTCATGATTAATTATAACTTGTTATCTCACTTCTTGCTGTCGCTTCAATCGGGTCCAAATACTTAATGGATATAAAATAAGGAAAAGAAATTTTTTAGATTTTATATAATAGTTTAAACATGGAGCATTAGTAAAAAGTTGTTACTGAGAAGGCTTTTTTTGTACTAAGAAGACTTGAAATTCTATAGAAAAGCTAATATATACTATACATGTTATATACTAGCTGAATATCAGTGTTTCTTTATTAGTATTCGGACGACCAAGCTTTGCTTGTTTTTTCCTATTACTTTCCCGACCCGTCTCCTAGAAGGGAAAGTATTGTGAACGAGCTAAAAAAAATTTCGAAACAAAAACGGAAATATCCATTTTCGAGTCCCCTGAGACGACTCAGACCATTTCCAGATGAAAGTCTGTCTGTCTGTCTGTCTGTCTGTCTGTCTGCCTGTCTGTCTGTGTGTGTATTCTTTTACGATAGAAACCATACGTTTACTCCGATTGAGCTGAAATTTAGTATATGGGTTTGGGTTACCCGTCAGAAGAACCCATTAGTTTTTGTACGATATCTGTCAAACGGAAGTATCACTATCAAAAAATGACAGATGCAATATCTCATGGAATTTGACATGCAATATGTCATTTGAAAGACTTTGAAAAACTCTATTCAAAATAGTCAAAATTATTTCTCCAACTGTTACCTGTCAAAAATAGAAAAATGTTAAAAGTTGAAACTTTAACATTAAATATCTGAGAAAGTATTCGTGGATACTCCTTGGGGTGACACAACTGATTTTTTTTTCTTATATTTTGCTGTTTTTTTTTTGTTTTTATATTTTCTTATTGCTTTCTGTTTTTTTCTTATTTTCATTGGTTTTTCTTCTTTTTTTTCTTATTTTCTCTAGTTCTCACTATTTTTTTCTATTCCTATATTTTACCGTTTTTCAAATTTTTTTTCTACTTTTTCTTGTTTTCCATATTTTTCACTATTTTTCGTTATTTATACAGTTTTTTCCCTTTTTTTTTGTTTTACTGTTTTTTACTGTTATTTTACTTTTTTCCGTTTTCCCCTATTTTTCTTTGTTTTTCCACTTTTTCCTTATTTTGTCCTATTTTTTCGATTCATTTTAATTTTCCATATTTATCACTGTTTTTTTCTATTTATCATGATTTTTTCATATTTTCTTTATTTTCTCTATTTATCACGATTTTTTATTGTTTTCACTATTTTTCCCTGTTTATCCCAATTTTTTTTCTATATATTTTTATATATTTATCTCTATTTTTCAGATTTTTCCTTATTTTGCCTTATTGATCTCAACCATATGCAATTTTCATTGGATTTTCCTATATTTTTCCTACTTTTGTTCCTATTTTTTTCCTATTTTTCTCTAGTTCTCACTATTTTTTCCTATTTTTTCTTATCATTTGCCGCTTTTTAAAATTTTTTCCAACTTTATTATTTTTCCATATTTTTCACTATTTTTAGCTATTTATATAGCTTTTTCCCTTTTTTTTTTGTTTTACTGCTTTTTCACTATTTTTCCGTTTTCCCCTATTTTTCTTTGTTTTTCCACTTTTTTCTTATTTTGTCCTATTTTTTCGATATATCCTAATTTTTCTGTTTTTCACTATTTTTCTCAATTTATCATAATTTTTTCATATTTTTCTTTACCCGAATTATTAATACTTTTCACTTTTTTTTCCTGTTTATCCCAATTTTTTTTCTATTTCTCAATATTTTTCCTTGTTTATCTCTATTTTTTCAGATTTTTCCGTATATCTCAATTTTTCCTATTTTTCAATATTTTTCCTTTTTTTTCTGTTTATCCCGATTTTTCCCTTATATTTCAATATTTTTCACTACTTTACTATTTCTCCCCATTTTTTCCTATTTTCGTTATTTCGCCCCATTTTGCTTTATTTATCTTCCAATTTTTCTCCAGTTTTCCGTATTCTTTCCTATTATTTCATTTTATTTTTCTTATTTTTTTTTTGTTTTTTCCCGATTTTCATTATTTTTTCCAATATTTCCTTATTTTGAACTATTTTACATTATTTTGCCTTCATTATTTTTCTAAATATTTCCAATTTTGTCTTAATTTTCTATTCCTCCCTATTTTTCTCCAGTTTTTCGTATTCTTTCCTATTATTTCATTTTATTTTTCTGTGTTCTTATTTTTTCATGTTTTTCATTATTTTTTTTTTTATTTTTTCTTTTTTTATACAATTTTTTACCCTATTTTGCACTGGTTTTGCTTATTTTTCATATTTTGCGTCATTTTCCCTATTTTTTTTCCCTAATTTGCCGTATTTTTTCCTATTTATTCGAATTTTTTACTCTTATTCCTATTTCTTCTTATCAGTTTTCCCCATTTTTTCCTATTCTTCTTATTTCTTTTTCCTGCTTTCGATTATTTTTTTTATTTTTCCCCATTTTTAATTCTTTTACCCTATTTTTCTCAATTATTCCATATGTTGCCCTACTTTTTTCCTATTCTTCCTCACTTTTCCCTACTTTTCCTAGTTTTCCGTATTTTTTCTTACCTTTACTATTTTTCCCTATTTTTTCCCCATTTTTCCTATTTTTTCTTTTTCTCCTATTTTTCCATGTTTTTCCTAAAAATTCAAATGAGAGAATATCGGCTATAATATATTTGGAAAAATCCTTTCTTAATGGGTAGATTTTGCTGTATGTTTATTGTATATCAGTCAGGACTTTGCCGCTTATATTATAGTCTAAAAGAAAAAAAAATTATAATTATATTCTTAACAATCAGATTTTTTTCAATTTTTAAAATAGATATAAATCACAAACATTTATAAAAAAATAACGAAGAGTTTTTTATAAACAGCTGACAAGGTGTATTTAAATTTAAGTAGTTCTTAATCTAGTTGGGATTAAAAACGAGATAAAGTAGGCTACCTGTGACGAAAAAACAGAACAACTCTTAAAACCCGCTAAGCGTATAAACCCTTTTTACACGAAAAAGGATTTTTTTGTTCAAATCCGACCTCTTTTTAATTCTAAATATTTTTTAATTAGTACCAGATCCTTTACCGAAATATATTTTCCATTTATATAATGTAAAATAGAAAAAATTAATGGAAGTAAAAATTCCTATATTTATTATGTCAAAATAAACAACATTAAATATAAAGCTTGAATTTTAATCTAATCAAATTTAGAGAGAAGTAAACAAGTTTTCTTATGCTTGGTTTGGTTAATATTTATTTTGCAGAGATTGGATGTCTGCACCAAAAACACGAAACTCTTTAGGGAGACAGAACATTCCATCGGAAGAAGATACTGAATTTACAATGAATTAAATATTTTCCGGATATAATCCCCAGCAAAAAGGGAAAACAAGGAAATAAAGGTTTTTTATTAATGTAAAATAATTAACTGAAATATACTGTTATACCAGAATAATAATTTGAATTATTAGAAAACTAAAATATGTGACAAATTTAATCAATCATTTTTGACAATAATAAAACCACATATTAAAATGATGAATAGCCATTAAATCTTTTAAGAATCATCTCATCCTGCTTATTATTTTTCCAAAATATCCCTAAGGACTTCTAAATCAAATTCTCCCAGAGCGCACCCTCTTTATTACATTTTAATGAAACGCATCTAGAATTAGAAAACTGGACGTTCCCTCGTTTGTCTAATTTGAAATTTCCATGAATTTCCACAAGATCTAGGACCTAGGAATTAGCATTATTCATTCGGTTTGTGCATCCACCCCAGGATTGCAGGACCCTTTCCGAACTGGAAGGAATAAGAAGTGACAGATGCACATGTAGACACACATACCAAACGCTGCTTGCACGTATAGAGGGTGGTTAGTGTAAAATTTTTATAAGTCAATAAAGGAGATGGCATTGTTCGAAAAATTAATGTAAAATTACAGACTTATTATATAGAGGAACGTCACCAAAGTTGGACCTCCATTTGCTTTTTGGTATCTAAAAAATTTAAGGAATCAAAATTGAAAGTTACAATGCCTGGATTGCAAATTTTAAACAATTAACTGTAACATACATTCAACCCAAATTTCATACAAGACTTTCTTTTGATAAATTTGGAAAAAACTTAGTAGATAGTATACAATTTTTTGAGTATTCTTTTTCAAAACGGCTGGAGAAAAAAGGGAGGCTGGTGGGCAGAGAAGAATAATGACATATGGATAAATGACAGATGACTGGGAAAATGACAGACGAACGAACGAACAAACGCTCAGTGGTTTAGACGGACAGACGCATAGAGGGACACACAACCAGAGGGTGCTGACAGAGCAGAAGGGTCTGATAGACCTGAAGTACAACGGCGCCAGTCTTCAGTTCTCTCAGATCTTTCTGCTCTGTCAGCACCCTTTGGTTGTCTGCCAATTACCCAGTCATCTGTCATTTGTCCATCTGTCATTATTATTCTCCTCCCATCAGCCTCTCTTTTTTCTCCAGCCGTTTTGAAAAAGAATACTCAAAAAGTGTTCCGAAAGTGTATACTATCTAAGCTGTTGGTTTTTAAGGTATGTTTTTTATTTGTTTTTAGTGTTGATTTCGGTAATCCCGCCGTCCCGTAATTTCCCAATCATCTTATAAGTCATCTAGAGCCTCTCAGCTGTCACAACAATGATTTATTAATAACAATTGCCGATTTTACAATTTTTTCATAAATTTTCAAAAGGTCAACCCTCATCTCGCGCCACATCTATCGCGCCACATGCGCCAAGCCATATGCGCGACCTGTCAACCGTTTCGCGCGACATCTTGGATTCATCCGTTTTCGCGCCTCCCCACACTCCAAGGTGTTCCATATCGCTATCGGGCTGAAGGACATCCATTCTACTTTCGGATTTTCGAAAAAGGGCTACCTAAATACAGCCATGGGACGTCTTTTGGCTGCCTCTTGCTTTATTATTGTGCTCCTCGAGGTTCTGCTGGAAAGAGATTTTGATCCACGGCCACGTCCTCGACTTGTTGAAGGGTGGGTGGCTTGCTTGCTCTAGTTTCAATAGACTGCTCCAAGTCAGTCTTATATGGCGAAGAAGTTATGATTTGAGATTTGTATGTCTTTCTTCCTCTTGTAGAAATCTTTTTTTTCACTTGTGGAATTGGCGCTAGATCGAATGAACTTACATGGCAAGACGTTGTTGCCCCTATTTGTGTGAATTCCGTAGTAACTGGAGGAAACTTCATCTGGCTTTGTCCATAGAAAGTCATCGATGGAATAGGTGATATACAGGGTTTTTGACTGATGGTCTATTCAAATCTATTTGGCTTGGCTTGTCATACTGGTATCCATTAGTTCTTCGCCAGTTCTTTTTCGCATCTTGCTGGCCTCTTCAATAAATTCATTGTCGGTGAATTTGTTTCTATCTACGGGGTAGATGCCAGTTACTCGGAAGCCGTTAATTCAAATCTGAGCAGTCTAACACTTGATGTATGGTTTTCCAAACAATTCCATTACATCAAAAGCACTTACAGCGCGATCATTATGATGCATCCACTGTCTTATCTCTTCACTGTAATATGTTTTCAGAGGGGTCGAGGGGCTACATTTTATGCGAAGAATACGGCGGGAGCGAGAGAATGGTGATATGGTTTTTTCTAGCCAAGTCTATCAAATCGATAATTTGTGTATGACTATAATGATCGTCCAGAAGTAGCAGCACCGGTTTCTCCTCGGTGGCTTTAACAAACTCTATAATATGTTGAAACCACAGGGTAAAAAGGTTGGTCTGGATCCATCCTGAGAGGTGAGCAGCAAAAATTGTTCTGGCTGGAGCTCCTTTCTGCAGTTCGATATTCATATTTTTTCTAAGAAAGATCACGAGAGGAGAGACAAATGTTGCTGCAGCATTCATGCATACAACAATGGTAATTAATGACCCACGCTCAGCAGATGTTAAAGACACGATTTGCCTTTTACCTCGGAGGCCACCTACTCTTGCCACTTTTGTTGTTTCGGTAGGCTTTCTTTCAGAGAGCTTTACTTGGTGGAGTTTAAGGAACAGCTTGACCCACTTTCTTCCAGCCATATCGTCACCAAAAGGATGCTTGAGATTGTTTCTTACGGCCAACTGTAAAGCCATTCTTCGCAGATCTGTCCAAAAAACGATGCCTCAATAGCAAAACAATATTCAGCCAACTCATTTTCCAGCGCTTCATTTAAAACCGTGGGCTTTCCAATATTTGTGCGCGAAGCTTCTATAGGGCTGCCGTATTTTGCTTTTACCAGTCTTTGAAGAGTTGATCTGGGCACATTAAATGTTTTGCTTGGTTTTTTCGCTCTAAGAGCTTCAATGGCTTTGGCCATGTTATCTAATTACCAAATTTTGATTTCTTTGTTTTTATCATTTTTTCTCCTATCAGTCTGCAAGAAAGATCGGAAAAATGTAATTTGTGATAAAATAAGGGCCATCGAGGGGGCCCGACTTAGGCACAATCGTTTTTGTTTATTTTAGGGTTATAGTTTTTTTTTCGAGCAACCAAGCAAACCTTCCATACCATAAACTGATCAGTCATTCCATGAACCTCAAAAATACAAATAATTTGAATTACTTACCGGTTAAACTACGCCAACAATAAAATGCACGATAAAGTTTTCCATAAGGGCAAGAATTCGTTTGGACTGACGATTGTTAACTATGAAAGATTAAAACCGACGGTGGAGACATCTATTAGGGCGTATCCAAAACTATCACATGCAGGTCATTTTGCGAGTATAAAGATCTACATATGAAAATAAAGAGGAGGGCGTGCTTAAAGAAAACAAACCGCTATCCTTTATTTAGAACTTAAACATTAACAAATACTAAGAATAATTTTAAACAACTGTCTATCGACACCCAAAATATCCTTAATAATGTCGGTTAAAATTTTAACCCCAATCTCAATTTTAACTCAAATCTCAATTTTAACCAAATATGTCATACAGAATATAAAATGGAAAAACAAAAGGTTCCAAATTCCCAATTCAAGTTAACATTATTTACTTGTAATTATTTAGATGCGTCTTAAGAAGTAATTATTTAGTATTAAAACAACGAAGAATTTTTTTGTGGTTATATTCGAACAGATTGCAACAGAGAGTAACATATACAATGAAATATTATCCAGAATTTACAAAATAAAATATATTTCTTTAAAAATTAAAAACATTCATCATTCAGTTTATAATTTTAGCCAGTAACGTGTTACAGCTCGTAAAAAATAATTCACTCAATGTTGCTAAGGACACATGTCTCTCTCTCTCTCTCTAATGTTATTTTATTAAGGGATCTATTCAGTAAAAATTTGATTGAAATTAACCCTATATTCTCTATGGTATATTTGGTTTTGATAATGAAATCTTAAAAAGCCACATGAAGTGTAACGTAACCTAGCCACCTCCTTTGAAGAACGTCAGTCTTAAAGATAATGGTAAAGCACAAGTTACAGGACTGTAAAGGATGCTGGTTGCAGTTTTTATTCTTGTACTGAGGATGATTCCATTATTCCCAGGTACAACATCTTTGACACGTCTAAGACACGAAGAAACCTCATCTTCCATTACTAAAACGAATATTCCAGGTTGTAGGAATGAAGTTGTAGAGGTTTTTCTTTTTACTTATTAGGTTTATTTCGTTTTGTTTTTTTGCTTTCCAGGCCTGACAAAGTCTTGTAGTTACCAAATATTCTAAAGGAGTATCTAAACGGTATGGGATGGGAAATTTCAAGGAAATGATACCATTCCACGATCGCAAAACAACCTTTCAGGGTAAACATACCTGAGAGGGACAGAAAAAGTGAGTTCAGGACTCATTAAAATTAATCAGTCTAGTATATGGACGGGTCCAAAATACAGGTGCTGGATTCTCTCATATGAACTCAGGGAGAACTTGCATTCTAAACCTGGGATCTATGATAACGGTCTTTAAAGCGAAAATGACACATATATCCAAGCATCTCTTCAAGCAATGAAAAGGGTGGAAAAACAGTCCAAACTAGTATTAGACTATCATAAAAACTTAAATGCCCTGGCAGAACATAACAACATACCTCTTGAATGGGTGCCTGAGCATGAGGGCATAGAAGGGTATGAAGAGGCATGGCTGGTAAAGGAGCCGAAAATTAGACTCACATGTAAAGGGTATGATGGAGAAATAATTAAGGGACAAACATAGGGAATACTGGATAAAACATCCGTGACTAAGACAGTCTAAATAGACGGGAGTTTAAAACTGCACTAGTTGTCCTCACTGCAGGCTCAGAAGACACCTGAACCTCATAGGAGTATCGGAAGATTTCCTACGTAGGAAATGTAAGGAAGAGGATGAAAGTCCTCTTCATATATTATACTATTGCCGGGACCTAAACAGGGGAAGGAAAAGGCTGTTTGGGGTATAGTATCCTGAACCCAAAGAGATAGCGAAAGATAACAACAGAACTATTCTGGACTATTCTGTCAAGATTACTGGTCTGATGTGAAAACTTTCGGGACACAATAGGCCTAGAGCCTAATTTCAGGTGCTTAAAGTTTTCAAGATTTTGTTTGTATTATCATATAACTGACTCAAAAGGAAATGACATTTTTTGGAAATTATATGTCTACTTTCATATGATTATTTATTAGCTTCTCCAGATAATTTAATTTTTGAGACTTTGGCATGAATTGATGTTTATCTACAAGAAATGAAAAAGTGTCTGTAAAAATTATCCAGGACCGCTGAAAGAAGGAAGATTAATTTACGGTAGCCTAATACTAACGTTTTGATTAATTGCTCAACTTTGACCATTTTATTAACATTTTTACTCGCTATTTTGATTAAATTAACTGTTACATTTATTGTTTTTTTTTTATTAATTTAGCCGTTAATTTTTTAAAAATTCAATTAATTTTCTAATAATTAATTTAATAGATATTTTGTGATAATCATAAAACGTTTTTTGCATCAACTACAATTTACTATTAGGTTAAAAAAACTATTGTATGTAAGGCTTAAAAAAACGCAAGTTTGATTGGACTAAACATATGTACAAAAATTATAAAATCCAAATAATTTTTTAAACTTGCTGTATATTAAATGTAATAAATTATTTTTATTAGTGTGATATATGAGTCGGGAACATTTAAGCCATCATGTACTGTCGGAAATTAACAATTACCTGTTGTGAGGGATGACTATAGTCGAACTGTTGTAGGGAGAGCTAATTAAATTGGGACCTGATGCTGTTGCAAGCCCTCGAGACGGATTGCTGCATAACAGGGTGACCTACAAACGAAAATTGAAACAAAATTTATTGCTATTAATAAGAATTAAACTATTTAATTAATATTTTTAAAAACAACTTTCAATTATAAACAATGCAAATGTGGTCAAATGTTCAATAAATGAAACGCAAAATTATGTATCACAATATAATTCATTAAAATGGGCAACTGGTTTCGGTTAATAAGACTCCTTCAGGCCTACAAAAGGGATCATATTGTTCCAAAATTATTGTTATTGTTAAATTAAAAATTTACCGTGAACAATAGTTTTAACTCAACAACAAACCGCTATCCTTAATTCAGGAATTAGGCATCAACAAATATATAAAAATAATCGGCCAATCAGGCAGAAGACTTGAAACTAGAATCAAAGAACATATTAGATACATTGAAAAATACAAAAATTCTGATATTACCAATACTCCTTCCTCCTTTGCTAACCAAATTTTGACTTCCAACCATTCCTTTTCATTGCCCAACTTACTTCTCAGCCAATGTGCTAAAGGGAACAGACTAAACTTTCTTGAAATATTCTTAACAACAACTTTATTTGTGTCAACGAACAACTAAGACCCAAAGAAAACCATATATTTTAATCAAACAACTTTAAAGACATTATCTAACTGTTAGGGGTTTTCCCCTTTGTTTTTCCTGCTTACACTGATACCCCCCTTTCTATCCCTCCCCTTATGATTTTCTGTTCTTTCCTTGTTTTCTCCCATATTATCCCTTTAACTTCTTTGGTTTCCTCCGGTTTATTTATTGTTTATATTTTACTAACCTCACTTTTTCTTCCTCACCCACAGTCTACCTACACCTTCTTCCTTTTTCTTCTTTTTCTTAATCACTCATACTATCTGTTTTAAGATTAATTTCGTGTCCTGTACTCAATCTCATACTAGTGTATAATTGTTTATATTCATTTCATAGTTCGTTTTCATTTTACTTTACTTATTATTAACCTTTTTTAAATGTCGTTTCAAGGCTTCACCTCAACGTTTGTTAGAACTGACTACACCGGTTTGTCATTGTCATTGTCAATTGTCATTGTAAATTGTCATTGCCAATTGTAATTGTCAATTGTCATTGCCAATTGTCATTGTCAATTGTCATTGTCAGTGTCTTTTGTCACTGTCATTGTCAATTGTCAATGTCAATTGAGATTTCATCCATCTTGTCATGGTCGTGTTACTAGATGTAGTTTACACATTTGATGCCGGTGACTTAAACTGCTTCATTATCTTCATTATGTGGTTTGTGTTACCACTCAAGTTGCTCTTTTTCGATTTTTTACCCTCTTTGGAAGGGTCCAATATCAAAAGAAAAAAAAACTAGAAATAAATTTAAAAATTTGAAAAAAATAATGAAAAATAGAAAGTAATTTGGTAAAATAGGAAATATAGTAAAATTTGGAAAAAATATGAAAAAAAAAACCAGGGAAACATTGGAAAAAATAGGGAAATTTGGGAAAAATCGGAAAAATAGAAAAAAATTAGGAACAATAAAAAAAAACTGGAAGAAAGTATGGAAAAATAGCAATATTAAAGAATAAATAGCCAAAAATGGGAAACAAAGTCAAAAATATGGAAACAGTAGATAAATTAGGAAAAAATAAGAAAATAGAGAAAGTAGTCAAAAATAAAGAAAAATAAACAAATGAATGGAGAAAATAGAGAAAAAATAGGAATAAATAATGCACATTTAGAAAAAATAGAGCAAAATAGGGAAAAATAGGAACAAATAGGACAAAATAAGAAAAAATTGGGAAATTTGGGAAAAATAGTGAAAAATAAGGAAAAAATGGGAAGGCACTGAAAAAAGAAAAATAAAGTGGAAAATAAGGAAAGTTGATGAAAAATAGGGAAAAATGGGGAAAATATGGAAAAATAAATACACATAGGATAAAATAATGGAAAATAGGGAAAAAATAGAAAGAAACTGGAAAAGTATGTACACTTTTTCTAATCATTATTTACTTTTTAAAATACCCTAGAAATTTATAAAACTTTCAAAGTATTTCATATAAATCAGTTAGGGCTGATCTTGTATATTTTTTTGTTCATTTTAAATGTCAAACTAACACTAGAATTTAGGCGATACTTGCACTACCGTTTCATGTTTTATTCACAAGCATTCTCGTACGCGCACTTTACGACGAATTTGCCATGCGTTTTGCTTTTTCAAGCAACATAATTCGCGTTTTCTAAGTTTTCTACTTATACCGGTATAAGTAATAATTGATAATGGTTAAAGCATCGTGATTGTTCTTTAACAATAATAATGACATTTGACGGTTGACATATCTAGAATGTGAAGCAGTTTTTCGTGATCGAGTTGGTTCAGACTGGTTATCTAAAGGAAGCTTATAATAATGGTGCGCATCCGCCATTTGCAAGACCCACTGCGTTCCACTAAGAAAAAGCGAAATTCTCCTTAATACTAACTATATAGATATTGATTAAGATGACATAAAAAGATATCATACAGTGCCGGAGATAATTTTTCCTAAGTATAAAAATAATAAATGTTTATATTAAAATTTGGTACGTGAGTCTTTTTGAGGTTGGAGATTATGAATTTTTTCTCAAAATTATTAAATTCAAAATGGCTGATGCAACATTTAATGTGCGATTATATTTTAAAAAATAAATAAATGCAGTTAATGGCGATGATATAGCTGATTGGAAAAATTTAGCAAATTTGCTAAAAAAAATTCCCGGTTGAGCTAGAAATTCCGCCGAGCAATGGAGAAGAAATAAGTAAAAATACAGGGTGTTTCAGAACTATGGGATCAAACTTCTAGGGGTTATTCAGTGTAACAGTAGAAAACATTTGAGTATAGGGACCCATGTCCGGAAAAGTGTCAATATGGCACTACGGCCCCAAGACGCGTTAAAATTTAGAAAGACGATGAATTGCCTAAATAGGAATTAATGCATTTAATTTTTGCATTTTGTACATGATATCATCAAAACAATTGTTCAAAATGTCAATGCCAATGTTTAAAAATTTTATAGCTGATGATTTTAAACAACTTACCGGCGCTTGTGTTGTTATCTTTAAAAACGATAACAGAGATTGTTTTTACCTCTCGCCCTTCAGATAAGAGAGGTATAGGAATCATGCTAAAAATTGGGTAGTGAGTTTTCAATGAATAAACACGTTTTAGGGTCCCTAGAATACGATTTTACTATTTTCGCGATGATGTCTGTGTGTGTGTGTGTTAGTGTGTGTGTGTGTTAGTGTGTGTGTGTGTTAGTGTGTGTGTGTGTGTGTGTGTGTGTTAGTGTGTGTGTGTGTGAGTGTGTTTGGATGGATGTTGTAGTAACGATAACTCAAAAACTACTGAATAAAAAAAATTGAAATTTTGCATACACGATTCTGATACCCTAACTTAGATCTGATTAGATTTTGGTGCCAATCGCACAACCGGAAGTGGCAGTTGCTATGGGTAATGACTCCATTATTATACAAAACGGCAATAAAGTTTTACACATATATTTTGTATACCATATAGTTTATTATCATCTTATTAAAATTTTCGAAACTTTTGCCATTGTTGCCAGATTTACAAAAAAATAATTTTTTTTCATACTTTTTTGTGTCAACCTGTAAATTTTTGATTCAAAAATGGCGAGAGGTCATGTGCTGGCCACATCAGATTTTTTGTAGTTGTATTCCATATCGCCATAGTCGTGCTATCGTATTTGTGAAGTTTGCAAGAATTTAACAAAAATTAATTGTTGCTAATGGAAAACTTTACCAATCAAGAATTGGCGGATATGCATTTGGCATACGGAGCAACAAGCTGCAATGCACGAGCAGCAGAGCGGTTGTATCAAGAAAGTTATCCCGAACGACAGCATCCGGGTTTAAAACCAACATGCATGATACTGGTGTTGCTCAAACCGTAATAACGGTCGAATTTGAAGAAGAGGTCCTTCAGCGAGTTGCCGGCGAACTATCAAGTAGCGCACGTCACATTGCTAAGGATATGAATACGAGTAACGCTTCCGTCTGGCGGGTGCTACACGAGCAACAACTTTATCCTTACCACTTCCAGAAAGTTTAAGGATTGACTGCAGCCGATTATCATCCTAGAGTTCAATTTTGTCAATGGCTTCTTCATCAAATCGCTGCACAACCAAATTTTTACGCTTTGTTTTATGGACCGATGAAGCCTCTTTCACAAGAGACGGTATTTTTAATAGTAGGAATATTTGGGACGAAGAAAATCCCCATGCAATTTTTCCCAGAAAACATCAGCAACGTTGATCTGTTAACGTATGAGCAGGCATTGTTGATGAGTATTTGATTGGGCCATACCTTCTACCGGAACGGTTAACAGGACCTATTTACCGGCGTTTCTTGGAGGAAGTTCTGCCAGAACTTCTTGAAAATGTTCCAATAAACGTTCGACGGCAAATGTGGTTTCAGCATGATGGAGTGCCGGCTCACTTTGCTTTACAAGTACCTGAAGATTTGGCTCAGCGGTTTGGGCATCGTTGGATTGCCAGAGGTGGAGCAGCTTCTTGGCCTCCTAGGTCACCCGATTTAACGTCGCTAGATTTTTTCCTGTGGGGACATGTAAAGTCTTTGGTCTACGAAACCCCAGTAGAAACAGAGCAAGACTTAATTGGAAAGTCCGCCGAAATCATGTGCGACATTTAAATCGGTGTATTCAGGTTGGAGGAAGACATTTTGAACAATTGTTGTGATGATATCATGTACAAAAGGCAAAAATTAAATTCATTAAATCCTTCATCGTTTGTCTAAATTTTAACGCCGTAGTGACACTTTTCCGGACATGGGTCCCTGTACTCAAATGTTTTCTACTGTTGCACTGAATAACCCCTAGAAGTTTGATCCCATAGTTCTGAAACACCCTGTATATATACATCCATTCTATAGAACAATGATTAATCCGAAATTATCCGAAAAATTGTTCAATTCGAAAATTATCTGATGGTAGACAAAATTATCCAAAAATCGGATAATTATCCAGACATTGGCAGCACTGGTCAGATGGGACAATAGAAGGGTCATTAGTAAGAAAAGAGTTGACTTTATTAAAATAATCGATTTTATCAAGGATAACTAAGCAAGCTTTTGTAACAACCAGCTGGTTAATAATTTTGTCTTTCAAGTTCTAAACATCTTTCAATGGGAACTCAAGAGATTTAGGAAACTGGTTAGAAATGTTGTTATGTAACATAAAAGCAATATTATCTGATCTGTTAGAGTCTAGCAGTTAAAATTAACTAAAATATTACACAATAGACTACTACGTTTTGCTATCTATATTAGCATCATCAGGAATTTATCATCAATTCCTGATGATTATAACACAGTTAGCGAAACGTATGTAAAAAATGTTGTAGTTTTTAATAGTGATGATATAAGAAAACATTATTCCCAGTGTACTAGTTCCATTGTAACTTCGCCAATATCCTGTACGGACATTGAAAGTATTTAATTATTCAAGAAGTAAGGAAGTTACCTGGATTAAAACAACATAGAATTAATTAATTATTATGGCTAAATAACCTCTGGTCCTGCATTCCCTAAAGGTAGTTATCAAAAGTTAAATAAGTTTCTTTTGGAAAATAGTTAACTAAGGTAAAATTTTGTTATCCAAATATATATATTTATTTATTTGATTTAAATAATCTTTTTTTGCTTATTAGTATTTTAAATGTGTACGCCATTGGTGTTAAATTAAACTTTTTTGGTTTTGTGGATTAGTACTGGAAAATATACGAAAAGTTTCTGATGAGAAAGAAATCTCATGAAATAATTATAAGAGGATTTGGTGGTAATTATCGAAGACAAATTCCGAGCAGGTATAAAATGAAAAAAAAAGTAAATTTAAAAGTTAACTTTTTCGCGTCTTATTTATTTTTATTTTAATTATAAATTAAGACAAGAATAAAAATCTATCCAAATAACAAATTCCTTTTAATTTTTAATTTTTTATCTATTTTATTCCTTTAAAAATTAACTATCATTATTTTATTATCGATAAGCGTTTCTTAATAATAATTATTTTAATAATCATATAAAAAAATTAACGGTTCTAACATACCATTCTAATAAAAATTTTGACTGATTACAACCTCTTTATCTTGATCTTAAACACCATCGTATCGACAAATTACAGACTTTAAACCATCTTTTAACTCTAACGTGTACAATTTTTTTTTTTAAATTATTTCTTAATCCAAATCGTTTCTAAATAGGTTGACCTTTGTGGTCAGATAAATATTCATACTTTGTATTATAAAATACGGATATGTGTTTAAACAAATCTTCTCTTAAATCTGATTTTAACGACTCGCCTAATGAGAGCGATATTTAGTTTTATGAAAGCCGCAGGCAAAGGACATCAACCAGTGGCGTACTGAAATAATTATTAAGTTTTATCATCAATTCCAGATTATGCTAACATAGTTAGCGAAACTTACGTGGAGTATTAGAAAAGTGTAGTTTTGGTTAGTGGTGACCATATTCATCAACATTGAAATAAATAATAATTTTTATACTGGCAATTTTTTATTTCTTGATTGAAGAAATTCTGCTAGAAAATCTAAAATAATGCAATCAATCGTGATAAAACTTTTTTTAGTTTTTTTCTTCAATTATTTATGATCTTCATGCAGTTTTTTGGGATATTATATACAATTTTTCAATATTTTTAATGTTTTAAACAGTTTTTGGTTGTTTTTGAACATTTTTCGATCATTTTTTTAGCAGTTTATAAAAATTTTAAACATTTTTTTATATTTTTTGGTTATCTAAAAAAATAATTATTCAACAATTTTTAAAGTTTTAAGGATCTTTATTATATTTTAATAGTTTTTTTTTGGCGTTTCAAACAGTTTTAAATTATTTTCTGACTGTTGTTCTTTTTTTTTATTTTCAATTATTTTTTCCTATTTTTAAGGTTTCTGTGAATTTTTAGTTGTTTAAAGACTGTTTGTTCTCAAGTTTTTTGACGTTTCAAACAATTTTGATTAATTTTTTACAGTTTGCGTATTTTATGATCTTTTTTACTCATTTTTTTAAGTTTTTTGACATTTAAAAAGGTTTCAACTATTTTTAACAGTTTTTTCTTTTTCTATTTTTCAACTATTTTATTAAATTTTTTAAGTTTTCTGTGAATTTGTAGATATTTTTAGAATCATAAGAAAGTTTTTACTTACTTTTTAAGTTTTTTGACGTTTCAAACAACTTGATTAATTTTTGACAGTTTCGTATTTTATTTAAGTCATTTTTAGGATCTTAAGACACTTTTTACTCATTTTTTGACGTTTCAGTTAACAATTATTTTTTGACACCTTTTCTTTTTTCGATTTTTCAACTATTTTTTAATTTTTGAGTTTTCTGTGAATTTTTAGTAATTTTTAGGTTCTTAAGACAATTTTTACTAGTTTTTTCATAGTTTTGTTGACGATTCAAACAACTTTTGATTAAGATTTGACAGTTTTTACTCATTTTTTGAAAGTGTTTTGACGTTTCACACAGTTTTCAAATATTTTTGACAGTTTTCCCTTTTTTCTATATTTCGTCAATTTTTTTTCTTCAATTTTTCAATTTTAAGTAATTTTAAGAACCTTAAAATAACAGTTTTTAATTAATTTTGTACAGTTTCGTGTTTTTTACTTATTTTTAAAAATATTTTACAATTTTTTTGTTCCCTATCAACTGTTATGATCTTTAAGTCGTTTTTACTCATTTTTTAATAGTTTTTTGTTGTTTCAAACAAATTTTGATTAATATTTGACAGTTTTTGTATTTTATGATCTTCAAGTTGTTTTTAGGATCTTAAGACAGTTTTTATTCATTTTATTTAGGTTCTTTGACGTTTCACGCAGTTATCAAATATTTTTTGAGTTTTTCTTTTTTTTTATGTTTCAACAATTTTTTTACAATTTTTGAGTTTTCTGTGAATTTTTGGTAATTTTTAGGATCTTAAGACAGCTTTTACTCGTTTTTTAATAGTATTTTGAGGTTTCAAACAAGTTTTAATTAATTTTTGACATTTTTTTTATTTTATGAACTTCAAGTCGTTTTTAGGATCTTAAGACAGTTTTTCCTCATTTTATTTAAGTTTTTTGACGTTCCTTTTTTCTATTTTTCAACAACTTCTTTACAATTTTTCAGTTTTTGGTGAATTTTTAGTAATTTTTAGGATCTTAAGACAGCTTTTACTGATTTTTAAATAGGTTTTGGTGTTTCAAACACATTTTGATCAATTTTTGATAGTTTTTGTATTTTATGATCTTTAAGTCATTTTTTACTTATTTTTTTTAAAAAATTTTCATGTTTCGCACAGTTTTCAAATATATTTTGAGTTTTCTGTGAATTTTTAGTAATTTTTTGGATCTTAAGACAGTTTTTACTCGTGTTTTAACGTTTCAAACAACTTTTCATTAATTTTTGACAGTTTTTGTATTTTATGATCTTTAAGTTGTTTAGGATCTTTAGACATTTTTTACTCATTTTTTAAAAGTTTTTTTGACGTTTTACAAAGTTTTCAAATATTTTTTGACAGTTTTTGTTTTTTCTATTTTTCAACCATTTTTTTACAATTTTTGAGTTTTCTGTGAATTTTTAGTAATTTTTAGGATCTTAAAACAGTTTTTACTCGTTGTTTAATAGTTTTTTTTGGACGTTTCCAACAATTTTTTTGATTAATTTTTTGTCAGTTTTTTATTGTATGATCTTTAAGTCGTTTTTATGATCTGAAGACAGTTTTTACTAACTTTTTTTTAAGTTTTTTTTACATTTCAAACAGTTTTTGATTAATTTTGAACAGTTTTTTAGTCTTATTTTTGAACAATATTTTACAATTTTTTGTTCCCTATCAACTTTTATGATCTGTAAGTCGGTTTTAGGATCTTAAGACAGTTTTTACTAACTTTTTATAAAGTTTTTTTGACATTTCGAACAGTTTTTGATTAGTTTTGAACAGTTTTGTATTTTGTCTTATTTTTGAACAATATTTTACAATTTTTTGTTCCCTATCAACTTTTATGATCTTTAATTCGGTTTTAAGACAGTTTTACTAATTTTTTTAAAGTTTTTTTGACATTTCAAACAGTTTTTGATTAGATTTGAACATTTTTTTGTTCCCTATCAACTTTTATGATCTTCAAGTCATTTTTAGGATCTCAAGATTACTCATTTTTTATTGTTTTTTGACATTTTTAATAGTTTTTGATTAATTTCTGACAGTTTCAGTATCTATTTTTTATTTTTCAACAGTTTTTTAGAACTTTTGATTTCTGTTTCAACTTTTATGAACTTTAAGTAGTTTTTATAATCTCTAAACAGTTGTTACACATTTTTTAAAGTTTTTGACTTTTCAAACAGTTTTTAATTAATTTTGGACAGTTTTGTATTTTCTTCTTATTTTTTAACAGTATTTTACAATTATTTTGTTAGCTATCAACTTTTATGATCTTTAAGTTGATTTCAGTATCTTAATACTAGTTTTTTGTTATTTTTTAATAGTTTTTGACGTTACAAACAGTTTCGATTCGTTTTGAACTTTAAATAGTGATTAGGTTAAAACAGTTTTTACTCATTTTTTTTAGTTTTTTGACATTTCAAACAGTTTTTGATTAATTTAGGATAGTTTTGTATTTTCTTTTATTTTTTTAACAATTTTTTTGTTTCCTATCAACTTTTATGATCATTAAATCGTTTTTTTAATCATTTTTTATTAGTTTTTTTTTTGACGTTTTATCAGTTTTTGATTTACTTCTGACAGTTACAGTATTTTTTTTATTTTTCAACAATTTTTTACAAATTTTTAGTTTCTTATTAACTTTTATGAACTTTAAGTAGTATTTGGGATCGTAAAATAGTTGTTACACGTTTTTTAAAGTTTTTTGACGTTTAAAACAGTTTTTAATTATTTTTGGACAATTTCGTATTTTTTACAATATTTTACAATTTTACAACTTTTATGATGTTTAAGTAGTTTTTAGGATATTAAAATAGTGGTTACATATTTTCTTAAAATTTCTGACGTTTCTAACAGTTTTCAATAAATTTTCGACATTTTTGCATTTTCTTCTAATTTGTAACAATATTTTACAATTTTTTTGTTTCCTATCAACTGTTATGATTTTTAAACTGATTTTAGTATCTTAAGAGCAGTTTTTAGATATTTTTCTAACAGTTTTTAATGGTTCAAACAGTTTTTGATTAATTTTTGGAAGTTTTTGCCGGCTTTTTTAGATTTTTTTATAATTTTTGAGTTCCCTATCAACTTGTATGAACTTTAAGTAGTTTGTAAGATTTTAAAACAGTTGTTACTCATTTTTTTAAAGTTTTTTGACGTTTCAAACAGTTTTTGATTAATTGGAAGTTTTTGCCTCCTTTTTTAAATTTTTTTAACATTTTTGAGTTCCCTATCAACTTGTATGAACTTTAAGTAGTTTTTAGGATTTTAAAAGAGTTGTTACTCATTTTTTAAAGGTTTTTTGACGTTTCAAACAGTTTTTGATTAATTTTTGGAAGTTTTTGCCTCCTTTTTTGGATTTTTTTAAAAAAATTTTATGTCTTTTTCCTAGTTTTTAATCATATTTTACAATTGCTTTGATCATTATCAATTTTTATGTTCTTTAAGTCGTTTTTAGGTCAATTTTAGTTATTTTTAAAAGTTTAAACAGTTTTTGACAATTTTTTGGCACTTTTTATATCTTTTTTTTTCAACCATTTTTTACAATTTTTCAATTCTCTATGAAACTTTATGAACTTTTTATAATCTTAAGTCAGTAATTACTCATATTTAACAGTTTTTTTTGACGTTTCAAATCGATTTTGTATCATTTTTACTGTTTTTCAACCCGTTTTAACAATTAGTGTGTTTCTATCAACGTTTGTTAATTATTTTCAAAAAAATTTAATTTTTGAACAGTTTTTGAAGGGCTTTGGCTATATTTATGATCTACAACTAGTTTTTGGAATCTATAGACAGAATTAACTAAACAGAAATAAGAAAGAAGAAGACAGCATGAAAATAATAATCCTTCACCTTATATTAACCCAACAACTCTCTTCCAATAACTTGGTTAATTGACGATTTTCTTGACTTTAGCCTATAGCAATAAAAATTTAATGTGTTTCAAATCTCTCATTCCCACTACACCACTGTCTCCAATGACAATAACTCTTACAAATCCTTGACCGAGAACAATTACATAGGTGAACACGGGTGATAATTAATAAAACCGCAAAGCAACTACCGGCACGACTATAGGGTCGAAAGGGGGTTGAGGAGGGCTGGCCTGAAGTGCTACACGGATTCGAATAGAACCACCACATAATGTGGTCGCATTCTCTTACTATCTCTCTCTGTGGCTCTCATATACTCTCTTTAGCATGTGCTGCGAAGTGAAAATATTTATAGTACATAGAGGCTATAAATCATTGGGTTACCTGTGACGTATGATTTAGGTTGGTAAGAGTGATGGCCTGGATTTTGTGATGTTGCATTTATGGTGTCATCGATCATTTATAAGTCGGTCAGGAAATTAATCGAAAATTGCAATTATAGGTATTGTGTCAATAAAATAATATATTAGTTATCAAGTCGTGCTTTTTTTGTTAAAATTATTTTATTTATAAAAAAAACTACATGGATAAATAAATATATGTTAAATTGAGCGTGAAAATTATTTCGTCAAAACAAAATCTGTACTTGCTTTAAATACATTTCTCGCCTTTATAAGCTTTTTGCTCCATGCCTCGTGCACCTAATTATTCCATTTTATTAAATCCAGAGAGAAGAATCGTGTTTGCTATTTGATCCACGTATCGAAAAAGGGGAAAAATACTCTCGAGGAAGCGTCTAGACTGTTCTTGGAAATGTACCCGGAAGGAAAAACTACCGAATCCGGAGGTAGCAGATGAATTATGTAAGATATCTAACATAACTTTTCTTTTTTTATCGCCGTTTGCTCTACTCCAGCCAAGGAAAATTGCTAGATAAATCTAATTTGATTTAATACGTCTTAAATTTTCTAGATAACTTCAGGAGTTTAATGAGTAAACAATATTTTTAAAGGGGAAAGTGTTTTTAAAGAATGTTAACATTAATTTAAATTTGTTATTTTTATTATTAACTAGGGATAACATGATATATAAAAAACATACCTCACCTTTATATTATGCTGTTTCAGCATCTCCGTATTAACGCCACGCACATATTGTCCGACATTTTATTGTGAAATGATAATAAATCTCTTCAGCTTTTGTTTTCACTGTTTCAGTATGTTAAATGTACATTACACCGCGTTTCTACGTACATTTATCAAGTGAATATGTTATGTATACGAAAAACGAAAACATAATATTTTAAAATGAGGTAGTTCTGGCCTCATAAATTTTCGGCGAATTTAACAAAAAAAAAATGGAACATTGGTTGTTAATTTAAATTTATGATTTATATACTAAAATTAATTGATGACATTTAAAATAAGTCTAAAATCTCTTTTTCCTTATGATAAATAATTTTCATTACTCTTATAGTGTAACAAGATTTTTTTTTTCATTTATTTATTGCTTATTTACAATCTACTAAATAATAAAACAAGAGTGTTAAGTAATTTTGATAAACGTTTGAAGCTTTGACAGTCCTTTGCGATCTGTCTAGTTAAATCTTCTGGCCATGTTCTCTGCAATCTTAATTCCATCATTGGTTGTTGATTGAGGTTGCTAATTAGATTAATTTGATGGCCAATAGTACGTAGTATGTATTGAACGATTTACGAATATTAGTATTCATAAATGTTGAAAGAATACTAGACTTATATTTTCTTAATGACATCGAAGGACCAAACTCTTTAGGTAGGAGTTAAACCAAAATAAAAACAATATTTGAAATAGGATTGTATTTTTTATTCCATTTATTCCAAGTACTAACATGAACAGAAAAATAATAAACGGCACATTAATTTAAATTATGAAATCGAAATCAAATATTACTCATCACTTCACTCACTGTAAAAAACTATTTACATTTTTTATTTTTACGAAAACTCAGAAACTTTTTGGGTGTGGTTAATTACGCACCATTTTAATTATTTGAAGCAACTTTTTACTCTATTAAATGCGACTGCATCCTTTTACAGTCGGTAAGCGAGAGCGAGATTATGCTCTGAATTTTAGCGGAGAGTAGGGTTGCAGGTTTTTTATTGGTAGGAGACATGATACGTGGTATCCAAATAGGCTTGAATTCAGAATCTTAGCGGGAAGAAATATATTTATATCTTTTGTCTCTTATAATGATGGGATAATATGAGAGAACGATAATACTGCTTGCATAGCAACGGTCGCTTATGTATTTTGTTTTTGTTAACGGTATTTTGAAAGTAGACAGAAAAAACGTCTGAGAGAAAGACGGAATAACTCTTGTGTTGAGTTTAAATCTATTTTTAGATTTTAAAATATACAATAATAGACATTAGTATGAACTGAAAGATTAATATTATTAATTTTTAAAAGAAATATGAATTATTTGGTATTTTCTGGATAACATTCCAGTGAAATTTATCCATGTATGTATTAGCATGTATTTTTATAACATCGACAACCAATGGTATCTTTAGGTCTGTGTGTATGGTGTAGTTTGATACATACCATGGGGCATCTGTCATATTTCTTAGTATTTTGGACTGAACTGTTTGCAGGATTTTCGTATTAGTTGGTTTGCTACAGCCCTATAGCTCGATACCATATGTCCATAGTGGTTTTATGATGATGTTGTAAAGCATTAATTTATTCTCTAGTGATAATTGGGATTTTCTAACTATAAGCCAGTACATTTCACGAATTTTAATACTAATTTGTTGCTTTTTAGCTTTGATATGTGCCTTCCATGTCAGTTTTCTATCTAGATATAGTCCTAGATATTTATCTTCATCCTTTTGGGGGATTCCGGCATTGTTTATGGTTACCTGAGGACAAGTATCGTGTCTTGCGGTAAATGTGATTTGCGATGACTTGCTAGCGTTAACTTTAATTCTCCATTTCTTTTGCCAATTCTGCAAGAGATCTAGATGATGTTGCAAGTTTCTAGCTGCATTCTTTGGATTGATATCCGATGTCAGAATCGCATTATCATCGGCAAATGTTGGTGACATTTGTTGTTGGTAAATCTGCCGTGAATATTAGATACAGGTATGGTCCCAAAACGCTGCCTTGTGGTACACCGGATTTTATAAGCTGATAGGAGGATAGTGTGTTCTCAAATTTAACTTGAAAGTATCGGTCTTGCAAGTATGATTTTATTAACAGGTAAAATTGATCAGGAAGTCTTGATTTCAATTTGTACAGAAGTCCAGTGTGCTATACTCGATCAAATGCCTGTTGTATTTCTAAGAATGCGGCTGCACATAAATCTTTGTTTTCTAACGATTCTTTGATTTTGTTAATTATCCTATGGCACTGCTGTATGGTGGATTGTTCTTCCCCAAACCCGAATTGATAGTTAGGGATAAGGTTTTCGGTGGGTACAGTCTGTTTAATTCTATTTAATAACACTCTTTCGAATAGTTTTGAAATGATCGGTAGAAGAAATATCGGTCTATAGAAAGCAAATAATATGATGTGTGCATATTTCCATTGCCTGGGTAAGTAGCATAAACGCAGCATACTGTTGAAGATGGTAGTTAATAAGACGACTGTCTTCCTTGGAAGATGTTTTAGCAATTCTACTACTTTTAAGTCATATCCAGGTACTTTGTGTGGGTTAATAGTTTTGATTTGATTGAAAACTTGTTTTGGTGAAAATGCTTTCGTTGGTGGTAAGAGTTGTCATGGAGTGTCAGGAAAGTTTATTATTTCTCTATCGTCGTTGTCGTATTCTAGTGGAGTAAATACTTTAGCAAGATAATTTGCAAAAACTTCTTTAGGGGAACGTGTCCACGTGCCATCCAATTTTCTTAATGCGCCATCTCCGTCAAGGCTAAAATTGACAGACGACCTTTGCCATTATCAGTAGTTCATTTTATTTCTCTTTGATGATACATTGTTGTGTTTACCACATAAAAACCCATTTAAACATCTTGTTTGTAATAACAGCGAATCCTCTCATCAGGATTCATCAAAAAATTTCATAAACATTATCGCGAAATCACGTGTTATCCCAGTGACCAATTTTTAATAAATCTAGTGTCAAGTTTACTTTTAAATTCGCCCCGCGATGCGACGGTTCATTTATAGGTTAGGTTCGATGTCAGTAGGGCGAATACTCACCCCTCTACTGCAGCCAGCAGAGGCCTATCTTGGCTCAGCAATACGGGTTACAATTCACCATACAAACCACACGTTCTTACGAAGTCTATGGTTGATTTAGGTGAAGCCCCCTTGAAGTTGGAAGGCTCCAGCTGTATGAAACCAAATGTACGAAGCCTATTCATTTCTAGGGCAAGACATGAGCATAGAATATGCTCCGTCGTTTCATCTTTCACACTACAATAGCAACAGTCTGATGTTTGGCTCAGACCTAGCTTCTTCAGATGGTGACGCAGACGACACTTCTATCTACTCCATTCTAGGATCTGCGATAATTTGCTACTTTAGGGTTTCACTATTAAAGCCCTAGATTGAGCTAACCCAGGAATATCTTTCCAGTGCTGGATAGTTTTCCTGTCGGTCTATTTCCACATAGTGTTTTTGGCACTGATTTTGACTGGTCCAAAGAATGGTTCCGGTCTAATGAACTCGGACTATGCATCTTTTCTCCAAAGAGTGTTGACTTTCTTGTTGCCGTCCACCCCTTCGTGCCCAGGTACAAAGAGTAGGGTTATTCTGTTACTGCTAGCAATGCGATCCAAGGATTCAATGTAGTTCCATATCAGCTTCGAATGCAGCTTAGTAATTTTAAAGCTATCGAGCTGTCCTATAAAATGTAAATACTTTTATTGACAACAGGTTGGTTGTCCAACTCTCTTGCACACAGTTCTATCATTAAGGTTGTAGTATACTTTCCAAGGCTGACTTTGAAGTCAGCTCTCAGTTTTCTGCTGAACTTGGGGTCTTTGAACCATCTTTGTTTACCATATAAAAAACCATATAAAAAACCATTTGAACATCTTGTTTTTTCAATCACAGTGAATCCTTAAACCCCCTTTCATGATCTTGAATTTGAATAATGAAGTTGAAAACTAAACTAACATATAAATTGATTTTTGCTGACAATTTGACATGCCAAACTTGTTCAGAATTCTCATTTTATACATCCTTTATTCGCTCTGGGCGAGAAGGCGGGGCATTTTGACAGCCGATGCTAGCGCTTGCTGTGATCAGCACCTAAACTTTTGTCCCGAACATTTTTCGACGGACCAAAATGTCAACAACAGTACGGAAAGCTCGCCGAAGTCTAGTAGAAATAAGTTGTGTCGTGGTCTGTCAGAATAATAGTTTAAACAGTCCCAGTACAAATTTTTTTCGGTTTTCTTAAAGTCCATACAAATGTGAACAAAGAAAAAGCGAACCGTAGGTAAAATTATGTGAGCTTGGATTGAAAACTTTGTCCGCGAAATTAAACTCCTTAAAGTGATTATATGACAATGAAAATTTTACTGCAGTTAGCTGACCACATAAACCGGGTTGTGACGAAGCCTAAATTTTAAAGACTACATTTTATTCGTTGGTTCCTGAATGGCTTCCTGAATGGCGTAAATCTGGTTTAGACAGAAACCTTTGAATTAGGAAATTTCAGGTCGTTTAGCTAGAACCATTTTTTTTCTAAATCATGCAAATAATTCCACTTCCACTTATATTCGCTTCCGTCGTCAATTTTAAAAAATGTTACTCATATGAGTAATTTACGTTCCATTTTTCCGCTTTTATTCTTTAAAAACGCAACCTCAGTGTATCTGAAGAATTCATAGACAAAAGAAACTTAGTGATATCTTCTCTTAATAGATTTTGTAGGAAAAGGTCCGGCGATCTCAGAATGTACTATTTGAAGACCTACCTACGTCCTAAGTCCTTTGATAGATTCCTTGTGAACTTAGATTTTTCACATGGTTCATAGTTTACTTCAGGTTGACACTTTTATCCATTTAATAATATTTTTGTAAAGTTGTGCCAGTTTCAATAAAATCTGATCTCCATTATTTAATAATTCCCTTTTTTGTTTTGGGAAAATTTCCCATAAAGTAACACAAACCGAACTCCTCATTTTTTTTCTACAAATTTATACATTTCTTCGTCTAATATATCATTGTGTTATTAACCGCCTTTTTCTTAGACAGAATTTCAACGCGTATTTATTAAGTTCAACGTTGAAAAAAACCTGCGGAGCTGTAGTACATTTAAAGGAAGAATCCTTCGTAATTCATAAAATCGAGAAACCCGTCAGTTTTGGTTAGAGCTTCCGACTTGAAAGCACAATATTAGGAATCAGGTCAGATCTTTTCGACCCTTTATCACTCCTTCCCGCATTCCAACATTTTTTTACTGGATCACAAGGAAAATAGATCAGTGCCGGATTTACCCACATAAAAAATTATATTTATTCGATACGTTTTATTGTCATAAAAATTTGTATCTGTATTATAAAAAACAATAATTAAAAGTATTGATTGAGATGGATTTTTTTGCTGTAGTTTCTTAGTTTTTAACCCTCCATAGAAGTAGATAGTAAGATCAATCTCCTTAGAAAAGTTACTAGATTTTCCCCTAGATTGACCTTGAGACCCACCCAAGCGAATCACAGAGGTCTACAGAGGTCTAAAAACGTCTAATTCAGACGTCTACAGAGGTCTACAGACGTCTACAGATGGAGACTGATAGTTATAAATACAGACCTCTGTGGTTCCCTTAGAAAAAATAACCTAAAATAGAGAAAACTAGGGAAAAATAGTGATAAAATTGAAAAAATAAGGCAAAATAGTAAGAAACAGGAAAACCTAGAAAAAATGTTTCTCACCTTTTTTCCCAGTTTTCCTATTTTTCACTATTTTGCCTTATTTTTCCAAATTTTATCACTATTTTTCTCTAGTTTTCTCTAATTTCTTCTATTTTTTCTATTTTTCCTTTTTTAATTTTCCGTATTTTTTTTCTGTTTTCCATTATTTCTCCTATTTTATTTATTTTTACTTATGGTTCCCTATTTGTGCTTGTTTTTTTTTAGTTCGCAAAATTTTTAAATTTTTTTATAATTTTCCCCTTTTCCCATTTTTTCTTTTTTTGTCTCAATTTTCCTCCATTTTTCTCCATTTTCATCCTCAGGAACGTCTTGAAATACAGGAAAAATAGGGAAAAAATAGAGAAAATAGAAAAATTTGGGAAAAATAGTGTACGGGAAAATAGGAAAAAATAAATAAAAATGAGGTAAATACAGAAAGTTTGGGAAAAATAGGAACATTAGGAAAAAAATAGGGCAAAACAGGGAAAATCAGGAAAATTTGGTACCAAGAGTGAAAAATAGGAAAAATTGAGAAAAAAGAAAATTTATGAAAAAAATTTTGGAAAATAGGAGAAAATTGGGGGAAAAATTGAAAAATCGGGAAAATAGTGGTATTGAAAAATGGGGGAAGATATTGAGGGGAATATTTGGAGAAACTAAAAAATAACGGGGAAAATACTACAAAATATGCAACTCTGAAAAATAGTAAAAAAAGGGGAAAATATGGCAAAATGGAGAATATATTGAAAATTTGGGAAAAATAGGAAAAGTTAGTAAAAAATAGTTCAAAACAGGGAAAAATGGCGAAATTTGCTAAAAATATGAAAAAATAAGGAAAAAGCGGAATAAACAGGAAAAATAGGGAAAATGTGTAAAAATAGAAAATAATAGGAAGAAAAAGTGCAAAACAGGGAAAAAGTACGAAATTTGCTAAATATATGAAAAAATAAGGAAAAAGTGGAATAAATGGGAAAAAATAGAAAAAAAAATAGGGAAAATGGGTAAAAATAGAAAATAATAGGGATAAATAGGGAAAAACAGAAGAAAATAATGATAAACAGGAAAATTATAAAAAAATAGGGATGGAAAGGAAAAAATAGGAAAATTGTAGAAAAAAAAGCGAAACATGCAAAAATACGGAAAATAGGGAAAAATAAGAAAAAAGTAAAATAGAGAAAATAATACGGATAAATGGTGACAAACAGGAGAAAACTCTGAAAACCAGGAAAAATATAAATAAATGGGAAAATGGAAAAAATGCGGAAAATAGGGAAAATTGATGAAAAATAATTTAAACAGAGTTAAAAAGTAAGAAAAAATAGTAAAAAATAGAAAAAATCGTGAAAATGGGGAAAATAGGGAAAAAATAAGTAGAAATAGCGACAAATGGGAAAAAAATGGAAAATGGGGAAATTAAAAAAAATATGGAAGTATATGGGAAAATAGTGGTAAATAATAAAAAATAGCTGAACATAGTGGAAAAAGGAAAAATAGGAAAAAGTGGAAAATAACAGAAATAAATAAATAGAAACAAAAATAGGAAAAAATATGGCAAAATAGGAAAAAAACGGCAAAAATATGAAAAAAATCAGAAAAATATAGAGAAATAAGGAAACTGGAGATAATTAGAGAAAAATACTGAAAATAAGGAAGAATAGTAAAAATAAACAAAAATTGATAAAAAGAGGGGCACATACGGACAAATACGGAAAAACAGGAAAAAATAATGAAAAACGGGAAAAATAGGATGAAGTATAAAAAATGGAGAAATGAGAGAAAAATAAGGAAAAATATAAAAAAATATGGAAAGAGGAAAATACATGGTAAAACAGGGAAAAATAGGTAAAATATGGGAAAATAGGGATAAATTGGGAAACAGGGAAATAATAAATCTTGTATTTAACCGATTTAAAAAGGGGGGATCAACTTGAGATTTTCACAGAACCTTTAATAAATTACAATAAACAACTATGGAAAAGGAGAATCATTTGCTTATCCTCAAAGGGGTAGTTTCTACCCCAAGAAATTATAAATGTTGTATTTGACCGATTTAAAAATGGGGGATCAACTTGAGATTTTCACAAAACCTTTACCATATTACAATAAACAACTGTGGCAAAGGAGAATCATTTGCTTATCCTCAAAGGGGTAGTTTCTACCCCGAGAAATAATAAATGTTTAATTTGACCGATTTAAAAATGGGGGATCAACTTGAGATTTTCACAAAACCTTTACTAAATTACAATAAACAATTATTGAAAAGGAGAATCATTTGCTTATCCTCAAAGGGGTAGTTTCTACCCCAAGAAATTATAAATGTTGAATTTGACACATTCAAAAATGACTGATCAACTTGAGATTTTCACAAAACCTTTAATATAATACAATAGACAACTATGGAAAAGGAGAATTACTTGCTTATCCTCAAAGGGGTAGTTCCTACCCCGAGAAATAATAAATGTTTTATTTGACCGATTTAAAAATGAGGGATCAACTTGATATTTTCACAGAACTTTTAATATAATACAATAAACAACTATGGAAAAGGAGAATCATTTGCTTATCCTCAAAGGGGTAGTTTCTACCCCAAGAAATTATAAATGTTGAATTTGACATATTCAAAAATGACTGATCAACTTGAGATTTTCACAAAACCTTTAATATAATACAATAGACAACTATGGAAAAGGAGAATTACTTGCTTATCCTCAAAGGGGTAGTTCCTACCCCGAGAAATAATAAATGTTTTATTTGACCGATTTAAAAATGAGGGATCAACTTGAGATTTTCACAGAACCTTTAATATAATACAATAAACAACTACGAAAAAGGAGAATCATTTGCTTATCCTCAAAGGGGTAGTTTCTACCCCAAGAAATTATAAATGTTGTATTTGACACATTCAAAAATGAGGGATCAACTTGAGATTTTCACAGAACCTTTAATATAATACAATAAACAACTATCGAAAAGGAGAATTACTTGCTTATCCTTGAAGGGGTAGTTTCTACCCCTAAAAATAATAAAATATCCAGTTTTAAGGCGCCACTGTAGAGGAATAAAATAAAAGTAAAAAGTTAGAGAAGATTTTAGAAATTGTAAATCTGTAAATCTTATTGGTATAATATAAACCTTCAACAACATATTCTTCTAATAACAATTTATTTTATCCAGAAACCACTTTTGAACCTTGATTTAGTATCCAGCTGATGAAATGTTAATTAAATTTTGTGGTAAAAAAAATTAATTTAAGAACAATAGGAAACCCTTTCATTTAATTGAAATTTTAATCTAAAAATTTTTGTTCTTTAACTAACCTGTCTTGTTTAATTACTTTATTAAAAATGTCTGCAAATGAGAGTGAAAATAATGAAATAATTTTATACAGAAGATACTGGTGTTAAGGAAATTAAAATAAATAAATAAATATTTACCAGATGAAGATATAGATTTCAAAAGTTAGTTAATATTACATAACAAGTATTGTAAGAAACTTATTATAAGATTTCGAATAAAAAAAACCGTTTTATTTGTTTAAAAAATTCTCACAACAATATAGGTTATGTAACACCCTGTATAACTAATAATATCTATAAAATTGTTAAAATTAATTATTAAAAAATCATTTTGGGAGAGTTCGTTACTGCATAAAGATTCATCTATCGTAAGAACGCACGAGAACGAAAGGTCCGTAGGATAAGCGGTAGCGGCGGTTCAGCGAAAGACAGATTGTCCGAAACCGCCCCAGCCGGGGGTGGCCCGCCGCCGCTTTGAATCGGGGCAGCAGTGGTTGTTTCCGTTCTACATCCCCCTTTTCTCTCTTTCGCGTTTATGTAAATTTATTGAAAGAAAACGTCGGCCTGGCATTTTAACTATTAAAAACCCGTCTTCATTTGTTTTAAGGGATTTGGAATTGGGGTAGGCAGTAGTTGGATCGACTTTTGAAATGGCTGAAGTTTCAGAATTTTATCAATAAGTATAAATATTAACTTTTATGGCTGAAATTTCTCGGTAGTCGTAGTATGTATAAGAAATGGAAATTTATTTTATTACCATGAATTTAAATTGCTCTTAGGACTAGAACTAAAAATTTCATTAAACCATTTTTGTGATAAAAATAATATTTTCAATTTTTACCTCTCGCCCTTCAGATAAGAGGTATAGGAATCATGCTAAAAATTGGGTAGTGAGTTTTCAATGAATAAACACGTTTTAGGGTCCCTAGAATACGATTTTAATATTTTCGCGATGATGTCTGTGTGTGTGTGTGTGTTAGTGTGTGTGTGTGTGTTAGTGTGTGTGTGTGTGTGTTAGTGTGTGTGTGTGTTTGGATGGATGTTGTAGTAACGATAACTCAAAAACTACTGAATGAAAAAATTTGAAATTTTGCATACAGGATTCTGACACCCTAGATTAGATCTGATTAGATTTTGGTGCCAATCGCACAACCGGAAGTGGCAGTTGCTATGGGTTATGACGCCATTATTATACAAAACGGCAATAAAGTTTTACACATCTATTTTATATACCCTATAGTTTATTTTCATCTCATTAAAATTTTCGAAACTTTTGCCATTGTTGAAAGATTTACAAAAATATAATTTTTTTTCATACTTTTTTGTGTCAACCTGTAAATTTTTGATTCAAAAATGGCGAGAGGTCATGTGCTGGCCACATCAGATTTTTAATCTTCTGTTAATCTAGCTTAATGTGTTTTAGTCATTTCTGGTAAAAGTAAAATTTATACAAATAAAATATTTAACTTTTCAATCCCCCGACTTGTTGAACCGCAGTGTCCTAACCTAAAAAAAATTGAAATGAGAAAAAATATCCATTTTAAAATAAAGAAAAAAATTTTTTTTAATAATTAATAAGTAACAAATTTTAAAAGAAAATGAATTGTAGGTTCCAAAATAATGTTAAAATGTAGTCCTCAAGGACCTAGTTAAAAAAATTAAATGTAAGAAATTCAAGAATTTCGAAAATATAACAAAAATGTCAAAAATTATTTTAAAAATTTCAATAAAAAATTTAAAAATATTAAAAATATATTAAAAATTTAAAAAAACATTAAAAAATTATCATTAGAAATTTTCCAAATTTGTAAAAATTTCAAGAGATCCGAAAATTAAAAAAGAACTACGACATAACCGTAATTAAAAAAATCTGATGTGGCCAGCACATGACCTCTCGCCATTTTTGAATCAAAAATATACAGGTTGACACAAAAAAGTCGGAAAAAAAATAATTTTTTTGTAAATCTGGCAACAATGGCAAAAGTTTCGAAAATTTTAATGAGATGAAAATAAACTATACGGTATACAAAATATATGTGTAAAACTTTATTGCCGTTTTGTATAATAATGGCGTCATCACCCATAGCAACTGCCACTTCCGGTTGTGCGATTGGCACCAAAATCTAATCAGATCTAATCTAGGGTATCAGAATCCTGTATGCAAAATTTCAAATTTTTTTATTCAGTAGTTTTTGAGTTATCGTTACTACAACATCCATCCAAACACACACACACACACACACACACACACACACACACACACACACACACACACACACACACACACACACACACACACACACACACACACTAACACACACACACACTAACACACACACACACAGACATCATCGCGAAAATATTAAAATCGTATTCTTGAGACCCTAAAACGTGTTTATCAATTGAAAACTCACTACCCAATTTTTAGCATGATTCCTATACCTCTCTTATCTGAAGGTCGAGAGGTAAAAATTTAAAAATATCAAAAATGTATCGAAAAATACAAAAATATATTAAATATTTCAAAAAACATTAAAAAATTATTATTAGAAATTTTCTAAAAATGTAAAAATTTCAAAAAATCCGAAAATTAAAAAAAAAATCACGAATTTACAAATATTTTAAAAATCGTAAAATGTAGAAGAATTTGTAAACATTTGTAAAATATGTAAAAATATGTAAAAATATAAATGTTTATAAAAAATTAGTAAAAATCATAAGAAAATGCTAAAAAATTTAAACACATCAAAAAAAAAATCTGATGTGGCCAGCACATGACCTCTCGCCATTTTTGAATCAAAAATTTACAGGTTGACACAAAAAAGTATGAAAAAAAATTATTTTTTTGTAAATCTGGCAACAATGGCAAAAGTTTCGAAAATTTTAATGAGATGAAAATAAACTATATGGTATACAAAATATATGTGTAAAACTTTATTGTCGTTTTGTATAATAATGGCGTCATCACCCATAGCAAATGCCACTTCCGGTTGTGCGATTGGCACCAAAATCTAATCAGATCTAATCTAGGGTATCAGAATCCTGTATGCAAAATTTCAAATTTTTTTATTCAGTAGTTTTTGAGTTATCGTTACTACAACATCCATCCAAACACACACACACACACACACACACACACACACACACACACACACACACACACACACACACTAACACACACACACAGACATCATCGCGAAAATATTAAAATCGTATTCTAGGGACCCATTGAAAACTCACTACCCAATTTTTAGCATGATTCCTATACCTCTCTTACCTGAAGGGCGAGAGGTAATATATCGAAAATTACAATATTATATTAAAAATTTGAAAAAATATCAAAAAAATTATTAGCCTAATAATGCAAAAAATTCAAAAAAATCACAAAATGTAAAAAATTTCACGAATTTGTAAAAATTTCAATAATTTTAAAAATTTGTAGAAATATGTGAAAATATAAAAATTAGTAAATTTTGAAAAAAATAAAATGCAAAAAGCATTAAAAACAATGTTAAAAATTTTAAAATATTAAATGGAAAATTACAAAAATGTATGAAATATTTCAAAAACATAAAAAAAATTATTAGAAATTATCTAAAAATGTAAAAATTTCAAAAAACCCGGAAATTAAAAATTTTTACGAATTTGTAAAAAATTCAAAAATTGTAAAATTTGTAGAAATATGTGAAAATATAAAAATTTGTAAATTTTATATTAAATTTGCAAAAACAATGTTAAAAAATTTTAAAATATCAAAATACATCGACAATTACCAAAATATATTTAATTTTCCAAAATACATTAAAAAAATATTAGAAATTTTCTAAAAATGGAAAAATTTCAAAAAACCCGAAAATGTAAAAATTTTCACGAATTTGTAAAAATTTTAAAAATTGTATAATTTGGAAGTTTGGAAAAATTTGTATAATATGTAAAACTCTGTATAATATGTAAAAATATAAAAATTTATAAAACTTTGTAAATGTCAGAAAAAAACTATAAAAAATTTAAAAATATTAAAAATTTCAAAAATATATTAAAAATTTCAAAAAAATATTAAAAACCTATTAGTCTAAAAATGCAAAAAAATAAAAAAATCCGACAATGTAAAAAATTTCACGAATTTTGTAAAAATTTCAAATATTGTAAAATTTGTAGAAATATGTGAAAATATAAAAATTTGTAAAGTTTATAAAAATTTGCAAAAAGCATTAAAAAAGTTAAAAAGATCAAAAATATATCGAAAATTACCAGAAGATATTAAATATTTCAAAAAACATTAAAAAATTATTAGAAATTTTCTAAAAATATAAAAATTTCAGAAAATCCGAAAATTATAAAAATTTCACGAATTTGTAAAAACTTAAAAAAATTTAAAATTTGTAAATATTCGTAAAAATTTGTAAAATACGTAAAAATTATAAACATTTGCGAATGGTAATTAGTTGATAAAGGTCCTTAGTTACAAATAAAACTCTCACCCTGTATAAAAATTATAGAAATATTTGACTAAAAAATTTACATTTTATTATATTAAAAATATGATGCATATACACACACACTGTTGTTTTCTTTCTTTCATAAAATTTTTATCCATCTATATATTTATTAAAAAATTCCTGAAGTTGTGTCCTAAAAATTTCTCAAGAATATCTCGCTATCAAATAACTTAAAAATAATATTTGCATATTTGCTCTCTACCAAATTTTTCGTTATTCGATAATAAAAAAGTTATTGTAAAACCGTAAAACTCGGAATGGTGCTTATATCCAGTAGCGGCAGGGGATAACAATTAAAATTTGATATGAAACTTAAATATTATTGTGATACTTAAAGCTGTAAAAAATTTAATCCTTTTAAACAATTTTCACTTAAATTTCCATTTAAGTAGAAATTAACTAATTCAAAATAAGATTTGATTTTATTAATTTGAACCTTGATAGAATTTCTTAATATGAATCGAAATTTTATTGTTGCGCTACTGGTGATGGAAAGAATTCCAATAGAAAGTTGCTTGATGGGCGAATATATTGTTACAGTTATTACATCTTGATCCGAGGAAAATAAGGTAGAAAAGAAGTCAAAGTCTTTGGAAGTTAAACCGGAGTTGGATGGGAGTTTTCGGCTTGGCGTGGCAGACCAGATTTCTCGGTTGATATTCTAATTTAAAGTTGTAACATGCAGTTGGTGCCTTGGATGTTTTTGGAGCTATTTTCTTAGATTTATGAATGAGACTTACGTATTGTGTGAAACCAGATGGATAATATAATTTTATACAGAATGTTCTTTGATATAAGTACATTAACGTTATTTAAAAAAATCTTTTTCTCCTACTTTTTTACCTTGTTTCAATTTTTTTTTACACTTTATCCTGACCCCAACTTATTTCCACTTCCTTTTTTTTATGCCCAATATTTATTTAATAATTTCTTTATATTTCAAACTTTTCTTCCAATTTATTTCCAATTTTTTTTCCAATGTCTTTCTCTGTTTTTCCCTATTTCTCTACTAATTTCTCTGTGTTTCAAATTTTTTTGTTCTACTTTCCACACCCGTTTATTTCTCCTATTTTTTTATTTTTTTTAAGTTTCAAATTTTTTTTTTGCACTTTACCCCCTACCTGTTTAGGCACTTTTTATGTCGCCTACTTTTTTACTGATTTCATTATGTTTAAAACTTTTTTTTTTACCTTCCTCCTCTTTTTGTCGCTACCTTTCTACTAATTTCTTTTTGTTTTCAACGTTTTTTCAAGTTATTCCCTCTTCCCCTTTCCATTATTTCCTCTACTATTATTTTTTTTCAACTTTTTTTCGCTTTACCTACCCTTTTATTTCCCCAATTTTTTTAATATTTTCTTTATGTTTTAAACTTTCCTTCCAATTTTTTTCCAACTTTTTTTCCACTTCATCCCCCCTTTCTTTTCCCAAATTTTTTACCAATTCTTTTCTTCTTCTACTTTCCCCCTTTTATGTCCTCTATTTTAATGTTTCAAACATTTTTTTCCACCTCATACAGTTTTGTCCCTACCCTTTTATTAATTTCTTTTAAACTTTTTTCTTCCAAGTCTTTCCAGTTTTTCCGTCCTCCCCTTTCATTTATTTGGTCTAGGTTTATGTTTTTTTTCCAACTTTTTTTCCAATTTGCTCAACTTTTTGTTTCCCCCATTTTTTTAAATAATTTCTTTTTTTCAAATTTTCTTCCAATTTATTTCCAACTCTTTTTCTAATTCCTTCCTCTATTTTTTCCCCACTTTTTTACTAATTTCTGTGTATTTCAAATGATTTTCTTCTATTTTCCCCACCCTTTTATTTCCCCTAATTGTTTACTATTTTCTTTACGTTTCAAACTTTTTTTTCAACTTTACCCCGACCCCAACTTTTTTCCACTATTCCCCTTTTTATGTCCAATACTTTTTTACTAATTTCAATTTCTTTGTTTTAAACTTCTTTTCTCCACCTTTCCTTCCTATTTGTCTCTACTTTTCTACTAATTTCTTTTTCTTTTAATTTTTTTTTAGTTTTCCCTCCTCCCCTTTCCATTATTTGCTCTACTTTTATTTTTAAATTTTTTCCAATTTGTTTTTCCACTTTGCCCACCCTTTAATTCCCCCAATTTTTTAAATAATTTCTCTATGTTTGAAATTAATTTCTTTACGTTTAAATTTTTTTTTCCACTCTACCCCGACCCCAACTTTTTTCCACTTTTCTACTTTTTATGTCCCCTACTCTCTTACTAATTTTTTTGTGTTTCAGACCCTTTTCTTCCACTTTTCCTACCCTTTTATTTCTCCTAATTGATTACTAATTTCTTTACTCTTCCCCACCTATTTATTTCCAGTAATTGTTTACTAATTTTTTTACGTTTTTTTCCACTTCCTCTTTTTTATACCCTCTATTTGTTTATTAATTTATTTAGGTTTCAAACTTCCTTTCTCCAAATCTTCCCCTTTTGTCCACGCCTTTCTAATAATTTCTTTTTGTTTTCCAACTTTTATTCCAGTTTTTTTCTCCTCCCTTTTTCTTAATTTGCATTACTTTTGTGTTTCAAATTTTTTTTCAATTTTATTTTTACTTTGTTCACCCTTTTATTTCCCCTATTTTTTTAATAATTTTATTGTGTTCCAAACTTTCCTTCCAATTTATTTCCAACTTTTTTTCACTTCATCCCTCTGTTTTTTCCATAATTTTTTACTAATTTTTTTGCGTTTCAATCTTTCTTCTTCCACTTCCCCCCTTTTATGTCCTCTATTTTTTTCTAATTTATTTATGTTTCAAACATTTTTTTACTCCTACCCTTTTGTTCTTACCCTTTTATTAATTTCTTTTAAACTTTTTTCTTCCAACTTTTTCCAGTTTTTCCCTCCTCCTTTCATTTATTTGCTTTACTTTTATGTTTCAAATTTTTTTTCCAACTGTATTTTTCCACTTTGGCCACCTTTTTCCCCCATTTTTTTAATAATTTCTTTCTTTCAAACTTTCCTTCCAATTTAATTCAAACTTTTTTTTCCAATCCCCCATCTGCTTTTCCCTACTTTTCTACGAATTTCCTTGTGATTCCAACATTTTTCTACTACTTTTCCAACCTTTTACTTCCCCTAATTTTTTACTAATTTCTTTAAGTTTAAAACTTATTTTTCCACTTTACCCTGACGCCAACATTTTCCACTTTCCCCCTTTTTATGTCCCCTACTTTTTTACTACTTTCTTTAAGTTTCAAAATGTTTTTTCTACTTTCCTCACCCTTTGTCCAAATATTTTTTTATTCATTTTTTTACGTTTCAAACTTCTTTTTACCACTTTACCCCGACCTGAGCTATTTTCCACTTTCCCCTTTTTGTGTCCATTACTTTTTTACTAATTTCTTTGTTTAAAACATCTTTTTCCACCTTCTCCCTCTTTTGTTTCTACTTTTCTACTAATTTCTTTAGGTTTTAAACTTTTTTTAAATTTTTTTCCAGTTTTTCTCTACTCCCCTTTCCTTTTTAGCTCTACTTTTCAATAATTTCTTTGTTTCAAATTTTTTTCCATCTTTTTTTCCACTTTGCTCACCCTCTTATTCTAATATTTTTTTAATAATTTTTTTATGTATTTTTTATTTCCCCTCTCTGTTTTTTCCCTGCTTTTCTACTAATTTCTTTTTGTTTCAAACTGTTTTCTATCTTTTTTTCCAATTCCCCACTTTGTTCACTACAGTACTAAAAATAAATAAGTAAAAATTGAATAATATATATTCCGTTCATTTTGAATTTAAATTTTCTGTCTATTATTAAATTTATTTATATTTGTTTATAAAGTTCTGGTACTGGTACCCGGATTTTTATTGGCCGGCAGTTCGAACAAACAAAAACATCAAATTCAGACGAGTATGCGAAGAATCGCATCGGTACCACTTTTAATAGCTGTCAGGCCTTTCGCACCGCTTGCTGCGATTTCTTCTTTTTTTTCTTCTTCGGGTTCTTCCTTTGTGTTTTTATCCTTTCAGTCAGAATGGTAATTTCTTCGACGTAATGGACTCTAATTTCGCAAATGGAATTTTGAGCTACAAAAAACAAAACTAATGGTGACCATAAAGATAAATCCTCCTTCTTGATGAAGGGTTATTAGAATTGTTATAAAAATATTTATATGTAGTGTCTTAGTTTTATAGAAATATGATTATGGGGTCTAAAATTTGTTTTTTTTTAACATGATTCTACTTTCATCTTCATTTTAGATTTTGTTAAAACTATTTTCATAAATGAGCTTAAAATTGTTTCCTTTCAGACAGTTTTTTTTTGTGGCGTTTCAGAAAAAATTTCACTAATTTTCTTACACCCACTTCGTCTTTAAAAGAGGAAATAATGCTTAATATTATTTTATTTATCTTACTGTAAAGCCATTTTTATCAATACATGTTTTTTTTTGTCCAAAATTGTACCAAATTTGGTTTGTGCAACTTCCAGGGGCTCCATATGTATATTTTTCATATCACTTTTCTACTTTTCCATTAATGAATTTTTGCTATTTAAATCAACATTACTTTTCCCTAGAATCTTTATAAGTAGGTAATAAAATTCATAAAAATAACCAGCGATAGTTGAAAAATTTATGTTGTCGCATTACAGGGAACGGCAATGCCGGCTTGCCGTCGACCCATTAATAATTTAGTGCGAAATGGGACCTGGGACACGTCTCCTCTTTTCACCAAACTACCTTCGTGAAAACTTCAAATATGAGAACGTTTTAATGCACTGGGGGCACTCTCACTACAAATAACTAATTCATGACTACGATGTTCAACTTTTTTTTTCATGAATAAATTTGTTGTTTTTTTTTAAAATAAACAAGTATTTCTGTTACTGTTGGAAATTTTTTTACCACCTAATGCTGATAATAAAATCCAAAAGTATTGTAAAATCATCTCAATTTATCTGCATTGCAGAATAATTAGCAGCGATCCTTTGTAGAAGAAAACAATGACTGTATTGATTAATGGAACAAAAAACAATATGCTACGATCGAAATTACTTTATTAAATAAATAAATATCTATTTTAATATTAATAATTAACCAGAATTGCTGATATTGACATTTTTCCGTTGTCTCTCGATCAAATATATTTATTAAATTGATGTCCAGGGACTCTAATTGTGAATTATATTATTGGGAATTAATTATATATTTTATTCCTAGTAAAAATTTCATTAAATTGATTCAAAACGGTTTTAATTATTGATCAAGCATTGGATTCGGAATAACGTCTAGAAAAATCTACAAAAGTTTAAAAAAACTGGTTATTCTGATATTCTGAAAGTTGTTCCAAATTGTTCTAGGTTTGTACCAAATTGTTCCAGAAAATTATTCATTAAATTAAATACAAAGGCCGAGAAACTCAAAAAACCATTTTTAGAGCTAGCCCCCCATAATTTTTTTCCGATTTTTTTTGTTGCACCAGATTGTTCTGGTTGTTCTGAACATTGGTGTAATTTTTCATAGCTTAAAAAAATCATTTCAATACCCAAATCAATAAAAACCATTTGTATCTAACTCCCCATTATTTTTTTTCATGTTTCCTTTATTTTACAAGATTGTTCTAGTTATTCTTAGCATTGTTCCAAATTTTAAAAATCTTAAAAAATTATTTCAGACTCAAAATTAATTAAAACCTTTTAAAGCTAGTCAACCTTTATTTTTTTTTTATTTTTTTTATTGTATTAGATTCTTCTAGTAGCTTTTAGCATTGTTCCAAATTTTCATCTCTTAAAAAAGATTATTTCAAGCTCAAAATCAATTAAAACCATTTAAAGCTAGCCCCCCCATGAAAATTTGGAACATTGCTAAGAAAGGCTAGAACAATCTATTACAACAAAAATAAATTGAAAAAAAAATAGTGGGGGATAGCTATAAATTGTTTTAATTGATTTTGAGCTTGAAATTTTTTTTTTAAAACATGAAAATTTGAAACAATGTTCAGAACAACAGAAAACATGAAAAAATAATGGGGGCTAGATAAAAATGGGTTTTATTTATTTTGGCCTTAAAATAATTTTTTTAAGCTATAAAAATTTAGAACAATGTTCAGAACAACTAGAACAATCTGGTGAAATAAAAAAAAAATCGAAAAAAAATAATGGGGGCTAGCTCTAAAAATGGTTTTTTGAGTTTTTCGGCCTTTGTAGTTAAGTTAAAGGAATAATTTTCTGGAACAAATTGATACAAACCTAGAACAATTTGGAACAACTTTCAAAATATCAAAATTCGAAATATCGGGGATTAACTTCACACACACAGAAAATTTTCAGTAAAAAATGATTGGACTTCAGGAACTCTACGACTATTATTAAATAATTAATTTTATTTGTCACCGTCCACTAAAATCGGTAAAAAAACTATTAAAACTTCATTTAAAAATTTGAAAAAATTAAGGTATTTCCTAGACACTTTAAGGAACAATATCCTGTAGGAAAAAAAAATGTCCACTGATTTTTCAGAAAATGAGCCCTGCGTTACTAGAACGGTGGGCACACTGCTCGCTTATTAACTTTTCCCTGGTTATAGTCCATTTTAGTTTTACATATCAGATTTTCGTTTCTTTTATGTAAATAAATAAAGGGGAAAACAAATTTTTATTCAAATTGTGCTTTTGTAGAAACAAGAGCGAAATTTCAAATTATAAGGAAAATTACCTATTTTTTCAGAATTTCATTAAAAAGTATTATTAGATAGATTTTTCTTATACATCTGAGTAACTATCACTCAATAAAACATTAATTATAACAACCTACAAATGCACACAACTTGAAAAACATGTTCAAAAATCAATATTTTTTGCTTTTTTCTTACGTATGTATGAATTTTCTCGAATCAAACTCCAAACGTAATCTCCCATCATATTCTCAGTGGTAATATAACAAGAACATCGAAAATAATCGATTATACATATGACGCACGGGAGGTATTTTTACTCGAATGGTGTTTTGCAAAATACGTCAAGTGAGAAGGACAGTATAATATTATTTTCGTATGCTCGTGTAGTATTTGGTACGATTATATAACGAAATATAGGCGATGACAATGATATGGAAAATCGAAACGTATTGTTGACGTTTTCTGATAATAAACATCAAACATTATTTTAATATTTCAAATTTTTCAAGATGGAAGAATGCGAATCACCCAAACGATTGTACCACGTCGTCAAGCATATATTCGCTTATCAATATGTAGTAATTAAGTAGAAATTGCATCTGCTATTGGTTTAATTTACGATGAGTTATATAATTGTTGTATTGCCCTTGATAATGTTGTTCAAAGTCCATTACATCGTGATGAAAGCGTTCTCAGAATTATATTTGAATTGCTTTAAGTGACAATGTAGCATATGCAGTTTAAGATACAGTCTGCAGCCCAAACAACCAAAATCTTTAAAACATATAAAGACAAAACCAAACTTATAAAAGTTGATACAAGAAATCAAAATTTATGCCTTAAAACAGAAACAAACAAAAATTTTTGTTATAGAGTTGTATTATTTTCACAATTTTGAAAGTGGATATCGAAAAAAGATCAATAAGCTCACTTGATCCTCATTTTTGTGATTTTGGACAGACCAGTTTACTATTATTTTTCCATCACATTTATTTTTTTTAATAATTTAGTTCTACAATATGTAATGGATCCGAAAGAAAAGGCGAGACCCTTAAAAATATTTGAAGAGTTGGAGCAAACGAATTTATTACTTGAAAATGCACAACATAGATTCTGTTGAAATCAATTCTAGTCAAAACTCAGAGTTATATGCAGATGATAGAGATAAATACTATAAAGGTTTTGGTCTGAAGACGGTCCCAACTAAATCGGCACGGATAAAAAACCATTTGGAAAATTGACTGTGAGCGGAAAGCTAGCCGGACTCGACAGTAATTATTACCACATTACCAGGAGGGAAGTCTGCTTAAAGGATGCTTAAACTCCATATACAAATTGTAAATTGCTTATAACAGACGAGAACTTGCACAAATTTATAACTATAGAATGTTTTAGACCCTGATACTGATGAAAGCATACATATCAGGAGTATCGAAATCACGGAATAGCAACCTGAATGATCTATGGAGAACCGAATCTACAACATCAGAGTTATTTAGTACCCTATTTATTGCTTCAAGCTATATATGCTTTGATGATATTCACACAAAAGCTGAGAGCAGAAGATTTAATAAATTAGTGTTGCATTAAGAGATATATTTGAGAACCTGGTGAGAATTGATTAGATGCTGGAGGGTTCCAGTGAAGATGCTGCTTCAGGCAATATACCTTCAGTAAATCAAACAAGTACGGGATAAAAATATTTGCTTTCGGCCTATAGTCAAAATGGAGATTTTTGCTGGAAAACACCGGAGGGTCTATTTAATGTATCGAAAAATATTTGGGCTCTTTAATACTAAAACCGGCTCGTAGAAATATTTTTGGTAGCGCTATAGTAAAAAATAAGTATCTACAAGTATTTGAGCCACTTATTTCTTAGACATGTAAAAATATTTTGGTAGCGCGAAAGTAAAAAAATAGATTATTTTGGGATTCTTCACCCCTTAGCAATAGCTATATAAAAATATTTGGGCCTGTTACCACTTAGACCTAAAACCTGTAACCTGTAAAAATATGTTGGTAGCGCGAAAGTAAAAAATAGGTATATTTCGACTTCTTCACTCCAACCTTAAAAATATTCGTGATTCCTGAAATTTTGGAGCTCCTGATATTGGGAGTCCGGTTCCTGAAATTGGGGCTCATAAATTAGAGGTCCTGAAATTGGGAGTCCCAAAAATTAGGAGGTTCTAAAATTGGGGTTTATTAAATTGGGGTTCCTAAAGTTAGGGGTCCTAAAATTGGAGGTCCTAAAATTAGGGGTCCTGAAATTGGGGTTATTAAATATATTCGAGGCGTATGAACCCATTTTGAGTTTTGGACAAAATTTCACCTGCGTTAACTGATTCACGTCAGTTCCTTTAGCAGAAGAACTAAAAAAAAACAATTTTAGTTGTGACAAATAGAAATATTTATCGTAACTAAACAAAATCTCATCGGAAGCAATACGCTTACTTTAGGTCGAGAATGCACATTAGTTTCGTACGTTCCAAAAATAATTTAAAAAGGAACGAGACCGGCTCGGTCTGATGGAATGTACGCAGAATATTAGTGACTCATCAAAAGTGCTGCCGTTTAGACGCAACGAGATTGTTTTGGGAACGACGCAAAAATACAAGAACTACCAAGATGGGTATAAATAGGGCGAAAAGGAGCAGCAAGTGTTAGTGAATTTTATATATTGTGCTAGATAAATTAATATATTTTATTAATAGTGTTTCGCATAAATTAGATGTTTTATTATTTAAATAAATTAGCGAACCCAAAGTTCGAAAGTATTACAGTGGTGTTAGATGTTGAAGGGACTTTTATGGAAAACGGGCTTAGTGTACCATGGTTAGAAAATTATTTGAGGACCACGTGAAGAACTAGGAAGAAGTATTCCTGATAGTAAGAAATGCCGGATTAAAGTTGAGCCTAAAGAAGTGTGAACCATTTCGAAAAAAGGTACAATATCTTGGACATGTTGTTTCCAGAAAGGGAGTCATTATTGACAAACAAAAAGTTAAAGTTATCCAAGAATGGACAGAACCTAAAGACATCCACCAACTAAGAAGTGTTCTAGGAATATGCACTTATTATCGTCGCTATATGGCTGGATTTTCCAACATCGACAAACCACTCAATCGACTCACAGAAGGAAAGGATTCGTAGCACTGAAAAGAGCATTGACTACTGCGAATATTTTAAGTTATCCTCTACCAG